>JALMGJ010000011.1:36105000-37305000 GCA_023362775.1 Charina bottae | reverse complement strand
GCTCAGACAGAAAGTATCTGAAAAGTGGGTACATATAAAGCTGTTATGGTGTCTAGCTAAGCCCAACATTATCTACTCTCCTGGGACTAAGATGGAGGTCTTTCTCAGTCCTGATTCCCAGGATCCTTTATCAGGGCCTAAACTATCTTGGCAGCCTATAAAGTGCCTGTAAAGGCTGTGCATCTCAGACTACAATCCATGCCTCCCCTCTCCCCACAGCTGAACCTTGGGGCCTCTTTCTAGCCTCCCACACATTTACCTCTTGCCCCACGGCAATACCTGAGAGCCCATTGCATCATAATCCCGTGCCCGAGTGAAGGAACGTCCTAGTTTGGTAATCTTTCCTGTGGCTTTGTCAATGGTAATGACATCCCTGTAGAAACAGACAGAGGTAATCCTTGGATTGGGCCTGCCATTCAACATTTGTGAAAGACATCTCATGAAGAAACTCAACGCCCCCTATGACTTCAGAAGCAGCAACTAATTTCTCTTTTCTACTCACAACTGAAATTTTTCAAGGATGAACTTACTTTCTGCTCCCCATCTGCTACCCGTTTCGTTTCACCCCATACACACTTCTCATTCCATGATCTCCAGTTACACCACAGTGACAGCATTGGGATCCTGACAAGTCATCCCAATGTCTGCTAGAGAGCCAGTGCAGTAGAAGAGTTAAGAGCGCTGGACCAGAGAGATTGACATTCAAGTCTGTACTTGACCACAGAATTAACTGAGTGATTTTAAGGAAGTCACTCTCTACCAGACAAATCAAAAACTTCAAGTCTTTGCCACCACCTCCAGTACAAGCTCTTGCTTTTCATCTGTGTCTATTTGCAACTGTTTCCCCCTTCTTTGTCCCCGAGCTCACCCAGCTTGCACTTTCTCCTTGGTCAGTGACTCTATCATCTTAGTGCCCAAGTCATAGATCGTCTCCATCTCTGTTGTTTTCAAGGTCAACTTCCCCACCTTGGCACCCTGCAACAGGAAGGCAGCAATCAACATCCTCCAGCGATCATGACCCTGACAAAGAGGCTTCTATAGACAGCACCACCGTTACTGGGCAAATGGAGACAGCCAACTCCATATCGGACACAGCCGACTCCACCTTTCCCATATTATGCTCCAGCATCAACTCACAGTGCCAGTTGCTGGACGATCTATTTGAATCTCCACAACTTCACCTTCAATTATTTCTGTTTCCTCCCTGTAAAAAAAGCATTAAAATGGTCACAGAAGAAAGAGGGCATCCTGCAGTATCTCTCACTCCAGAGAGACTCCTTTCTCACAAGAGGTAGAAATATAATTTCACAGTCAATCAAGAAATCCCTTTTTTCATTTGTTTCTACTTCCCATTTAAGAAGCTAAAGCTATAGCTCTATTTTTATTTTGTCACAGTAACTGTCAAAACATAACTGAAAGCAACACAGAAAATACTGTGGCAACCAGCTAAAATCAGTGTACAAGCATTTCATAGATGTAAACAATAAGAAGCCTGGCTGTTGATTTCCTCATGTTGTTTAACTCTCTGGTCCTCAGTTTCTGGACCTCAGAGATGTCCTTCCTGTTGGAGCCCTAGACCCCAATCCGCCCTCAGAGAATAAGAATTTGTGGCAACTCCTTACTTGATGCGGACACCAATGGAACGGCGAAAGGCCTGAGTTAGTGCCTCAGTTTTGCTCATCTCCAAAGAGAAGATTTCACTCCCAGCAATGGCTGTAAAAGGGGTGTCAAGACCCAGTGCCTGGGCCATTCCTGGAAAAGGAGACAACAGCATGGTTACTACATAATGAGAGTGAGAAGGCAGCCAGAAAAGAGACTCAGAGTGAGGAACCTTCACGTTGGTAGACCCAGCATCATTCAAGACATCAGCAGCTCTGCTGGTTTCTAGAATTTGCCCTTACCCATGGCAATGGCTGTTTTCCCTGTGCCCGGCTGGCCAGCAATCAAGACAGCCCGACCAGCAATTTTGCCTTCCTTTATCATCTCCAAAATCACCCCAGCAGCTCGACGAGCAGCCAATTGTCCTACCATGCCCTGGGATACCTAACAGGAAGGAAAAAAAGGAGGCGAAATGGACAAGCAGGACATACTTCTTTTCCTTTTCAGTATTTCAGTCCTCACAGAGCATATTTCACACATTTGGATTCCCATGCTGTAACACTTATCTGTTAATCTCTCTTAAAATGCACAACTGAACACTATACAACTACGGTATGTAATGAGTTATGGATTTAACACCTATACTGACTGCATTTTCAGTTGCAAAATTAGAACCAAGGACATTATGTATCTTACTTATCTTCTACAGATAACAGTAGGAGATAGCCAAGGCTAATAATTTCCTGGAGAAGATTCAAGTAGTAAATAGGAGTGATGTTACTTGTACTGTACTTGTAAAAAAAATGGCCAGAGAAAAACTAATCCAAAGCTGTACAGTCTTCATCTTGATAAGAAAAAAGAAAACTCACTCTCTTGTATATACATGCATAACACAGTAACTGAACTTGGTTCCCTTTTGGTCAGAATGTATGTTTCTATCTTCCCTTTTGTTTTTTGTAGATGGTCATGTCCTTTTGAGCTCCATACCCGTGGCGTAGAAACAAATAAGAGAATGGATTATCATGTACTTTTAATTGCAAACGGGAGAACAGTCATTCTCCATCATTCATACAATTGTCTGAAGAACTTAGTTTTTTTCTTAACTGAATAAGCGTTCTAATGCTGGGAGTTTCAACTAGAGGACTATTTAGAAATGTGGCTTGTGTACTGTATATTTTTAATCTTCCATATATTTTTTCCTCTTTAAAAGTTAGATAATTTGTTTACATTTAAGTCCATTTATTCACAAAGCACATCAGCACAGATGTAACCAATTAACTGAATAATTTGGCTAATGAATAATTTGTCTTCTTTCACAATTTCAACAGCAAAACTTTCAACACCAAACTTCTCCCCTCAATGATTGCATCAAGTATTCCACTCTCTCACTTGAACAAACGGCTTTATCCCCCAACTTTGATCAATCCAAAAACTTTCTGGAAATTTCATTCTCGAGTACCTGTCTGGGTTCCAATGTATCATCCAAGCCAAGCCCTCGAATGTGGGAGTGGGCACCTGTGAATGCGAGAGAGATTATTTCAAAGGAGGTTGGTGAGATTGTATACCAGAAGCAGACAACTTTCTGACTGGGGGCTTTACTTAATATTCTTTGGAGGGCAAATCCCACCATTGGCCATTGGGTGATGATGCAGAGAGGTGGAGGCAATATCAAGTAGGTGGGGGGAGGCAGAGTTTTGGAAGTTTTTTTTTTTTAATTTGGAGGGAGGGTGACTTCTGCAGTTTTGTTTTTAAAGTGTGTTAAACCTATTTTAAGATCTCTCTGAATTTTTTATGATTTTCCTCACTCAAAATAAAGGATAAAATCCATTTTGTCCACCGCCCAGAGTCCCCTTGTGGGAGATGGCGCGGTGATAGAAGTCGAAACATAAATAAATATAAATAAATTTTATTTGGGAAGCCACAAATAAAGAAGCTGTCCTGAGACCTCGGCATTAACTACCTTGCTGTATACCAGGAGAATCAAAATCACAACGCCATCTAGCCCTGCAGTAGCTGTTGATTAGGCATCCATTTTCCATACAGACAGCAGCATATTTATTTGTTAGATTTATCCCACAATTATTGATTTAACAGTAAACTACCTCATAGGGATAAAATTGAAAATTATCCTAGGAAGAGGCAGCAATGAAAACATACCAATGCGTTCAATCCGGGTGACATCCCGAACTTCAGGAACTTTTGTAGCCTGAGAAAGGAGAGAAGATAAAAGTTCAGATCCCAAAACTTTTCTGTCCTAAATCCCAAATAAGGTAACATATTTTGGTCTGAATTGTTTCTGCTAAGTAGACATAGAGCAGAGAAGCAAAATATCAAGCACTCTCTATATCTCTTTCAAAACAGTTATTTCACTTGGAAACACCTCATATGATACGTGATATATAAGAATCACTTTACATGTTCACTGTGTGGTATCCAACACACAACATGAGCTACTGAAATTCCAAATGTGAACTTTCTCATAATCTCACATCACTCCAAACACAGATTACATTATTAGATCATATGTATAGATATGAGTCCCAAGTATTAACCAACCACTTGATGGAAAAAAAAATCAAATGATATATATGGAATGGAATGGAAGAAATGAATATAATTGGAAGATGGAAAGAAAGGAGGAAAAAGAAAGATGGGCAAAGAGATAGGTCAGATAGGTAGAAGCAGCATGGTACTGTGAATGAGGTTAGACTGGGAAACTGAAGAATACAGTATGGCAGTTATACGAGTGATAGCATACATTTGTATAACCACTATATTTGTGTGTGTGCACATACAGTATATAGAGTATAAACATGAGAGCCAGAGTGAACAAACAATACACTTAGAATACCATAGTGGTTCTAGTGTCAGAGATGATCCAGATTAATATCCTTACTCTTAGATAGTTCAGAATGTGATTTGGCAAGCTGCATGGCATACTATTTTTTTTTCAGAGTCAGTTTTTGACTCCTGGCGACTGCCTGGACTGGTCCCTGCAGTTTTCTTGGAAAGATTTCAAAAGTGGTTTGCCCTTGCCTCCTTCTTAGGGATGAGAGCGCGTGACTGGCCCAAAGTCACCCAGCTGGCTTTGGGCCTAAGGCAGGACTAGAACTCACAGTCTCCCGGCTTCTAGCCTGGTGCCTTAACCACTACACCAAACTGGTTCTCATAGATGGTAGCAATATTGGTGTATAAAAATATAATCTAGTCAAGCTCAACTCTTGCTGACTTCATGAACATGTCTATGTGGTTCTTTGGCATCAGTAAGGAAGTGGTTTGCCTTTACCTTACACCAAACTAGCTTTCGGCATACAGTACTATATAGCATTCCAATTTCTCCCCCAAACCGTCAGACCATGTATGAGTTGTTTAACAAGACCCATAATTTGCCAGTGCAACAAGAGTTCCCAGACATCCACCCTACAGCTGTTCTGGAGGTTGCTGGGGGGCACTTTCCCATTCTGATAATGGAGAAACAGAAATCCTAATCAGAATCACTGGGAGGCAAGTTAATCACTGTCCCAACTCCCTCCTAGCAGCCCTAGTATAGCTGACTCAGGAAAAGGGATAAGAGGAAAGTTATGAGAGTGTAGGTCTATAGTCTAGAGCTACCATATGTGGGCTGTAAAAATCTAGACAACCACAAGATGGCAACAAAGAGTTCCTGCTGCCAAAAAGTGGTCATCCACACCATTACCGCCCAGATATGGTAGTCCTAATGCAACCTCCATCCTCAAAACCTGATGCACTTGCCTCTGCACAAAGACTGCCTGCCCCTGATTTAAAACAAGGAAATAAAAGGGCAATAGATAACATTCACACAACATGCCTAAACCAGTTACTGAATTAATGTGCCTTCTGAAAATATACAATACATTGAACCATACTAAAATCTAGCAAAAATTCAGAAGGCTAACCCTAGCCAAGCTTTACATATTGGGCAAAGGCTGTTGCTAAATCTAAACAACCTGGTTAAGCATCTTGTGAACACAGCCAAAACGAAATTTTATTTTATTTATTTAATATTTCGTCACCACCCATCTCACTAAGAGCGACTCTGGGAGGTTTACAATATAATTAAAATAACTACAGATTAAAATACAATAAAAGCAAAATTCTTCAAATCAGATCAGCAGAAGTCACCTCGCCGCTATAAAGCTCGCAGCATGGATTTCAGCAATCCCAACCTAATTTACAGGGTTGAAAGGACGAAGTAGTGAAACTAAGTTGCTCGGAGGGAAAGCTGTACATAAATGCAATTCATGCGATATGGAAATCTAGCCCACTGTGTTGTCTTCCCAACGAGCTGAACTACTGTTCCCACTTTAGTCGTGTGGCTGGCAACGAATGATGGGAGTTGTAGTCCAACGCATCTGAAGGAGAGCAGGCAGGAGAAGCCTAGTCTTTTCTGGAAGGGAGCGAATGGGGAGACGTTGCACTAACGCATCCCACGGGGGTTATTCCGGCCCTCGATCCCCCATCAGAAGCTCACTGACGACCAGAGAGGCTGAGTGTATTCGCGTGGGGAAGGAGGGTTATCTGGGTCTCTTTCTAGGACGAAAACGAGGGTGTCGCTCACCGCGGCCGTTGCCATGCTGCTGCTCCTGCAACCCTCCTCTCGCGCCGTTTCTAAGCTCCAGCCCGCTCCGCCTTCTCCAAACTCCAGGAGGCCGGGAGCGGAAGCCGGAAACAGGAAGTGCCTCGGGTGAATGTGTTTTCGAGCCTCTATGATCACTTGGTCCTGCCCGGTGATCTTCGACCGCTCTAGCCCGCCTAGAGGTACCTTGAGCGCGTTTCTTATTTGTGCTTTCCAGGCGGAGTTGCGTTCAACCCGTCTCCTGCTCGTCCTCGGGGCCAATCGCAGTGACGCTGCTCTAAGCGCATTACGATCTGCTTGTACTGAAGAAAAATAATTAAAAAATGGGACTGCTCTAGATCCTCTGTATAGGGTCAGGTGGGGAACGGAGCAAGCAGCAATCATGCGGCCAGAGCTGGACTTCGGGGAAGTAGTTCAGGGACTCATTCAGAACAGCTCACTTTGTTTCGAACGAATATACATTTATCTCCAAAGGTCCCACGAGTTTTAAATCATTTCATATAACAGTCAAGCTGTTCTTCTGCAACGTGGTGCACTAAAGCTATGCTGGACTTACAAACTTCAGTTCCAAACCAGCACAGCCAAAGGATGATTGATTGATTGATTGATTGATTGATTATGTGCCATCAAGTCATTAGAATAGGGTCGCCCAAAGAAAAGAGACAGATGCTAGCAAAAGTATTTGACACCGAAATATAAGATTCTTTAAAATTTTATTTTTTCAAAAAAAAACAACACAGGACAATATTCAGTGCTTCAGGGAAGCTGTTGCTGTTAAACCAACACACTCCCATATCCCTGAGTTTGTTACATTCATTTAAGTTTCTCTTCTCCCCATATTTACTTAGAAGATTGTCCCACTGGAATTAACAAGACTCTCCTGCAAGTCAGCTTTGCATAGAAATTAACTTCATCATACATTTTCCTTGTTCTGGAATCCCAAAGTTTCTCAGAGCAGTTCAGAACAAAAAAATTCAGAACAAAGGCAAAACCACAAAAACAATAAATAATTACAGAACAGATATTGCATCTTAAAACAGGGATAAAATAAGATTAAGAGTATTTATTTAACTTCAAGTGTAAAATTTGAGGGGGGAAAAGATATTCTTGTGTAAAAAGAAGAAAATCAGCAAGCCTTCCTCAGTAGGGCTTTCTTAAAGAAGGGAGGCTCCCACTGAGGTCATCACTTTTCTTGTCTCTGATGGCAGGCAGCTCTGAATGGCCTTTCAGAAATATTTTGACATCTAGCAGGTCTATGAGGGAGTAACTACTTCACATTTCTGCAGGAACAGTTGGCAACAAAATTTGACATAACTGGCATGCCAAGCACAGAAGTTTAGAATTGGTTTCTGCAGATTCTTCGTATCTCAGAGTTAGCTCCAGTCACAGCTACTAAAACAAAAACTGTTTCTTTGGATTTAACCTTGCTGGAAAGAGACAATGGAGCTTTCCACAGAGACTTTTAAATGATAGCAGCACTACCCAGCACTCAGTTTTTTGCAAACAAGATTCATCATAAGAGCATTGCCACTGGCGCGGGGAGGGTTGTTCAGTCAAGTTGCAAGTCAAATATCTCCTCCTGGGCTACAATGTTTTCCTATAAAGAAAAATATGTTATTATAAATGACGGCCATTTCCACTATACCATTAAGCCAGCCAGCCTGCCTGCCTGCCTACCTACCTACCAGCTTTGTAACTACTTCCACTGTGTCATGATGCAATTCTGAACAGCAGACAGAATTGTGACACATAGAGGGGGAAACCCTCTGGTTTTAGAAGACAAAAAAATGGCCCTGTATACTTGCAGCAATGCTATTATATCAGTTATTCCCCTGGGAGACCAAAAATATTAAAATGCAGTCCCCTGGTCACAAGAAAATAGCCCTGCAGTAATTATCTAATTATGGCTTTTTATTTCTCTTTTTTTGTAGAAAAAGTAGGTTGTATTTGCTACTGCAGGGATAGAGAACACAAGTTCCCATCCACTGTACACTTAATACAGGTTCCCTTCTACTATAGAAGTAAGCTGCTCTTGTGGCGCTCCATGAGCTCTTAGCTGCAGCTTTTAGCTAATGTCCGACTCTTTAGCTAAATAGGGTGTCTTATTCCAATTTTATAAGTTAAAAAGCACACAATTTACCGGAGACGGCTTTTTATCCCGAAGTATTTAACCAGAACCTCAAGTCATCTTGATTAAATTTTGAGCAAACCATCAGGATTTTTTTTCTGTAACATTTTTTGGGGTCCTGTTTTTATATGATCTGGCCCAGCATAAGTAAAACCCAGGGGACTACATGTTTCTCCACATACCCAGCCACCTTGCTGCTGCAGCCAAGGTATGAACATATCCATATACTGCAAACTGTAGCCCATGAGGGTATGTACTGTGTGGCTGTTGATGCCAGCCACTTTCCTTGTGAGCTCCATGGTGAGGGCCAGCTTGGCTAGCTGAGGACTAGAGACACCAGGTGGGGTACGTGCCGTGAAGGCTTCAGCCAGGTGAGTAAAGCTGCGGTAGGAGAGGCGGGAGAGAGTATTGCGTAGCAGTGGGTCAGCTTCAATCTGCCAATGAAAGAAAAGTAGATGAATGGCAAGAGTTCAAATGTCAGGGGAAGCCTCTTAAGGGACAACTGCAATTAAACTGAGATGGTCCACTGTGCCCCAGGTAAGGAACTTCTGACCTGGAGGACTGAGGGGAAACCTAATAGCAGTATTCAAATACTGTATGTGAAATGTTGCTGCATCAAAGATGAAACCCACTTATCTTCTTTTGCTGATAGAATAGGAATAGAATGAGTGTAATTGCAAAGGAGCAGATTCAGTCAAAACAATAGGAAACATTTCCTTATTGAATTATTTGACAATGGAGACTTGTGACTTGGATTCTCCTTTGGTAGAGGTGCAAAAATAAAGGCTTGACAAGTTGCCTGGGGTGTAGGGGTGCAAGTAGCCAACTTGCTACCCTAATATTCTACTACCACTCTTCATTTGGAAGCTGTTCCTCAGAAACCTTATGGAACTCAACAGCACAGTCATTAATTGACATGTACTTAACATAGAGTCATCATTTAAAAGATTCAGTCTAGTCAAGGAGTGGAAATATTATTTTTTCTTTGACTGAAATACATTTTCCTTGCATGGAGAATAGGAAAATACAGTGCCAGAAGTAAAAAAAAAACCCAGCATATTAGTGGAAAGGAAAAAAAATTGTGTAGAGCACATATAATAAATCCTACTATTTTCAATTATATTTTGCTTTTATAACATGGCAGAATTCAGGTGGTGTATACATTCATCCCAGAACCAATTAGCCTATGTTTGGGGAATCTTTATTTATATGAAGACATTTGTTTTTTGTGAGCTGAAGAAAACATAAGATTCCACAATTACCTAGTTGATCAATGCCACAAAAATTATAAACATTTGTTTTGCATATGTAATTCAGTTCTAGTAACTTTTTATCTAAAAGTTTTGAATACTGGAGTGTTCCTAAGGGACTTGCAAATTATCTCCAGCAAAGATCTATAAAGCCAATATTGATACAATCATTAATTAGTTGCCTCTATGGTCCTTTGCTGGAAATAATGCAACTATTAAAAATGATGAGAAAAGGCTAGTTAAAAACAGTCTCTTGCAAAGTCACAAACCCTCTAAGACTTAGAACATTAGTTCAGTTCAAATGCCCTATTTGCTGGTCATTATTAAGAACTATAAAATTTGTGGGTGTGATGAAATGGTAAATTGTTGCTTGACTGTAAGACAAATAAACACTTAACTGGGCACTTCTTTATAAGGAAGTTGGGGCAGAGGGCTATATGAACTACAGGAGAGAAGCAGCGAGGGACACATACAGGAGTAATCAGTGACAGGAGAAAACTGACATTTAACAAAAGCAAAGAGGGAAAAGGAAGTTAGAGGAGAAGTATACAGTGTATGAAGAGAGCCAGTTTGGTGTAGTGGTTAAGGCAAAGCTTTCCAAACTTTTCATGTTGGCGACACACACCGCTGGCGGTGCCAGCGGCGCGGCCTGCAGTGTCCTGGTGTGTCGCACGCAAACCCGGAAGCTCTGATGGGGGGAACCGGAAGAAGCGGCACCCCCACCAATCAGCGGCGGCGGCAGTGATTGGCAGGGGTGCCGCTCCTTCCGGTTCCCCCCATCAGCGCTTCCGGGTTTGCACGCGACACACCAGGAAACCGCAGGTGACACAGTAGTGTGTTGCAACACACATTTTGGAAAGCTATGGGTTAAGGCATCAAGATAGAAACTGGGAGACCGTGAGTTCTAGTCCCGCCTTAGGCACAAAGCCAGCTGAGTGACCTTGGGCCAGTCACTTTCTCTGAGCCGTATGAAGGAGGCAATGGCAAACCACTTCTGAAAAACCATGCCAAGAGAACTGCAGGGACTTGTTCAGGCAGTCTCTGAGAATCAGACATGACTGAATGGATTAAAAAATATATAGTATATGAAGAGAAGCATTGGTAGACATTGTGAAAAAGAGTCAATCTATAAATAAGCATGATGTTCTGTTCCTTTAAACTGAAACTACTTATACCCATGTTACCTGTTCATACACTGTTTTGTGAAATAAAGTTTTAAATTATTTATAAATACCTGATCCTCCAAGTAATTGAGAAACAGATTATAACAAACCCCACCCCTACCCTAAGGCACCACATTACCAGAAGAAAAAGTACTGTAGTTGCACTACACAGATCTTTTTTTCCCACTGCTGTCTTTCTAAATGCTAATCTAGTTTTAAACAAAAACTCTTCCATTATCAAGCTGAACATAGCCATGTTAATTTACTTGTTCATTTAATATATTTTTGACTGCTTTGACTGATAAGAGAGATAGGAGAACATCAGTAGAAGAACTGGACATTCATCATTTTCATGTGAAGGCAGCAAGTTTTTTAAACTGTATTTATATATCTCCAAAATAAACTTAGAAGAAATTATGCTACTTCTGACCAAATCTGATTTTGCCACTGTGGGTTCTAGACATGCAGCCTTCCTAGAAATTGCCCTGCACTATGGAATGTTTACCTAATAATTAAGCTACTTTAATGGAAAGATTTTTATGATAGTTGCTGCTTTTTATCACAAATGCTATTTTCCTTTTTAAAGTTTTATATGTGCTGTTCTTTTAACTGTCTCACTCTTAACTAATTTATGTTTTTATAAATGTTATAACTGACTTGAATTACATTTTTATTTTCCCATCTTGAGAAGACTGCAGTCTTGAAAAGCAGTCAAAAATATATTAAATGAACAAGTAAATTAACATGGCTATGTTCAGCTAGATAATGGAAGATTTTTTGTTTAAAACCAGATTAGCATTTAGAAAGACAGCAGTGGGGAAAAAAAGATATGTGTCGTGCAACATAGTAAATTCTACTGTATTCATTGTGGCTTATCCCTAGATTAACTATTAGGGTTGTGCAATGTTACAGATTTGATTTAAAAAGTGCTTTGGAACATGTAGGAATGCATGAAGTCTGAGACTCAATAAAGTAGCTGTGTCTGTTTCCGGGACTGCGTCAATGAGTTGCAGACAGATGCTGCGTTCAGATTCCTACACATTCTGAAACATCTCTTCCAAATCAAATCTGAATAATTGTACAGCCCCAATAGAAATCTATGCCTAAAAGATGACCAAAAACATGTCTTAAACTGCAGTCCTCCACATACCTAATTAAAAGTAAGTTCGATAGATTACAAAACAGAGAAAAGCAAGTTCAGCTATGCAAAGTTTGTTTACACTTGTTAATTTTATGTATCACACAAAACAAATTATTCGAGTAGGGAACCTTAGGTAGCCAAAGACAACAGGGGCTTATTAGAAGACTTGGGGAAAACCCAAGATTTACAAAACATATACTGAAAAAATGGAGGAATGTACTTGGCAAAGCAACCCAACATAAACTAAGTACACTGTGCAGCAGCCACATAACACCCAGTGCCTGACTCTGGCAGTCTGAATGTCACTCCATGTGGCAACTCATGGTTGCACATATACCTTTTTATTGAAGACAGCAGCCTGCTCTTCCAGAAGGGCAACCAGCCTCTGAAGGTTCTGCTCTTTCTGTTTCTCGTCCAATTCTCCTGGCACCTTTTCCAAGGCAACTAAGCAAAAAATATTATTGTGATTCCAAAATATAATAACAGTATTTCCCTGAAAGAACAGTGATCGGTTTTAAGCCACACAGATGTCAAAATGATGGCATGTGTGTTGTGATCTCATTGCACAAACAATATGATTATGTAATTTCTGTCAGCTGCATTATAATGTCTGATGGAAATATGTCAGTCATATCATTTTGTGATGATATCAAGATGTATTTCTCATCATTTGATCCCTACCCTCCTGTGGATACCTATACTTGAAAGGAAGACTATTTCCCCCCCAAATAATTTAGATAAATTAAAAGTTTAATTTAAAACAGAGAGATCAGTTTAGATTTGCTAAGGTTGTTGTAAAAGAAGCAGATGAACTTTTTCATCTAAGCTTTGTTTTTCAGGTGGAGAGACTGTCATCCTTCTTTCCACATGATTCCATGTGTATTTTCCCAAACGTACTTCCCCAATCTGGTGCCTTCCATATGTGTTGGCCAAAAGCTGGCTGGAACTTTTGGGAATTAAAATCTCAACAAAACTGGAAGGTGACAGTATAGGAAATGCTGAGATACCTGATCCAGGGATCAGGAAGGGACTCCTGTGTTATCACAGTTATAAACCCAGGCTTTTTGGATGAGGCATCCTAAACATACAAGAAAATAAATTCAGTACCTGAATTGCTGGAGATTGTGTCTGTGGGAACTGTAGTGTTCAGATCCACAGGAGAAAGTGAGGTTTTTGCTGCTGCAGGGCTGACCCGTTGTTGTTGGTGTTTCACAAAGTCATCTAATTTCTGGGCCACCAAACTATAAAACTCAGCACCCTCAACTTCACCATCTGGAATAAAGAATGGAACGTTATTAAAGCAAGGTGCACAAAAAAGCCAAATCCTGTATCAAGGAGGATACAGAAACAGGGTGAACAGCGAAACATTAAAGGGTGACTTCAGTACTAATAACATGATAAAGGTAAAGATTCAAATCAAGCCCAACCCCTAGTGAATACCTGGACAAGTCTGTATAGGTCTGACAGCAGCAATATGGAAGTGTTTTGCTCTTGCCCCCGTTTACTTCCCATTTTACTTGGAATGTCCTGATAGTCTACCATCCAAGAACCAACCAGGTCTGATCTTACTTAGCTTTCTGAGATCAGCAAAGCCAGCTAAGTGCTGCCATCTACTGAGGCTATGGTAACCTGATTATCTGTCAAATAACCAAGTGATATTTGGGAAAGGATTTGCAAGGTCTGAACTAAACAGAATAGGCAAAAATAAAGGGAAGACAAATCTCTTTACTACAGTAGTTTATTACTGATGGCGCTATCAGTAGAAATATTATTCTCTGTGGGGATTAGAGGAGGTAAAGTGTTTCAAACAGTTTTGAATCTACTTGTTACAATACCATAAGAATTAGAGCCCTGATGTAGAGTAGCATGTAAAAGGAAGACAAGCCTACCTTTTGGGTTATATAAACAGGTGTTGTACAGAAGCATTGCTTTTTTTAAGCAGTTGGACTGTCTGTGGAAAGGGTCGGTTCAAGTTCACCTTAACCACAGAAGCTCATTGGGTGACTTTGGACCAATCATTCTTTCTCTCAGCCAAACCTATTTCTAGGACTGTTGTTGTGGGGAAATACGGGAGGGAGGAGTGCTTATATATCATCTTGAGCTCCTGAAGGAAGCTGGGCTATAAATCTAACAAATAAAGAAATAAATAAATTTGTATTTCAACAAAGGATCACTCTGTCCTGAATGAGGGATATAATATTAGGAAGGTATATTTCAGGTGGGGGGTGATTTTAAGAATATGTTAATATTGGAGTGGGAATGTTATTTTTATGTTATGGCTATCACTTTGGGGATCTAATGGTTAGAAAAGGCAACTTAAATGAATATTGTCAAGGGGAAATTCAACGTTCTGGAAACACTCAGAATTTTTGAATGACTTCAGGCTTGCCTGATGAAATATTACTGTTAGTACTGCTACGTATGAGCTTCACCAGGAAAATAGTAGGAGGTAGAAAGGGTATACTTGGAATTGAGGGATGATTCCCTAAGTATGACTTCCTCAAGCCAAGTATTTATTTTAGTACCAGCATTAAGTAAACAGTTCTTCCACATCAGTGGCCTAATTTAGGAACTAAATCCAAGTTGTTCTTGTTCTTAATCTACAGACAGAATTTCTTGCAGATTTCTTGCCGCTCAAAATCTCCTGAGATAACACTTATTTAGCACCTATCCAATCTTGCTTTAGAACAAGGATTGGGCATTTTAAAGATTTTTTTGACTTCTGGGGGTTGTATAGTTTATCTATTTCCTCATTTTACTAGCTGGGTCATGAGGAGTGTGTGTGGGGGGCAGACTTCAAACGTTAGGGTTGGGGGGGTATGATTATTCTTAAGGCGATCCAAAGGCTTAAACTTCCTTTTTCTGTGTTTTTCTGTGGAAAATTTGTAGGATATCATGTTCTTAAATTCTGTTCATTACCTGTTGCCTAATTTCAATTGATCCCAACCATACACAGCCTATAATCTGTCTAGCTAAGGGGGAACCATGAAAAATGTCCTTAAGTGATTTGAAAAAAAGGCAGGCCAGCATTTTTTTTAAAAAAAACAGGTTCACCAAGTCAATGAGCAAACATAATTATGGCCTAGCAATCAATGGGATCCCTTGTAATGGCAATGGGGAAATTGCTTCCAAAGCTATCTCCTAAGAGAGAGCCTTTCTGAAGTCACCATTTGGGGGAGTCAATGATTTGCTGAACAGGCCTCTTCCTGCTATAAACAAGTCACTCCTTGTTCTTCTGGGCACAGAGAATGAGGCGATCTTTGAGTATGCACAGAGAGATATGGAATGATGTGACCTGGCCTTAAGATAGGTTATGGAAATTGAGAGGGGCTTCTCCCTTGGTCTGAGTGGGCTAATAAGAAGATCCTGAGGGCTGCATCCAGCCTGGGAGCCAGGGAGTTCCCATTGCTTCAGGAAAGTTGAAAAAACATTACAAAAATAAGCGCATACAACCTAATGAGGTATAATGACCAGAGCAATCACCTTGGAGACACCCAGACTCAAATCTTTGTTCAAAGTGAACTTTGGAAAGATAAAACATAACGGCTGTTGTGGGTCTTCCGGGCTGTGTGGCCGTGTTCTGGAAGTTGTGGTTCCTAACGTTTCGCCAGCATCATTCTCAGAGATCAGAGATTTTGCTTCTATCTGTGCTCCTGCCCCTCTGAAGATGCTGGCCACAGATGCTGGCGAAACGTTAGGAACCACAACTTCCAGAACACGGCCACACAGCCCGGAAGACCCACAACAGCCATTGAACTCTGGCCGTGAAAGCCTTCGACAATACATAAAACATAACTTTATCTCATTCTTCCTCCAAGAAGCCAAGGTACATTTCCATCCATCCATCCATCCATCCATCCATCCATCCATCCATCCATCCAAGCAAGCCTTGAGCACCACAATAAAGAAGCAGGAAGAAAACGGAGCAAGTAGCAAAGCTTCGTACTGCCTGCTGTCTGGGTCATTTCTGGCTTAGCTGCCTGCTTTCCACAATAGCAGGTGACAAGAGGCAAAGAGTCGGGGCGCCTGGGGTGAGCAACGGGATTGGCTGTCTCCGCTGAGGAAGCCCCCTTCTTCCTCAGGAGGTTCTTGAAGGAGAAGGGGCGCTTCCGGTGGGCTCCTTCGGCCCCTGGCTTAGACTTCTTTAAGGAGTCCCCAGGGGAGGGCAGACTGTCAGAGGGCCCTCGAGAGCTGGACCGCTTCTGCAACAGGTGCTTAACGCTGGTGCGGAAGCCATGTTTTTTCCCTTCTGCGGAGTTGCTTTCTTCGTGGGCAGGGCTGCAGGCAGGACACTCCAGAGCAAATTCCACTGGGGACCTGCGGACAGAAGAAAGCACACTGAAAATGGGAACCATGATCTGGTGTTCTACTTCCCAACCTCCTCGGTTGATTTTTATCATTTTTATTTGCACGTATTTCTTCACTCATTCTACAATCCTCAGAGGTGTCTCAGAGCAGCCAAGCCAGTCGACCTCATGAAACTGAAAGCGATAAAATTGTTTGTGAGAAACAGCAGAGCAACACATATGGCAGAGGGTTGGCAAAATTATTTAAACACCAAGCCAGGAAGATTAAAGAAGGTTTTTTTTTGTGGGGGGGGGGGAAGCCTTAGCTGGCGTATTAAAAGGATGGATATGGTAACAGTAGAGGCTTTCTGGAGAAAATCAGTCTCAAATTGGTGCCAGTTTTGCCTCTGAGGGCAGAGGAACTGAAAGAAGTATCTTTGGAAAAAATCCTGAATTTCATTGCACCTCTGGCCAAATTATTTAAGCCTCTGGTCTCTCAGCCCCCTAACCTTCTCCTTGAAATCAGAAGCCTTTCTATTAGGCCAGAAGATTTATCCCACAGAACCCAAGCCTAGATTCCAAGTTTCAACATTGTGGAGGCCCTTGCCATCTACAGATTGTTGGATTCCTGCCCAAATCCCACTCTCTATTTCAGTGTTTCTCAACCTTGGCAGTTTGACGATCTGTGGACTTCAACTCCACACATGGCTGGCGGGGGAATTCTGGGAGCCGAAGTCCACACATCATCAAGCTGCCAAGGTTGAGAAACACTGCTCTATTTATTTCCTTCCTTTGCAGGTAAGCCAAATCTCCAACTGCTAAACCATTACCTGGACATGTAACTTTGGGGGTCATGGTAGCCACGGCCCACATGACCAGGGGCCCCTTCCTTTCCACTGCTGACTGCCCCTTGCAGGAATGCTTCCAACACCAGCCGGGTCTCCTCAACCACCTTCCTCCTAGGGGGCACCGGGCTACCAGCCATGAACTTGGAGCAATGCAAGGCTGGGCTGGCACCTCAAGACAGGAGAAGATTCCTTTCTTCTTACATCTACCATCACCCCTGGAAGGAAAAAGGAAACAAACCCACAGAGAATGTTAGCCTTTTCTTCTGCCAGCTGTCTCCTTTTCCCATCATCCCTTGCACCTGCTTTCTCACCATTTCTGGGATGGTTCTTCACGCATCCTTGGCTCTTAACATGCCAGGGTCTTTCAATCACGTTCCCTTTCTCTCCTGAATTTGCTAGAATCTCATTCACCTGCCTGCCCAAAGACAAACCTATCTATTCACCCATCCTGTGGGATCCAGAATCAAATCATGCTAAGATCACTGCTGTGCAAAAAAAAAAAAAGCAACAGCCCTCACCTAACAACGCTCTGGGTCACTTTCAATAGAGCTGGTAGAAAAAATCCTTCCTAGCTCCAAATATGACACTCTTCTTTCAGAATTTTAATTCATTTCCCACGTTTTCTCTGAGGCAGGCAAGTTGGGCTACATGGTTTTGTCAGATTTTATCTTCACAGCTTTCATGGGAAATAGACTATACTGAGAGATGATATCAGCCACTCAGCTTTGTGGTCAAGTGGAGATTTGGACTTGGCCTCTATAGTCCAGCTCTCTAGCCCAGTATTTCTCAACCTTGGCAGCTTTAAGGTGTGTGGACTTCAACTCCCAGAATTCCCCAGCCAGCATGCTGGCTGGGGAATTCTGGGAGTTGAACTCCACACATATCTTAAAGTTGCCAAGGTTGAGAAACACTTCTCTAGCCAATGCATCAGAGCATCTCTTCTTCTGCCTCTTGCATCTGTTTCCTAAAGCCTCCTTCCCAATTCAACCCTTCCAACATCATTCTTACTCTCTCAAAACGGCCGCCATAAATGACACTTACTACAGTACCCGGAACTGGTGTTTTCTTCTCAGACTTTTCGATTCTGACTCTCAGATTCCCCAACTTGTCAGTTGCAGTCTGAGATTGAAGTTCAACTTTACACACAACCTCTAGGAAACCGCAATGAGTACGGCGGGATTTCTAGGGAAGAGAGACAAGCTGAAACCTGCATTTCTCGCCTCTTCTCCCGCGGTTCATTCATCGCCTTTCCCGGCCCGGATCTCTTCTGCCACCCTTTGCCCCTCCCATCCTACTTTGGGATAAAGGAATCCATTTCAGGATGGACTGCGATCCCCAAACCGTCACCCTTCCCAGGAGAATAGATTTAACCCACAACTATTAAAGCAGGGGAAAAAAGCCCATCTACTCACCCTGAAATGTTCTCCAGCTCCTTCGGTAAAGTTTCTCCTCAAGTTTGCCCTCCTGGTCTGCGCATGCGCTTATCGTACTTCGCTGCTGAGCTGCAGTTTCGTTGCCCCGTCTTCCGCGAAAGGGGGTGCCTTGGGTCAGACTGCGACAGTGGGGTCGGCGACGCTCGTGCTTGGCTGCGCCAAAGGGTGTGTGCAAGCCATCCGCGCTGCACCACAGCGATCATTTCCCCCCACCCCCCACTGACTGCCCGTTAGGAAATGAATCGCTCCCGTATTGGCGGAAGCTGGAATGTTTAGAATGAAGGGATCAGGGAAAATACGTAAAAACCCACCATCCGGAAGATAGAATAATACAGCGCATTGAAGACGTCTGTCAGATAGGACCTGCTGAATAAATGCAATGGCTGACGTGGGGTGAGAAAAAAGATGCCTTCTATTAATTGAGATTGGAAGGATGTGGTATGTGTCAGAAGGGTATTTTAGACAAACCTCAAAATACGTTATATTTGTTATATTTTCAACCTATTTTCCTGTAAGGAGGGAGGGGGCTCTTTGGCCCTCCCCTGATCATTTTTCGTTATGAGAAACATAAGGTAGGGCATACAACCTGACTAACAAGGCCACCCAAGGAACTTAATGCCCAGCTGGGATTTATTTTGAACCCAGCCCTAGTCTCTTTGGCCTTAGGCCAGTGATTTCCAAACTCTCACCGTTGGCGACACAGAGAGTTTGGAAAGCTCTGCGGGGGCGCGTGCGGTGGTGGGGGCGGCGGCCTCGTGTTTTGCGCTAAAACCCGGAAGCGCTGATGGCGCGCCGATGCACGCACCACCACCGCCACAACACGCCATCAGCACTTCCGGGTTTTGTCGCGACACAGAGAGTTTGGAAAGCTCTGCCTTAGGCCAACACTGTTAATGACTTTATCATAGAAGACACAACAGTCCTACAGCACCCTCACCCATCAGCCTGTTTTCAAAGGATGGGAAGGAGAAATATTTCTGGACTGCAGTACAGAATAGCAGTTTTTAAAAAGTTGGGGTATGCCGTTCTGAATGATGTCAGTCAATTAGCTACATAGGATTGGAGCAGCATAGGATTTTCCCTATGAGAACCACATTATGGATCCCACTTCCATAGTATGCCACCAAGCCCAAGTCCATGCAATTCCTGTTTCCTAGTGTAGGGTTACTCATAGGGGTACTTCTTTTGATCCTGGAGCTACTGTATTTTATGTAACAGTTTGTTTGTTTGTTTGTTTGTTTCACAGACTGATATGGCCGCCCATCTGAAATATATGACTCTGGGTGGCTAACAGTATTAAAAATGATAAAAACATATACAAAAAATATAAAACACACAGAAGCCGAGAAAATTATAAAAGCAACTATCAGCATTCAGTATAACCAGGAAACGGACTCCATCACACACCCAGGGCTCCAGGCTCAGGCACAAAGCCAAGTCTTCAGGGCCTTGTGTACCTTTATGTTTGTACTGTCCTTTTTTTAAAAAAAATATTTTTATTAAAACTTTTAACCAAGAAGATTAAAAACTAGCCCAAACTAATAGAAAGAAAGAAAGAAGGAAAAGGGGAAAAGAAGGAAATCAAAGAAAAAGCAGGAAGTGCAAGAGAAGAAAAAAGGTTAAAGAAAAATGGAAAAGAAAAGAAATATATAAGGAAGTGGCTTCCAATATTCTTCACAGTAGTTATAAGTACAATATATTTTAACTTGTCTCTCTAACAATACATCATATTACTCTTCTTTTTATAATCTGTCCTCTCTAATCCTCAAAACCATAAATCACAAGTTCATTTTTTTCATTTTTACGCAAAAAGTCCATAAGAGGCTTCCAGTGACCAATAAATGTAGGTAGTGTCTTTAATCAAAGAAGGCAATTTATCCATTTCAGCAAAATCTGTCAACTTCATCAACCATTCCTCCATAGTGGGTGTTGAATCTTTCCATATCTGTGCATATAGTAATCTCGCCACAGTAATCATATACTGAAACAATCTTCCATGGCTTTTTTAATAACTTTTAACCATTAATCCTAAACAGAAAAGTTCTGGCTTCAACTGAACATTGATCTTTAAAATCCTCTGTATCAAAGTATTGTTGGGATTATTAGGAGTCAACTCACCATTGTCTCATAAGCATAATAGGGGGTAGTAAACGCATCTCTACTGTGCTTATGGGATGTTACCTGGGTCACCTGATTTCCTCTTCCTCCTTCTTGGTTTGGGGATTCTCATTCTCCATTACGCTTCGGGCACATCAGCAAGCAGGAGGGCTGCACCATGCAGCTCTCGTCCATTCCATCTCGCTTACAAGCAGATCTACTATGAATCTACTCGTATCCAGATCTACTGAATAAATGTAAGCTATCTCTATTTCTTTTTCATCTAACTAATGTGTGAAGACTGAATTTATTTCTGAACATAATTAAGTTTAAAGTGCAAGTTCCCTGCTGGTTCACGCTTCTACTCTGCAAGATTGTTGTTAGCTGCTTGGAGTTCTTTTATTAACCTTCAAGACTCCATCAAGTATGTATTTGAATCCAAATTTTTTAGCTTTTTTACATGTCCACCAAGCATGACAAAATGTCCCTTCATGCTGTTCACATTTCCAACATACATTTGAAGTGCCTTTATACATTCTAGATCAGAGCTTTCCAAACTGTGTGTGGCGACACAAAAGTGTGTCGCCACACAGAGTCTGGTGTGTCACCACACAACCCGGAAGCGCTGATCATCAGCAGCAGCAGCGCTTTGGGGTTTTCCCGCGGCAACACACCAACGGCGGTGGTGTGTCGCCGCGGGAAAACTTTGGAAAGCCCTGTTCTAGATAATTTCTCTGGCATCATGTACCAATGATACATCATTTTATAAAAATTCTCTTTGAGAGCATAACACAATGTAAATTTCAACCCATTTAACCACATATTTTCCCATTGCTCCATCTGTATATTATAACCAAAATTCTTAGCCCACTTTATCATACATTGTTTAACCTGCTCTTCCTCTGTTTCAAATTTCAATAAAAGTTTGTACGTTTTAGCAATTACATGCTCATCATCAGTACACAATTGTATTTCAAATTCTGATTTACTTTGCTCCATAAGTTTTTTTATCCATTTTAAATATTTCAAGTAACTGTAAATGGGAAAACCATTGACAGCTATATCCTTATGCTTTTAGTTGTTCTCTTGATTTGATTTTAAATTCCCCTTAATAATTTTCCAGTAAGTCCCGGTATGTCAACCATTTATCTTTATATGCCATTTCTCTTCTATAAAATGCTTCTTCAGGTGAAATCCATAAAGTTGTTTTTGGGCACAATCTGGCTTTATATCTATTCCGCACGTCTAATAAAATGATTTTTAAAGTCCACATTAATTTTAACTTTGTCATACTATAAATACCCATGCCATCCAAACCACAGGTTGTGACCTTCTAACTGTAAAAGTCTTATTTCTCAGCAACATCCATTCTTTCATCCAGACCAAACAATAAGCAGCAAAATACAATTTCGTATCTGGTAAACCCAATCCTCTTTCCTTTGCATCTTGTAACACTTATATTTAACTCATGTTTTTTTCCCTTGCCATATAAATTTAGATATGTCTTTTTGCCATTGTTTAAATAGTACATCCATTGTCAAAACAGGTATTGTCTGAAACAAAAACATATTTCTTGGCAAAACATTCATTTTTATCACAGAAATTCTCCCCAACAGTGATAGTTTTAATTTCTCCCATCTTAATATGTCCTCCTTAATTTCAGCCCATGTCTTAACATAATTATTTTGAAATAATATACAATTCATATTTGTCATAGTAATACCCAAGTATTTTACTTTTTTCTCACTCTTAAAACCAGTTTTCTCCATCAGTTCTATTTGATCTTCTAATTTCATATTTTTGTTAACATCTTTGTCTTCTGATTATTAATCTTGAAGCCTGCTAATATACCAATAATATATCCTTTAATTTTCCCATTAATGCTTCCACCTCCTCTAGTGGATCTTCTAAAATTAACACCAAATCGGGGCTTCCGGTGGGGGGAAAATGGCAGATTGACTGGCTCCTTGCGAGATCTGTGAGTTGAGCTGACAGTGCGGTGCTTCTTGAGGCTTGGGCAGGAACCCTCTGAGCCCAGAAGTTCTCTCCAGGTCAAGGAGAATCCCAGGAACCATCCCTCATGTCCTCTGGATAGCTGCTTCTCGCCAGCAGAATGTGAAACGGGGTTCAGCGGTTGACCGGTGAGTGGAGTAGCTGGGAGGCGGGGTTGCCATCTATTCCAAACCTCACTGAAGCCGAAGTTGCGGACACTAGAACCGACCACCCCATTTCTTAATCACATAGTTGATCTTTCAATTTTCTACCTAAGAGAGGCTTTCTTCAACACAGAAACACAATTTCTCTTGGTGATTTTTTCATTATTTTTTAATGAAATGATTAAGTATTACTGTTTAATTTTTTTTATATTGAAAGATTTGCAGATTGGGCAAAAAACCCGAAAGTTGAGACTGTATATAGGTTTTATAAGAAGCAAAGGATTTTTTGGGATTACTTGTTTGTATTTTTTACTTTTTACTTTACGTACTTGACAAATCTGCTTTGCTGGAATTGGACTTACATACTATGACTCCTGTGGGAAAGTGGTCATTGTTGATTTTTTTCTGAGGATTTGATACTTTGTATAAACATTGATAATTGAAAGACTTTCACTTCTTCCATGTGATTTCCGAATTAGTTTTTTTATTTTTCTAGATTGTATTTTGTATCTCCAGTCACTAGGGGGAGCCAAAGACCATGGCTTCAAGAAGATTACCGCAAAGGGCTTCAGGCAAGTTCAAGTTCGTCCTGTTGAAATCAATGTTTGAAGATCTTTTTACTAAACTCACTCAACCTTTAACTAAGTTCTCAGAATTGGAAAAAAGACTTGATCAAAAATGGGAAAAGACTGCTGGTGATGTTAAACAGGTAACTGATAGAGTTGAAGTTTTGGAAAATAAGATGGACAATAGTGAATTGGAGAGAGAAAAAGATCTAGATAAAATTGCCCTGCTTGACGCTCAGGGAAAAAGAGAGAGGAGTTAGACAAAGTCTTTCATATTAATTCAAGACATGCAGCAATTAATAATAAACCAAGAGATGTTCTGGTTCATTTTACCAGAAAAAGAATAAGAGACCAGGTTCTGCAAAGTCATTTTGATTTAAGATTAAAAATTGACAAGGTGGATATAATTGTTTTAAAAGAAATTCCTATTAGGATATTAAGAAAGAGAAAAGAATATGCTTTTTTGACAGATGTCCTGAAACAGAATAAGATTATTTTTCGTTGGGAGAAGTTGGAAGGTGTAAGTTTTAATTATCAGCACCAGAGATTCAGATTAACTTCAATTTCCAAGGCCAAGGACTTTCTCGTCAGACATGGAACTAATCTGGGACTGGGTACAGATGGAAAAGTCTCACCAGAAGCTAAACAGTTAGAGTGCTCTGTACAGGATATAGAGATGGGTACTACATCTAAGGACTTTGATGGATTGTTTGCCTAGCCCTAGATAATGACTTGTAAATATTTGACTTGGAATATAAATGGACCTAATGTTCCCCGTTGGGGGAGATGGGCGGTTATATAAATAAATTAATTAAATAAATAAATAATGCTCCACAGAAAAGAAGATTTTTCATTATTTGAGAAAATTAAATTATGATATGATATGTCTACAGGAAACTCGTATAAGAAAAAAGGACATTAAGTACTTGACTAATAAAACTTTGGGAGAAGAATTTATTTCAGCAGATTTGAAGAAGAGTAATGGACTTGTATTATTTGCCAAATCACAGTTGAAACAACGGCTTCTGTTTTCTGATGAACATGGCAGATATGTGGCAGTTGAAGTAGAACTGCAAGGACTCAAATCTATCGTTGTTGGACTACATGTACCAAACGAGGATAAAAGTAAGTTTTTGAAATGTCTTATGGATCAACTGTCATCTTTTTCATATCAAAGTTGGTGTTTATTGGGAGATTGGAATGGAGTAGTTGCTCCAGCAATTGATACAACATCAGGCAAAGAAATTAAACTTAAACAAGGAAAACTACCAAAGTCCTTTTTTTTTCTCCCAAAGTTTTTATTATTTTTTAGAACAAGGATAAAAAACTACAAAAAACAAAAACATTACAAACAAACAAAAACATTAAAAGTGTAAAAACACAAAAGAGAAAACTTTTAGAAAGTTACATACATACAGGTGGCTTCCAGCTTTCCACAGCAAGAATATTCAACAATTCCCACAAACAAACCATTCCTCTATATCAAACCATAATCACATTATTTCTATAAATCCCTCCATTAACACATATATAAATCTCTAATACAATTGCTCCTTCCCCTTACATAATATATATATATATATATATACATATATTTAATTTTTACTTCAAACCTCCCTTCCTCTTAAAAAATAATCCATTTAATTTTTTTCCCTTCTACTACTATTCTATATACTTCTGTCTACACAATAAACATCAAATTATAGAAACAAATAAATTGTCTGCCTTTATATTAAACAATCTTAACCCTGTTAGATCTCAAAAACATTATATAACATTATTATATCATCAATATCCTATAAGTTTTACAAATCTATAACCCTATAAAACAATATTAGTCTCTTTATCAATCCAATTAAATATTCTTAATTTTTATAAAATTGTCTACCTTTATAATTAACAATCTTAACCCTAATTATGCTTAAAAACAATATAAAATATTACCAGAACTTATCAATATCTTTTAAGTCTTAGAAATCAAAAATCCTGTAAATCATGTTAACCTCATTATCAGTCCAATTAAATATTCTTAATTTTTTACCCTTCCTCAAAATATACCAGGGCATCCAGATATTTCACCATTACACCAACAGCATTTTTTTACAAAGATCTAACAGTCCAATAGCTTTAAAAAATACAAACTTTCCAGTGAAAGAGAAAAAAAACTCCCACATAACATACTCTTCTTTCCCATAACATTGATTGAAATAGTCATAACATTTCCCCCGCTTGGCAGTTCCTTTTGCAGTCCTAAAGTTAAACAATTGTTTTAATCCCATAAACACCAATCCAGAGTTTTCAGCTAAGAGTTATCCATTTTCCCCCACAACAGTAAAAACACCATCTTTTCCAACTTCGTCTTCTTCTTCTATCATAGTATTTTCATATAGTTGTTTCATTTTAAATAAAATCTCATCTCGAATGTCCCAAACAGTCTGTATAATGGTTTTACAACTCTTTGAAATAATATCTTCTTGCTGACAACGTAGTTCTCTGAGTTCTCTTTAAACTCTTCCATTGTTCAAACAGTAAATTATAACACACCCTAGAAAGTTAACTCACAGAAATAGAGGTTAATGAATTAATCCAAAATTAACCAAAGAAAATATACTAGGAGACAGTGGAAAAAAGTAAACAGAAAGCCTAAAATTTAAAATAAGAAATGTGTAGAAAGAAAAAACACTTCAACCTTGGAATTTAGCAACAAAGATAACAACGGAAAGGCAATGTTACAGCTCTGAATATAACCCAGATGGGGAGAAAAGCCAAAACTTTTTTTTTATAGTTAAAAATCTCCAAAAATAACTATAATCACCCAGAGATTCCGCTTTTTCTTACTGTAAAAAGCTTCTCTTAAGATACAAAACTTAAAAAAACAAATTGGGTGTTTAAGATATGGAAAGGCAACGACTTATTTCATAAGGGAATGCAAACGTGGATTAGAAGATGATTAAATCCCAGCCTCCCAGTGTAGTCTTACCGCTCGGTCGCAGACACTGTCTACGATCTCCTGGCTACAACTCACCATCTGGAGGACAAATGGGTCGATTCTCAGCAAGAAAACTACCAAAGTCCTTTTTTGATTTGATGGACAATTTGGCTTTGGTGGATTCCTGGAGACAAAAAAATGGACTGGTGAAGAGTATACTTTCTACTCTGAAAGACACAAATCTTTTTCAAGAATTTATATGATATGGACTTCAAAGAATCTGGCTAATAAGATTTGTAAAGTGGATATTTTACGTAAGACTTTCTTAGACACAACCTAGTCAGTTTAATAATCAAGACAAATCCAACTGCATTTAGATGGAGATTGAATGAAACAATATTACAAAGAGAAAATGTGTCGGAAGATTGTAAGAGGAGATTATATGATTTCTTTGATATTACTTTGTATAAAGAAGTTGACTTAAAGACTGTCTGGGATACTAGCCAGGTGGCTATGAGGTTATTTTATTGAACGTAACAGGGATTTAAAAAAAAATCTCAAAAAAAATGCAGACCGCAATGGACCAAATTAAAATAAAAGAGACTGAGCTGCAGAAAAAACTGATGGATATTGATGTTCTATATAAACTTAAACTTTTGTATGAACAAATATCTATGTTGACTGTGAGAGAAATAGTGACCAAGTTGAACTATGTTAAACAAAGACATTTTGAATTTGTAAATAAACCAGGGAGATGGTTAGCTTACAAACTAAGAAAACAGAGAGAAAAGAAAATGATATTAAAGATTCAAGAAGGTGAGACTGTGTTAATGGACAATGAGAGAATTCAGAAGTCATTTCATACCTTTTACTCCAATTTGTATAAAAAGCAGGAAGTCTCCTTGGATAAGATGGATGAATATTTGGAAAAACAAAAATTACCAAAACTTTCATAGTCACAGAAATTATTAATGAACAACCCTATAACTACTTTTGAAATAGTGGAAGCTATAAAAAAGAGTAAACTGGGAAAAGCACCAGGTCCAGATGGCTTGCCAGGTTATATTACAGATGTTTTGAAGACCAACTTCTCCAACCTTTTCAAAGATTGATGAATTCTATTTTGCAGGGCTCTACAACGCCAGATTCTTGGAAAGAGGCCAATATTGCACTTTTACCTAAGGAGGGACAAGATCCTACTTTAACTAAGAATTATAGACCAATTTCATTGCTGAACAATGATTATAAAATATTTGCTTCAATATTGGCTGATAGATTGAAGATGATTTTGCAGGAATTTATACATGATGACCAATGTGGGTTTATACCCAAAAAACAATTAAGAGACAATGTGAGAATAGTATTGGATATTATAGAATATTTACAACATCACAATGAGTCTACTGCTGTAGAGATGGGCGGTGATAAATTTCAATAATAAATAAATAAATGAGAAGCAAGCAGCCCTCATTTTTTTAGATGTAGAGAAAGCCTTTGATAATTTGAATTGGTCTTTTATGTTTAAAGTTTTGGAAAATATGGATTTTGGAGAAAATTTTATTCAGGGAATTAAGTCAATTTATATACCTCAAATGGCACGTATCATTGTTAACAGTGACTTAACTAAACCATGTGACATACAGAAAGGAACAAGACAGGGATGTCCCCCGTCTCCTTTGCTTTTTATTTTAGTATTGGAAGTGCTAAATAGAGACATTAGACAAATTGAGAAGATAAAGGACTTAAAGATAAAAAAAGAAATTTTTAAATTGAGGGCCTTTGCTGATGATTTAGTTTTGATTTTGCAATATCCTTTGAATGACATCAAATATTTGATGAAGAAATTGAAGGACTTTGGGTTACTAGCTGGTTTTAAAATAAATAAACAAAAAACAAATGGGGTTTAATAGAAGTATTGCAGATCCCTGTGTATACACCAAGGGAACAGGGAAAGAACAGATGATTATTTTAACTTTTGTGGATGACATCTGTCTAATTGCACAAACCAGAGAGCAGATAAAAGAATTTGCAGGGAATATAGGTAAAGAGTTTCAATTGAAGGATCTAGGACAAATTAAAAATTATTTGGAGGTTAATATACAAAAGATACATGATGGTCATTTTTTGTTAAGCCAGAAGCAGAAGATTGTAAAATTGTTAAAGGAATATAATTGGGAGATGGGCGGGGAATAAATTGAATAAATAATAATAATAATAATAATAATATGGAAGATTGTAAGCCAGTACAAACACCTATGGTGGTAGATTTCCAAAAGACCATAGGACAGAGCTTTCCAAACTGTGTGTCGCGACACAAAAGTGTGTCGCCACACCACCCGGAAGCGGCGGTGCGCGCGTGCACGGCGGCCGCCATGCACGCGCGCACCGCCGCACGTCCCCCGCACACCCGCGCTGCCACCGTGCGCGCGCCGCTGCACACACCCCGCGCCGCCGCCGTGCGCGCGCACTGCCGCACGCCCCCCCACACCGCCGCCATGCGCGCGCGTGTCGCCGCCGCCGGGTGTGTCGCCAGCGGCGGCACTTTGGAAAGCCCTGTCATAGGAGATATAGAATTTCAAGAACCTGAATTATATCATTCTGCAATTGGCAGCTTATTATATATTGCACAATGGTCTAGACCTGATATAGCTAATGCTGTGGAGATATTAAGCAGGTTAGTATCTAAACCAACACAAAACACATGGCAAGCCGTGAAAAGGGTTTTAAGGTATTTAAAGGGGACCATTAATACATGTTTGTTATTGAGTTCTGAGGAGAAGAAGAATCTAGAGTGTTTTGTAGACAGCGATTGGGCGTGAGACATAAGCGACAGAAAATCAACCACAGGACTGATTATTACATACGCAGATTCTGTCATACATTGGAAAGTAAAGAAACAAAACGCTGATTTATGCAATGATGTAATATGGTACAAACAGTTGTTTATAGATTTGAATATGTATATTGAAATGCCTGTAACTGTATATGAAGATTCCCAAACATGCATAAATATGTCTGTGATGGATAGGATACATACAAGATGTAAACATGTGGATATTAAGTATTGTAACGTAAGACATGCTATAAGTGATGGACAAATTACATTTGTATATTGTGAGTCAGAATATAATCTTGCTGATGTTATGACAAAGCCATTGGGTGTACAAAAGCACCAAGATATGGCAAGGAAAATGGGATTAGTAAACCAAACACTGTAAACATTATTCACATACAGTAAAATTGGAGGGGTGTCAGGGTATACCCAGACATTGGATTAAGACAGTGCTTTCCAAAGTCCTGCCGTTGGCGACACACCAACGGCGTCGGCGCGCACGGCGTCAGTGTGGGCGGCCTCATGTTTCGCGCTAAAAGCCGGAAGCGCTGATGGCGCACCGCTGCCGTTGCCGCACAAACCACCGCCGTTGCCACGCGCGCCGCCGCAGGGGCGGCGGCGACATGCCATCAACACTTCCGGGTTTTGTCACGACACACTAATGTGTCGCAACACACAGTTTGGAAAGCTATGTATTAAGAATTTTACTGCAGTGAATAAGGCAGCACAGCTGAGAGGACTGAACAATTAGCTCTGAGGAAACTGAAGAGCTAATTGCATACACCTGAATCAATCACCACTGAATGACTTAGCAAAGTTACATGGATATAAGGCAGTTGGGAGGAATCCATATTTATTTATTTATTTATTTATTTGTCAAATTTATATGACTGCCCATCTCCCCCAACGGGGGACTCTGGGCAGCTTACAATAAAAACAAGATTAAAATAAAATATAAATACAATATGACATAAAAATATAAATATAAAATCCAATCTGGCGAATTAGGGAGGGTATTATGATATTAACCACCCCCATATTGCTGGGTGTTGTAGGAGTTTCTGAATTGTGTATTGCTGTTTATAGTTGGTTAAAAGGTATTTTGCCTGTGTATATATTTTTGTATTTAGTAAAGTCTTTATATATTGGAAGTCACAGACTCGAAGCAAATTTGTTCTGAACCACTCTTGGGTTGCACCAAGAATTGCTATCTAACCATCTCATCCTCTGCTGTCCCCTTCTCCTTTTGCCTTCAGTATTCTTCAAATACCTTAAAAGATGTCACACAGAAGGTCAAGATCTCCCCACTGTATTGTTCTCTAGGGAGCCACACACAGAATAATTTAAGTTACAGGAAGCCAAATTGTCAGAAAAATTGTCTAACAGTAAGAACAGCTCAACATTGGAACCAATGAACCAGAAGTGTTGTGAGCTCCCCTCCACTGTATGTGTTGAAGCAGCTCAAGGTGAGGCAGTCATCTGTTGAATGTGCTTCCTGCTCCAATCAGGGGATTGGACTCCCAACTCCATGGTTCTGCTCTTGTGAAAGTGAGCAGAGTCGTGTCGTGCACAGGAGAAGAGGAACTTGGGTGGCTGTTGTTTTTAAGCAATACTGGGACGGGCACCCTGAAGCCACAGAGTGGCAAGGAATTCCCAACTCAAGTGTAGAAATACCCACTGACCATGAGTTCTCAAAAACTGAAGGCAGTTTCCTGCCATTCTAACATAGGAAACAAATGAAAACTATAGTGCAGGCCCTAAAATAGACCTAGAAGAGTTAAAACACATAGAAAATCCCCAAACTCTCCCCCTAGACCTGCCTCCATTCCCACATAACGATGCAGATCCATTTTCGGGCAGCCCTCAATTTCGTTAAGGGCAGTCCTTAGCCATCCTGAAGATTGCCTAACATTGAATTATACTTTATAGCTTTTAGAGCCTATAGTACAGTTTTTGTGTATTTATAGTAGTAAGAAACCAAATCACCAATTTTAGCAATAAAGGGAACTACTCTAAAGCAATGGAGGAGAGTACAGTATGAATAAATCCTTCCCCAATCGCTTGTCCTTCTTGCTTTGGGCTATGACAATCAATCCTGATCAGAAGTTACCCATTTTAGAGTGGGGAAGAGACTACTGATTTTTGAGAGAGCCATAACATATACTATTTCACATTAAACCCTCCCCCCATTCTAAACATATTCCTCCAGTAGAATGCACAGCGGCTAGCTACATTCCATCTATGGCAGCAACACCAACAAAAATCTTGTCCTGTTTAAGTCTATTCATTTGTTTATTACCATTTTAAACCACTCATTAGCAATAGCTGCATAGGTTCCCCTTAGCTGTGTTATAATATAAATTATGTTAAGTCTCAACAATTTTAAAAGGCAGATTTAATAAAAACACCAATATTACAAAGCTTATGCAGAGGTGGGACAAGTGAAATCTAATCTATTAAACATATTCTTTTATGCTGTGAATTTTACTCTGATTTGAGACAAAGGAAGCTTCTTCCCTTAATTAAAATTTTCCCTGTGCATTCAGATGAATACGTAAATTATCTGTCAGTAGCTAAACACCCTGAACCTCAAAGGTTTCAACATTTTGCATAATTTATAAAGGTGTACCATAGCAGGACAGGTCAGACTCACTTTAATATACATGTATTTATTGCATTATGTGGTTGTCTATTATAGCTGTTGTTTGATGTAATTCTGGTCTAAGACCAAATAAAGTTTGTAATTATACAGTTATGTAACAGCGTAACTGTATAATATAATCCATGAGAATTAAACAAGTCTAAAAATGCACTCTGATGTGGTTTTAGAATCTTCTCTGAACGATTCTATAGAACGTTCAAGGTTTGCTAATCAGGAAGACAGAACTTTAATTCCTAATGCATTATTCTCCTTCTTTGAAGAAGTTGTGAAAAGCAACCCAGAGACCCACATCCCACGGCTGAAGAGCGAACGTCACCACTGAGAGGCTTCAAGAAACACACGTGAAATCCACGCACTTGGCATCAGCTGGATGGATATAAGCGAGTCTGTCAAATCAGCATCTCTTGATGTGTTTAAATGGAGTCAGAATTGCACAACTCCTCTGGAAGTACTAAGAGTTCCTCTCGTCCCCGGGTCTACCCCCGCTCCCTGTTGTGTAACCCCCGCGACACAGCCAGGGCGATGGAAAAACACGCAGACCCGAGGAAAAGAAGGGGTGGTTTCCCACGCTGGAAAGGAAGTGACGCCTGCCCAGGGTTCCCGGAAGCGCCTTGCTCCTGTGTGCGAAAGAAATGTTTTCACTTGTTTAGTTCCGTGAGAGCTAAAGGTAAAGAGTGGGCTCGAAGCATTGTACGTGGGAGAGGGGAGCCGCGTGGTATCCGTCGGGCGAGGATGGGAATCCGAGTGGCTGGACTCCCGGTTCCCCACGTCGCAGGCTCTGGACTCCCGGTTCCCCACGACGCAGGCTCTTCGACAAATCTGGGAAGTAAAGCTGCACTCCCCCGCACTCCCCAGCTAAGCGGACGAGTAGGTCTCAACCGCTTGCATCCCGTTAACTCCGCCATCCTGTGTGGGTTTTCTCGGGAGTAAACCCTGTGGTGTTAGGGAGAGTTTTCTGAGCTGGACTGGAGCGGTGGTGAAAGGATTGGGACTCTCGAGCAGGGAAGATCCCCAGATTATTCCTCCAAATCAGTGCCTGGAGGACTCTCTTAGATACTGACCCTGCTTTAGGAGAGGATCAGGAGCGAGTGAAGAGGTGGGATATCATGTGCTTCTAACCCTCTGCTACAGAAATTCACAAGTGGGAGGAGAGGTCAGAGTTTCCAGTAAGTGACAGAGAGTTAGCTTGGAGGAATGCCAGGCCTCCCCAGAAGTTTGCTTTGAGAACTGACTGGAGCAAAAAAAAACCTACAAGACAGACTAAACTAGAAATCCAGAGATCTCAGATTTGCATCTCACCTCTCTCATGAAAGTTACACAAACATCAAAACTTTTACACCAGCTTTCATACAGAGGCTATTGTATGTTAAGATAATAATTCTGCGCATCATAGCTAAGAATATCTGCCTTTAGTTTGCCCTTTGATTTAAAGGATTCCCTGAAGAGTTAAGTTTTTGAATGAGCATTTTTACCAGGAATGGTAATTAGGTTTTTTAAGGTTTATCATTTGGCTTACAGTGGTGTTTATCATGAAGGTAGGGCAACAAAAGAAAATATAAATGTATTAACTGGATGTACAAGGATTTTTACTTTTTTTTTTCTGGGTGTGCATGTTTCCTCAAAATTCTCTCTCATAGCCAGAATCCTGCATATATAAGTCACATCTGGAATCTTTTTCTGGCTTTTTGCACGGAGGCCTTTGGAGTGAGGGTTTTTTTTAGCTGTTCAAAAATTGTTGTTTAACCCATTTTAGACTTACACAATAGTTTCTATGTGTTTCCCATCTCTAAAGGGCAGGAAAACAAAATTCAGTGATATAATTGAGGAGATCTGAGGTTGTAAAGAACTGTTTTGGGCTCTGTATGTGGCTTGGGGCCACAGGTTGCTCACTCCTATTTTAACACTATTTAAAGCCCCTGAACATACAAGAGGAAACCCTTACCAGCATGTTGAAAAATGTATATTGGTGAGTCAAATTGCCTTATACTCTTCACATAATCACATACAAAGGATTGTGGTGTGCAGTAAAATAAGGGAATTGGCTGATATCTTCTTCCTCTTTGTGTTTCAGGTTTCATTCTACCTTCAGACAGTAGTTTGGTCACCTGTCCCTCCTTCCCACTAACTTGCTGATGTGCCCCCTCCGTAAACCCTGCTATGTGGTTGCACACTACTAGCTGAATATCTTCCCCTTGGTGGGGAGAAAGGTGAGACAGAATTTAAGGACAACTTCCCCTCCTTTGCAAAATGTTCTCAGGGGAGGTTTGGTGTAGGGCAAATAGCTATATGAGGATCAGTGACTGTTTGGGAAAAGAAGGACAGGGGAGCGGGGAAGAAGCAGTTTTTGGCAGTCGATAAATATGAAAGGAAGAGGTGGGTACCATCCTTGTTCGATACAGAAGGACCAAAAGCATTCTGCCCTAGTTCCATTAAGACAGCCTACAGAAATGAGACAGCAGTTGAAAGTTAGAGCAACTGTTTGACATAGGTAGGTACAAAAAGAAAAGGTATGAGGAGCTCCTTATATAGCTGTTGGTATAGGATGAGGGTAGGGACCTTTTTTCACTTCTGTATCCTCTTGGAAAGAATCTATTAACAGCTGTATCCTAGTAGGAGGTGTAGTCAGAATTACATGTGGATCAAAATTTTACTTCTCTCCCCTTTTTCTTTTTGATATCCGCTCCCCGTCCCCCAGTCTCTATCAGTGTTTCTCAACCTTGGCAGCTTTAAGGTGTGTGGACGTCAACTTCCAGAATTCCCCATGGCTGGCTGGGGAATTCTGGGAGTTGAAGTCCACACACCTTAAAGTTGCTGAGGTTGAGAAACACTGCTCTATATCATTTCTTTCCCAACAGTGGGAAAGGCAAAATTCCCTTTTGTCAGATGTGAATTGCTTATTTGCTGAGGTCTTTGAAATTTAGCTGAGAGTGCACATGGCCCTAGACCACAGTTTCCCCATCTCTGGTATGGGAGAATGTAAGATATCAGGCCAAAGGTGATCTAGTGTGGTAACAGATTTCTAAAATGGCCTTACCACAAGCAGAGTATGAAGAAACAGCTCGATTCTGCTGTTGCCCCCAGCAACTGGAATCCAGTGATGTGCTTCTCCAAACATGGATATTCCATGGAGCCATCACGATAAGAGCTGTTGATCTGTCCTCACTGAATCTGGCTTATCCTCTTTTAATTCTGTTTCAGAAAGTAGCCACCTTCAATCCATGTGACAATAGTTTCCCAATGTTGTTTGCAGAATCGGTTGTTGGAGGACGCACTTGGGCGCATCCTGAATGTCTTTCCTATCAGGCAGAGGATCACAACTTTTGAGGTAAAGCACTTCTCCCAGGACAAGACGGGGAAACGGCAGGACTTTTTGTCTCTTTCCCAGGGGAATGAAAGAGGAGTGAAGAAACTGAGCTCCAAGCAACTGCCTTTGTTGTCTGATTCCAGAGCTAGCTATGTAATGCTGCTGTGGCTGATGCCCTGAGATGGCCAAAACGGGCACAGATGAACCTCAGTTACCACAGGGTAAGCCTAATGAAGTTCACCCTGAACAAGCAGTTAAGATGGGCTTTTCAGTGTTTAACTTTGGTTTCCTCCTCCTCCTCCTTCTTCCTTAAAAAAAAACAGACTATGGGGATCCCACTTCACAGGTCAAAGATGAGTGGTCAATGGCAAAGACAGAGTCTCAGAGCACCGTGAAAATTGAAGTGATTTGCACAGATGATGGCGAGAGCTCTACACACAGCACTGGTGAGCAGGAGAATCCATCCAGCAATCTGAAGTGTACTGGAAAGGGGAAGGTTACTGGGGAAATTACTATTACAGGTGTAGTAAGGATTTGGAGCAGGAGTCCCTGTGTTGATCCATTTGAAATGTTTGTATGTTGCTTTTCAGTAGGAAAATTTGAAGAAAATGACCAGTTTGCATGAAAGGATAAGCCAAACTCCTGTGAATTTGCTTATATTTTAGGGATAGGGTACTTGTGCATCCTGTCCTGACTGATTGTTCCTCCATCCAGTGGAAGTGGCTAAACAACCATACTGCTGTAGATGGCACAAAAGGACAAACTCTTTTCATGTTGAGGCAGCACTGTCCAAAATAGTTGGTTTGGTCAAAACTGAAATTTGATTAATATTTAATTGAATTAGTTAAATACAATTACCATAATTCCTAACTTTCCCATTTTTGTCTCCTTAAAAATTATAATTCATATGTGGCAACATATGGAGGCTCTACAAAGGTTGCACTCAAGGCTTTAAGGAACTGAAGGAACCACATATTTTCAAAGGAATATGGAAGCCACAAACCACTAGAAACCATCAAAGCATTTTCAACATGATATAAAAGCTTAGGAGAACTGAACCAGTATTGCTAGATATTTGAAGATTGTCTAGTTTGGTACCGGGCAACTGAATAAATGGAAGGAGATCCAGGAGTGTTAACAAGAAGAGCCTGTCTTTGGTAGCTAGCCCCCACTTGGCAGAAGAGGAGGGAGAGTTGTTAGAGCTGCCTGTCTAATTAGCAGGGAACATGCTGGTTGGGGAATTCTGGGAGTTGAAGTCCACACATCTTAAAAGTTGCCAAGTTTGAAAAACACTGCTTTGCACTAAGCACAACAAAATACAGTCCCACCCCTACCAGCCTTGTCAGTTCAATTATGGCCCCTGGCTGCTTCTATTTTTTTAAATGCTGCCAAATGATTGGCCGGTGGTGGTGGTGGTGGAGGGGATAAGGATAAACCAAATGCAGTTTTCCTGCAATGGCCAGTCATGTGAGCATTTTTAAAACTCTGAAATCAATGCCTGGGAATTAAGAAGTGGGAGGAGTCACTCACTTACTTCTCTTACAGTCGTCATCTTTGGTTTTCTCTCCCCTCCTCTGCAGCCGAGGAGCCAGCCCGCAAGCGCAAAAAGGGACCTGCCCCCAAGATGTTGGGGGATGAAGTCTGCAGCGTGTGCAGGGACAAGGCCTCAGGCTTCCACTATAACGTCCTGAGCTGCGAGGGCTGTAAGGGCTTCTTCCGGCGCAGCGTCATCAAAGGAGCGCAGTACACCTGCAAGGGCAGCGGGCAGTGCCACATGGACATGTACATGCGCCGGAAGTGCCAAGAATGCCGCTTGAAAAAGTGCCGACAAGCAGGCATGCGGGAGGAATGTAAGTAGTGGGATCTCAGCGGAGAGCAGCAAAGACCTGTTGAGGCCACTTCTTAGGGTTTGGCTTGGAATGGAAGCTGTTGGAATGGTGCAGCGCAGAGCAACAGCCTCCGTCGTCATGATTTCTAAGACTGCTGCTGGGCCCCAATCGTTCCAGTGGCAATTCTTAAAAAAATAAATGGTGGGTGGCTTCCGCTTGGAAGGGGATTGATCTGTCTGAAAAAAAAAAGTCAGAGAAAAGCTGTGGACTAGCAGGGATCATCCTAGGGGAATAAAGAGGTTGGAGGGAAGGAGAGGTTTTGCACATGCAAAATTTGCTCCCAGAATTCTAAATGCTTCACTGACCTTTAAAGATTGGACACAGTATGGCAGTGTTTCTCAACCTTGACAACTTCAAGATGTGTGGACTTCAACTCCCAGAAGTCATGCTGGCTGGGGAATTCTGGGAGTTGAAGTCCACACATCTTAAAGTTGCCAAGGTTGAAAAACACTGCTGTATGGTCTGCAGAAGTGGGGAACCTGTGGCCCACCAGATGGCGCTGAAGACCAACTCATTGCAGCCAAGCCAAAATAGTACAGCCCACATTTGGTGGGCCAAATGGTCCTTATTTTTGTCAAGAAACTCTGTTTTTTTTTCTTTTCAGTTTTTGTAAATTGTAAGTGTGAAGGTTTGGGCCAAGAGGATGGATTTGGATTGTAGACTGAGAGAAAATAGTAATGAGGCAGAAGATAAATCTTTCTGGGCAGTGCATTCCAGAGCTGAGAAAGATGGTTCTTCAGAATGCTAAGGGCTGACGCCAGCGCATCTGGAATTCTCTGTTGGACTTTTTGAGAATTTCTTGTTTCATGCCCTTCTGCCTGCCTGTCTATCTCCAGGTGTCCTTTCAGAAGAACAGATCCGCAAGAAGAAGATCCGTAAACACGAGGGCGATGGGGTGCCAGCTGGGGAGAGAGATGGAGGTGAAGTACTTCGAGTGCCTCCTTTGCCCTGTGACCCCGCTTTATCCCAGCCTGAGCCAGCTCCTCTTACGCCCCAGCAGGAGGGCATGATCCAGCAGTTGGTAGCGGCCCAACAGCAGTGCAACAAGAGGAGCTTTAGCGATCAGCCCAAAGTCACGGTAATTGTGTGTGTGTGTGTGTGTGAGAGAGAGAGAGAGAGAGAGAGAGAGAGAGAAGTTAAGCATGGTTCCAACCTCTTCCTTCCCAGAAGCCTCCCAAAATGTTGCAGTGGCTACTTATCTTTACAGCCTGCATATTTTAAGTGGAGGATGAGAGTTTTATTCTTCTGAAGGCCTTGCCTAGTGTCCTTGGTACAGGAGGGAAACCTCAGGCCTTCCAGCTGCTGGAGAACTACATCTCCCAGCAGACTCAACCAGGTACCAGGAACAGTTCAGGAATGTATGGAGAGCTACAGATTCCTCAGATAAACCACTTGACTTGCCACTAAACCCCTTTATCCCTGGATGGGCCTGCTTAAATAGAGGTAGCTGTTTTGCTTTCCCCAAGGATTTCTTCTAAGAAGATGCCCATCAGTAGTAGAGTAATTATGACAAGCTGCGATGGGAATGTGGCTTGTATTCCACTAATTAGGAGGTGGGGCCATTAAAAGATCCTGAGAAGGTTTTGCAACTGGACAAGGTGGGGATGGGTCCTTCCTGCTTGTTAGGAAAACAGGCAGGGGCTAATTGTTTTGTCTCCGCTATCTCCATGCTGCCAGTTATGCCTGGCGCTGTTGTGCTAGCTTATCGAGACTTAGAACATCTTGTCTGACATTGCTTCTTTCCTTATAGCTATGGCCCTCATTCCCATAGATCACTCAGATACATGCAAACACACACCCCTGGAAACAGGGCTGGAGGGTGATTATATTGCTGGCGAATGAGCCCTTTGCCTGTACCCTCCTTCTCTCAGGACCCAGTTAAACCAGGAAGTCTCCCATCTTAACCAATCCAAGAAACGTTAGTGGCCACCTTTGGAACCTGCCAGGACATAAAACTATGCATTTAAGCTGGTTTAAAATCCTGGCTAGTTCCAAGGCTAGTACCTATGGCAAAGACAGCTAATAGTCTTAGTGGCTTTCTAGAACAGCCTTTCCTGTCCTGATGCTCTCCAGATGTGTTGGACTGTGCCTTCCATGATTTCTAGCCATGAAGTATACTAGACCAACCTCATTCCCCTTTTTTCCTTCCTCCCTTGCCTCTAATTTTTCCCAGCCCTGGCCAATGGGCAGCGACCCCAACAGCCGGGAGGCACGCCAGCAGCGCTTTGCCCACTTTACAGAGTTAGCCATCATCTCAGTGCAAGAGATTGTGGACTTTGCCAAGCAAGTGCCCGGCTTCCTGCAGCTCTCGCGGGAAGACCAGATCGCACTGCTCAAGGCTTCCACCATTGAGGTGAGCAAGGATGTTTCTTCTGTCTCCATAGTTGTAAGTATCGTAAGTACTAAAAGTCTTAAGTTGGTTAGGGCTGTTGTCCTGGAAATGTCTGTCTGTGTAGCCAAAGATCCTATAGTAATAACTCAGTGAAAACACATGTTAAAATGCATAGCACATGTTTTGTACACATAGCACATGTTTTGTACACAGAAGGTGGATCTGTGATATTTCCAATAAAGAGGTAGCAGATGATGAGAAAGACTTTCTGCCAGGGTTCTTTGGAATCTGCTGCCATTGATATAGACAATACTAGATCAGCTGGGCAAATGAGTTCCTCTACTATAAACTGTTCCTTTACTCCTAACAATACGTGATGTACCAAAACAGAATACACAGACATGCTCACATACTGTAGCTCATCAGCTCCTGACCCTACAGCAGAGCAATGATTTCTCTATTCAGAGTTTTTAAAATAGAATTTTAAACCATGTGGCTCTGAAGTATTGTAATCCAAGTACTTAACCAACCTATGAGAACCAGGCTGTGCTCTAAACTTTCAGTGGGAACATAGGGTGGGTCGTTGTTTGTTTGTGATACTTGGTGTTATACTGCTTTTACTGTATTGCAACGTATAACACTTTGTGTGTTGCTTCTGCTTTTTTGGGCCTCAGAATGTGAAAGGATATAATTTTTATAAAAAGGAGAGAAAAGGAATGGGAGTTTAGCTTCTCAGAGAGTTAGTAAGTGTGTGGCCTGTACAGTTATCTACCTAAGCACATAGCATGCATATTAAAGGTAAGGTTTCCCCTGCACAGTCGTGTCTAACTCTAGGGGCCGGTGCTCATCTCCGTTTCTTAGCCGAAGAGCCAGTGCTGTCCGAAGACGCTTCCGCGGTTATGTGGCCGGCATGACGTGTGCGGAACGCTGTTACCTACCCACCGAAGTGGTGCCTATTTATCTACTTGCATTTGCATGCTTTCAAATTGCTAGGTTGGCAAGAGGCATGCATATTAGACAGCTTTTTAAAGAAGGGCAATAGCTGTTCTTTGATACCTGCCTGTCTTCCCAGATCATGTTACTGGAGACAGCCCGGCGCTATAATCATGAGACCCAGTGCATTACGTTTCTTAAAGATTTTACGTACAGCAAGGACGACTTTCACCGTGCAGGTGAGATGGAAAAGTGAAGCAAGATGGGGTGGAATTCTGTTTGGAATGGTAGAGGTGACTTCCAGGAAATTCTAGGCCTACCTCAGAAGAATCAGCTGGCTGGGAGTGATGGGAATTGTGATGCTACACGTATGAGAAGCACCACATTTGAGAAGGTTGCCCTGACAGTATAAATATTTCTCTCTTACTTCACACATACCTCTCACATTCGATTAACTTCACAAAGACAGGTTCTAGTTTCATGTGTTTTATTAAATTGTCCAGAATGGTTGTCTCTGCTTAAGAAAGAGGTCCCTTTCCCATATACACACACAGAGAAAAATCCCAGCAGTCACTTTCCTGGCATTTGGATACTTGAGAAACTTAGCACCTTATGACACTCATTAGATACAAAAATGATAGAGCATTGAGAACCCAGCATGTGTGAATGCTGTCCCAGCTCTCCATTCCAGAGAAGCTACTTGCTAGCACAGGTTTTGCAGTGAAATGGATATATTTTGGGCAGACTTCGACGTAAGGAGAATCACTGTTTTGTCTAGAAATATATAACTTGCATTTTCCCAAAATGTTTTTAGTTTAAAGGGTTCTCACCCTGGCGGGGGTAGATTTTATTTTAAAAAAAATATGTTTGAGGATTCTAATACGTTTCCAAAGGGATAAATCTGGGGAGACCACGGTTGTATTTCTGGGTGATTGTCCCTATTCCTTCTTTCATACCTCAAGTGAAAGGGTGCCATAAAGATTACTGGGCTTTCATATTTGGTGAGAGTTTGCATTTGTTTATAATCATCCTTTTGCAGTGGTGAACCTGTGGTGTGAAACTTAAATATCTGGAAATAACTCAGATTTTCCTTTGTATCTTCTGCAAGTCTGGTCTTGATTCTGGGATCTTTATTGTACAGTGAAAAGGGTGTGTTTGTTTTTGGCCCTTTAGTTGAGTTTCTGTCTGCCTTCCTCTGTTAAGGTACGGTTGTTTACACGTCCCATTATATAGAGATTTTTCTGTATTGGAAGAAAGCTGAAGAGGAATTTAAAGGTGTCCTTCACAGTTTTTCTTTCTGGCTATGGCCACAATTGGTTTCTATCAAGCATTTGCTACGTTGGTTGTACTGTATGTTAGTTTCTAAGCCCAGTTCAAAGTGTTGATAATTTAACTTTAAAGTCCTCCAGTCTAGATTATTAGGTAAAGGTAAAGGTTTTCCCCTGCACAGTCGTGTCCGACTCTAGGGGGCGGTGCTCATCTCTGTTTCTTAGCCGAAGAGCCAGTGCTGTCCAAAGATGGTTCCGCGGTCATGTGGCCGGCATGACAAGCGCGGAACGCTGTTACCATCCCACCGAAGTGGTACCCATTTATCTACTTGCATTTGCATGCTTTCGAATTGCTAGGTTGGCAAGAGCTGGGGCAAGTGTGGGAGCTCACGGGTCTCGAACCGCCGACCTTCCGATTGACAAGCCTGGCGTCTTAACCACTGACAAGCCTGGCGTCTTAACCACTGAGCCATCGCGCCCCTTCAGATTATTTATTACTAACCTGTTAGCATCCTGAATTCTGTTGAAGAACTGCACCTCACTGCTAGCCAAGGCAGGCTAGTTAGGAGAGAACATTTTCTCTGGCTGCGGCTGGATTGTGGAATTCCTTACTTTAGGAAATCTGATTCAACCCCTTTCTCTTGCTTCTGTCTGGCTGAAACTTTTATTATGATTATTTATTATTATTATTATTATTATTATTATTATTATTATTATTATTGTGATAGGCATTTGGTCTGCCAGGTTTTCAGATGTGCCACTAACCATGTTCTTGAAGTGTATACCACTGTCTACTTTCATGAATGTACAGTATTATTTTCTGTTAACTGCTTTATAAAAAGATAGTCACTGTTACATTGAGATTGACTCCTGACTCTATGGATACATCTATAGTGCGGTTTGCCATTGCCATCTTCTGGGGCGTCTTTTCAACTTTCATATCTAGTCTACAGCCCAGTAACCCCCTGGTGGTCTCCTGTGCAAATACTAACCAAATCTAACCCCCCTTAGCTTTTAAACCCAAACTATTAATTTCTCTTATGCATTAATGTTTTGAAGCAGTTGTAAGCTTGAGCACTGCAAATGCAGTCAAAGTGGGGTGGGGTAGAAATCCAAAACAAACAAAAAATACATTTGGAGGTCTCAGCATGGGAAATTGTCTTTGACAATTTATGACCAACCAGATAGGCAAAGATTAACACCAAGATTAGCACCAGAGGAGCAATCAAACAGCACAATATACCCTAATCAAGGAACTATTAACTCAGTCAATCAACCAAGCAGCAAACAACAGCCCAATCAAGGAACTCCTAAGGGGAGAACAACACCCCCACCAACACAGGCAGGACAAGCCATGGTATATAAACAGAGAGCAAGTCCCACTCCCTTTTCGCACTGAAGATGTTGCCTAGTCTGGCAATGAAACATCTGCAAGAAAACAACAAGGCTCAGAGAGCACCAAGGATTCAGAAGTTGTCTTTACCTAATTCTGTTTCTCTCCCTCTCCAATCCCCTTCCCCCCCAAATCAGGTCTTCAGGTTGAATTCATCAACCCCATATTTGAGTTTTCCCGGGCCATGCGACAGTTACAGCTGGACGATGCCGAATATGCCCTCCTCATTGCGATCAACATCTTCTCAGCTGACAGGCCCAATGTGCAGGACCACGGCCTGGTGGAGGCGTTGCAGCAGCCCTACATTGAGGCCCTCAGTTCTTATATCCAGCTCAACCGCCCACAGGTACCTGGGTTGGGGAGAGGAGCAGCAGTGGATGCTGAGGGAGGAAAGCATAAAGCAAAGGGGATGGATAATCACCACTGGATGGAGGAAAAACAAGGTGATAAAAAATAACATTCCTCCTGTTATGGGCTCAAAGGGAAACTCTTGATTTAGCACAATTTTATTACATTGCAAAGACCACATTTGGCTTAAACAAACCGTGCTTCGGGTTTCCCCTGGTAAATCTTATGACAGGATTGGGAAATTAGTAGCCTATTCCATCTGCTGGACTACATCTCCCATCTCCACTGTCTATTTTCGTGCTGGACAGAGATGATGGGAATTCAGGTCAACACCTGGAGGGCTGTATTGTAAAGGTACTTTCCTTTTCATCTCAGGTGATTTGGCAGAGCAAGTGATAATTCTTGCTGCACCCACCACCCCTTTGTTTGCAAGGGGGAGAGGGGCAGTTTTCCATTCCAGCAGGAACTGGGAAGTGGAACAGTCCCTGAATTGAGGATACAAAACTATAATGATATATCTTCTGAACTCCAATGAAGTTTGCTTCAGATTAGCCTTTAATATTAAGAGCACAAGCGACCACTACAGTTCTAGGCATATTGCTCCAAAGTTGGCAGGGATTACGCAACACACTAGACTAGACTCACTACCAACCCCAGATTAAAGCATAACAACAACAACAAAATACATTGAACATGCTGGGTTTAGAGGAGGAAGCAGGCCATTTTCAGCCTTGAAGTCCTTTTTTTGCCAAGAATTTCCCAACATTGCAGTGCCAAAAATCAGTGGCAAAGTGTCAGAATGTTTGGCATGGTTTTCTTCTAATTTAGAGTGGGAAACTAATAAAGAATAAGTGTGTTAAGTCTCTGATAGATTTATTTTAGCTCAAAAACTGAAAACCTCTCCAACCCTCCCTCTTCTCAAATGGAAAAATGACTCAAAAATTCGGTCCCTGCTTTATCCAAGGATGTCACCACCCTGCAGCCACAAAAATAGTGATGTTTAGAAGTACCGCCTCCAGTGACACTAACAGTTGCCTATGGCTGGCCTAGGAATGACAGGGTGGGGAGAGAAGTGTCCTTCCCGAAACTTCTTTGGATTGTGCAATTCTGCCCTGCTTTCGTTAGACACTGAGTGTTAAGGGCCTGAGCGGCCTAATGTCCTCTTCCTTCCTCTTCCCATTGCTTCTGGTTCCTTTTTTCCTTCAACTTGCATTTCAGTAAATCCTGTATCTTTCACAGGTTGTGGTCAAACATACTGTACTTCGAGGTAACTTAAAAGTCCCTAACTATTTAGGACCCACACCACTTCATCTTTTCTAGCCCTATATTCCAAATAAATCATCCAGAGTTTAAAGTTAAAAGAAATGATTTAAAATATTTATGTCCTTTTATTTTTTGAGCCAAGAGCAACACAGCCTTTGAGTGACATCCCAGGAGTGGAGTGCCCCGCTCCAAAAGATGGGCAGGATTAAGACAAAAATGCATTCAATTTACAGGTAGTCCTTGCTTAATGTCCATTCGTTCAGCGACCATTCAAAGTTACGACGGCGCAGAACGAAGGGACTTACAACCGGTCCTGAAAGTTCCGGCCTTTGCGGCACCCCTGCGGTCACGTGAACAAAATTCAGGCGGTTGGCAACCAGCTCGCACGTACAGTCGGTTGCAGTGTCCTGTGATCACGTGATCGCCATTTGCAACCTTCCTTCCCGGCTTCCCACAAGCAAAGTCAATGGGGAAGCCAGCAGGGAAGGTCACAAGTTGGTGGGTAAGTCCCCCCCAGCCTTTCTTCGCTCAAACGCACCTTGCCCTCCTTCCCCACTTTGCTCGCACGCACCATTCCCTCCTTCCACCACCCTTCCTGCGTCACACTGCTCTGCAGCACCCCTCCCCCAACTCGTCTGTGGCCTGCGACGGGCCTCCCCCATCCCCCTGTGGCACCCCTGCACTCCTTACCTGGGACCCCCGCTGCTTCCCACTTAACAACCTGTGGGTCTCGGGGTTACGACGACAACCAGGACTGCCTGGATTGCCCTCGCTAAGCGATGCAGTCATGTGACCTTGCACTTTACCGACCACATCACTTAGCGACAGTAATCCCGGTCCTAATTGCCATCATAACTTGAGGACTACCTGTATATAATAATGAAATACAATTTATATGATTACTCCCCATGTATCTGATCACTTTGTATTTCTCTCAAATTAAAAACTAAAATTTAATAGCAACTTTTTGAGAGCTCTGAGCCACATACAGCCCTGGAATCTCAGAGGATACCACTCTGATTAAAGCTATTACACCTTTCACAAGGCTTCTTTTCACCACCACCCCCTTTCCTTCCCCAGGACCACCTGATGTTCCCCCGCATGCTGATGAAGCTGGTGAGCCTGCGGACTTTGAGCAGTGTGCACTCGGAGCAGGTCTTTGCTTTGCGCCTTCAGGATAAGAAGCTTCCGCCACTTCTGTCTGAGATCTGGGATGTACACGAATAGACATTTTGGATGGACTGGGGAAGAGGTAGACCCTCCGTCGCATACCTCTCCCAGCAGCGCCAGCAGACGTGCTTCGCCATAGCGAGTCTTTGGACTCAGCATAAGCCTTACAATGGCTGGACTGGGATCCCGCCAAAAGAATTGAGTCAAGTGAGCTACTAAGCACTTTTTTTTCTCCTCCTCCCCATCTACTCGTCATCTTTCTTCCACTACTTCAGATTTGGTGGAGGGGGAGAGGTCAGTCACCACCTTCCTTCTGAGTGGGGAAAGGGAGAAGGTGTAAAGACACATCTCCCCAAAGACTGTATTCCCTCCTGTTTGTGAGAAGCAAACGGCTGTGCCCTGCATTGTGCTCTGCTTTGGCAACCTACAACTGTTTCTCCTTAAGGAGGGGAAGAGTATTGCAGTGGAAAATAAGAGGGGTTGCCATATACCTGGTGTGTGGGGCAGATGCCCAGAAGAAATAAACTTGTCATGAAAATGAAGCGTCTGGACTGGTCTCCTGATACCCCTATATGAGAAATATTCCCTTGTAGATATTGTTATAATGCCGGGGGAGGTGATGAAAAAAAGATGCCAGGATCCTGTCAGAAGAGAAGGGAAGGAGAGTTATTAAAAATAATTGGCTGAGTTCACTCATCACTCGTAAGCTGTGGATTATGGTTTACACACACACACACACACACGTACCCTGTCATGGCTGGCTCCATGCCACATGCTATGCACTAAAGCAGGAGTGAGTCACTGAAACATTCTAGTGGCAGCAAAATTGTGATTTTTAACCATGTGAGTAATTTGTATTTTTTATAAATTTAAGGTACTATGAATGCATGAAATATGCCTTAATCCTCCAGTCCTGTCCTCCATACCCTTTGCAGCCCTATAAGGCCAAAGGAATTACAGGTGGTCCTCACTTACTGACTGCCTCATGCAGTGACTGTTCAAAGTTACAAGGGTGCTAAAAAATAACTTTATGACCAATCCTCGCATTTATGACCGTCGCAGTGTCCCGCAGTCACATGATCGCCATTCGTGTGCTTCGCAACCGGTGCAGATTTTCGCTTGTGACAAACAGTTAATACTGTACCATATGGGAGGCAAAAGTAAAATTGTAAGTCACGGTCACATGATTTTTCACTTAGCAACCACATCACTTAACGCAGAGCTTTCCAAACTCTGTGTCGCGACACAAAAGTGTGTCGCCACACACAGCGTGGTGTGTCGCCACACCACCCGGAAGCGGCGGCACGCGCCGCCGCACGCCCCCCGCGCCGCCGCACGCCCTTTCTGTGACGCCGCCGCGCGCGCGCCGCCGCCCCCCCCCCCCCCGCGCCGCCGCCGCCGCCCGGTGTGTCGCCAGCGGCGGCACTTTGGAAAGCTCTGACTTAACGACTGAAAGGGAAGTAAGGTCATACGCTCCAGTTACGGTCACATGATTTTCCACTTAGCTGGTCCCAATTGTGGTCGCTTAGTGAGGACTACCTGTAGAAGAAAAAGGTGCAGTCCCCAGTTAAAACATAATTGCCCATGGTAGTTTATTACATCTACAATGATGAGTTCACAAAACATACCTCTGCCAAAAGTCATTTCACATCGAGCATTTAATGCCACATGTGAACTGAATTTTTCAGTTTTGTATTCTGAGAGGAGCTAGGAACTAGCATTCTTGGAGCTATGTGTCTATTTCACGTTGTAGACAAAGTAGCCTTTCCCAACCTGGTGCCCTCGATAATGGATTAAGCTATCAGAAAATTTTGGCCATTATGGACTACAGAGACTTAAGTTCTAATTCATATTTAGTGAGTGGCTTTGGGTCAGATATGATCTCTTAGCCTAGTCTATAGCCAGGCTCATTGTGATGATACAATAAATGGAGGGGAAAGGCCTGCACAGTGCCCTGGTTCTCTGAAGGAAGGGCAGACTACATAAAGGAGCTTCTGAATCAGTTTCCCAAAAAAAGGGTTTAGTGTCACAGGGTTGGTGGTTAATGTCCTTGGAGCTAGGCACCAGGTTGGCATCCACTATACACAACTCTGTTAGTGTGCTTCAGGTCCGTGTGGCTGTCACCCTGATGGTGTTCCTGAAGTCTTTAAAAGCCAGACTGTTGTCCTAGGCCTTGGGGTAGGGTGGTTGGGGAGCCCTGTCCATCTGTAGTCTCTTCGGCTTGACATTGTTTTTACTCTTTTAAAGTGTAAACTGGAGTCAGGTGGCCTTTAAAGCTAATCAAAGAAATAAGCAACAATTTCCAGATCCTCAGTTGTGGTCTAACACCTATGGAGGATGCCAGGTTGAGTAAGTGGTCCAGAATATTATATTGCCAATGCTGCCTTTAAGTCTGCTGGCCTGGAACTTCCCATCTGGCAATCAGGGAAACCCCAGCCTTGTCAGGAAAATGGGGATTTCCTCCTCAGGGCTTTAAGACTGGCCACTAGAGGTCATACAAACCCCACAGCTTCTGACTACTATACATTTCTAGCTATATTTTGTAAGGCTGAAGCTACTGGGTTTTCCCCTTCAGCTTCCTAATTAATGTAGAGGCACTTTATTGGCACAATGTAATGTATATGCCTTCCCCAAATAAATGGGAAAGAAATACCCCAGAATTTCAAACAGGAAAACTCTGTCCCTTTTCTTTATAAAGTACAGTACTCAAACAACTTGGCTTCAGTTCAAGTCTTTTATGCAAATAAATACCATTTTGCATAAAGTTAGTCAATGATACTCTTTTCTTCAGGGCTAATAATATTTGATTTTTGCAAAATCATCATTTGAGAACTATTTGAGGTACACCGGCTGCGTACACACAACACACACATAACCAGGTCAGTTACAGCCCTAGTGGTTTCATTTCCACAACACAAAGTATAAAGCTTGGCTAGTTTTAAACATATAGCGCTGTGAATTATGCAAAATGGCTTAATTCATTAGCCAGGTTAAGCATGTCTGAACACAGGGAATAGGCTTTCAAAAGCAGGAATATAGCAATTTAGAATATAGATATTTTTCTTTATAAATACTGAAAATGTTTGCAGCTTTGCCTTTGTCTTTTAGACCAGGTTGAGCAATCAACTGTCTGCAGGCCACATATGGTCTTACTATCACTATCACTTTTTCTGCAGCCCCCAGGGCCTGCCAAGATGCTTCCTGCTGCTGAAATTTCAGTAGGAAACCACCAAAAGACAAAGGCTGATTTCTTTCAAAATGAGAACTGTAACAGGTGCGATATGTCTCCAACAGACTTAGCAGACTCACTGAAGGCTCCCCAAATGGGAAAATGGCCCCACCCCTTCCACATCCACCACATCCCTGTTAATGTTTCCCCCCTGAAAAAAAAAGTTTATTTAAAAAATCACAGCAAAAGCTTTTCTCCCCATTGTAGCAGGAGAAAGCCCCACTGTTAGGACCCTTCTTTTGGAGGGAGGCAGTAGGACAATGTTGGTTTGTTTATGTAATCAATTTCTAAGGCCGACCACTTGCCAATAATTCTGGGCAACTTCCAAAGAGTTAAAAAATATCAATTAAAATGTCTTAACTGCCTTCTTAAAAGCCAACAGGCTTGGGGCCATATGGATTTTGAGGGAGGAAGTCCTAACCAAAGTATAGTTCAGTGTTCAAAATGATCAGATTGATCAATATTTTTCATCTGGGACAGGAAAACTACTCCATTAAAATAGATTCCCAAAACGTATTTCAGTGTTTCCATTTACTGAACCATTGTACTTGTCACAGAATAAGAATCATAAGACTGGAAGGGAGTCTTCAAGTCCAACCCTCTGCCCAGGGCAGGAATCCTCAGACCATCCCAGTCAAATTGTTGCCCAACCGTTGCTTGAAAACTTCCAGTGTTGGAAAACCCACAACTCCAGGAGGCAGGTGGTTCCACTGCTTAACAGCCTTCACAGTCACAAGATTCTTCCTTATTTTAGGTTTGAATTTCCCTCGGTAAATCAAATATGCGGACGATACAACTGTAGTGGGTCTTATCAGGGGTGAGGATGAGTGGGCTTATAGGGAGGAGGTAAAGGGTTTGGTGGAGTGGTGCAATAAAAACAGCTTGGTTTTAAATGTGGAAAAAACTAAGGAGATTATTATAGACTTCAGGAAGAACTGGTGCAGTCACACTCCACTTTTTATCAATAACATAGCTGTGGAGTCAGTCAGTAGCATTAGATTCCTGGGGGTGCAGTTAACAAATAGTCTGTCCTGGTCCCTTAATACCACATTTTTGGTAAAGCGAGCACAGCAACGTTTGCACTTTTTGCGTCGGATGAAGAAAGTACATCTCCCATCTTCCATTCTCCTTACTTTCTACAGAGGCACTATAGAGAGTGTACTTACAAGCTGTATTTCCATCTGGTTTGGAGGCTGTAGGGCCTCAGATAGAAAGTCTGTGCAGAGAGTGGTAAGGGCAGCAGAAAAGATAATTGGGATATCTCTGCCCCTCATCCAAGATTTAGCACATGCACGCTGTTTGTCCAGAGCTCGAAAGATCATCAGTGATGCCCCCCATCCTCATCATGGTTTGCTTTCTTTGTTACCCTCTGGGAAGAGGTTCCGCTGTATCCGATGTAGAACAGCCAGATTGGGAAACAGCTTTGTCCCCCAGGCTATTGGATTCTTGAATGCCAAATAGGTTCTTTTAGGTGAAATATGTTGGATATGTAAAGAATGTATATTTTATAGTAATTATGGACTTTTATTAGTATTTTAATGTTTGACTGAAATTGTGAGTTAAAGAATGTATATTTTTTAAGAATGTATATTTTATAAGAATGGGTATTTTATAGTAATTATGGTTTTTTATTATTATCATTAGTATTTTATCGCTTGAGTGAATTTGTGAGCCAACTGCAACGAAATTTCATTCTATTGTGCACTTGTATAGTGTATAGTGGGATGACAATAAAGTTTCCTATTCTATTCTATTCTATTCTATTCTATTCTATTCTATTCTATTCTATTCTATTCTATTCTATTCTATTCTAAATCTTCCATGCATTGTTTCTTGTGGAGTCCTTGGTGCTCTCTGAGCCTTGTTGTTTTCTTGCAGACGTTTCATTGCCAGACTAGGCAACATCTTCAGTGCGAAAAGGGAGTGGCTATATACCATGGCTTGTCCTGCTTGTGTTGGTGGAGGTGTTGTTCTCCCCTTAGGAGTTCCTTGATTGGGCTGTTGTTTGCTGCTTGGTTGATTGACTGAGTTAATAGTTCCTTGATTAGGCTATATTGTCATCTCAGAAATGACCAATAGACTGTTACAACCACATGGCATCACTGTAGCACATAAACCAACCAAAACCCTTCAGAACATCTTAAGTAACCCAAAAGACCCAGTAGCCCAAGAAGAAAAAACAGGAGTTATCTACAACATACAGTTTAAGGACGGTAGCAGCCACTATGTAGGACAGACGGGCAGAAGACTAGCAGAGTGCATCCACGAACACCAACTAGCAGTCAGAAGACACGATGAAAACTCCTTAATCTCACAACACATGGACAGACTCAACCATACTTTCAACTGGGAAACTGTGAACATCTTAAACCAAGGCAAATCCAAAAATGCTAGAGAATTCCTGGAAGCTTGGCACTCAGACAAAGCAGCCATCAACAGACACATAGAGGTAAACATTTACATACCATTCATAAGAGACAATAGAAAAGCCAGAAGACCAGAACACCTCCTTGCTGGCAATCAACACCCAGAAATGCAAATATTAACACCAGGATTAGCACCAGAGGAACAATCAAACAGCACAATATACCCTTATCAAGGAACTATTAACTCAGTCAATCAACCAAGCAGCAAACAACAGTCCAATCAAGGAACTCCTAAGGGGAGAACAACACCTCCACCAACACAGGCAGGACAAGCCAGGGTATATAAACAGAGAGCAAGTCCCACTCCCTTTTCGCACTGAAGATGTTGCCTAGTCTGGCAATGAAACGTCTGCAAGAAAACAACAAGGCTCAGAGAGCACCAAGGACTCCACAGTTCAACCTTAAGCTACAAATATTCCCTTCGATTGTTTCTTGATCAGTTCTTGAGCACTATGGTGAATAAATCCACATCCTCTGTGACAGATATTGAAAAACTGCTATCATGTGTCCCTTTAGCTTTCTCTTCTTTAAGCTAAACAATGCCCAATTCTTTTCACCATAAGCATTAGCCTCCAAGCCTCTCACCATCCTTGTTGCTGTTCTCTGCACTTTCCATTCCACAGTATCCTTCTTGTACTGGCGCAACCCAGCTGGACCCAGTGTTTCAGGTGCGATCTGACTGGTGCAGCATAGAACATAATGAATGCTTCCAACGACACTATACTGTACTTTGGTTGATGCAGCCCTAGATTGCATTGGCTCTTTTGGCAACTCACAGCATACTGCTGGCTCATGCCTAATCTGCGGTCTACCAGGATGCCCTGATCCTTCTTACAAGTACCAATGAGAATAGTTGTATAGGCCCAATATTCAAGTCTATCAAGGTGCTTTGGAAACTGGAGCAGGTCTTATGAGGTGTTAGCAATCCCCACCCCCCTGCCGCTTTGTGTCATTTGCAAATTTGACAAACATCCCTTCTATCCTCTTGTCTAAGTCATGTATAAAAATGTTGAACACTGACAGAACTCTGGGGTACCCCACTACATACCTTCTTCCGTGTAGATATAGATTTGATAAGGACCATGCTTTGGGTATGATTGTTCAACCAACTATGAATCCATCTGGTAGTGGGGCCATCCATCCCACATTGTTCCATTTTATCAAGAAGGGAGCTACAGTCAACGTTATCAAATGCCTTACTGAAGTCCAAGTGTGCAACATTCATACCATTCCCTTGGTTTACTAATCTAGTCACTTTCTCAAAAAATAAATAAATAAAAATATTTGTCTGGCATGACCTATTTTGAACAAACCATGCTGGCTTCTAGTAATCACCTTGTTCCTTTCTAAGTGCTTGCAAACCCACTGCTTGATCATCTTTTCCAAGATTTCCCCAAGTATTCAGTGGATAAGAAACAATGAAGAAAATAAGGTACATTGACATAGGATGCTCTGTGTTGATAGGGGAACATTCAAATTAATATGCTCTTTCTGGGCATTCCAAAATCTCTGAAAGGCACTGGCCACTGCTGCAGTTGTCTCAATCTCATACCAGGAAACTTGCTACGATAAGAAGTGCCACTGTGATGATGGCCATTAGATGGAATAAAGTAACATGTTATTTTTGAGATGTGTCCAAGGAACCCCTTGGTTTCCCTGAACCTAAACTTTCAATTTTGGTTCAAACAGGTCTTATAATTACAGTAGGCCTGGAGTTGGTGGAGTTAATTCTCTCATACTGGTTTCAATGAGAGCGGAAAGATTATCATATTAACTACTGCTCAAAACCTAGCAAAAAAACAACAACCACTTTCCTATTTCTCATCTTGCTGTGGGCTGGCAAACCTTTCAAACCAATGAACTTGTAGGGAATCTATTTTTGAAAAATCTCTGTTTTAAAAATGAGAAGATGAAATAGTAGGTTTCTAGATGATCCAGATTTGATGATGAGCTTAAGGATTGAAATAATTTTAGATTGATACGAATAGATATTATATGGATCTTTTCTTTTTTTCCTGTCAACTAGCTTTTTTTGTCACATTTAGTTTATTTTAATATACTAATATAGTATATATTATAATTATAATTATATTATATTATAATTATATAAAAAGGTAAAGGTTCCCCCCGCACATTTGTGCAGTCGTGTCCGACTCTAGGGGCCGGTGCTCATCTCCGTTTGTTAGCCGAAGAGCCAGCATTGTCTGAAGACGCTTCCACAGTCATGTGGCCGGCATGACGCGCATGGAATTATATAGTAGTATATTATTATTGTATTATATTATTTTGTATTCATATAAATATATTAATGTTTTTAATATATCAGGGGGTGGGTTTGTTTCACTGTACAACCACTATTTATCTTTTTTTTCCCGTGATGCTGTACTTTTCTGTATTTTACTACTTAAATAAATAAATGACTAACTTGTGGGAATGAAGTGCAACCTCAGAAAGCAAACAGACAGAATGAGAAAAAAATGGAGTAAACTAGAGTCCCTTGGACTGCAAGGAGGTCAAACCAGTCAATCCTAAAGGAAATCAACCCTGACTGCTCATTGGAAGGACAGATACTGAAGCTGAAGTTCAAATACTTTGGCCACCTAATGCGAAGAGAGGACTCGCTGGAAAAGACCTTGATGCTGGGAAAGACTGAGGGCAAAAGGAGAAGGGGACGGCAGAGGATGAGATGGTTAGATAGCATCACCGATGTAAGGAACATGAATTTGAGTAAACTCCGGGAGACAGTGGAGGACAGGAAGGCCTGGCGTGCTATGGTCCATGAGGTCACGAAGAGTCGGACACGACTAAACGACTGAACAACAACAAAAGAGTAAATGGAGTAAATGGAGGCATGACTGCAGGGGACCATGTTCAGTACACCTGAATTACCTCAACAAAGAGGTCGTTCAAAGCAACAACTGATGATAAGCCAATCTTTCCAGCTGTGCGATGTTAATTAAGAGAGCCTCCTGGTACCTTCAGGACTAACACATTCATTGTGGCATAAGTATCTGTAGATTCAGTTATCAGATGCATTAATAGTTACCCTCAGAGGGTAAAAAGATAGGATAAAGTAAGATTGTACAAAAATAGCCTGGGGATGGAAAAGAATGGGGACAATAGTGTGTTGACGGAAAATGTCTTAAACCAAGCCAAATCCAAAACCTCTAGAGAATTCCTGGAAGCTTGGCATTCAGACAAAGCAGCCATCAACAGACAACATTAGAGGTAAACCAAATCTACCAAATCTAAATCTACCAGACCTAAAACAGCGACAGACAGAGCTGACACTCAGAGTAAACGAAAGAACCTGGTCATTCCCTACATGGCTGGCGTGTCTGAAAAGATATAACGGATATTTGGCAAACACCACATACCTGTATATTTCAAACCCACCAACACACTGAGACAGAGGCTTGTACACCCCAAAGATCAAACTCCAAAACAAGAGAAAAGCAATGTAGTTTATGCAATCCAGTGCAGTGAGGAGTGCTCTGAACTCTACATTGGCAAAACCAAACAACTTTTGTACAGGAGGATGGCCCAACACAGGAGAAGTAACACCACAGGACCAGACTCAGCAGTTTATCTTCATCTAAAGGAAAAAGGACACTCATTTGAGGACATTAATGTTCACATTTTAGACAGAGAAGATAGGTGGTTTGAGAGAGGGGTCAAGGAATCCATTTATGCCAACTTGGAAAATCCTTCCTTGAATAGGTGGGGGCCTCAGGCACAATCTTTCCCCCATCTTCCTCCCTGCTTTGTCTTCTGTGCCTAGGAAGATTAAGACCATTTCACAAGCTCAACAGCAGCATGGTGATCTTAACGATCCTCCTTTAGATGATAAAAGGACTTAAAATAACATCTCAATATAACCATGACCTAGCCCCAGGTGTAAGGTCACACAGCTACCTAGAAACATATTTAGGATTCCCTTACTAACTTTGCTCAGACTGAAGAAGCTCCTTGGATAAGGAGCGAAATGTTTCCACTGAGAAAATAGAAATCCAGTTGACATGATTCAAGCTACAGACAATTCCACCTGGATGACTAAGAACCTTCATAGACATTAGAGGTAAACAACATTTACATACCATTCATTAGAGACAATAGAAAAGCCAGAAGACCAGAACACCTCCTTGCTGGCAATCAACACCCAGATATGCAAATATTAACACCAGGATTAGCACCAGAGGAACAATCAAACAGCACAATATACCCTAATCAAGGAACTATTAACTCAGTCAATCAACCAAGCAGCAAACAACAGCCCAACCAAGGAACTCCTAAGGGGAGAACAACACCTCCACCAACACAGGCAGGACAAGCCAGGGTATATAAACAGAGAGCAAGTCCCACTCCCTTTTCACACTGAAGATGTTGCCTAGTCTGGCAATGAAACGTCTGCAAGAAAACAAGGCTCAGAGAGCACCAAGGACTCCACAGTTCAACCCTGAGCTACAAATATTCTCTTCAATAGTTATATTGTCTGTGATAGGTTTTCCTGAGCTGATGTCCTCTATATTTGCACCTGGCTTCAGTTAGTAGATTTCAGAGATCTTGTGAAAAATGAAACAGATTTCATAGTCCTCATTATCCCATTTGTTTGTTTGTTCATTTATTTGACAATACTGAGATACCACCCCAATCCACAGACTCTGGGCAGAATACAAAACAGAACTGGACCCTAATTAATTTCCACCCACATTAAAAGATTACCATAACATTGGATGGTTGCCTACAATTCCTCATTCCAGGTCAAAGGTCTACTGAAAAAGAATGGGTTTAGGTGTTTTCCAAAACATCAGAAGAGTAGGGGGCCAAGCATACCTCCAGGGGCAATGTATTCCACAATACAGGGCCACAGTTGGAAAGACATACCTTCTGGTCCACCATCAGCTTTCTTACTTCACATGAAACAGGAACTTCAGCAGACCGTCTCTAAATATCCTCACCAGACAGGCAGAATCCTACTTACTAAGGCAGTACCTGGCACCACGCCTTACCGGACTTTATAGAATGTACCAGCTATAGGGTATACCCTATATATAGGGTATATACTGTATGCCATTTTGATTTTCTAAGAATTCTTACAGGGAGTATGTGAGGCTTAGAGTCATTCTTGTAATTGAAGATGATTCCTGCTAAAGGTTGATGCTTTGCATTACAGAATCCTTAATTATTAGGTCAGTTAAGGTAAGGAATCTGATGGGTATTGCAAAAGGAGTCTTCTACACCACCTTGTTCTAGTCAAAGTGAATTTTATTTATTTATTTATTTATTTATTTAATTTTTATCCCTCCTTTACTTTATAAATAACTCAAGGCAGTGAACATAGCTAATACTCCTTCCTCCTCCTATTTTCCCCACAACAACCCTGTGAGGGAGTGACTGGCCCAAGGTCACCCAGCTGGCTTTCATGCCTAAGGCAGAACTAGAACTCACAGACTCACAGAATTAATTTTGAGCCAGATGTGCCTTCACTACAAATTATTTTCTGTTATACCAATTTAATATTCACCATGGGAGAGGAAACCAGACACTGTCTTAAGAAACCATTGGCCAAATTCCTGGATGTTATATAGAAGGGGTGAATAGGAGGTGGACTGGAAACTACCGGCTTATAATTAACTGGCTCATATTTGTAGTAAGCAGCAAGAGTTTTTGACCCTGATTGTCTTAGCAATCATGCTGAAATTTAAAGAGTTTGGGGAAGAAAAAAAAGTTGTGCATGAATACAGTACTCTAATACAATACAATCTCTAAGACAGTAGTGACCAAGGAATTCCAGAAGATGAGCAGCACTTTGCTCTGCAATCCAATGCCCACCATCCCACCTTTCTATTTTTGCACCTGGCCTCAGTTAGTAGCTTTCAGAGTTCTTGTGAAAAATGAAACATACTCCTCAAGTTCCTGCTCCTGGGTTAAGAAAAACAACTTTGCTTTAGATTAGACAGGTTATAGAGGAAGATGCTATGAACACAGAGAAACAGAACAGAAACCAACCAAAAATCCCTGCTAGGAGGAAAAAGTGTGTGATACGTGGGAGTTGAAAGGAAGACCTGGTCCAAGGGCTGGCAAAAGAGGTAGATATTTGCAGATGGCTGAGATCTATTAGCAAAAAGGGTTTGTTTGACTAGGAGGAATGGCATAATAGAAATCTAGTTAGGGAAAGCCCGGGTCTTTGTCACGCAGCCAACTGAACTCACCTACATCAGTAGCTAGCAGAAAGCTGCAATTGTTCCAAAGGCTGAGGAGAGAGAAACAGCATGAAAATTATGGAACATTTTATCGTAAGGGTTATTAGCCCTCATCTACTATTTTTCCTTGTGACAACAAAAACAAACCTCCACTCAAGAACTTTCTTCTACATTTGCAAATCTCTTCATGCTTAATTTGGAATATTTTCCTGGTGAGGTTTGTATTGTGCAATCACTCTGCCTCAGCCATTTACAAATATTTTATGTTGTGGGGAGTCAGTTGACATCACCTTTCATTTGGAACTCTATGTTTCCCCCAAACGTCTGTTTTTTTTAAACTGGGGAAAGCCTTAAAGTGGGAAAAGTGGAATAGTGATGTGGCATCTTCTAAATTCCTGCTAAGAAGATCAAACCAGTCCATACTCCAGGAAATAAAGCCAGACTGCTCACTTGAGGGAATGATATTAAAGACAAAAGTGAAGTACTTTGGCCACATAATGAGAAGACAGGATACCCTGGAGAAGAGGCTGATGCTAGGGAAAGTGGAAGGCAAAAGGAAGAGGGGCCGACCAAGGGCAAGATGGATGTACGATATTCTGGAGGTGACGGGCTCGACCGTAGGGGAGCTGGGGATGGTGACGGCCGACAGGAAGCTCTGGCGTGGGCTGGTCCATGAAGTCACGAAGAGTCGGAAGCGACTGAATGAATAAACAACAAATCTTCTAAATGTTGGTGCTAGGAACCTTCCAGTTGGAAGCATCCATGGAGTAAGCTCTTTTGAGCATGCAGGGAACTACATGCAAATCAATTGGACTGCACTGCAAATGTCACAGCAGAGCAGCCTCTTTTAACTTCAAATCTATGGCTACAACTCCAGTTATCCAGAGCTAGTACAGCTAGATGAAAGTTGCAGTCAAGTACATCTAGACCAGTGTTTCTCAACCTTGGCAACTTTAAGAGATGTGGACTTCAACTCCCAGAGTTGAAGTCCACACATCTTACAATTGCCAAGGTTGAGAAACACTGGTCTAGGCAGTGAGGAAGGCTCTGGGAGTTGAAGTCCACACCTCTTAAAGTTGCCAAGGTTGAGAAACACTGATCTAAACAGTGGGGAAGGCTGTGAGACTCTAACAGAGCCTTCCCCACTATCTAGATGCATTTGACTACAACTTTCATCACTCTAGCTCTACTAGCTCTGGCAACTGGAGTTGTAGCCACAGATTTTTATATATTTTTCCTGCTGGACCACTATGGTTACCTATATTTTTTAACATGCCCATACAGATTAGCTTGGATCGGCAGAAACGATGGGATACGTGAGATCTAAGCTAATCTGTATGAGTATGTTAAAAAAATGTAGGCAACCATAGTGGTCCAGCAGGAAAAATATATAATAGGATAAATGCTTTATTAAGATAGGTAGGGGAAGAGAAAATAGTTGCTTACATGTTTTTGCTTGTATTATAATAAAAATATGCTGCTTACTAATGGAATTTTGACTAGTCAACAAAGTAATTCCTCCACAGGTAGTCCTCACTTAACGACTGCAATTGAGACTGCAATTGGGACCAGCTAAGCGATGTGGTCATTAAGTGAATCACCTGCAGTCATTAAGTGCAACATCATGTGACTACAACTTGCGATTTTACTGTTGGCTTCTCCATTGACTCTGCTTGTCAGATGCTGGCTGTGAAGTGCACAAATGGCGATCACATGACCGCGGGGATGCTGTGACGGCCCTAAGTTCGAGGACTGGTTGTAAAGCTACTTTTTCAATGCCTTTGTAAGTTTGAACAGTCACTAAACAGGGCAGTTGTTAACCGAGGACTACCTGTGCTGTTAAAAATTCATATGAATTAAAAGGCAACCTTGCAGTTGCAAGAGCCCTTGGAGACTATTGATTACAACCCATTTGCTTAAAGTGGGTTCTAAAATACAGAACAGTGTCATAGCATACTTGACAGATAGCTGTCTAGGTTTTGCTTAAACATCCGCAGTGGGCGAGCACGTTGCTTTACTTCCCCTGGCAGCTTTTCCGCTGAAAAACAACTCCCATGTTAGGACATTTCTATTTTCTATTGTTGAACCAACATCTGTTTCTCCACAATTTCAACCCATGATTCTAGTCTTGCCTTTGTTCCATCTCCTACATAACAGCCTTTCAGACATTTAGATTGTTAATATGTCTCCACTTAAGTGTCTTCTTGCCAAGTTAAATATACTCAGTTCTTTATGAGGCTTGGCTACTAGATTCCTGGCACGCTAATCACTTCTTTGAACAAAATATAGAAGACCAAAAGAGGGAAAGTCTGGTTCATGTGTTGCAATAGGCCGTAATGTGGTTTGTTTAGTTTTAGCATAGCATGCTGTGTGAACCCAACCAATCGTGGCTTGTTATATACCAGGAATGGATTGCTTGCCTTTAAATTTGGCTATATTCCACAAGGAACAGGGAACAAAACATAGAATAATTGTATAGCTCTAGGCAGACAGATGTCATTTTTATTTGTTTCCCCACCCTCTGGCAGACCATTGGGAAAGGTCTGTCTTCTAGGACCACTTTGATTCCTCCTCAGAGCAATAACCCACCATTGCATTACATTGCATTATCCTGTAAACGTTTCTGTTTCATCTTATACTCTTTAGCCTATTAATTCATCTTTTATTCTATGCAGTTAATCCTCTCTTACTTTCCTAAGTACTGTACTTTCTCAAGCAGGGGATCCCCCACATCCCTCCCTCTTCCTTGTCCAGCTCTACAAGCAGGGACTTTCCAAACCATTATTTCAATCCACTATATGGCTTGAACAAAGTCAGTGTCAATGGCCCTGCTGAAATTCCTAAACCCCAAAAGGGGCAATAGATCTCATACTTAGAAGCCACTGAGGCTCCCTGGATTTGGTGACACAGGAATGGGATTTAGTGGGTTATAATGGGATCCAAACTAGGAGCTAGAAGTGCTGAATTTTGGTTGAATGGATAGCTCCGAGTCTATTGATCTGTGTAAGACTTGCTCAACTTCTAATTTCCAGCCAACATGTAGCACAACACATCTGGAAGACATCAATGCTACTGAAAACTATTCTATGCACATCCCTCTTTTGGAATAAGCCAGGAGCTGCAACCCAAGAATCACAGGCTAAGAAACTAAACAAGGTAAATGTCATTGTTGTTCAGGAAGACTCCAGGTCTAATATAAATGACTTAAAGTCTTTCCAGGTCAGAGAAAATCAGTATGCCTTGGCACAGACTTCTGTGATCTGTGGGTCTCCAGTTCTTATGCTTCCTATCTAGGTTATATAATTCGCAATGTAACCCAGAAATGCACTGCCCTCAACAGTTTATTGGTGGGCTCCAAGGCCAGCACAGAGCAGGAAACATGGAAGTGGAAATGGTATATATAAGAAGCAAAGATTCAAAAGGATGACTCAGAAGATTAGTTGTTGCCAGTCAGTAGGATACATATTTAGTTATTAGTAAAAAAAAAAAAAGGAGTGGGGGAGAAATACCTTGCCAAATCAAGAAGTTAAAAGTGGATTCAGATTTGTATACAGTACACTGTACAATTTTAAATAACACAAAATGTAAGATGAGAATATATAATAATAATTATAGTAATATAGATTACTATAGTAATACAGTATTGTAGCATGTGATACTTAGAAGTTGTGTGCTTGCTATCCTAGGTGCTGATAGGCAACTTCAAGACTTGGATTCTTCCTTCTTATGGTTCTTTGATTTTAATTCCAGATTTGGATTCCAGAGGACTGCTCTCAATAACATAGGCAACATGGCCAGCCTATCAATCAGACCAATAGTCTGGTCTGGTATAAGTCAATTCCCCTAGAATTAGCCTTGAAGAATTAAACCTTGTAGGAAGTGAGATTTAGATATGTTTTAAGGGGGGGGGGGTCTTACTAAGTTATCTAAGGGGAAAATAGAACAAAACACCTACACTTAACACTCAATCTCCTAGTAGGGTAAGGATATGCATAGCTCAGAATTAGAAAACAATAAATAGAATAAACATTGTTTTAGGAAAATATGGGGAAAAGTAGTCATCCTGCATAAAAATAAGCTCCTTTGCATGACACAGAAGCATGGTCACTTTTTCCTTTGTTCCATATGGAAATGCCTTCACAGGAAGCTGGGTGAAATGCCATGGTATCTATATACAATGTGCAAGCTTTAGGTTCCCCACTCCAAGCTTAGCATTACTTCCAAATGGACCCATGGCTTGTCCATCTTAGAATAAGCCAAAGTCAGAAGCCAAGAACACATCCAAGTTCTCAGCCCACATATAATGCTAGACAAACCACAGTAGGAGTTACCAAGGCTTGCTTAGCTACTGCTGTTAACAGAAAGTGCCAAGTGGGAAGAATCAAGCACCACACAGTATACTGTTCAATCTTGGTTTAGCCCCAGATCTGAAGAAATCTAGCTTTCCATGTATGTAAACATAAAAAAGAACCTCCAATGCAGAGCAAAATTCTTCAGCAGACCCACATGGGAACAACATAGGTTCCTAACATAGGCTTTCTAAGATCATCCAATATGCTACACCTAATGACTAGTCTACTAATATTATCATCCAGTTGGTTTAAATGTTTGGCCAGGACAATACTAAACAAGAGAAATATGATGTAACATCCTGCATCTGTTCATACTGTGAGCTCAAGGAAGTACAAAGGGATTTTAACTATAAAAGAGCACAATAGATTAGGATCTCTTGGAGGCTTGATAACAGGTCAAGTGTGATAAAAACTGTGTAGGTGGCTGAAGGGCGAAATGCCAAACAAAAGGAAGACTGTTGAGAAATGCAAGTCTGAGGGACTTTCTATTCTCTGATCATATTTTAATCCTTCAATAACAAACCAATCTTTTGTGAGCTCAATATTGCCAATTCTGTTCTTTTTTAAAAAGCATTTCGTTTCTCTAGAGATTAGGTGAACTGTTGTACACCAACTGCTTCCATGGAGACCAAGCACGGAATGCTGGACATTGTTCCCAAGGCTTGCTACTTTGAGGCACCATTCCTGACCTGATACCCTTCCAGATGTTGTGAGCTACTGCTCCCATGAGCTCTAGTCAGCCTAGCTGTTGGTCAAAATGCCTGGGGTGATGGACTCTGCAACCTGAAATATCTAAAGAGTACATGGTTGGATATCTATCTAAAGAACATTCCCCTTCTTCACCAGGGAATTAAACTTGGAAGTGTAATTCACTCTTCTAGCCTGCAACCTGGGATTGGGAAAGAATGACAATCAGTGGCACAAAGACCAACCTTTCCAATCCTGAAAATGAGAAGTCTTGATTGTTTGGACAAATAACACTCTTATTATTACTTTATTATTGTTATTATAAAAGAGGATTATTATTATTATTGTATAGTCGAAGGCTTTCACGGCCGGAATCCGATGGTTGTTGTGGGTTTTCCGGGCTGTGTGGCCGTGTTCTGGCAGTTTTGGTTCGTAACGTTTTGCCAGTCGCTGTGGCTGGCATCTTCAGAGGACAGGAGCACAGCTAGAGGGCACAGAGAGAATCTTCTAGCTGTGCTCCTGTCCTCTGAAGAAGCCAGCCACAGCGACTGGCGAAACGTTAGGAACAAAAACTGCCAGAACACGGCCACACAGCCCGGAAAACCCACAACAACCATTATTATTATTGTTATGTTATGAAAGAGGAGAGTGCAAAAGCTGGCTTGAAACTCAACATTTAAAAAACTCAGACCATGGCATCTGGTCCCATCACTTCCTGGCAAATAGAAGGGGAAGAAATGGAAGCAGTGACAGATTTTATTTTCTTGGGCTCCAAGATCACCGCAGACGGTGACTGCAGCCATGAAATTAAAAGACGCTTGCTCCTTGGGAGGAAAGCTATAGCAAACCTAGACAGCATATTAAAAAGCAGAGACATCACCTTGCCGACAAAGGTCCGTATAGTTAAAGCTATGTTTTCCCCAGTAGTAATGTATGGCTGTGAGAGTTGGACCATAAGGAAGGCTGAGCGCCGAAGAACTGATGCTTTCAAACTGTGGTGCTGGAGAAGACTCTTAAGAGTCCCTTGGACTGCAAGGAGGTCAAATCAGTCAATCCTAAAGGAAATCAACCCTGACTTCTCATTGGAAGGACAGATACTGAAGCTGAAGCTCAAATACTTTGGCCACCTAATGCGAAGAGAGGACTCACTGGAAAAGACCCTGATGCTGGGAAAGACTGAAGGCAAAAGGAGAAGGGGACGGCAGAGGATGAGATGGTTAGATAGCATCACCGATGTAATGAACATGAATTTGAGTAAACTCCGGGAGACAGTGGAGGACAGGAAGGCCTGGCGTGCTATGGTCCATGAGGTCACGAAGAGTCGGACACGACTTAATGACTGAACAACAACAACATTGTTATTATTGCTATTATTGCATATGAATTGAGTAAGTTAATAAATAAATATGCAACAGGAATACAGCAACCATTAGGCACAGTGATAAATGAGCCATTCACCTAACCAGTTGATTCAGGGTGTCCTGCAGCTGGTGGCAGTACTGGCCATGCTGGTTGATCTCAAGAAAAGCTAAGTGGGGCCAGAAGGGCAAGGACGTATCTGCTGCATGGATGGTCATCAGGTGACCAACTGACTCAAGAGCCTCTTTACCTTTATGCTATCCATTAAAAAAATCTGCGATAAACAAAGATCAGGGCTTGATTCTGCCATTTATTTTTAATTTCATTCTGGTCTTTTAAGGGGCAAACTATACAAGAAGATGGTTCATGTTTTTCCAAGAGCATGCTTATATTTCGCATTTCTTTTAAATTTGGATCCAATCCATCCATTTTCTTCTATGGAAGATGTAGCATTTCCCCACTTGGAAGACTATATCTCTCGTGACATACTAACCTCTTGTGATGAACTAGCATGCTCTGATACAGTTTTCGGGTTATTTGGACTAGTGTAGGTCATGCAGGTTGTTTCAAGCTCTAGTTCAGCCCTGAAGAGTCATGAAGTGGCTGAATTAGAGACTTTTAGCTCAATGTACTTCGTGGGATTGTTGGAAAGGAGGATTCCATTTATGTATGGAGTCTAGTGATAGACTTTTAGGGTCCCAGAGCAGTTTATATATCCAAAAGAGATGGAATCCTGGCCATCCAATTTACAATCTACAAAGACAAGACACCAAGATAAAAGTAGCAAGGTAACAATTCTTAATGTTGCAAGAACATGAAATAAATAAATGGCTAAAAATCACTTCAATATTAATTATGCAAAGTTGACAAAACTGAATATATGAATTAAATGTTAGATGTTTGGGTTGTACATATTTAAAAATTAATTTCCAAAAGAATGCAACGGGGGCAATTTTATTTATTTATTGCAAACAGAATTTGCTGTTGAATCTGAAGAGCAGGTGGCAGTTGTGGCCAGGAGGGCCTTTGCTCAACTTCGTGTTGTGCACCAGTTACTCCCTTTCCTGGATCGAGAGGCCCTCTGATCAGCCACTCATGCCCTAGTCATCTCCCATATAGACTACTGCAATGCGCTCTACATGGGGCTACCCCTGAAGAGTATCTGGAAGCTACAGCTGGACCAGAATGCGGCCGCGTGGGCAATTTTAGGTGCCCCAAGATCGGCACGCGTAACACCTCTGCTGCAAGAGCTGCATTAGGTGTCAGTTTGCTTCCGGGTCCAATTCAAGGTGTTGGTTATTACCTTTAAAGGCCTACATGGCATGGGTCCAGGTTACCTGAGGGACCGTCTCATCCTGATTACATCAACCCGTCCCACATGGTCATGCAGAGAGGGCATGCTACAGACCCCATCTGCAAGAGAATTCCATCTGACAGGGTCCAGGAAGCGGGCCTTCTCTGCAGTAGCCCCCGCCCTCTGGAGCACTCTGCCCCCAGAGGTGAGGCAAGCCCCCTCTCTCCTGATCTTCCGGAAAAAGTTAAAGACCTGGCTCTGCTATCTCACTTGGGGTGGGAAGGGAGGTAATCGATCTTGGGGGTGGCTAGCACCTTAACGTTGTCCTCATATATATATGAACCATATTAGAATTTTATCTGCCATCTTGATTCCATTTTATATTTTATATTTATATTTTATGTACTATATTTTGTTTTTATTGTAATTTAGTTTTTTAGCTTTATTGTAAACCGCCCAGAGTCCCTCCTTTGGGGGAGATGGGCGGTGGCAAAATTTGATAAATAAATAAATCTTCCAAAGGGTCCCAAGATGACTGAAAAACAATTACACTATCAGTGTTCAATATGTGTGTGTGAGAGACAAAACACTAACCCCAATTCTACTTGTTGCCTCGCAGGGATGGTGAAGGACACTGTCCAGTTGCCTGTGTAAAAACCAGTTGGCTCTTGAATAAGGAATGAAGAAGGGCGCCATCTTGTTTCTTGCCTCCAGCAACATAATGATTTTGTCTGGCCCTATGTAGAGCTTTAAAAGTACCAGGATTAATGCATTTCTAGTTTAACTCATAGCTTCTTCCCTAAACTACAGTTTATTTAGTCTGTTGGAGGAAACTGTTAAATTGCTTGGTAATTGGTGAGAATGTGTTGGGTAAATGTGACTTGGCCACATTAAAGCCTGTGGTGATAACATGACTTGATCAGAGTGCTTTGCTACAGTGTGTAGCAAACCACACACACACACACATTTCTAGACAGAGAAACGGGGGAAAGGTAATATTTGGGGGGTTATTATTGGGCGACGGTCTTCTTTTTTTTGCTGCACAAAGCATGTGCTTGAGTGTGGGAGAAGACAGCCACATTGCTTCTGAAAGGGGAAAAAGGAAAGAAATGAGGGACAAAGGGGAAACCCAGAGAGAATTATCAATTTGAAATTGACAGGACATTCAAAATAGCCTAGGGAGGAATGGAAATTATTTTCAACACATTTCCAGTAATGTCACATAGGCACTATCAGACAGATGCCTGTAACATATTGTTATATCCTTCTGTGTGAAAAATTAAGAATTCTGCAAGAGTTGAGCAATCCATCTAATTCAGAATCTTCCTATTTCCCACACAAAAGATCCATTAAATGCTTTTAGTAGTCCATAAATTATAAAGCAGTAACTTTTCTGCACAGCTGTTCCCTTACCTCTCCACCTGGAGTGTCCATTTTGTTAATTGCTAATAGTTAATTGATAGACCGATTTATTAATTTATCCAATGGCTTTTAAAACCACCTAAGCTAGTGCTCATCACCATATTTGGGAAGCGTTAATTCCATAAATGGGAGAGCCAGTTTGGTATAGTGGTTAAGGTACCAGGCTAGAAACTGGGAGATCGTGAGTTCTAATTCCGCCTTGGGCACAGAGCCAGCTGGGTGACCTTGGGCCAGTTCCTCTCTCTCAGCCCTAGGAAGGAGGCAATGGCAAACCACTTCTGAAAAACCTGCCAAGAAAACTATAAGGACTTGTCCAGGCAGTCTCCAAGAATTGGACACAATTGAATGGATAAAAAAGAAATTCTATAAATAGCTATATAAGTGGAGGAGGCCACTAAGATATAGGAACTGTTTGACCTCTAGATGTCGCCATCTTCTACTAACCCTCTCTGTTGGCCATAATGGCTGAATCTCTGAGGAGGTGCAATTCAGCATTATTTATTTATTTTATATCCCGCCTTTATTATTTTTATAAAGAACTCAAGGCGGCAAACATACCTAATACTCCTTCCTCCTCCTGTTTTCCCCACAACAACAACCCTGTGAGGTGAGTTGGGCTGAGAGAGAGGGACTGGCCCAAGGTCACCCAGCCAGCTTTCATGCCTCAGTCAGGACTAGAACTCAGACTCCTGGTTTCTAGCCCGTTGCCTTAACCACTAGACCAATGTGGAAAACTGCCCAATGTATTGATATTCTTCTAAAAAGCAGTAATATTTTCCCCTCAATAAATGTATAGTCCTAACTTTCCCGCTAAGAGGGTATAGGAAGGATGACAAGCTTGACTTCTTAATGATGTTATACGGTAGATGTGAATAAATGTGTGTTATCTTTGGAAGGCCACCCTTTGAACTTCAGAGCTGGCTGTGGATTTGAATTCAGATATTCCACATCCTTTGAATGCAATATTTATAGCAATCTGCTGTTTCAGTTTTCTTAATCACATTTATGTTTATTTTTAGCACGCCAATGTCTTTGGGTGGCTTACAGAAAGAGCATCAGATAATACAGTGATAAAGTCCGTCCTCCTTCTAAACTTTATAAGGAGAGCAGCAGTCTGGGTAGGCCTGATACAGGAAAAGTAGAATTGCTGACGTTTAAATGTATTGTGGCAGGATCTGCTAAAGGAGCCTTATTCTTGAAAAACAAGTTCTGGCATGAATATAGAAAGAGAAGTCAAGCTGTATTAGATTGCAAGAGGAAACAGCCCATACTTTTAGTATGCTTCATGACTGAGCATTGAAAAATTCTCATCTCCCAGATCAAATTCTAACATGTTAAATACTGCACATGGTAGCTGGTTTCATGTATTATACTAAGCCTTGGTTTGCTTAAGGTTTGTTAGATAAATGACAATTAGCTGAGCTCACACAGCATGCTAGACCAAAAGAACGAAATGACGTTATGGTTTAGCATGATATGCAAACCCAGTAATTATGCAACCATAAAGAAATTTGAATCCATAACCTTCAAGACTTCTGGAAAATAGCCCAGTTCATTTTCCAGTTAGGCACCATGACTGAGTCCTGTGCTTTTTACACAAGCATGGGCATTTACAAACCCAAAGGGAAGAAAAAGGAAGTGCTTGAAGTGGGAAGTAAAAAGGAAGCCTTTTCACAATCTGGGGGTTTACATAAGAAACAGTCTATTGCTCAGCATTGTCTTTACAGATATTCACTCAGATTATCCAAATCTGAAAGACAAATTCCATATTGCAAGTAAGAGGGCCAATGCTATACGTTTCCCAGAATGTACTTCCCATTTGCTTATTTACCAACTGAAGCTTTGTGATTTGTGATGTCTTCAACATAGCTGCATTTTGAATAGTGCCTAAAATTCTGACTGCCCTCTTTCATGTGTGTTCTGGAGGACTTAAGCAGGATGATCTCAGCTGGGACACCTCTCTTCTCCTCACCTCTTTCCCCTCAATAGCCCAAACAGCCATCCTCCAAAGGGAAAGACTGGGGCCAAGCTGAAGAAAATAGTTAAATGGAGCAACAAGGAGAAGCAAATCCAGAGATTGAGGGAGGCAAGATATGGGCCTTGGCATGTGCCCAGTGATGCCAACTTTGGCCCCACTTCAAAAATAATGAAAAAAAGATGTCATAGAGGAGCAAAGGTTGAGACCAGGTCACTGAAATTATTAGATTATTGGCCTATCAAATTTATAAATTTATTTATTATATTTATGACCTGCTTTTGTTTAGGAGCTAGCGTACATAGTGCTCCCTACTCCCATTTTTCCCCACAACAACTCTGAAAGGTAGATCAGGACTGAGAGAGTGTAACTGGCCCAAAGTCATCCAGGGAACTTCCATGGCTGAGGATGGACTAGAACCCGGGTTTTCCTGCTCCTGGTTAACACCTTAATCTCTGTACCACATAGGCTGAAATAGAGATAGAGAGATAGATATTTTATACTGTATATATACAGTATATACTGTGTGTGTATACATACATACATACATACGAGTAGCTCCAGAAAGAGTGAAGCGGCTGGGCCAAAGCCGAAAGGACGCTCAGTTGTGGATGTGTCTGGAAGTGGAAGGAAAGTCCGATGCTGTAAAGAACAATATTGCATAGGAACCTGGAATGTAAGATCTATGAATCAAGGTAAGCTGGATGTGGTCAAACATGAGATGACAAGATTGAACATCGACATCTTGGGAATCAGCGAACTAAAATGGACAGGAATGGGCGAATTTAATTCAGGAGACCATTATATATACTACTGTGGGCAAGAATCCCTTAGAAGAAATGGAGTAGCTCTCATAGTCAATAAAAGAGTGGGAAAGGCAGTACTGGGGTACAACTTCAAAAACGACAGAATGCTTTCAGTTCGAATCAAGGCAAACCATTCAACATCACAGTGATCCAAGTCTATGCCCCAACCACTGATGCCGAAGAAGCTGAAGTTGACCGGTTCTATGAAGACCTACAACACCTTCTAGAACTAACACCAAAAAAAGATGTCCTTTTCATCATAGGGGACTGGAATGCTAAAGTAGGAAGTCAAAAAATAACCGGAATAACAGGCAAGTTCGGCCTCGGAGTACAAAATGAAGCAGGGCAAAGGCTAATAGAGTTTTGTCAAGAGAACACACTGGTCATAGCAAACACTCTTTTCCAACAACACAAGAGATGACTCTACACATGGACATCACCAGATGGTCAATACCGAAATCAGATTGATTATATACTTTGCAGCCAAAGATGGAGAAGCTCTATACAATCAGCAAAAACAAGACCTGGAGCTGACTGTGGCTCAGATCATGAGCTTCTTATAGCAAAATTTAGGCTTAAATTGAAGAACGTAGAGAAAACCACTAGACCAATCAGGTATGACCTAAATCATATCCCTTATGAATATACAGTGGAGGTGAGGAATAGATTTAAAGGATTAGACCTGGTAGACAGAGTGCCTGAAGAACTATGGATGGAGGTTTGTAACATTGTACAGGAGGCAGCAACTAAAACCATCCCAAAGAAAAAGAAATGCAAGAAAGCAAAGTGGCTGACTGATGAGGCTTTACAAATAGCTAAGGAAAGAAGGGAAGCAAAAGTCAAGGGAGAAAGGGAAAGATATAAACAACTGAATGCAGAATTCCAGAGAATAGCAAGGAGAGATAAGAAGGCCTTCTTAAATGAACAATGCAAAGAAATCGAGGAAAACAATAGAATGGGGAAGACTAGAGATCTCTTCAAGAAAATCGGAGATATCAAGGGAATGTTTTGTGCAAAGATGGGCATGATAAAGGACAAAAAAGGCAGGGACCTAACAGAAGCAGAAGAGATTAAGAAGAGGTGGCAAGAATACACAGAAGAACTATACAAGAAAGATCTTAATATCCCTGATAAATACGATGGTGTGGTCACTGACCTTGAGCCGGACATCCTAGAGAGTGAAGTCAAGTGGGCCTTAGGAAGCATTACTAACAACAAAGCTAGCGGAGAAGACAGTATCCCAGCTGAGCTATTTAAAATCCTAAAAGATGATGCTGTTAAAGTGCTGCACTTTAATATGCCAACAATATGCCAACAAATTTGGAAAACTCAACAGTGGCCACAGGATTGGAAAAGGTCAGTTTACGTTCCAATTCCAAAGAAAGGCAATGCCAAAGAATGTTCAAACTACCGTACAATTGCGCTCATTTCACATGCTAGCAAAGTTATGCTCAAAATCCTACAAGCTAGGCTTCAGCAGTATGTGAACCGAGAACTACCAGAAGTGCAAGCTGGGTTTCGAAGAGGCAGAGGAACTAGAGATCAGATTGCCAACATTCGCTGGATCATGGAAAAAGCAAGAGAGTTCCAGAAAAACATCTACTTCTGCTTCATTGACTACGCTAAAGCCTTTGATTGTGTGGATCACAACAAACTGTGGCAAAGTCTTAAAGAGATGGGAGTACCAGACCACCTTACCTGTCTCCTGAAAAACCTGTATGCGGGTCAAGAAGCAACAGTTAGAACCGGACATGGAACAACCGACTAGTTCAAAATTGGGAAAGGAGTACGACAAAGCTGTATATTATCACCCTGCTTATTTAACTTATATGCAGAGTACATCATGAGAAATGCCGGGCTGGATGAATCACAAGCCGGAGTTAAGATTGCCGGGAGAAATATCAACAACCTCAGATATGCAGACGATACCACCCTAATGGCAGAAAGTGAAGAGGAACTAAAGAGCCTCTTGATGAGGGTGAAAGAGGAGAGTGCAAAAGCTGGCTTGAAACTCAACATTAAAAAAACCCAGATCATGGCATCTGGTCCCATCACTTCCTGGCAAATAGAAGGGGAAGAAATGGAAGCAGTGACAGATTTTATTTTCTTTGGCTCCAAGATCACCGCAGACGGTGACTGCAGCCATGAAATTAAAAGACGCTTGCTCCTTGGGAGGAAAGCTATGGCAAACCTAGACAGCATATTAAAAAGCAGAGACATCACCTTGCCGACAAAGGTCCGTATAGTTAAAGCTATGGTTTTTCCAGTAGTAATGTATGGCTGTGAGAGTTGGACCATAAGGAAGGCTGAGCGCCGAAGAATTGATGCTTTCGAACTGTGGTGCTGGAGAAGACTCTTGAGAGTCCCTTGGACTGCAAGGAGGTCAAACCAGTCAATCCTAAAGGAAATCAACCCTGAGTGCTCATTGGAAGGACAGATGCTGAAGCTGAAGCTCAAATACTTTGGCCACCTAATGCGAAGAGAGGACTCACTGGAAAAGACCCTGATGCTGGGAAAGACTGAAGGCAAAAGGAGAAGGGGACGGCAGAGGATGAGATGGTTAGATAGCATCACCGATGTAATGAACATGAATTTGAGTAAACTCCGAGAGACAGTGGAGGACAGGAAGGCCTGGCGTGCTATGGTCCATGAGGTCACGAAGAGTCGGACACGACTAAACGACTGAACAACAACAAATACATACACACACACACACACACACACACACACACACACACTGTATATATCCGTTCAATCGTGTCCGATCCTCGGCGACTGCCTGGACTAGTCCCTGCAGTTTTCTTGGCATATATAAGAAATATATAAGATATATAAGAAATAGATATATAGATATACTGTATATGATGAGATAGAGATAGAGATAGATAGATCTCATTATGGAATTTATTCTCTAGGTGTTCTCACTTTATATATGAGATTACATGCATTATGAAGCATATAAATACTGTATATATCTAGATCCTTATCAGTTGCTGAGGAAAGGAAGAAATTAACAAGGAAAGGCTTTTGATCATTTCCAAATTGTGATCACCCTAGGAAACAACTTAAATGGATTTTTGGTCTAATCTTGTATTTAGAACTCCTTGCACTGGCTTCCTCCTGATATACCGTACAACTCATAACAGGCCATGCAGGCTGGAGGCAAGGGGAACTGCACCACTACCTCACTGCCGTAGTATACATTTGGGGATCCTATAACTATCTCTTAAAACATTTGCTGATACACGCATATGTCTGTGCATTCTGGATGGCAGAACTCTTTGGGTTTGGGTTTGGGGTGTAGATGCCTGGAAGATGTGTTCTAGGATAACTTGGGGATTCTTTGCTAATGGACAGGGATGATGGGAATTGTAATCTAACACCCCTTCTTTTTTACATTTGATCTGGTCTAATCTAATTAATCAGTTAAAGATTATCTGACAGTTAAGTCCTTTTGTATCGAATGAGACTTATTCTCTGAAATGTAGCATATCAGCCTAACAGTGTAATCCTATATATTTTGCACCATTCAGTTAGAATGTCATACTTCCAAGGTAAGTCATAATTTCAAAGGTTAATTTGGTTGGGGCTGTAGCCTATGCTATGCCAGTTGCAGACTAGCACTTTTTCACCGTGTTTAGTAAGTAGAGATGTGCAGTACTTTGGACAGCCACCTGATCCCAGGAAAATTACTTCTGAGTTAAGAAGGTGCTGATAGGGTGTGACATGGTGCTTTGGCGAGGGCATGGATGTTGTCATACATATCATTATGAATGTGCTAATTTTAAGTCTCTTTTTTGTTACAACAAATTAACATAGCTACACCTCTGAGGGACTTCTAAACTCTCCAGCATAAAGAAGCATTGAATTGAACTTTAAAAGCTTGCTCATGATTTACTGACATAGAGATTCACAAACAAGGTTAAAATGGAGTTGAAAAGTTTGTGGTTTAACATATGAGAATCCAGTAATTAGCTGCATTCACATAATGCACTTAACCTGCCTACCAAAATAACTCATTTTATAGGCTCATACAACAGATTGTGCCATAACCTAACAGACTGGGTTCACACAGCATACCAAACCACAACATTCCGTTACGTTAACACTAACCAAACTTAGCCCATTACGTACACATATACAGCTGTTATGCTGTTACATGACATAAGAAAAGAACCACAGTCTTATAACATTAAAAGAGGTAGAGAAAGTAAAGAGCAAATTAAAATTAAAAATAATAAAATGGTTTCAGATGAAACTGCCATGAACGAATGTGGGAGAGTATTTTTGAGATTTGTATGGGAATGACAGTGGTATATTAAAGAGTGGAATTGAAAGGAATGCTACAAATGTTTGTGTCCAAGAAAAAAAAAAGATGAAAAGGAGGTAATAAAAGCAGTAAGACTGCTGAAAAATGGTAAGTCTGGAGGTGTAGATAACTTGAGAAATGATTTAAACATGGATAGAGTTTACTTATGGAGTGGCTGGCAGCTTGTTTAATGTATGAGTAAAGACAACTGAAAGAATGCCATTATTGTTCCTCTATGCAAATTGAAAGATAAGAACAGTAGATGCAAAAATACAGAGGGATTGTTTTATTCAGTAAAAGGAAAGGCATTTGTCAGAATTCTGATTTGAAAGGGTGCAAGAGGTGACAATGAGCAAAACTGGAAAAGTGCAGTGAGGTTTTATGCTAGGCATGGAGTGTGCAGGTCAGATTTTTGCTGTTCAGCAGATCACTGAGAAATGCATGAATGTGAAAAAGGAAGTTTATTGGATGTAGACTAATTTAGAAAACGTGTATGGTAAAGTGAATAGGTTTGAATTCCAGAATGCTTTATACAAATATGGAGCTTAAATATGGTTGCTGAATGCAATATGATTGTTAATCTGACAGAAAAAAAAAGCATACTTAAGAATAAATGGAATTCTCAATGAATGGTTCAACATTAGACAAGGATGTGTGATGTTCCCCTTGGTTGTTTAATGTATTTTTAAATACATCTATAAGGAATTCTTGTTGTGAGATGTGTGGGTTGGGAACATGAAGGTACGCCGCCCAGAGTCACTTGTTGAGATGGGCGGCTGCTGTATAGAAATCGAATGAATGAATGAATGAATGCATGCATGCATGCATGCATGCATGCATGCTGTGCTGTTGGCTAAGAGCATAATCATTAGCTGCAAATATTAGCCTGTATGATGCAAAGAGGAGTATGAATCTGAAAATTAATGTATAAAAGCAAGACCAATATATGATAGGGAAAACTGAACAATGGCAATTCATATTACAGGGTGTGGTCTGTCGTACAGAATATTTGTCAAAAGCAAGAATGACTGTGTATAAGAGTGTGTCTGTCTCACTTTGTTCTATGGAAATGAGAGTTGGGGATGTCAGGAGAAACAAAAAATAAAAAAATAAATTGAACGCAGTGGGAATGGGATACTTAAGAAGGGTACATGGTAAAACAAGGAGATAGGGTTAAGAATTAATGGGTGGGTGTTGAATCAATGTGGGTTGTACACCAAATTCAGTCCTCTCTGTGCAAGCACCGAGTAATTACTGACCCTTTGGAGGGACACCGCTTTCGCTGACGTTTTGTAGGCAGACTTATAGCGGGGTGGTTTGCCATTCCCTTCCCCAGTCAAAGGAACATGTAGACAAGTTTTGGTCATATGCAGAGAATGAGTGAGGATTGAATTGCAAAACAAATATATGAAAGAATGAATGGGTCAAGAGAATGGGAAAACTAAGGAAGTTGTGATTGGGTGCAACAGCGTCCATAATAAGCCACAACAACGTCAAAATGATGATGCATGCATCATGACATCGTTGTGAAAACGATGTGATTATGTTCTTGTATCGTGAACTCAAAAGCAAGTTAAGTCACTGTGTTCTGTATTCCCGCCTCCCGGAGGAAACAAGAGAATCCTGCTTTGTGGAATCTCGGGTACAGGAGGAGGAAACTTTTGGCAGGCAACAGAAGAATTCCTCAACTGCCCTTTCTCTATCGTCTAAACCCATCCGTGCCATCCACAACCTTATAGCTCTCATTCACTCCACTTTTACCTCGCAAAGAGAAAGTGCAATGTGTTACTGCCCACGCGCATGCGCCAAATTGCCGCGCGTCTTCCCACTCTTGCAGTCTCCGCCCGAATGCGAGTCACGAGCGCTTACGTAGACGCTCTGGGATTACGGCTTCTTCGCCGTTCTAAATATGGAGGTAGCGGCTCGCCGTAGGAAAGCAACGCGCACGCGCAATGCAAGCGATGACCCACGAAAGGCAGTGTTTGTCGCTCCGTAGATGGCGGTAGCCAATGGGGAAGGGGTTGGCATGGCAACAAGGGAGTGGAGAACCAGGCTCCTCCCCACAACTTGTTGGCGGGAGACTGGCCGAGCAATGAGAAAGTGACGTGAGAGATGCAAGAGTGGTAACTACGCGGAGAACCAGTGTTTCTGCAACGGGTGGGCGCATAGGAAGTGGCCTGCCGATGTGGGGAAAGGGTCGACATCCTCTGGGGAGCAGGAGGCTGAGGGTTTATAGCAGTTTTCTCCAACCTGTTGACCTCCAGATATGTTGAACTGTAACACCCATCGTCCCCAACCAGCATGGCCAATGGCCAACAGAGTTGGAGGACGCAGATGAAGGACTGTTTTAGGGGTCGGAAGATACCTGGGAGGCAAATGGAAGTGGGATGGGCGAAATGTGCTGGTAGATTTGTGGAGGCACTTCAGGAAATGATCCAGCATTGGCCCTTTGAAGAACAAAGGCAAGCAGTGATTTAATGGGGTAGGATGGATAAAGTTAACTGTAGAGGGAGAGAGTTCTAGTTTCATGCCTTAGGCATGAAAGCCGGCTGGGTGACCTTGGGCCAGTCACTCTCTCTCAGCCCAACTCACCTCACAGGGTTGTTGGGAAAATAGGAGCAGGAAGGGGTATTAGGTATGTTCGCCGCCTTGAGTTATTTATAAAAAATAATAAAGGCGGGATAAAAATTAAATTAAAAAAAGGGTATTGGGAGGAGAGAATCAAACTTCTTGGCTGCACTTGTTATTCTGAGGCTGCCTTCCCCACTTGGTGTTCTCCAGATGTGTTCGTTTATAACTTCTTTAATCTTTAACCTTGATAGCTGAGGTTGCTGGGAGTAGTAGTCCAATATATCTGGAGGGCACTAACTCTGGAAAATTGAGCTTCTGCTCAAACATGTGATTCATCTGGCACCAACTAAATGACTTTTTAAGAAGGGAAAAACTCATGCAGCATAGAACCCACAGGACAATAATCCATGGCCCATAATGCCACTCCTGTTTTGCTTTCTTGAAAACCACTGATTTTAATGGGTCATTGATCTGATTCAGTGAGGCCATATTTATAAGGAATATAATTTCATTAGATATACGGATGGTCTTCAAGCAATTGTATTATTTTGAAAGAAAAGGTTGATGGATGCAGTTCTGAGGCCTAGTTTTTCCCCTTCCTTGCTATTTCTGTGTTCAAAATTCTTTATTCTTTTGTTTTATTCATCACAGGGGAAAAGGACTCAGTAACTGTTCCCAAGCAGATGGGGCTTGTTTTTAAGTGAATAAATGCCAAACAAAGGAAAAAGCAGCCCTTAGTAAGGGAAGGGGATACTTTTGTGTGTTGATTCCAGAGGCCTGAGACATCAGATTTTGTAGAAAAAGTACTTTGAACTCCTACAGCTAAGGGTTTTTTGGTATATCAGAATTTTAGGTTGGCATATCCCTATTTGCTTCTGCTTTGGGGGAACAACTTGCTTTTGCAGAAGCTGACATGGGGTGATCTTCAATTTCTAGGAAAGCCAAAATGGAAAACAAGAGGAAGGCTTCCATGAGAAGCACTAGTATGGGGGACCTTACGCCATCACAACAGAAAAGGCCACGAGGAGGAGACTGGGATGAAGATGGTCCTTCACAATTTGAAGAGGAACTGGCTTTTCTGGATGAGGTGGAGGCTGAGGTGGCTCTAGAGATGAAAGAAGCACCGTTGTCATCTGATGCCATTCCCCTTGGTGAGTTACAGGGATGCCAGTTGGGAGAAAGCTCTCTGAGGCAGAGCAAGTGACAGAGCAGTGAGGGCAGCTGGAGAAGCTGTTTGGCAAGTGTATGATACATTGGATGGTAGTAGCTCTGGTTTTTGTGATCCATGCTAAAATTAAACTCTTCATTTCCATTAATTTAAACTCTGTTACACAATTCAAATTTGTTTTAATACAGCATTTCAATGTTTTAAAAATTATTATAGCATTGTCATTTGTATCCCCAAATACTACAGAAATGTTAACACACATCATGTATGATACTAAGACTTTTCAAACACCAGTTTAGGCTTTGTGTCTCTCATTCCATGCTGCCTCTCCTTCCTGTTCTTTTCATTCGGTAGATTGAACTTTGGAAAAGCAAGATCTTTAATTGTTCAAAATCTGGGATTGATTAAAAAGGGATTGATGGACATCCATGTTGTGGGTTTTTCCACTTCTTTTTAGGTAACCTCTTCTCATCAGTACACAATCCCAAGTGGCAGAGGCCACTGCCTCCCAAAATAAACCCCAAAGAGGAAGGTCTGTGTTTCCAGCAAGTGGAACTAGATTATTATGTCGGTAAGTATGTAAACAGGTTGAGTTGCTGATAGAGAACATTTTAAGGGGTTGAATGACAGATGGATTGGTTTTATTCCTTTTCCTAGAAAAAGGTTTGCAGAACTAGGTAGTCTCATCTCTTGACTAAACAATAACTCTCTGCTCCTGAGGGGAAGTCTGAAGCTGTTATAGTTTCTGGGGTTTTTGACAGCTAGAACAGATCCACAATGTTCCTAACTTCTCTCCAGAGAGAATGGGCAAGGAATGGAATTCCCCACAGCGGTTTTAACCCCACTCTTGTTTTGCTTTTGCTTGATGTAAGAAGGTACCATAGCAAATAGTCCTAGATATCCCATAGGAATGTGACTTTGATGTGCCAATGAAAGATGAGTGAATTTAGGAAGATTCCCTCCAAGAAAGATAAAATTAAATATAAAAAACTCATCCATTCCTTCGTATTCTCAGCAAACATAACACAACTGTCCTATTTTAAATTAAATGTATGCTGTTTGGGGGGAAAGTCCTACTTTTCTTTTCAGATACATACACTATTCAAATTGTTTTTAATGTCTTTATTTTTTTTAAAAAAAATGAACAGAATGATTGCTAAACTTCATGTGTATGGAATAAACAACCCAGGAAATAATAAAAAAAACTATGCTGAGAACTTAAATATGAAATGTGGTTGAAGAAAGCCTGGAGCATGCCTTAAACTCTTATTTGCACTTTTATTTTACATAGAAGCTAAATAATGAGGTACTCTGGAATGCTTTTTATTGGAGAAATGTACAATATTGATTTTTCATCAAGTGATATGTTCTCATTCTTTTCCTGAGTCAGGCTCTCACATCCCTGGATTCCCAGGATGTACCCAAGGTCCTGTACCTGTCCTGCGAATGTTTGGTGTCACTGCAGCTGGCAACAGTGTCTGCTGTCATATCCATGGTTTTGCCCCTTATTTCTATGTGCCTGCCCCACCTGGTGAGTAAAAGTTTATGGTTGATGGAAAGTCTGTCTTGAACTTGATCCTGGCAATAAAATTTGTTTCCTACTCCCTCTGTTTTTCCTCCAGGATTCCAAGCAGAGAACCTGGCTGACTTTCAACGGGAACTGAATGCAGCTGTGATCCGGGACATGCGGTCCAACAAGGATGGTTTGAGCCACGTTGTTCTGGCAGTGGAGATCTGCAAAAAGCAGAGTGAGCATTTGCGAAGAGTGCGGGTACAGGCATCCTCTTGCGGTGGCAAGGAGTTGGGTTAGATCTAGATAGGGGTATTTGCTGGGCCTTAAAATCACAATTCAGTTGTAGCAACAACAGTATTATGCTTTCACACTGAATCCTCATGATGTTGCTTTCACTGCTACTCCTCAGAACTGTTGTAATGGTTGTGCATGACTAGATTAGAATTAAGTGCCTGTGTAATATATCATAAAAGCCTCTAAGAGTTCCAAAATGGGGAATCAATCCACTCTAATCTTTCCTCTGTGGCAAGCATTGCCTTCAAGCACTAACAATGGAAATTTTACAAAAGTTGTGTTTTGTTTTCTTTTCCTGTGGACTAGTAACTTTCTTGAATTTATTATTTGGGTAGCTTACCCATCTTCAATATGTGCAAAGTTTCAGGAGGCAGGGAGAAGGAACAAGGAGCAAATATGAAAGCCATTGATGAATGTCGTTGATATAAATTGATTGGATAAGAGATGGGGATTTGAGATGTTGGGAGTGATAGTTCTCAAAGAAAGCTTTTCTTTCATTAAAATGCCCTAAGACTTTCCCCCTCATTTCAGACATGTTTGGCTTCCATGGGCCACATCTCCTGTCCTTCCTGAAAATTACAATGGCAATGCCCCGGCTAATTGCTCCTGCCAAGAGATTGCTGGAACAAGGGCTGCGGTGTGGGACATTGGGAATACACAATTTTCAAGCCTACGAAGCTAACATTGATTTTGAAATCAGGTGAGACTTACTATTGATGCAATTGACTGTTGCCTTTACTCGGCATTCTCTCTATCCCAATAAATCCTTCAGAACCATGGGCATCATATACTTTGCTTGGTCAAAAAATGGGAGAACCTTGCTAAGACTCTCAATCTATTCTACTAGAATATAATATTTCGGTAGGATAAAGTATCTAGCCCTCAAGATTGCTTGGAATTAACAGCATATGGTTTTTGGAGGAGGCCTAAACATTGACTTGAGATGAGAATGAGACTTCAGTGCTCACATATGGTTTCACATGTTTATGAAGAAGCTTTTGTTTACCAGAAATTACTAGCTAAGATTCTGCAACGCAGTAACTGGAAGTGGGATACATGTACAACTGAGTGGATTTGGGATGTTGCTCCTTCTCTAATTTCTCCTCCTGGTGACCTTCAAATGAGTTGAGCTTGAGTTCCCATAGTTCTTAGCCATTGCATCTGAAAGCCACCAGGTTGTGGAAGGCTATCCTAGACTGTTTTGTAATATATTTAGACATTTTTAATATATATATATATATATATATATATATATACACACACACACACACACACACACACACACATACATACACAGACATAAAGAAACAAGATAAATGAATAAAATACAAATGAATAAATGAGGGATTAAAATGTCATAGTTTAGCATATATTCAGCTATTCATAGTAAATTATGAATAGCTGAATATATTATATTGTGTTAAAAGATTAAAAATCATTATTAAGCTCTGTTAAACATAACTATCAAGACCCATGGTCAACACAGTATCAGTCACAAATAAGATTATGTGCTACAGTAAATTCAATCCATGTTATTAACAGTCTGTTCTAATCTAAATGTCCTGCAAAATTGAACTATATGCATAGAGAAACCCAACATTTGAGTATGACACAAATCCATGCATTAAGTTGTAGTTGAGGAATGGTTTCTCCTTTGAATTGAATTCCACATCAGATTTACTATTCTAGACATTGAAGCATACTCCCATAATTTAGTTAGCCATCTTACAGTGAGGGAATCACTATGATCATATTTTTGAACTGCATTGAGAGTTATTCTTTTAACCCCCAAAAGGAGGGAAGAAGCAATAATTTTTGATGGTGGTGATGACCAAGTATCTCTCCTCATCTCTCATCAACTTTGTCTCCAAACATAGGTTCATGGTAGACCGGGATGTTGTTGGCTGTAACTGGATTGAATTGCCTGCTGGAAAGTATCACCTGCGGCAAGAACAGTCTGCTGGAGAATCTAACAAGGAGAATCCACCCAAGGTGATGTTGGTGGGGAGAGTGAGAAAAGCCAGAACATGTTCAGAAGGGAGTGACAAAGAAAATCAGAGGACTAGAAGCATAGTTCTATAAAGTGCTGTGACAGCACACCTGAAAGGGTGTCATACAAAAAAGGGTCAACTGCTCCCTGTCACCCCTATGTGCAGAACATGGTTTCAAACTACAGGAAGACAGATTCTGATTAGTCAAGTAGAGGCTAGACAGTCATCTTTCAGGGTACTTCAGAGGCCTAAATGGCCCTTTCCAACTCTATGATTTCTCCCCACCCTCATTCTCATTATATCCTAACAATACCATGCTGAAATAGGTGGAGCTGAAAAGTAAATTGATAGTCCAGAGCCACCCACAAGCTTCATTACATAGTATGGATTTGAATCTGGACCTTCTCAGTATTACACTCTAATGATGACTATATTGACTATATTATATATTCTACATATAGGCTGTACCTCCTTCTTGTAACTGGATTGGATGAGCTGGCACTGGAGTCAAAGTGGGGTTTATAAGCTCATAGGTTAGAGCATAAGATATATTTTCTGGAATAGATCAACTCTATGAATCTTAGGTTGGGAACACACAAGGGCTGAAGATCTCTTGTAAGAACATCTGGATGATTAGATTTGCTTTTTTGTCCTATTTTAGGTATCACTCTGTCAGCTGGAAGCTGATGTGGCTTGGATGGATTTCATTAGCCATCCCCCTGAGGGAGAATGGCAATGTATAGCCCCCCTGCGTGTACTCAGTTTTGATATTGAATGTGCTGGACGTAAAGGTACTGAGGACATTTGAGAGGGCAGAGTGTGACATGGTAAAATAGATGTAGTTCTGGAAGTGGGGAGGCTAATCATCCAGAGTCCTATTAGGTAACTCCACATATTATCACTATGTAAGCTATATAAGAATTGCTATCACGTTTAGGACCCTGATAAGAAGAGACATGTTTGGTGAAATGTTCAATTGGTACTGAAATATATCAGTTTAAGCTTAGAAGTGGGAATAATTGCCAGCCTACACTACATGGAGTGGTTGTCAGAAGGCTCTATAGCAGACCTACAAGGTTGTCTTAGCTATATGAACCAAACAAACCCTTTGGATAAACATGTGGTTTAATTCATTAGCTATTAGGGTGACCAATTGCTTACTATATTGTCAGATGCAAGTTCTGTTTTGCAAATTAAAAAAATGGTTAAGAAACAGATCCACAGTTTGAGATGTGAACTCTAAGCAACCCATCTGAGTTAAGCTATGACAATAAGTTGCTCATAATTCCGCTTCAATAATAGATGCCCTTCAGAGCGAAAGGTTGAGGCAATTGTTATGTTAATCGTCTCTCCTGTACCTCATCCCTTTTCTGTGTTTCTGCTCAGGCATTTTTCCTGAACCAGAGAAGGATCCAGTAATCCAAATTGCCAATATGGTTCTACGGCAGGGTGAGAAGGATCCTTTTGTACGCAACGTCTTCACGCTGCAAAACTGTGCCCCTATTGTGGGCTCTCAGGTGCTCTGCTTTCAAAAGGAGGAGGAACTTCTCAAGGTAATGGTTACATTATCTTAGGTCTGTGAGCTTAGGGCAGTGTTTTTCAGACTTGGCAACTTTAAGATGTATGGACTTCAACTCCCAGAATTCCCCAGCCAGCATGCTTAATACAGTACATATCTAGTTTTAGGACTTGTTTGGATAACAGATCCCACTTTAGGTCATATTTTTGCAGAGATGCTGAAAATTCAAAAGGGCACACAAACTTGTAATCACCACTGTAGATAATACGATTGAATGCTGCACCAAGATCCAATGTGGACTGTGAAAGTGATGATAAGGGAGGTATATATGACCTAATGTATATGACAGGACAGTTCTTATGTGCCAGACTATGAAAGAAGAAAGTTTAGCTATCTCAGATGTGAAAAATATGGAATGGATCAAAAATCTGACATACTGTAGAACAGAGCTTTCCAAACTGTGTGTTGGGACATGTTAGTGTGTCGACTGCAGTGTCTGGGTGTGTCACGGCTGCTGCTGCCTCCGAGCCCTGCCAGGATTCCGCGCAGGTCCTAGTGCCTGCCTTGTGCCTTGCTGCCTCCAAACCTGCCCTGCCAGGATTCCACGCAGGTCCTAGTGCCTGCCTTGTGCCCTGCTGCCTCCAAACCTGCTGTGATTCCACGCAGGTCCTAGTGCCTGCCTTGTGCCCTGCTGTAAGAGTGTGTCGCGAAATGATGCCCTGCTGTAAGAGTGTGTCACCAACATGAAAAGTTTGGAAAGCTCTGCTGTAGAAAGTAGGGGAAATAATAGCGTTGACTGGAGGGAGCTGGGCTGCATAATCTTTCAATCTAAGCGAATCATATCATCATATTACAGTGAAACCCTGATTTACCACACCTTGGTGCAATGGATTTCATACGGAATAGATAACTTTTCTGCATTAATTGACTTTATTTGTGTCAAGAAGTAATTACATCATGAGTGAGTCCTCTCCAATTGATGGGACATTTGTTTATAACAGTCCCTCCCCCCAATTGGTCTATTAAAATGAGGTTTGCTGTATTGAAAAAAACTGCAAATATCTAAGGTTGGAGGTGAGCAAACTTTTTAAAGACTTAAAAAGGCATTGGATTGGTTTTAAGGTACAAGAAACTCTTTATTTTATGGGGTTGTCATTTCTGAATAGCGGAATTATTCCCATAAGCATAAAGTCTTCCCATCCTGATCTAGACACTTATGAACTTGGGATGGGAGGGGATGATAGAATAGCTGTGTCCCTCCTGAATTTGGCAGTAGGACTGGGGAAGATCTCTGCCTAAGCTCTTGCAAAGCGGAGAACTAAGCCGAAATAATTCTGGAGTAGATGGGCTGATGGTCTTTGTATATGACTTTCATTGTTTCAGATTCTTTTGATGAATCTGAAGCTGACACGCTTCAAATCAAAGCATCAGCCTCTAGTATCAGCTTTATTTATGCGCATGCACCAGAGCTCCACATAGGCTCATTAAGCATTCTAGAAAATTAAAATGGTGGTTGGTTGCAGCCCAGTGCTTGGTTTGGAGGTATGCCCATTTGACCTGAAGAAAAGATGAAAGTAAGCTGGAATGGTAGAGAGGCCTTTGGGCCAGTGTTGCAGAAAGCGGCAGGTTGCAAGTTTACCCATTTGACTACCGATGAATGGAAGTTTTGGGCTTGTCATGCTGTTTTGTGAATAGGCAAGCCACCTGTGGCAGCTGCTGTGTAAGAGCATCCCTCATGCTCCATGATCCAAATATGTCCTTTAGCCTAAAAAGGATTCCTGTCCCAATATAATTAATTAATCAACTTTCTTCCAGACCTGGGCAGAATTTATACGAACTGTGGATGCTGATATCATCACTGGCTATAACATCCAGAACTTTGACCTTCCTTATCTCATCACCAGAGCCCAGACTCTCAAGGTAATCTGCACTTTTCCCTTTGGCAGCAGTTTTTTTTCTTCAAATGATTTGTATTAAAAATATTATACCAGTTTAAAAAAGGGATTACTAAATGAACCAGGAATCCATTTTTTTCATATTTTAACATGCTCAATAAGCTAATCAATTAACACTGTAATCTTACCTATAAACTCACTTGCCCTGCCCACACTCTTCATTCATGCCTTATGGTTTGTTTTTCTGCATTCCCAGGTCACCACTTTTCCCTTCCTGGGCCGTATTCCTTCCCGCAAGTCTGTCATCCGTGACTCTTCCTTCCAGTCTAAGCAGATGGGACGGAGGGAGAATAAAGTCATTAACACAGAAGGCAGAGCCCAATTTGATCTACTTCAGGTAAAAAAAAAACCCTGATACTTCCATTTTACAGATGGGAAAGGAGAAGCTGAGAGGCAGTGACAGCTGAAGGCTCTCAGATACAAGGCCAGTAGTCTGCCTATGGGGTCATGCTGGCTCTCATAATTTAGCTTTTCCTCTCCCTGTAGGTTCTATTGAGGGATTACAAATTACGCTCCTACACCTTGAACGCTGTCAGCTATCACTTCCTGCAGGAGCAGAAGGAAGATGTCCAGCATTCCATTATTACAGACCTGCAGGTAACGCTTGATAGCCAAATCTTGCAACTGGTAATTTTTTCCCCTGGTATGAACACACTTTTGTCATTGCTTCTGGTCTTATTATCCCATTGGCCTCTATCTGTTGTATGATTGATTTGAATGACTATCATGGTGTCTGTGATACGTTGTAGAGCAGGGATGGGAAATCCAGAGGTCCAATCCATCTGTCAGGCCTCTCTGTCAAACCTGCCAGGCCACTAGTGAGGCTCCTCTCCATCCTTAAAGCCTGTCCCCTCGGGGAGGAACTGCTTAAAAACACTCTCCTTGAAGTGTTGGTTTGTTCCCCTCTCACTTTTTCCCAGTCTTATTTGAGGTAGTGTAAGTTTCGAGGTCAGAAGCGGGATACCTCTTTAGCAGCTTGTGTTCCCTCCTGTAAGAACAAGGGAACCAAATGTTGGTGTTGTACAGGGCTCACTTCAAAGTGAGTGGAGCCAGAGCGGTCCTCCTCTTGCATTTGCACCTCTTTCGTTCTCTTTCCCTTTCCGTTTCCCTGCCCATGTTTTCTCTCTGTTCTTCTCAAATCCTCCTCCTCCTCCTCCTCCTATCCCTGTGGAGCACTTACATTCGGAAAAAAAAAATCAGCTGACACACTAACGTGTCCCAACACACAGTTTGGAAAGCTATGTATTAAAGGAAGCCACCCTTAGAAAGTCAAATCGCAGTGCTGATGGTTGGATGCAGCCAGGGTTAGATAGGGAAATAGGGAAGCCCCGTGGACTGGAGGTTTCCTAAGCCTGGTACAGTTACTATTCTCATGCATATCCTTTGCTTCCTTATTCCTTCCTGTAAGGGGTTTTTTCTTTAGAGCTTTTATAATACGCTTTTTCAAGACAGTAATTCCAAGGAAAAACAAATAAAATCAACCATCAAATAGCGATATATTTTCAGTAGAAGAGATAGCTAGGAAAAAACCCCTATACGCTTGCCAGTAATCCCTATACCTCAGATAATAAAATTAAGCAAAACAAAAGGCACGGTCACAGCATACAAAAAAGTTATCTTGAATAGGACAAGTTCTTTAAATCCTGTGGATTTGCATCAGCTCTTGCCAACCTAGCAATTCGAAAGCATGCAAATGCAAGTAGATAAATAGGTACCATTTTGGTGGGATGGTAACAGAGTTCCACGCGCGTCATGCCGGCCACATGACCGCGGAAGCGTCTTCGGACAACACTGGCTCTTCGGCTAACCAACGGAGATGAGCACCGGCCCCTAGAGTCGGACAGTGCAGGGGAAAACCTTTACCTTTACTTAAATTGCATCAGGTGTCAGGATTTAATAGACTGCCATTTTTTATTTCTCTGTGCAGTAGAGGGAGTGGGGGAGAACAGGTTGTCATCGCTCTGAAAGACCAGCACAAGCCTTTCACCGTTGGAGAGGATCTGTGTCAGCTGAACTAGAAAAACCCAACAGCCACTTTGTACCATTCCTGATAGGGAACATACAGAATACTTGGTGTTCATCCAGCCTATGTCTTCTCTCAAGGAGGATGACATACTCTGGGCAAATCAGGTGGAGCTACCTTTCCCTGATCAGGGAAGACCTGAGATGGTCCTCTGTGATCCTGCTAGCTTTGCCTATGCGTTGCCTTTTCTCTCTGAGAAGGAAAAAGGTGAAACATGATGAGGCACAGGTGAAATGAGGCAGAAATGGGGGGGGGGTCAACCTGGCAGATCAGTAGTTCCTCATTCCTGCCATAGAGAGTGGGTGCTCAATCTTTTTTGGGTCAAGGTTCCCATATCATTTTCTGTTAGGGCTGCATGTGTACGTAACAAGGTGAAAAGTGGGTGTTGGCCAAAGAGGAAGTGCGTATGTTCAGAGTAAAGCACATAATTTTCTTTAACCTCATCCACTTCTTTTCATAAGTTGATTCTTTCCCATTCCACCCCCTCCTTCTTTATCCAATCTTAACATCTCTGTTTAATTTATATTTACATATTAAAAGTTAACAGCAAATGAAGAAGTTAGCCTTGAGGTGAACCTGAACCAGCAGGATAATTTTGGGTTTGTCATCATGGATGTCCCCTTTCCAGTAGCTAATGGAGCTATCAAAAAGTTATTTTTCTAGGTCTTAAAAGGGTGGGGATGAGTGTTTCCTGGGCAGGATCTCAGTCAATCTATAAAAACAGCAGTCAGAGGACTGCACCACCCTTCTCCATTTCCAACCTTCTCCATTCCCATACCAATGTGGTGCCTCTACCACTTTGTTTCCATTGCTTGGAGAACACTATATGAACAGTGCTTCCATTGCTACATGGAGTTTTCCTACTTCCCTACAAATTTGGCCAGCTTTGATACTTAAGACATACATATGCATATGTTTCTTGGCTCCTGGTATTTTCAGAAATGAATAATTCTGCTATTTAAAAAAAAACCCAACTGGATGAGTTTAATCACCTTTGTATCTATTTGTCCAGAGCCGAAAGAATGTCTCCTCCATCCCCACCACACTTGCAAACCTCTTTCCCTTCCCCTTCCCCTTGCAGAATGGTACAGATCAGTCCCGTCGGCGATTAGCTGTGTACTGCCTCAAGGATGCCTATCTGCCGCTGCGGCTTTTGGAAAAGCTCATGTGTGTCATCAATTACATGGAGATGGCGAGAGTCACTGGGGTACCTCTTAGCTATCTCCTAGCCCGGGGGCAACAAATCAAAGTGGTGTCCCAGCTTCTGCGGCAGGTAAGGAGAGACTGATCTTTTTCCAACAAGGCCAAGAGATCAAGGGCAGGCAGAGGGAGAGATCAGATGCTCAAATCTTGAAAGTGTTTTACTATGAAATGCGTGCAAAGCACTAGAGTGTAGCTGTCTACTGCCTTGAAGGTGCTTATCTGCCACTGTGACTTTTGGTAAAGCCCATGTGTGTCGTCAACAGAGTCACTGGGGTATCTCCCAGCTATCCCCATACACAGCAAGTTCAGTAGAAAGAGGCTTATATCTATTTTGTTCTGTATACATAGAACTGTTGTAAAATAGTATTTCCTCCTGAAAAGTACCCTATTAGACCGAATTAACAGCTGAAGGATTATATGCACAAGTGCAATATCGATATACGGTCCGATTTTTATTACTTTACTACCATTATTAATTACTATTTTATCTCACCCTTACTCCAGAGAACTCATGATAGCATTCATTCTCCCACTATCTCACCTTTAATCCCAACAACTGTTCTTTAAGATGGGATGGGCTAATGGAAAATTCACTAGTAAGCTTTGTGACTTGAATCTGGATCCCCTTGTCATCATATGAACCACCATGTTGGTTTTCTTATCAATCACATTTATGTCCCGCTGCAATCATGAATAAACTCTCTGTGACTTTAGATAAAACCTCTATAAGACATCTCTTCCTTCCAGCTCCTTTCCAGTTGTCTTCCATCGCTTTCTTCTTCCCGTTGCCTGGGTTTAGAAGCCATAATGTGATTTGTTTAATTTCAGCTTATGAAGATACGTGAATCCAGCTATTTTAGTTGAACTACCATCGTTTAGGCTTAGAATACTCCATGAACCAGGCCAAACTTAGGTGATTCAACAAACCATGATTAAAACATACCATGGTTTAATTTGTGAGCCTGGCAGTGGTAATTGTTTGGATTGTAGGCTTGGGTTGTAGGCCTCTTTTTTTAAAAGATAATGTCAACATCATACTGCATTTTATTACTTGACCTGCTATCTCTAATCACACAAGGAATATTACCCTGAATATGTATAAAAAGACAGAATATGAACTGAAAAAATAATACAATGCATAAATCACTATTCATCAGTAGTAATTAAATGTGTAGTAAATTATAAGGCTGTGAAAAAATGTTTTGATAGTTAGCTTGTCTAGCCTTGCTGGAAATACTTCTATGATGCTTTGCTATTCCCTTCCTTACCCCGTTCTTGCTGAGTGGGTGTAGCGAATTGAATTATTATTTTTTTGCCAGGTATATTGAAAAATACTTAAATACAATAGATTAAAAAAGAAGCGTGGTCAGTAGACCAGTATGACAGGATTTAATGGAAGAAGTCCCACCTAATGGGAGAATGATAAGAGAAGCTCTAAAGCTGATATTTTTCTCCATTCAAAGGCTATGAAGCAGAATCTGGTGATGCCAGTGGTGAAGTCAGAAGGTGGGGAGGACTATGCTGGTGCTACTGTCATTGAACCTCAGAAAGGGTAAATTTTATAGGCCCAGAAGCTGGGGAAATGGGTTTTCTCTTACATTAGTGGACTGTGAGGGTGGGAAGGAGTGTGTTTGTGTACCATGGTTGGGAGCTGATGCAGAAGTACATAAGCTAACTTCACACATTGTACTAAGCCATGGCCCTTTTTGCTTGGTTTGGTTCAGTGAGATGCATGAACCTTGTGCTTTGCAAATATGTGTAAACTAGGTTCAGGCCATGGTTAAAACAAGCCATAACAACATTATGTGTGAATTTAGTTACTGGGTTTTTCTTCCAAGTATGAATCTTGGCTTCAGAAAGTGGAAGTGGACAGAGGACCATGGTGAGGGTCAGAGAGTTGGATCCCAGATTATTCCAGCTTTGGGCAATGGAGAAGCAGGCTCTAATTTGAGGGGAAGATCCCATGAAATTGACTTGAATCCTTGATAAAAGATGAAAGAAGGATCAAATGATTCTCTGGAGGGAGGGCAAGAAATTGTGTTTTGTCTAATTCATTCTTCTTCTGCCTGGCAGATTCATTGGGACTACAAATAAGGGTGCGCGCGCATACACACACACACACACTTAAATAAAAATATTTCTCTTTTAGCTATTATGACGTGCCGATTGCAACCTTGGACTTCTCCTCATTGTACCCTTCAATCATGATGGCTCACAATCTGTGCTATACTACTCTTTTACAACAGGGGGCAGTTGAGCGCTATGGGTGAGTGAAGAAGGACTGGTATCTTGCTAACTCTTACTCAGCTACCTGGAGAATTGAATGGGAGGATATCATAAGTGACAAGAATCCAGTGACCACATTTCAGTCCTGGAGTTGGAGAGACAAGAGAGACTCCTTGATGCTTGATGTTGCTTGGCCCAATAATTTTCTCCAAAACTTGGATGACTGGTTGTAAGCCTCTTAATTTACAATTTTGTTTCATCAAAATTCAGAGCCCTGATACGCCAGACATTCCCCAGCAAAGTCTTATTGCAGGTGAACTTAAGGGTTTTGAAGCAGGGAACCTGAGTAGGGATGGGAGATGTCTGAGGTATATTATTGAAGCAAGATGTAATTTGAAACTGAGGTGGTGATGTTTAAACTAGGGGTCTGGACTTCTGGATTATTTATGTTCTGACAGATTGTTTCCTGTTTCACTAGGCTTTCCCCAGAGCAGTTCATTCGCACCCCTACGGGGGACCATTTTGTGAAGGCATCTGTTCGTAAAGGTCTTCTGCCTGAGATCTTGGAGAATTTACTGGCTGCTCGTAAGAGGTGAAGAGGGAGGAATATCTGCAGGGTTTAAGGCAGCTGGATATGGGGAATATAGAAATAGAGGTCATAGCTTAGCAGGTAGAACACGGGAACAGAAATCGAATACTTGAACAGAATTGTTGTTGTTGTTTATTCGTTCAGTCGTTTCCGACTCTTCGTGACTTCATGGACCAGTCCACGCCAGAGCTTTCTGTCGGCTGTCACCATCCCCAGCTCCCCAATGGTTGAGTCCGTCACCTCCAGAATACCATCCATCCATCTTGCCCTTGGTCGGCCCCTCTTCCTTTTGCCTTCCACTTTCCCTAGCATCAGCTTCTTCTCCAGGGTATCCTGTCTTCTCACTATGTGGCCAAAGTACTTCAGTTTTGCCTTTAATATCATTCCCTCAAGTGAGCAGTCTGGCTTTATTTCCTGGAGTATGGACTGGTTTGATCTTCTTGCAGTCCAAGGCACTCTCAGAATTTTCCTCCAACACCACAGTTCAAAAGCATCTATCTTCCTTCGCTCAGCCTTCCTTATGGTCCAGCTCTCGCAGCCATAGGTTACTACAGGGATATGTCTATGAAGGTTCTCAGTCATCCAGGTGGAATTGTCTGTAGCTTGAATCATGTCAACTGGATTTCTATTTTCTTAGTGGAAACGTTTCACTCCTTATCCAAGGAGCTTCTTCAGTTACTACAGGGAATACCATTGCTTTAACTATGCGGATCTTTGTTGTCAGTGTGATGTCTCTGCTCTTAACTATTTTATCAAGATTTGCCATTGCTCTCCTCCCAAGAAGTAGACGTCTTCTGATTTCCTGGCTGCAGTCAGCGTCTGCAGTAATCTTTGCGCCTAGAAATACAAAGTCTGTCACTGCCTCCACTTTTTCTCCCTCTATTTGCCAGTCATCAATCAAGCTCGCCATAACCTTGGTTTTTTTGAGGTTTAGCTGCAACCCAGCTTTTGCACTTTCTTCTTTCACCTTCGTCATAAGGCTCCTCAACTCCTCCTCGCTTTCAGCCGTCAAAGTGGTATCATCTGCATATCTGAGATTGTTAATGTTTCTTCCAGCGATTTTAACTCCAGCCTTGGATTCCTCAAGCCCAGCACGTCGCATCATGTGTTCTGCGTACAGGTTGAATAGGTAGGGTGAGAGTATACAGCCCTGCCGTACTCCTTTCCCAATCCTAAACCAGTCTGTTGTTCCGTGCTCTGTTCTTACCGTTGCTACTTGGTCGTTATAGAGATTCCTCAGGAGGCAGACAAGATGACTTGGTATCCCCATACCACCAAGAACTTGCCACAATTTGTTATGATCCACACAGTCAAAGGCTTTAGAATAGTCAATAAAACAGAAATAGATGTTTTTCTGAAATTCCCTGGCTTTCTCCATTATCCAGCGGATATTGGCAATTTGGTCTCTAGTTCCTCTGCCTTTTCTAAACCTAGCTTGTACATCTGGCAATTCTCGCTCCATGAATTGCTGGAGTCTACCTTGCAAGATCTTGAGCATTACCTTACTGGCATGTGAAATAAGTGCCACAGTTCGATAATTTGAACATTCTTTAGTGCTTCCCTTTTTTGGTATGGGGATATAAGTTGATTTTTTCCAATCTGATGGCCATTCTTGTGTTTTCCAAATTTGCTGGCATATGGCATGCATCACCTTGACAGCATCATCTTGCAAGATTTTAAACAGTTCAGCTGGGATACCGTCGTCTCCTGCTGCCTTGTTATTAGCAATGCTTCTTAAGGCCCATTCAACCTCACTCTTCAGGATGTCTGGCTCTAACTCACCGACCACACCGTCAAAGCTATCTCCAATATTATTATCCTTCCTATGCAGATCTTCTGTATATTCTTGCCACCTTTTCTTGATCTCTTCTGCTTCTGTTAGGTCCTTACCATCTTTGTTTTTGATCATACCCATTTTTGCCTGGAATTTACCTCCGATGTTTCTAATTTTCTGGAAGAGGTCTCTTGTCCTTCCTATTCTATTGTCTTCTTCCACTTCCGCACATTGCTTGTTTAAAAATAATTCCTTATCTCTTCCGGCTAACCTCTGGAATTTTGCATTTAATTGGGCATATCTCCCCCTATCACTGTTGCCTTTTGCTTTCCTTCTTTCTTGGGCTACTTCCAGTGTTTCAGCAGACAGCCATCTTGCCTTTTTGGTTTTCTTTTTCTTTGGGACGTTTTTTGTTGCCGCCTCCTGAACAATGTTGCGAACTTCTGTCCATAGTTCTTCCGGGACCCTATCTACTAAATCTAGTCCCTTAAATCTATTCTTCACCTCCACTGCATATTCCTTAGGAATATTAGTGAGCTCATATCTAACTGATCTGTGGGTCTTCCCTATTCTCTTTAGTCTGATTCTAAATTGTGCAATAAGAAGTTCGTGATCTGAACTACAGTCAGCTCCAGGTCTTGTTTTTACCGACTGTATAGATGTCCGCCACCTTTGGCTGCAAAGGATGTAGTCAATCTGATTTCGGTGTCGACCATCTGGTGAAGTCCATGTATAAAGTCGTCTTTTAGGTTGTTGGAAGAGAGTGTTCGTTATGCACAGTGAGTTGTCTTGGCAAAATTCTATCAGCCTATGTCCTGCTTCATTTTGTTCTCCCAGACCATGCTTGCCTGTAATTCCAGGTGTCGTCTGACTACCCACCTTAGCATTCCAGTCTCCTGTAATGAAAATAACATCTCTTTTTGGTGTATTATCTAGTAGGTGCTGCATATCCTCATAGAACTGATCTACTTCTGCTTCTTCAGCATCTGTGGTTGGGGCGTATATTTGGATCACTGTGATGTTAAATGGCTTACCCTGAATTCGAATTGAGATCATTCTATCGTTTTTTGGATTGTATCCAAGCACTGCTTTAGCCACTTTATTATTAATTATGAAGGCTACTCCATTTCTTCTGTGGTCCTCTTGTCCACAGTAGTAGATCTGGTGGTCATCTGATGTGAAGTGGCCCATCCCAGTCCATTTCAGTTCACTGACACCTAAAATGTCTATATTTAATCTTGACATCTCACCAATAACCACATCCAATTTGCCCTGGCTCATAGATCTTACATTCCAGGTTCCTATGGTGTGTTGATCTTTAGAACATCGGATTCGTCGTTCACCACCAGCACCGTCGGCCGCTAGCCGTCCTTTCGGCTTTGAGCTAGCTGCGTCATCACATCTGGGGCTAGTTGAACGTATCCTCTGTTCCTCCCCAGTAGCATTTTGACCATCTTCCGACCTGGGAGTCCCATCTTCCGATGGTTTACCGACATATCTTTGGTTGTACTGATCCATTTAGTTTTCATGGCAAGAATACTGGGGTGGGTTGCCATTACCTTCCCCAGGGATCGTATTTAGTCTGACCTCTCTGCCACGACCTTCCCGTCTTGGGTGTCCCTTCACGGTTTAGCTCATGGTTTCATTGAGGTGCTCAAGCTCCAGCACCACGACAAGGTAACGATCTCCTTTGCTGGAGCTTGAACAGAATAGAACACATTAATAGCCCTGGTTCAGTCTTACTGTCTCCAGTTACAAGAATCTCAGGGAACAGGGCTGTAACTGAGGAGGGGGCATTACCTAAAGCACTGGATGGCTGCTCCAGTCAGGGTGGACATTTATTGGCTTGGATTACAGTCTGCTTCATAGGAACACACCGCCATCAGCAGGAGCCTGAACCCACAGATATTTCTGACAGAGGCAGAGCTGGTAAGGGAGGCTAGTAAAGAAGAACTGGTGGTTTTACCTCTTTCTGTTCTCTCTGGCTAAGGGCCAAGCTAGAACTCAAGCAGGAGACTGACCCATTTAAGCGACAGGTGCTGGATGGACGGCAGTTGGCTCTCAAGGTCAGCGCCAATTCTGTTTATGGATTCACGGGGGCCCAAGTAGGCAAACTGCCTTGCCTTGAAATCTCTCAGGTAAGCCTGGCCTGTCTCAGCGTTAGGGGAGTTCCTCAGGACATGATTCTGAATGCTGGAAGCCATTGTTACGTGTCTCATATCAGGGTTAGGGTGTATCTGCACAGAGCAAATCCATGTTTCAATAAAGTATTTCCCATCAGGTGTCACTAAACCTGATTTCAGATAAAACCTCTGGTGTCTTTGCCCTGTTGTTCCTTGACCTTGTCTGCTAATAGCTTGTGCAAAGTTATTAAAAATCATTTTTACATTTTAAAATGAACCGGTACTTTATAGTTGATCAGCTGAAGCTTTAAAGCAAGCAGAAGGAAGTAGAAAAATACTTTAACTTCATGTGAGGTGCTACTGCAAAATGGTAGCAAAGTGCCATCCACTTAAATGAGTTTTTAAAATACTAGACAAATTCCTGGAGGACAAGATAATCTAAAATAGCCTTTTCCAATCTGAATCCTTCCAGACATTTTAGAGTACAACTTCCACCAACCTCAACCAACAGGACTAGCTGTCAGGGATGATGGTAGCTGTATTTGTGCAATATTCTTCCCCCGGAGGTGAGACAGGCCCCCTCGCTCCTGGACTTCCGAAAAAACCTAAAAACCTGGTTCTGCCAGCAGGCCTGGAACAGGGGAATAGTCATGATTGGGGATGGCTAGCGCCCTAGATTTGACCTAGAACAGCCCTTACGCCTATGGTCTGATAAAGAACTCAGCCATCTGGATTTGATTCTATTTATATTTTTATGGTATTCATTGTATGTGTAAGTTGTATTGAATTTTAATTGCAATTTTTTGTAAACCTCCCAGAGTGCCCCTTTGGGGGGAGATGGGTGGTGATAAATTTGATTAATAAATAAATAAATAATAAATATCTGGAGGGAGTGAAGTTGGAGAAGATTTGCACGGTGACAGTTAACTATGACAACTAAACAAAAACTCTGACCGATAGATGTGCTTTCTCTGAATACCGTGAAGACGCCAAAGATAAGCAGTGATCTGTGTGGGATAGCCCAAAGGTGTCAGGTTGTCTATGCTTGAAAACAAAATGTTCAGCCTTTAGCATCTTGATTATTCTAGCTATAATTCTGTAAGTCTGGTTAGATAGGAAGCAGATATTTGCTTGGAAACTAAGCATGCTTTCTAAGTGGAGAGCTTGATATCAGGAGATCAAATTTCAGGGTTCACTATTTCCTAGAAACATTGTAAGAGAATTAATTTTTTTTTATTCTCTGATTTATTGGCTTTTGAGTACTGTTGAACGTTGCCTCTATAAAATACATGCATTTTTAATTGTAGCAGTTTTTGAAAACTAAGTTACTGACAGTTAGGGAGGTGCACGCTTAGAAAATGATTCAGAGGAAGTGCTTCATATTGAATGCAAGCATAACACCTCTCTGCTATTTGTTAAAGCAGCCAGACTTTTTCTGACTTCCAGCTGAGCCTTAAAAAAAAACGGCATCTTTTTTCAGAGTCCGATTGACTGCTCAGTTTTTACTCAGGATTCTCTTAAAATAAAGTCCTTTTGCAAGCATTGGTATTCCTCTGAGCAAGATAATGTTAACAGCCCTGTTGCCACTAACCAACTAGGTTTCCTATTAGAGGAAGTGATAAGAGCCAACTTACTGGGTCGGAGTCAAAAACTGCCTCCCCTTGCAAAAAATCTTCCTCCTGCTGCTTTAACTAAAAGGAAAAATGAAAGCATATTTTATAAACCAGGTGCTGTAGTTGTGATAAGTTGAAATACCTGCTGAAGTTGTTAGTTAGAACTAAGCCTTGATTTCTTTTCTACTTACACAAATTCTGCACAGGCAATACACTTTCCTGGGTAGATATTGCTAGAAAGTTCTCCTGGACTTCTTAATTCCTTCAGGAATCTTACCCGGCATTGCTTACTACAGATGGATACACTTTTTAGCAAAAATGGTTTTCATAAAAATGTCTAATTTAATCTGAGAGGGAAGGTAGAAAATAGGTTTTTTCCCAACAGCAATGATTTCTTCCCCTAGCAAATTAAGAAAGCCCTAGGTTCGAATGGTGTTTGACGAAGATGGTAACATCAGATACAGTTTTTGACAAAGATGGTAACAGAGACTGATGAAAACTGTTGATTGAACCTGGGAAGTTGAAATTTAAAGCTACTGCAACTAAGCTCCTTTGTTTGTCTCCCAAAATACAAAAATAATGTGTGCCAACTTTATTCCTCTTTTCCAGAGTGTGACTGGATTTGGGCGTCAGATGATTGAGAAAACAAAGCAATTGGTAGAATCCAAGTACACTGTTGCCAATGGATATAGTGCTGACGCAAAGGTGAGGCGGAGAAAGGGCAGACTTATATTTCAATACTGGATGGGTAGAGAAGGTGAAAAGGCAACATACTTCTGTAGAATAGCAGGCAGCTTTTTGTCTGTTGAGGAATAGATCAGTTGGGTAGTGTAGATTAATGGTGGGAGGGGCAGACAGCCCCAGTAAGTAATGCCAGAGCTAAAACTGGATACCCGGTCTTTTCTTTTAGTTTTTTAACAACTTCTCCCAAGCAGTAAACTGCCCGGGGAGAAATCACTAGGTCTTGCCAGAAGTCTGAGTTGCTTGCTTGTACAGAGATTTTGAAATTAAGTGGAAGTCATATGAAATTCATCTGAAGTCCACTTCTGGTCCTAGGGCTACAGGTTGGCCATGCTTGCCTTGGAGGAGAAAGCCTATGAGGTACTCCAGTATTGATTAGCATAAAACCTTCCCTGCCATCTTTTGGGGTCTTGTTCTCACATATCACTTCACACACTTCTTTTGGCAATGTATAATGATATGTGAGAATGATCCTGGGAGACAGGAAGAACAGCCGCAGACTAGACAACCATCATGCAAAAGGTATCTCAGCCCACAGAAACAGAGGGGGTGTGGGAAGCGTTTCAGAAGGGGCCCTCCCTAGTTTTCTGGAAAGTAAAAGTAAAGGAGGGGAGAAATGCTTTCAGAGTTGCAAGATTCTGTTGCTGTAACCTTACAATAAAGGTAGTGTTAGTACTCATGATTGGTGCTTCTTGTCTGGTCTACCTCGAAGGGCTGACACAATGTGATCATATTCCCAGTGGCCTTAAGGATGGGGGGGCTAAGAATTGTAGGAGAGAATTGCATCTTCCCACCATAGTGGAACAAGGGGAGAGGCAGAATTGACAAAAGGAAGAAGTGTGGTATGTCTTGTGAGGAAGGAGTCTAGTATGTCTTTGCTGTGACCAAGAAGCTCTGAGATAAAGGAGGACAAGACTGCTTGAAGGTTTCATTCAATATTCTTTCCTTTAAGGTTATATATGGGGACACAGACTCAGTCATGTGCCGCCTGGGTGTGCAATCAGTTGCTGAAGCCATGGAAATAGGCAGGGAAGCAGCAGCCTGGGTCTCCAGCCATTTCATTCCACCCATCAAATTGGAGTTTGAGAAGGTATGTTTGATGAGCATTGAAATAGGTTTGAACAAGTACTTGACACAAGATTGTCAAGCTGTTCTCCAATGTGGCCCTTTCAAATGTGTCCAAGCTGCACTCCTGGAATTACGGTTCTTACACCTCTGAAGAACATCTGATTGCGGAAGGTTCCGCCAATGGGGTGTCACTATATAAAGGTAAAATCTCCTACTTTAATTCATTTCCAGACAACTTCATAGATAATGTCCATGTAGTTTTCTTGGCCATTCCCTTCTTCCAGAATATTTTTTCAACCTTGTAGTCTAGCCTAAAGTCCTGGAATTTCCTGGCGGAGTCCCATCTGACTCTGCTTAGCTTTTTGAGATCTGCCAAAGTTGGCTAGGGGGCTGCAACCCAGCAGGGCATTTTTTGTTAAGAGGCAGATGATGAAGACAGAACAGTGGTGATGAGAAGGGAATGAGAAGTTGTGGAATGACAGTAAGTGCTCAGAAGCTTTCATCAAAATTACCAATACTAAGAAGTTGTTCAGTGAATTTTCAAATGTCAAACTAGATACTTACTTACTTACTTACTTACTTACTTACTTACTTACTTACTTAAATACTCCTTCCTCCTCCTCTTTTCCCCACAACAACAACCCTGTGAGGTGAGTTGGGCTGAGAGAGAGTGACTGGTCCAAGGTCAACCACCCAATTTTAACTGTGAGAACACAGTTAACCTGCATATTTTTGTACCTAGACAAAAATCATTTTTCAGAATCATTTTTCTTCAGACTACTAGAAATCCTGAAACCCATAGTTGAACAGTAAAATTTGTTTTCAGCTGAAAATCTAATCTGTCCACTTCAAAAATTTCCACTAAGAATAATAATAAGTGTTGCTATATTCCTTCACTTCCTGAAATCCTATTCCAATTAAATAGTTGAATAAACCTTTTGGAATGGATCTGTCTTTGGGAACTACACAGAGCTGTGATGTTTTCTCTGTCAGGTATATTTCCCCTATCTCCTGATCAATAAGAAGCGCTATGCTGGCCTGTACTTTTCCTCCAACTCTGACATGCATGACAAGATGGACTGCAAGGGTATTGAGACTGTGCGTCGAGACAACTGCCCCCTGGTGGCAAACCTCATCAACACCTGTCTGCAGAAGCTGCTCATAGATAGGTCCGTAGATTTGAGAAGAAAATCTTTTTTGAATGGGAACCACTGTTGTGTCTGATGAGCACCTCTGAGTAGCAGGAATGTGTTTGCACAGGGACAGTGTAAGCATGAATTATATTCCTGACTGCTAAAACTATATTTCTAATTACTATATTTCTGACTTCCGTGTAGTGTGTCTTTGGGGTGGGCAATGTGGGAATTTCAGTATACAGTATGTCCTCCATTCCCCTCCCTTTTTTGTCCTCACAACAGCTCCCTGTGGTAGGATGGGATGAGGGAGCATAACTGGCCCCCAATCATACAGTGAACTTTGCAGTTGAGTGGAACAATTTGAAGCGGGGGTTTCCCCAGTTTTAGTGCAACATTCTGAGCAGTGTACTGCATTAGCTCCTAAAATGACACATTGCCCCTCTGGTTTGAGATTTTTGTCCCCCACCCCCATTCCAGCCTTTCTCTAGTCTGTAAAGCTCAGAATTGGTGTCCTACTCAAGAGGACACTCGTTACATGCTCTGTACTTTTCAGGGACCCTGCTGGGGCTGTGGCCCATGCCAAGGAAGTGATCTCGGATCTGTTGTGCAACAGAGTCGACATCTCGCAGCTGGTGATCACCAAGGAATTGACGCGCACAGCGGATGAATATGCAGGGCGCCAGGCTCACGTGGAGTTGGCCGAGAGGTGAGCTGAAGGCGAGAGGATGCCTGAATTCACTTTCTTGTTTAAGGGTGCAGTAAGAGTCCTTTGACTTTAAGACACTCCGTATCCAGACTTGGAGCAGGTAGACTAAATCTGTTAAACAACCTTCTATTGAGCCAGTCCACTGGGTCTATCCTAGTCTACTCTGCCTAGCAACGGCTTTCCAAGGACTTATTCCTAGCCCTGCAGTAGCTGGAAATGCCAAGGATTGAACCTGGCACCTTTTGCATATACAAAGCACGTGCTCTCTCAACTGAGTCTGGCCCCTCTCTTGGGATTTCATAGGGATGCTGTCATGCAGCATTGAAGGTTTGGGGCTGCCTCATCTTTCCCTCCCCACAGTCTTGCTGCCCTAAGTGATACCCACCCTGTCTGCCCTCAGGGCAGCGGAAAAAGGTGTGTGGGCGTGGGGTGACCAACCAGGCATGACTGAGGGGAAAGGCAGAAATAGCCGTGGTGAGTGCAGCTGCAAGTGGAACTTCTGTGACGCCCACCTCTCGGCTCTGGGCTTCCTGTCTTGGCTGCAGCCATGTCATCTGCCACCCAGAGACACCCGAGAGGTAACAGGGCCCATCTGGCTGCTCCACTGCCTCTCGATAAACAAAAGTTTAGAAGGTGAAAGTGCCCTGGTGGAGCCACTTTTGAAGAGGAGAGCTAACACCAGATATACTTTGTGCTCTATTTTCTGTGCCATTCCCCATCTCCCCCTGTCCCTTTTGGTTTCTCAGATATCTCTCTGCTCAAGGAAAATACTCCACCGCCTTTGCTGTAGTTTTCTGCCAGCGCATAGGTCAGACTTTCCATCTCCCATGTCTGAAACTTCACCTTGTCCAGAGCTTCTTATTCTCCTTCCCCCTTCCTCAGTTCATCCTGACTCTGCTCAGGCGTGATCTGCAGCAACTTCTTCCAAGGTTACTCAGTTCCAATGAGCCTCCATCTTCAATGCCACCCTTCAGTCTGACCTATGTGGCCTTCCTATCACTTTTCCCTTTAGGATGCGTCGGCGGGATCCTGGCAGTGCTCCCAACTTGGGAGACCGAGTTCCTTATGTCATCATCAGCGCAGCCAAGGGGGTTGCTGCGTACATGAAATCTGAAGTAAGTGTGGAAGAAGGCTGATGATAGGCGGTGAGGAGTAAGTGTGGAGGACGAGGCTATCAAGGTTTGCTGTTGTGATGACCAATACCTTGTCACAGTCAAGGAGTAAATATCTCTTCTCTACTGTTACCGGAATGTATGCATGTGCAGCGGTGCCTGTAGCCTGTTAAATTTATTCTCCTCCGGTAAAGGGAGAGAGTAGCTTTGTTCTTATGTGCCCTGGCAGTCTAGCCCTGCTCCTGCCTTGGACCCTAGCAATGCTTACTGCTTATGTCTTTCCTTCATTTGCTTTCTCAGGATCCCATCTATGTGCTGGAGAACAATTTGCCCATTGACACCCAGTACTACCTTGAGCAACAACTCGCCAAGCCCCTCCTGCGTATCTTCGAGCCTATCTTGGGAGAGGGCAAAGCCCAGAATGTCTTACTGAGTGAGTGTGATCTTTGGCCTTCCACAGAAAGCAAAATGGGACCTGGATTTTGACTGTGCTCTCAGACCCATCCTTGGAGGAGAGGGAAATAAATCTCTAATTTTAGGAAAGCAAAAGCCCTGAAGTCAAGCTCTTTTAATTTGGGATTAATTTGTCTGGAACCTTAACCAACCCTGGCTCTGTTGCTCATAGCCCTGCAGAATCTCCTTTCACACCTGTAGGAAAGAACTGCTACTTCTTGACTGCGGAGATGGAGTGTCTGGTGTTTTTTTGACAAGTTAGTCACTTTAATGAAGTGACCTAAGTTCTTGGGTAAGGAGGGAGGAACTGAGTGTTCTTGATTCCACAAAAAAACTTTTCTCAGATGGAGTCTCCAAACTCGAGCCATCCTGCATGGAGAAGTCAGTGAAAATAAAAGCATGAGTTGTCTTTGAAGGGTTCTGACCCCCAAATCTCTCTGGGCTTTTCGTAACAGTTAAAATCTGCTCATCCTGCCTGGTTTTCAGTTGAGCCATGGGAAAGAAGGCAGCTGGGATGCTCCATGAGAAGGGGGCAGAGCTGCAATAAACGGCCTTTGGGAGCACCTGTCTAATATTGGTTTGCTTTGGAAGCTAAACAGTTTTGGGCTGGGTTAGTAGTTGGATGGGGGACCACTAAGGAATATGAGGGCTTCAGACTAGACTGGAAAATCAAAAGCATCCCAGATTGCTGCCAAGAAAACTATATGGGCATGTCACTGGGAATCAAGCTTGACTTGAAGGAGACTATCTGTGAGTTTGCATGAACAAATGTTATTCTGGAGATGCTCTGGATCAGTGTTTCTCAACCTTGGCAACTTTAAGACGAGTGGACTTCAACTCCCAGAATTTCCCAGCCAGCCATGTTGGCTGGGGAACTCTGGGAGTTGAAGTCCACCCGTCTTAAAGTTGTCAAGGTTGAGAAACACTGCTCTGGATACTTGGATGCTTGACCCTTTTTTCACAGTAGCAAGAATATGACTGATTTGGCATGTGAAATCAGCAATCTTTTCCCTAATATGCATAGAGATCTGGACTGTGGTGTGCTTGATCTATCATGTCTTTCCCTTGCAGAGGGAGAACACACTCGCTGCAAAACAGTGTTGACAGCCAAAGTTGGGGGACTCATGGCTTTTGCTACCAAACGTAGCACCTGCATCGGTTGCCGGGCTGTGCTCAACCACCACGGTGAGATCCTGCCTCTGCCCACATGTCTTCTCAGAGCCCATTATTTTTTCCCCCTTCCCCCATCCCTCACGTCTAACCAACAGTGCATGTTGCAAGTTCCTATTGCCGGAACTTGCCACAGAGTACAGAAGCTACGCCTCTGTTACCAGCAGGAAAACTCTTGCAATAGATCAACATAACTTCACAGTTTGTGACCTCTGCTCTTGCCCCAGTACTTTCTCTCTGTTCTGTCTCTTTCACTCTCCCTCTTCCAAATTTATAGGAGGGAGAAAACTACACATTGTAGAAAAAGGGATGAACATTCAGGTGTTGGCATTCTCCTTGAATGTATATGAAGCTAGCAGACAGCAAAGCTTAGCCAGGATTCTTGGCTTCTTTGGGAGGGGATTGATTTCTGGAATATGGTTTAGAACAGACATGTGCAACTTCCGTTGGTTGAAGGGCTGCAGCAAGCTTTGCACATCATGTCAAAGGATGCAGTCCCAAAATGGGAGGAGTCAGGACTTATTTTGGGAACATATTTCTGGATGAAGCGAGTGCTTTAAGCACATGCAAGACTTAAGGTATCCATTCTGCCCCTTACACACACTACAAAATCCAAAAGCAGTGCAAAAAAAAAAAGTGAAAATTTTAAGCCTTCCCACTTGTGGGGTGGGACAGTTCTGGGGCTATGAAAAAGGGCTACTGGTGGGCTGTACATTTTGCACTCCTAATATAGAGGAAGCCTGGGAACCAGTTATTGAATTCTCTGGGGGAGCTTAGAGATGAGTTCCTGAACACTCTGTACAAGGGGGCTTATCTCAAGGTACTCAGGAGTGGTGTCCTCTTCATGGTCTCACTATGTTGCAAACTAGACCACAGTGCATCAGAAAGCAGGTGTGTAACAGTAACGAGCTGGCAGAATGAGTAACTTGGGATTAGTCAAGCAAGTGGCTTAAGTGACTCTTCAGCCAAAGGCCAAATCACGCCAAACACTCTTAAGTTAATAGAGCTGTCTGAAAAGTCTAGAGGCAGAGATCATTCAGGTTCCAGATACAAGTAAAATTCATCCACCCCATTTTTGCAAATGAAATGTAGCTTGTTGCCTCCTGGGTCTTCCTGGTTGCACGTTTCCTTCAGAATGGATTTGAGAAAGTCATCCCATGTGGCAGAACAGGGTGGGTGGAGTTGGTTTTTTGATCTTTTGTTCTTCAACAGGTGCTGTATGCAAGTTCTGCCTGGATCGTCAATCTGAACTCTACCAGAAGGAGGTAAATGGATTCATGATCAGGCATCTCAGTGGGACCCTTTAGCTGGCTTATAATCCACTACTAGGGATTGATGGTCCTATCCATGGAAAAGGAAGAAATGTCAGATGAATGTTGAGTTTACAAATCACAAATACTTGATTGCACTGGGGGGGGCAGAATTAACTTGGAACTAACCACTTGGGAATTGGTGGCAGTTTAAAAGCAGAATTTGCTGGTACAGCACAATAACCAAAAGACTGAACTAGGAATCAGAAAATCCCTAATTTAAGTTGTCCTTGCCATAAACTCACCATTGCCTTAGGTCAGGGGTGAACATGTAGTTCTTGAGCCACACGTAGCCTCCAGCTCCTTTTTTGAATAATGTGCTACTTTTTAACTTAAACCTCTCCAGCCCACCTACCACCACCTAAACTGGAAAAAGAGAGTCAAAATTTAGATGCCAGTTCACAGGCATCACAGCAGTGTTCCCCATGGCCCATAGTGCCCACAAAATTGTTTTAAATATGATTCCTGTCTTCAAAAAGGTGGTCCTTCCCTTCCTTAACATATTCTTCCCCATCTCTATGGGCTTCTTTTTCTCTCTCTCTCTTTGAATTCACAACATGCTGCAACCTAATTTTTCCAAACGTGGTTGTTGAACAGGCCATAATGATCAGATTTGTACATAATGGAAAGCACAGACCAACATTATAGCTTAGCATGAGTGTGATCTGAGCCTTTTTCTGTGCTCCCCATTGCAACATGGATGTAATAATGTTGTACTGCCTTACAGGTCTATTTGAGGATCACAACAGCATAATATGTTCAAAGTAGTTTGAGACTTCGCAAATGCTTTCTAAATGCTGGGTCACATCCAAGGGAGAATGTCTGGCTTCTGTCATCTTGCAGCTCTTCCTCCCACATCTTTTCCCCTCCCCATAGGTGACCCACCTGAGCTGTCTGGAAGAAAGGTTTTCCCGCTTATGGACACAGTGTCAGCGTTGCCAAGGGAGCTTACATGAAGATGTGCTGTGTACCAGGTGAGGGCTGATCACCCACCGCACCCTCTTATGGCAGCACAGGCTCTTGTCTGTTCCCACGGGATATTGGGATAAAATATGGCTTTATGCCACCCCCCCCAAGTGTTTACAGCTGCTTATCAAGCTGGTTCGGGATCAGCAAACAGATGGCTCCCACGCAGAGGTAGGGGGCGGGGGTATACCTGAAGCCATTTATTGCCTTTATAAATATAGCACCTGCCAGCTGCCAAAGGGATCGGGAGGGAAAAGATAGAGCCTCGTGTTCGGCCAGTCAACGGGTTGTTAGCTGGGTTGTCTGGATTTAGAGAAAGTACAAGAGAGGTACATTCAGTGTGGGAGATGGTGACAAGCAAAGCCCGGCCTCCGGAACTTAAGGAATTAGGTAGTAGAGTCTTGCGGGGATAGAGAGGCTTCTGACTGCAGTGGGGAGCAACCATTCAAACTTTCCTTTACATTAAAAAGAAACACGTTATTATATGCAAATAGATAACCAGCAGCATACCCTCCCCAAAAAGACTGGCACTAATTTTCTCTTTGGGCTAGAGTCACATAGCACGTAATATCCTAAATTGAGTTAATTAAATAATTGCTGTGTTCACGTAGCCTGTAATGTTCAAACAAATAAACCATATTATGATTTAATGTAATGGCCTTGATCACAAAGCATACAGTGGTTGGTTTTCCCACAGTATGCTGCACCATAAATAACCTAATCCTGTTTTAATCTAGGCTGTGTTAAACTCAGGCCTGGCTGTTCTTTTTTATTTTACAGTTATAATTTGTAAGAAGTATTTCTATAGAGGATTATTTTAGAACCAGCTAGCTTCAATCTGAAATGATGGTATAGACCAGTGTTCCTTAAAGTGTGGTCCGAGGACCCCTGAGGGGTCCCCCAAGACCCCCTCTGGGGTCCGCAAAATCAAAATTACTTGCCAGATATTGAAGATATTTGCAAAAATTTAAAACAATGCCACTCTTCTCATTATCATTTTTATTTATTAAAAAAACCATAGGGTTTTTTCATGAAAAACATTTATGTTAATATCTAATGGGTTTAATATTGTTATTTTTACATGATTCAATAAATGAATATTCTACGAAAACATCAATTTTAATTTTTAATATGGTAAATATCAATAAATATTACGTATAGAAACAAAAGCTGTTTTGGGATCCTCCATAACTTTTGAAAGTGGGAAGGGGTCCTGAGAGCAAAACCTTTTAAGAAACTCTGGCATAGACGATTCTGTTTCATTCTCATTGCTACCAAAGCCTTCCCCCCACCCCCACCCCGGCCACCCAGGAACCCTTCAGAGGTGTTGAGACTTAAAACCCCAGAATTCCCAGCCAAGCTGTTGGCTGTGCTAAGAATTCTGGGAGCTTCAGTCCTGGATGTTCTTGGTTGAAGGAGAAAGCTGGTTTATCAAGATAAAGACAAGGAAGATAGTGCAAGCCAAAACTTATAGGTTCTATTCTTCTTTTCCTGCAGGGAATCATCCTTTGTCCTTCCCCCCATTTCTGGATGTCCCTAAGCATTGACAACTAATTTGCCATTCTCATAAAAGATGCCAGCTCTTCTCCATTCCTCTAATTTCTGAATTTTTTTTCCCTCCTTCAGTCGTGACTGCCCCATCTTTTACATGCGGAAGAAAGTGCAGAAGGATCTCGATGATCAAGAACTGCTGATTTCCCGGTTTGGCCCCCCCACTTGGTGATTGCCTGTCCTCTTGTTCTCCTCATCTGATGGGAACCACATTCAGCCATCCCCTTTTTACAATGAGAATCAAGGCACAGTCACATCTAAGAAGCTGTCGGGGAAAATGACTGGCATTTGCACTGTTCTGGATATAAACTCCATTGCCAGAAATCGGGGAGCAGACGGACCCTGTATATTGCAGGAGAAATATAGTTTGGCCCAGAAAGGCTCTTTTATAGAGTTGTGTGTTTGTAATATATATTTCTATAAATAAAAATTAGCTCTTTTTTCTTACACGTTATTGGAAGTCACATGCTTCTGAATTTTGTGGAAGAATTTTATACAGTTTCAGATGACTACAGGGGCCATCAGATTCAGGAGTCCTGTATCGGAGGTTGTTTATTCAGCAGCTGAAGCAAACAGTGCAAACATTTAATTGTCAGTTTCATAAACCCAATAATACTCACCTGCACACTCAGATACTGCCTTATTGTTTGGGTCTTGTTTTTCTTTTGTGCCCTGGAAAATTGATGTCAGCATTCATTCAGCACCACATCGTTGTGTAAAAGAGTGTCTGTGATCAGATTTATGAGTGCACGTGCATTATTGTACCGGGCAAGGATAAATTACTGAGCCCATCAAGTGGTTTGTTTGAATGTATTGGTGCTGCCAGGGAGGTGGGGGTGTAGTGGCTTTTGTATTGGGGTTTTTATTTTTCTAAGCTGCCCAGAGTCACCGTGAGTTGGGCAGCCATATAAGCCTCTTAAATAAATAAATAAACCATGCATGCATATTTTGCAGCAAAATCATGGAGTATACTACTAATGCAATTAAAAGCAACTTTGAGCAAACTGGGCATTAAAGGTAATGCAGAGAGAAAAAGATTTGTTGAGGACCAATCCTGAGAGCTCCCTGTATTTTTGAAGAAGGGGGGAAATAACTGAGTAAGATACAGGGTCCACTGAAGGCAACCTGTTTAGACGATCAAAGGTTGGTGTTCATGCAACATCCTAAATACAAGTTAACAAAGGATAGCTCCTATGTCTATGAAGGTTCTCAGTCATCCAGGTGGAATTGTCTGTAGCTTGAATCATGTCAACTGGATTTCTATTTTCTCAGTGGAAACGTTTCGCTCCTTATCCAAGGAGCTTCTTCAGTCTGAGCAAAGTTGGTTTTGCTCAACTTTGCTCAGACTGAAGAAGCTCCTTGGATACGGAGCGAAACGTTTCCACTGAGAAAATAGAAATCCAGTTGACATGATTCAAGCTACAGATAGCTCCTATGCTTCTCTAACATGCTACTCCAAAGGAATAAACCATTTTATGGCTTAATGTAATGGCCTATTCATACAACTTATTGAGACAACCATTGGGGTCTCACAACACATTGAACCCCAAACTACCCAATTCCATTTTGGTTTAGTCTACCATTTTATGCAAAACGAGGCTGTACTAGAATAATGCTTAGCACGAGAGAAAATGAACATCTAATTTTACTCAGTTTGATATTCCTGAATCATTTAGTTACCTAATTGCAATTTTGAGATGGTTTTCTTTCAGATGAATTTATTTCTGCTTCTGAGGTAAAGTGTAGCTATAAAAAAGTTTTTTTGAAACACTTTTTTGAAGTTTTTTTGCATCTGAATTGGTTTTCTAGATCACAATTTTTACTCAATATAGACGCTATATTCTATGATGCCTAATTGTCCCTTTAACTCCATTTGTTGACTTTGTCATGCTCTGTAATTCCAGTAACTCATTATCTACCACCAATTCATGCATTCACAGAACAAGATAAAGAAAACCATAAATTACTTCTGATCACCGATCATTTATTTAATATCTCTTACCCAGGTGGAGTCCCAAACAGGATAGGTGTCAACAAACTGAGACCAAAATAATGCCAAGTAAAAGCAGTGAAATAGTTATAAAAGAAAGTTAGATGGATACGGATTCAAATTCCATCAGGAATTATCTTGCCTTAACGTAGATCATGGTCTTGTGCCCTGAGAGATTATATGGACCGTGTACGTTTAAGTAAATGAAATAAATAAATAAATATAAAAATTTATACCCCACATTTCCCCTCCAAAATGATATTAAAATGCTTTTTAAAAAAGCTTAAACCTCTGGTAGATATAACTAGAAAGATAACATTTTCAGGCATAATGGTTTTAAGTACAACTTTATTTATTTATTTAGCAAGCAACGTGACTCTAGACAGCATACAGGCACAGCAACAATTAAAACAATGTAACCAATCTTAAAACACTTAAAACGGCTGTGCTAACCAAAGCCGGATTCCTCAACAGCCAATGGCTGAGCATCAGGTCTAGGACTGTTCCCCAGGTACAACATGATTTTTTAAAGCTGTGACTGTATACCAAACATGGGTGTCTCTTTAGCAAAACCATTTAGCAATGGAAGAAAAGCCAGAAGACCAGAACACCTCCTTGCCAGCAATCAACAACCAGATAGGCAAAGATTAACAGCAAGATTAGCATCAGAGGAGCAATCAAACAACACAACAGACCCTAATCAAGAAACTATTAACTCAGTCAATCAAAGCAGCAAACAACTACCCAATCAAGGTACTACCAAGGAGAGTACAACACCCCCACCAACACAGGCAGGACAAGCCAGGGTATATAAACAGAGAGCAAGTCCCACTCCCTTTTCGCACTGAAGATGTTGCCTAGTCTGCAAGAAAACAGCAAGGCTCAGAGAGCACCATGGTTTACTAAGGCCATCTTGGATTTTATATTCTTATATTTATGTATATTTCTATTTTATAATGAAGCTTTTATTCTTTTATTCACCTGTAAACCACCCAGAGTCATTGCTATACGAGATGGGCAGTGAAGAAATGATAGATAGATAGATAGATAGATAGATAGATAGATAGATAGATAGATAGATAGATAGATAGATAGATAGATAAAGTTGGGCTGAGCAGTTCCGTGTTTTTGGATATTCTGGGAAAGCTCACCAGGGTCATTGTGTGTTGGGTGAACAAGGCATCAAGTTAAACAATAGTAAGATTTATTTAGGCACTGCATGCTATGCAAACCAGCAACTGTATTTTGTTTACTAAGTTTAGGGTTTAGTGTATGTATTATAGCTTTAATGTATAGATGTGATTGTCCACTGCCACCTCTGGTTGCTTCCAGTCCTGCAGTGGTGCATCAAAAAAGCCTTCCTTTGGTCCCAAGAAAGGGTTCCCACATGAGGGAATCAGGATGAGATGAGCAGGCATCCTATCAAACAGCATCTCAGTCTTGTCTGGATTTCATTTTTGTTTAACTTCATCCAGTCCTTCGCTGACTCAAACCATCAGTGTTTCCAAAACAACAGTCGGAAAAGGACAGCCAGCTCCCTACGCCATAGTGTGTAGGGCAGCAAGTCACTAGGTTCCTAGGCAAAGACCTTCAAAGGGGCTGCCTGGGGTAGGGCCGCCATCTTTCTTCAGGCAAAGGGTGTGCTTTGTGGCTAAACTATGGCGTCTCCTGCTGTTGGCCGCTCTCACTCACATGACCCCAACTGTAATGTTATTATTTTATCCTTCTTTAATACTTTGCATGAGCCTCCCCTGCATTTTCGCTCCTTGAGTGAGATGGGTGGCGACGAAATTCGAAATATAAAAATAAATAAATAAATAAAAATTGACACAACAACCTTGTGTAGATTGGCTAGATTGCCCAAGGGCATCTTGAGAAGGCCGTAATCTCACAGGATTGTTGTGAGCAGTGGGCAGCGATGCAGCTGAGTCAAACCAGGATCCCACAGCCCAGGGTGAGGTCCCTTTGCAAATGATCCTCCTTAGAGCAGCAGCTGATGGAGTAGCAGCAGACAGCCTCGGCGTGAGCTGTATTTTTGTTTTCATCTTAATTTAAGAGGCATTTCAAGTCACAGGCAGAGCAAAACTGATCCTCAATTTATTCTTTTTCCTTTAAAATATATCCTATCCTTTTCTCCAACATCCCAATGCTTATCGCCAAATAAGAAAACAAATTCCCCATTATTCCTGTAGTCGTGTTGGCGTTATGATTTAAGAGAGAGTAAAATGTGAACCAGCGCAGTCAGACCATGTGGAAACAGTTAGAAAACATGTAAGTATTACAGCCGTGGTGGAGGGAGGAAAGAGAAATTACTCATTGCAAATGTTGCAACTGAAGTAGCGTAACCCGGCCATCGGAATGGTTCAGACTACCAAATCCCGGTTTTAAAATTGCCATGTGGGGCTTTGTATTGTTACAGAGGATGTACAGGAGTGTACTTCAGATAAGCACGGGGCTCCTCGATGCTCTTTGGGTGTGCAATTTAAATCCTTTTCCTCCTTACAGTTAGACGTGCCCCAAGGCTGCAGTACTGTATGTACTACCACGCGCCTGTCTTCCTTCTAAACTGCAAGCCGGTGGAAGTTGCAGAGGGCAGCTGTGGGTCTCTGGATCTAAGGTGGGGGAGGAGGTATTCAAGAAAGCAAACGATTGGGGGTGGCTGTCTTTCTCCCTGTTGGGTCCTCCCCCAATCCGGATGGGGCAGGCCGGGTAGCCCAGATAGCAGGGGAAAGGTGTCTAAAGAGATAAAAGTCTTTCTGATTCTTTCACAAGTCATGATTGGTCCTTCACCTGAGCTCCCCTCTTGAGGCTGACATGTGGGAAGAGGGGGGTCCCTTTTGTACTAATCTCTGGATGCAGGGATCCCTCGCCTCCTGCTGAGAAAGTGGTGGTGGGGGGGGAAGGCTGGAAAAACCTTAAGGGATAAGAGGCTGGTGGCTGTGTGGGCATCCAGCCAACCACAGCTGGAAAATGCTAAGGGATATGGTTAGTGCTTGGAGGGGAGACCACCAGGAAACACCAGGCTGTAAACTAGGTGGAAAGTTTACAAAAACATTTTGGAAGAAAACAATGGCAAACCACTTCCATATTGTTTCAATGAAAACTTTGTGGACAAACCCATGAAGTCACTAAGAGTCAAGCTCTGCTCAGTGGCCTTTCTTAAGAACTAGAGGCTTTCTAGAGTAAGTGATGATTTCTTGTCTGGTTATGGTATCAGACTTGTTTTTCAGTGATAAGCATATGGGAGCCCCCCCATTTTTCCCTTCCAGTATCTGCAAGATGTGAAAACCCACATGATGACACCAGGGAGAAATTGCAGTGTGTTTAATGTGCCTCATTTCCCCCCAGTGCAATTTGGTTACATGCACAGCTTCCGTGTGGGGTTGGTTTATTGAGCAACTTTGTTTTAATGCCTTACCTGTAAAATGGGCACAATTGAGGCTAATTTTCAATATTTATATCTTGCTTTTTTGCAAACATGGCTAATATTTCTTAGCTGCTGAATAATAGTAAGAAATGATAAAATGAGAGCAAATAAGTTCCAAATTTAAAAAAAGGGAATGCAGAAGATCTAAAAAAAAAGTTAAATGTTGTTGTTGTTATTTACATAATCTATCAGTTAATGCTGACTGGATTTGGTACTTTAGGATCTAGGGTAGTTAAATATATCATTGTAATATATGCGCTATTCCAAATAATGGAACTTTTTGTAATTGATGAGATTCTATCTTTTCCTATTGTGTCCAAGTGCTTTTCCAGATCTTCTAGCATGGGACTAAGGGTACCAATCGCTATTGACACCACCATGACTCATTTTTTTTCCACATTTGCTTGATCTCTACTGAAGGTTTTTATATTTCCCTGTTTTTTCTAGTGCTTTCTCACTGACTCTCCCATCTCCAGCTACTACAATGTCAATACAATATTAATTATATTATTATTATTATTTATTAATATTATTAAAATATTAACAAAATACTTTTTTCTTTGTTAACTACAGTCATGTCTGGCTTATTATGGGCTGAATGGTTATTAGTTTGTATTATTATTATTCCAGAACTGTCTTCAAAAAAGAATAAAACACTCTTTGTTTTACCAAATTGTTGTTATCAATCAGTAATAAAGGACAGTAATTGTAACATTCCCTCAAGAGGCAGTCTGGTCCAGAGCAATTGTTGCCTTCAAGAGCCCAGAGAAGATACAATTCAGTTGTTTTTTTACTACTTGTTTTAAGTGGGGGCCAGCTGTACCTCCTGTGGGAGATAATAAAGAGCTCAAGCAGAGAAGATCTAATCAGCTCATGAAAGCAGAAGACAAAAGAATTTGAGAAGATAGTACAATGACATGGTGTCACCCTAAGGAGTTTCTGGTCACTACTGTACTAAATTCTAGAGGTTAGAGGCAGCTAGAAATCATCAAGGACCAACCTCACAGGGCTGTTGTGAACTGGAAAAGGAATAGAAAGGTACAATTTAATTGCAAGAATTATTAATGTCTTTGCTTCAAAGGGGCAACAGTGCTTTCTATAAGCTACCCCTCCCTTTTATTTGAGAAGAGGCAATAAGGATCCTGGGTGAAATTATGTGAAGTTGGGATCACTGTCAGCACGGCATAGAGGTTCAATGGACTGGCTTCAAATCTTTTCTCCCCACAGATCTTCTTGCTGCTCAGGCTAGTCTCTTAGACCAACCTATTTTGCAGGGTCGTGTGACAACTGTAATGTGTATTGCTTTGATAATCTTAGAAGAAGAACAGGATGACAATAATGCAGAGGAACAATGATTGAATGAAGGAAGCAATGGTGTGCAGAGGTGACTCAGTCCTGCAAGCCCATGCACAAACCTTCTAGGCTGGTTGCAATAATTTGCTCTGTGGGAAAAGACACTTCTTATCCGCTGAACATTTTTGCCTCTGTTTCCTAGCCTAGCATTTAAAAACCTGGAATCAAAGCCACTGGATGCAGGGCTGGTTACTATGTCAAGAAATGCTGTGTGTGACATGAGTATTATTAAAAAGAATTTTTATTTCTTAAAACACCTTCTTGCAATACCAGCTAGATGTACATTCCCCACTATCTTTCCTGCATGCTTGGATTTTTATAAATCAGGCTATGTTCACACAACATGTTAAACATAAACCATGACCAACAAACCACATTGGCTGACCCAAAGTCAAATAAGCCACATTGTATTTTAGAGTGTTATATGAAGCCAGGGATCCCATTAAGCCAGGTTGTGGTTGCTTTGTGCTGACTGAGGCATATTGTGATTGTTAGTCTTAGTTTATAGTTCACTGTGTTATGTGAATAGAGCCAAAGTTGGACTTGAGAGGCTGTTCTATTACTTTTGGCAAATGTTGGAAACAGAACATTTTTGTCAGGAAAGAGACTTACCTGAAGATTTCCTGCTCTGGTCAGAAGTTAGATTCTCTTCAGAAACAACAGTACTGTCAACAGAGCAGGCAATATCTTCCTTTTCGTATTAGAATTCCTCGGTGCTAAAGTCAGCAAAAACACATATTTTGGATATGTTGTATCTTTGAGGATTTCTGTATATGGGATAGTGGTTAATCTGCTGGATTAAAATCTGGGAGACTGAGTTCTAGCCCTCCCTTAAGCATGAAAGACGACTGGGTGATTTGGGGCCAGTCACTCTCTTTCAGCCCAACCCACCTCACAGGGTTGTTGTTATAGGGAAATTAGGAGGTGGGAACATTATGCACACTGCCTTGAGTTGTACAAAGGAAAGGTGGGATGTAAATCTAATTATAAAAATAATAAATGAATGTTGGAGTGCAGCCTGTCAGTGGTATCTAAATGCAGCTCCGTGTTTTGAAAATCTCTGGTAATATCTTGATTTACTTTATCCAATGGTCTAGTCCAATCCTCCACCTCCCAAAACTGACCATTCTGGTGGCACACGATGAGATGGACTGTGAGTCTGTCAATGCTACAATTCTGGAATACACTTGTTAGATTCTACAGTGCCAGAGGACACTCCTTTTTTTTGCCCTTCTTTATAAGGACAATGAATTAAATTTGCCTTTTGAGATGTTCCAGCCCCGCTGAAGCCTTTCACTACTTGGTGCCTTACAATACATTGATCTTCAATGCCCATCACCACAGCAGATGAGGGGCTCTGTAGTCCAAAACATGTAGAAGTGGAGAAAAGACCTGTGGGGAAAAAACCAGAATTCCCGAGTTGGGGGGCGGGGAGGGTGAATGAGGTACTGTAGTCTCATTTCTCCTAACGTTTACCGATTTGTGTCTTTTTTTCTCTTTCCTGGCTCAAACGTTTACAGCGAGTATAAACTTCAGTTGGTCTAATAAAAGTATTTTGAATTATCTTTTTTTCTCTCTCTCATGGCCCCAAACGGCTACCATCGCTCTTCGCGTCCTTTAGGGGAGAGAAGACCTAGGCTCCGATCGCTTTCGGCCAAAACAGAAAGAAACGTCGTGCGAGATTTTTGGCAGGTGGCAACGTTGGGATTTGGACCCAAGGCGGGGTCCTGCACTGCTGGAGCGGGAAGACCTGAGCCTCAGCCACCGCCGTCCCGGCCCTTGAAGCATTGATTGGGGTGCAGTGAGATCGACAACACAATCCCCACAACATCCCCACGAAACTCTTCGCTGGTAGGCAGCTCATTGCGCAAGAGCCGCTGTAGGGCAGCCCCACCCCATCTGGGGGAATTTTGTCTGAGGTCACTCCCTGCTCGCCTCGCCAATCGCGAGGCTATATAAATGGCCCCCCTGCCGGCGAAAGTGCTGGCGGCACCGCTAGAGAAAGCTGGTTGCTGCCACTGAAGGCGCCTCGGCGGGCTGGCTGGCTGGCTGGCGCTCTCTTCCCGTCGTCGCCCATCCAGGATGCTGGATTTGGATTACGCGCAGTGAGTGCGAGAGGGAGCTGGGTCGGGGGCGAGCGGAGGGAGGGGCGAAGCGGACTCTCGTGGGAGCCGCGCATTCGGTGTGTTAATGTTGTTTAAAGAACGGAGGAAGCGTAATAGAGCGGCATCTCGGCGTGTGCAGAGCGTCTCCCGGCTCCGTGCGTAAGAAGAGGGGATGGGGGCGCCTTCCTGAGCCGCGCGTCTTTCTTACCGGGCTTGTAGACTTCGGCCACAGAGGCGGAGGAGCTTTCCGCTCGACCGGCTCCGGCGGCTGCCCACCCTTTTCGGTGGACCTGCGCCGAGGTGCTAGAGATGGGCGTCTGTGGAACTCGGAGGGCTCTGCCCCGTAACGCTTGCAAAACAGACGCACCGCGTGGGAATATAAGGCCCTCAGCCATCCAAAAGTTGCCCACTAGATCTTCCAAAGGGGCAAAAAGTTGGGGGCCAAAACTGAAACTTAGGTGGTTTTCTTGCTAGAAAACAAGATGTATGCATGCACATATAATTTCTTGTTAAAATTGAGAAAGCAGCATGTTTTTAACATCTCATAAAACAATGTCAAAATTCATAAATGAAAATACAGAGCTAATTAAAATCTCATTGCTGGCAGTGTTGGCATACAGGAGGCAGACCTGATTTAAGTTCTGTTACACTCAATCCTGTTTTTACTTAAAAGGATATCTAAGCACTGTACATGGTTTTCCTTCTCTTCTCACAACAACCCAGTGAAGTAGGACAGACTGAGAATCAATGACTTGTCCATAGATTACCTATTCAGCCCTATGGTTGACCTAAGATTTGAATTTAGGCAGCCCCTACGTGATCTTGGCTCTAGGAAAAAAGCTAAGCGTGATTGGACCTGGTTAATACTTAGATGGGAGACCAGTTGAAAATCCAGGAGCTATAAGGCTACACTGAAATGTGAAAACTTCCCAGAAAAAAGTCCTGGGAAACCACATGTCCCAGATGGACATCAACTTATAATCAACAGGAGTAGCTTTCAACTTGAGGCATTTTTCTTCTGTACTTCACTTCTTTAAGCTTAATGCAATCCAGTGTTTCACATCATCTCTCTAAGTGTATGCCAAATACACTAAGTGGACTTCACTTTTGACTCTTGCATTTTTATGCCTGTCTTATTTGTATAGGAATATTTCGGCTGCTCTCTCTCCCATGGCAGTGTTTTAGAAAATTGACCTACGCAACTGTTTCCGTCTTAATATGCAATGATTTTAAGCATAGAGAAAACTTCATAGTTTGCTGGCCGTTCTCCAAATTAGCAGCCTTCGCTATCTTTCCCCTGTCATCTCTGCTCCTGATCAGATGCTCTGTATTCTAGATCCCTGCTCACCCCCATCGCTTTCTCCCTCTCACTTTTCTTCCCCTCCTGTTGCCTGTTATGCAAATGGTGAGGCCCACAAAGGTTGGGAACATGCGATTTGAATATTTCCCCAGCACAAGAGTGTGACAATGAGACAATGCACAGCTCCCTTGCCCAGTAGTCCTACTCAAAAATGCTGATTTTTGCCCATTTCTGCCTAGAGCCGGTCTATTTGGTTGAAGCTTGGGCTGCTGGCGTTATTCTTCCAATGTTATAATTATAGTGTTTTGTTGCCTAGAACCATGTGTGATTTTTGTCTGCTAGAAGCCACCCTGGGGAAACTTAGTTTTGTCGTGTAGCACACACTTTTTAATAATAATAATAATAATAATAATATTGCTTCAGCTGGTGAAGTTGCTGTGGGTGGCAGAAAAGTTGGCAAGCGCATCTCCCTCTCCCTGGCAGTATAATCACAGCCAGGATAAGTGAAGGAATTAATAACTGTCCTTTCTCATCAGCCCAAATTGGATGTCTGAGATAGCCGACCAGCTCTAGTTAATCGTTAGATAGCTTCTGCCACCACCCTTCCTGCTGTAAGTGTACAATGCAGAGCAAAGACTGTTCTAATGCACAACACTGGGAAGCCCCAGTTCCTTATCTCTGCTCTAGAATGAAGCCTTCCCCAACCAGATGCCCTGCGCTGGTGTTCAGTTAGAACAGGGGTGGGGAACCTTTTTTCTGCCAAGGGCCATTTGGATATTTATAACCGGGGTGGGGTGGGGGGTGGGGTTTCTGGGATTTCCGCAGACCGGGGGCTGGAGTTTGCGGACGGGAGCCAATCACAAGCACTGGGGGGCGGGGTTTGCGGGTGGGAGCCAATCGCGTGGAAGGGGCGGGGTATGCGGGCGGGAGCCCCGTGGGCCTTATACGGCCCTCGGGCCTGACGTTGCCCACCCCTGAGTTAGAAGCACAGAAGCACAGCCAGGGTGACTGAACCTGGTTGGGCTTGTGGGAGCAAAACATCTGAAGAGGCAAGTTAGGGGAACATGTTTTTCTTTCTCCCATGTCTGTCTGTCCTTGATGAAAAAGGCACTAACCCTTCTCCCTGTTTGAAGGTACTAGGTGGCCAATGTTCAGCGTTAGGAGTCACACTTTCTCTTTTTTCTTTCTCTGTCATGGGCATGGCCATGATTCAGTGATGTCATGGTGAGTGAATGGGTCATGCTATTTTGGTAGTAGCTGCCATTATCATCATCATCATCATCCTCATCTCCCAGGCATATTAACTTCAACTTCCATAATGTCCAGCTAGTATGGGGATTATAGGGCAATATGACAATGCATTGCTATGCCAATGTATTTAGCATATTGTATCTGTATCATCAACGCAGTGCAGAAATGATCACACTCATCCTTTTGTGTACCTGATATAACTCCTAATGAATTACTGCTTGCCCAGATTCAAAGAAGGCCACATTATCCCAGGGGTAGGGAACAGTAGCTCCTGATTGTTTGTCTGGTGTTAATCTGTGCTTATCTGCCTGTTGGTTGTTTAAGAGGATGTGTAAACAATCAAGCAGAAAACAATACCCTAATCAAGGAATTACCAAGGAGAAAACCCTACTCCCACCAACACAGGCAGGGCAAGCTACTGTATATAAACAGGGAGCAAACCCCACACTCACTAGCACTGATGATGTTACCTAGTCGGGTAATGAAACGTCTGCAAGCAAACAACCAAGCTCAGAGAGCACCAAGGACTCCATATATTCTCTTCTATTGGACATGTATAACTTGCATTTTTTTACTTGAGCCGGCTGGGTGACCTTGGGCCAGTCACTCTCTCTCAGCCCAACTTACCTCACAGGGTTGCTGTTGTGGAGAAAATAGGAGGAGGGAGGAGTATTAGGTATGTTTGCCTCCTTGAGTTATTTATAAAAATAATAAAGGCGGGATAGAAAATAAACAAACAAACCAATAAATAAAATAACTCTTTCCTCATCAGGGAGCCTTACCAGACATTGGTCCTTGCTGTGGTGAAATAATGTCCTGCTAGCATAACAATATATTGTTGTGACTTTCCTCAGTCCAATGTAGTTTGCATTTGATGCCCTCAAAGTACTCCCTTGCCCATCCATGCAGGCAACTGGTGAAAGTCATAGACAGCCCAGTTGGTTTTACTCAGCAGGATGTTGTGGCAACATCAGGAGGCAGGCAGGATTGAGTGTTTGGTGGTACACAAAACAGTGGGATGAGGCTGTGTAAATCATGGTCCCCGTTCTGGTGACACTATAAATTACTAAGGAGGAAAGGCTCCTAGGCTAATTATAGGACTGTCATACAGTATATATGTCTACTCAGTTGTAATCCCAGGTCAATGTGCATAGGATTGCAATTTCAAAATACTTTAATCCCCTGCAGCTGAAATGGTGGTAATGAAAGTTGTTATTAGATGGATTTATAAAATGCTCTTCTATTCAAAGAAATCTTAACTGATTAATTTCCAGTTTGAGCTGATTGAACAAAGTGGGACTTACTTCTGAATAAGCACGGCTTGAACTGTACTGTAGATTTGCATGATCTGTGAAGGAAAACCTTGTATTATCTATCAAAATAACAACTAAGAATAATATACAACAGGAAGTTCCTATCATTCTGTGCCTAACTTTTCAGCACTGGCTGTTTTAATTGTTGTTCAGTGTGCTGGCTAATTACATGGGAAGACGTGTTGGGAGACCGAGATTAGTACGGGTAAACTGTATACCTATTTACCAACTTTCTTTCTCTCTTGACAGGCTTGATGGATCCCAGTATGGCTATGTGGTAAGCATGTGATTTCAAATTCTTGAATTCTGGACTGGGGTGGGCAACTTGAGGCCCTGACCTAATTTTAGTAGGTTCAGACCTCTGGCCTGGACACGTTGTGCCTTTTCTGCTAACCTGTTGGGCGGGAGGAAGAGACAGGCAGAGGCGAAGGAGGCTGCCAGAGGCTGAAAGTAAAAGGGTATCTTCACTTATCAGGGAGAGTGGGTGTGGCAGGTGCAAGAAGAAGAAGAGAGAAATTAAATTCACATATCATACTAAATCATGGTTTGGTTAAACATAGTTTCTCAAACAACCCACAGTTCTGGGTGGGAAACTTTCTGATGGGTAGGGTCAAGAGTGTCCGTAAGGGGGAAGGTTTAAAAAACCCCAAAATGTCAGCTTCAATTGCATTGCAGCTGTCATCTTGACACACACACACACACACATACGGAAGCTAATGGCGAGAGCACAGCCTGAAGGACTTGGTTCACGAGAGGAGAAAGGTGTCCCTCCCTTCTTCCAGTGGCCTCCATAAAAGCCCCAGTCACGTCAGCTGAGGACACGTCTATTGTGATGTCATCACACAATGGCACTCTAATCTAATGATGTTATGGCATCTGATACAAGTACGTAAGTCATACTGTTTGTGTGATGACATCATGATGCACATCATTTGCCCCTCCACTGAGGCATAATGGGGTGTTGGTAGGAGTCACGACTGCAGAGTTCATGGTGGGAAAATGTCAGTCTTGAAGCAGGGATTCAATTGATTGACGAGGCAGGGTCTCTTGTCTTCCTGATCCATCTTGGGAAACATTTGAGGAGTTTCTATTATACTCACAAGCCCACTTGTGTTTCTCAGTTCCCCAGTGGATTCATCAGTGATTTGGACTTTTACAAGCAAGAATCCACCTTTCCTCCCTGCCTTGCGGATCCCGAGAGCTCCCCAGGTAAGACCTGTTTTAGTGGTTCAGTATTTTACAATATAATGCAGAATTTTAATGAAAACCATTAAAAGGCCGTGATAGAGGAGAAATTCCATCACTTAAAAAACAGCGAAAACGGAGTTTGGAATAAGCTGCCATAGAGATCGACTGTAGGCATCCCAGTTATCCTCACAAATAAACATTGTCTCTCATTCTCTCACTTCTAATTTGCGTATGACTCTTTTGCCCTGCCCTGAAGAGCTCCGAGAAGCAACTCTTAGCACTCGCTTTCCTGTTTCGCAGCTGCTGATCTCTCTTCTCCCCCTTCCTCCCCTCCCCTCTGCTCTGCTTGCTTGCGCAATTTAGATTTAGTCACGTAACTAACTGCCACCTGACTTCTGGGACGTTTCTGCAGTTAACATTCATGAGAGCCTGCCAGAATATGTGCAATCTCATATTTGGTGGTTTTCTAGTCTCAGAAGTGTGGAAGGTGCCTGGGAGATGGTGAGAGACCAGTCTTATGGTAGCCTCTTGTTGTAAATAGTATTCAGGCCTTGAGATGCTTGGTAAATACTGGGTTTTTAAATTTTTCAGCTGTTCTCTGAGAGTTGTACTTAGGCGTCCCCCCATAGTTTATCCCCACAACAACACTCCTGTGGGGTAGAGTGGACTGAAAAAGAATGGTTGACTCGCATTTCAGCAGTGAGCCCTGCAGTCAAGTGGGTACTTGCCTGGGTCTCCCAGTTCAAATTCAGCACTTTAACCATTGCATGACACTGCCAGTTTGGTGTAGTGATGAAGGTGCTGACCTAGAAACCGGGAGATTGTGAGTTCTAGGCCTCCCTTGGGCACGAAAGCTGGCTGGGTGACTTTGGGCCAGTCGCTCTCTCTCAGCCCAGCCCACCTCATAAGGTGGTGGTTGTGGGGAACATAGGAGGCAGGAGTACTCAGTATGTTCACCATGGGATAAAATAATAATAATAATAATAATAATAATAATAATAATAATAATAATGACAGTATAGCTATTGTTAAAAGGTAAAGGTAAAGGTTTCCCCTGAACAGTCATGTCCGACTCTAGGGGGCGGTGCTCATCTCCGTTTCTTAGCCGAAGAGCCAATGCTGTCCGAAGACGCTTCTGCGGTCATGTGGCCGGCATGACGCGCACCATCCCACCGAAGTGGTACCTATTCATCTACTTGCATTTGCATGCTTTCGAATTGCTAGGTTGGCAAGAGCTGGGGCGAGTGTGGGAGCTCACTCCGGCACTTGGGTCTCGAACCGCCAACCTTCCGATCGACACGCCTGGCGTCTTAACCACTGAGCCATCGCGCCCCATTTAACTATTGTTACTCCTCAATAACAATATAACTATTGTTACTCTCAGCCCTAGATTACCTTGTTTGCGCTGTAAGCTTGACTGAGAAAGTAAAAGGCAACTTCTGTATTGTTGCTGAAAAAGCAGCATGGATGTATCCACGTCGTCACCAAGAGTCAATGTCAACTCAAAGGAGTATTTACTTACCTCAGTCATCTACTACCGACCTATCGTGACCCAACTGAGTGGCTGAACCAATGGCTGTCTTGCTGGGTTCACCCAGCAGGCTTAGCCTTGGGGAGCCATGATGGACAATCTTCCAAGGCCAGTGCCGGAAGTTCTCTTCAGCTTAATATAAAACCGCAAAGCATTTGGTTTTTCCCATTTTACTGAAAGGGTACTTTTTTATCCTGTTTTGCTGCAATTGTTGCAACTGATGGAAGGGCTCTTCACATTTTTCTTGGAAGGGAGAAATGGCACTTGTTTCCCCAGCGTGCAGTGCACGCACTGCCCTGGTGGCAAATGTGAATGGAAATGTGGATGCTCATTCTGTGAACATGCATATAGCATGTTTATGTGCTAGCAAATAACACTCCTGGTGAGTGACATCATCCTCGCTGCTTCTACTTTGGTCTTCTGTTAGCAGGTTCACCAAAACCACACTTCTTACATAGCTTGAGAAATGTAGGTGCCTGGCGCTATTTTAAGCATGGACCTTATTTTTCATTGGAAAGTGTAATCAATAACAAATGATACAAATGCAAGAATTATACTAGCAGGAAGCCAAAGGGAAACTAAGTATTGCAATTTGTCTGATAGAGGAGGTTCAGAGCCCCAAGTAGAATTTGCAACAAAATATTGTAGTGAAGAATATTCTTGTTCGGTGTCCTACCCAACCAGCCAGCGAGCCTCTTTCGAAATGCTCCATCCCACGTTATAAGCATTTCCCTTGATTATAACCCCAATTTCATGTATTCTGTGCCCACTGAGGATGTTCAGTCCTTATCAGTTGGAGGGGGGAATTACCCCTTTGGTATCTCTGTGCCTCCCTTCCCCCCTGCCTCAGTATCTAAAGGTGGTTCTTGTTTGAGAATAGATGGTGCGAGTTTGTCTGATTAGAGATTCATGCTTTGAAAACTGAGTCTGCTATGATGTAGGAGTTAAGCTTGTTCTTTATTCTACTGTATGAAAACAGATTAAAAAACACCTTCCTTTGCAGTTCAGTGAGCCCTGGTTTCCCCCTTACTGGCTTATCAGATTTCGCTCCCTAGTGGGGAGAAGCAAGATTGCAAACATGCGTTAGGGCTAGGCTTGCTATCCCTATGCAAATTCACGGTGTCAGATATTTGCACAGACCGTACTTTTCAGCTGCCCAGCACACAGAGAACTCTTTGTAGCCAGCCCTGAGCATCATCCCCCCCTTGTACCTGAGCAAACCAAGTGGATGTTGGAGCAAGGACTTCAGGAGTCATGCCGTTGGGGTAGTAGGGGAAAGAGAAGCGTTCTGTAGGCATCCTGTCCCATAGTAAACCTCACCGGTCGAGGACAGAATCACATCTCTAAACAAGTAGTGAACACGAGTGCAAAGGATGCACAGGGACAGGGACTGCCTTATCCCTCCCCACAAGAATCCCCACCAGCCTTATAAGCAAAAGAAGAGAGGGCAGCATCTGAAACAACCTTGTAGGGAACCCCACAGACGGGAACTGGCCTGCGACTCTATTTTATTTACTTGATTTCTGAGCCTGCTAAGAAGCTAGAAGCTTGCCGCTGTATGCTGCCTGGGAAGGGGAGTTTAGAAATGCCATCAAGAATTTGGTTTTGATCAGTCAGACCAGGGATGCAGCAGTCTTATTGCTATTTTCCTGCTCTGCTCTTTGCATGCTGATTGTGTGGGAAGGGCCTTCCCTTCTTTGTGTCCAGCGTGGAAAGCAAGTAGACTTGAAGACAGAGGTGTGATACTCCTTCGTGTATCTTTATTAATTCAATGTCTGTCCCCCTTTTGCTCCAGACGTTCAGGGCAATGTATACAGAGCTCCTGCTTTCCACTTCCTCCCTAAAGCCGGTAGAGAGGGCTGAGAGACAATGACTGGCTTCAAGTCATCTAGTGGGTTCCCATGTGGAGGGTAAACTTGATCTCCCCCATCCTAATCCACCACCTAACCCTTAGAACAGTGTTTCTCAACCTCAGCAGCTTTAAGATTGTGGAGTCCAACTCCCAGAATTCCCCTGCCAGGATGCTGGCTGGGGAATTCTGGGAGTTGAAGTCCACACATCTTAAAGCTGCTGAGGTTGAGGAACACTGCCTTAGAACCACGCCGTCTTTCTTTTCCTCTTCTGCCGGTCTTCAGATCACTTGCGTGGAATTTCTTGCAGCTGATGGTGACCAGACTGGCTATTAAATACAAGGCTGGTATGAAGCTGGTGTGCAAAAAATTTCAACAAAGGCCATAAGGATCTAAGGCTTTCCTTGAAAAATATTAAATTAAATATTTTTTAAGCACACCGTCTCTATCTGAAGAACGTGAGCGAGTGAAAAGGTAGATGGGGCTCCTCTGATTTCTAATAGAGGTGCGGGTTTGTTTATTTGTTTATTGATTTATTTAAAGCATTTTTGTGGCTGCCCAATTCAAACCAGGTGACTCTGGGCAGCATACAAAAACCAATAGAAAAAAATACAAGGGAAAAACAAGCACATATAACCAAAACAAATGAACAATTAAATGGCAATCAGAAGCTAAAATTTGTTATATCCCACCAAATGGGAACTCTGCTCAATCTGACCCAAGTGTCCATGGAAAGAACCATGTTCAAACAATCAAACAACAGAATAGACCCTAATCAGGGAACTATTAACTCAGTCAATCAACCAAGCAGCAAACAACAGCCCAATCAAGGAACTCCTAAGGGGAGAACAACACCCCCACCAACACAAGCAGGACAAGCCATGGGATATAAACAGAGAGCAAGTCCCACTCCCTTTTCGCACTGAAGGTGTTGCCTAGCCTGGCAATGAAACGTCTGCAAGAAAGCAACAAGGCTCAGAGAGCACCAAGGACTCCACGGAAAGAACCACGTCTTAACTGCCTTTGAGAGGCCTGGAAGGTTGGGGCCAGTGGTGGTTCCCGTGTGTGGCTAGTGGGAAGAAAATAGTAATAACCATTCCTTTCCATTCTACTTCCTCATCCCCCCTGGTTGGTGGACCTTGGTTGCAATGCAGGGTCAAAGAAAACACCTGCCAACCTGAAGTTTGCCCACACCTGATGATGGCTTTGGATTACTTGTTAATAGGATGCTGTTTAACTGTGAGCTTCTCATTGGAGAACCAGGTCTTTTGGATCCTTCTTTTTGACTTAGTAGCTTGCCTTTCAGAGTCCTGTATGAACTGGCTAGAGATGCAAGAACCTGGATATGAACCATTTGAGGTAGGCCACCTGGCTCAGCTGCAGAATGTCCAAGTCTCCTACCCCACTGGCACTTACCCTCAGCCTCACCTCTCTCTGGAACCAATCTATAGCCACGAGGGAATGATGCCTGCCCAGAATTCAACTATGGGATCCAAGGAAGAGTACAACACTGAGGTGAGAGCAAAACCTTAGTGTCTGGGGAGGGGAAGAGGACCTGGGTCCCTTAGATCTCCCTGGAAAGACAATGAAGTCTAGATCAGCCTTCTCCTATATGGGGTTATTTCCAGACCTATAGATTTCAACCCAGAATTTCCCAGCCAGCATGGTCATTGCTAACAATTGTGGGAGTTGAAGTCTACACATCTGGTAGGTTCCCATATTTGGGAAGGTTGCTTGAGAAAGGGAGATGAAAGCCCGAACCCTTGAATTTTCAGACAAGAGAATGGGGTCAGTTGATAAAAGAAAACACTGCTGGGGTTTCGATGTTCTAGACTGGGAATGAGGTAGGAGTATTATTTGCCTTGTGATCTGTATTTTGCAGTTTTCCCATTGTCAGTCATTGGTCAAACAGGCTATGGGGGACCCACATTTTTAATAAAGCAGAATGGCATCCAGAGAATGACATCCCTCCTCAGCACCACTGCTGTGATCAAATTGGTAGACTTTCCCACCTTTCTCTCCTGACATTTCATTTCATTTCATTTTACTTCACTTCACTTCATCTCATCTCACTTCATTTCAATGATTGATTGATTTTATAGCATTCATATTTGGGGTGGGATATAAATGATGTAAGATAAATACATAAATAAAATGACAGGAGATGGAGTTTTGAGTTTCCTGCATGGTGTGATCTTTGGACCTTAGAAAACTATCAGGGAAAGCTATCAACAAAATATGGCAGTATATTCTTATTTAAGATGGAACAAGGAGGTCTTCTGGCACTATGCATGGTTTTTAGAGGTTATCTTTTGGGTAGGAAGTATGAGAAAAATATCCTCTTTTCCGTCCTCCAAAAATATTTCTCTGCACTGTTATGTAACATTAAAAGGCTCAGGTTAGAAGGCTGCCTTTCATTTAAAGAAAAAAGAAAAGAGACAGAAAAGTTGGAGAGCCATTTAACCTAGTCTGGTCCTAACTTAAAACTGGGAACTGCTATTTAAATGTTTCATTTCATTCAATTGTCCTTTGTGGTTTGATTCTACAGATCTACCTCCCATATGAACAATATTCTGCTCCAAGGGAAATCTGTAGCCCATTGTCTGAAGCAGAGGAATTTCACAAGGATGGCCGGAATCTGGAAGTATCTTCTGACAGTGATTTGGATGAGAATCTCTTATCTAGGTTTGATTCTGGTGAGTGGAGGGTAAGAATCCTAACTCAGAAACTGGATAAAGCCTCCAAAGATGATAGAGGGTCCACAATATTGATCTGCAAGCTAATAGAGTAGGTTACAGGCACAAACGGTCAACCGATAATTTGAGCATATGGTCCCACAACACAGCTTCTATCTACAGCCTGGCCTTTGCTAGATGTATCAGACTGCAACTCCCATCTTTCCTAGCACATGGTGTCCAACAGATGTGGCCAAGCACATCCAAAGGGCATCAGGTTGAAGGAATGTGGCTTGCTCACTAAATCCCAGAAAGCATAATATGTGGGATAGATTAAGAAACTGAAAAGCATTCCAAAAGCAGGCAGGAGCATGCCATAGCACTGCTAAGAAAACTGCATGGCTACAATTAAGAGGAATTGAGCTTGATGTATTTTTTATATGTGCAGGTAGTCCTCATTTAGCAATTGCCTTGTTTAGTGACTATTCGCAGTTACAATGGTGATGAAAAAGTAACTTTACCACCAATCCTCGCATTTACAACCTTCGCAGGTCTGTAAAGCAAAGCAAAGCTGAAGTGAGATCGTAAACACAGTCATGGTTTCACTTAGCAACCACTTCACTGAATGCCTGAGTTGCCGGTCCCAATTGTGGCTGCTAAACAAAGACTTCCTTTAAGTCCTTTGTCAAGGAATTAAGCGTTTGTAAACTTGTATGTTTTTTTCAATCCTCCTTGGAAGACAGGCCAGATTTTCTATTTTACAGCTGGAGTGCACTTTTGAAATGAATTGTCTAGGCATCTCTACTGTTTTCAACTCAAAGATATATTACAACTCAAGATAATAACTAGATAGCTGAAGTGAATCAGTCCCATACATAACATTCCACACCTGGATGGTGGTGTCGCACTCCATTTTTAGATGTCATCTGAGATCTAAAAGGTTCCACATATTATACTGGGTTTGGACGAAAAGGAGGCAGTAACATTTATTATCTGCATCGTGGTGGGGCTGCATTCTGGGCTACTCTATGAGCCAACCAGGTCCAGCATTGGCATAATTCCCCCAAACCTCTATTCTCACTTTGGGGAGTTCCTCACTCACACCTACCTGTGGCCCAAACATGTCTTGGCAACATCTTTTTGTTTTTTCTGCTGTGTTTCCATGAGATTGCTTTCATTTTGTCCCCAGTCCATGAGTGAGGCGGGCTTAAATTGTCATTAGCTGTCCTGTTTTCCCCCTTATTCTGACAGTATCCAAAGGCTTTGTCACTCATCACCTTGGAGGAAAATGAGGTGCCTACAGGCACTAGAAATACAATGGAGGCAGGATGGGGATCAGTAATGGGAGCGATGAATTTCAGGCTGGTATAGTTTTCTGCCATATCAAGGAGGCTGGATATTCCGCAAAGAGGAAAATCCCTTCATCATGAATTCTTGTTTTGTCTGCTCATGTTTTAAATGTAGCATGTGTAGGGATTCCTTTCTTAATCCCCTCGTCCCCCAATCTTGGAATCAGCTCTATGTTCATTCTGAAGCTGGCAGCCCTACTTTTTGTCATGGCAGAGTAAACTATTGGTCTTCGGGATACAGTACAATTAATAGCAATGATTCTTCTGCAAGCACTGTTATTAATACTATTATGCCATGGCGCTAGCATTATGCAATGTTCACGGGTGCTCTTTAATGAAATTAGGTCCATATTGATATTATGCAGAAAGTCACTCTAGTCAGAGGCAGGAACCACTGCAATAGTTCTCTTGTTCTTATTTGACTTCTCCAGCATAGCATATAAAACAGGCAATGGCTGCTTTGCATGACTAGTTGGGTGGAAGAAACCCTGTGATACGATGCTGGAGCCCTGTCTATTCCCAGCCCCGAGTGGCTGTTGCTATCTTCTGGACAACTGGAGGGAGGCTAAGGGCAGATGCGCATCTGGATAACAAAATAAACATTGGTGTGAATCTCCATTGCCTGTGAGAATTCTCTTGGAGCTGAATGACAAAATGTCAGGATTGCGATCTTCCCCCCAAGAAAAAGTTTTTTTTTCCCCTATGGTGTCCTAGCTCTTGGGGGAACTCCTGAAAAGGATTTTAGTTCTTAATTTAATTTACCATCACAGATTCATGTGGACAAATGTTACATTTGTTTCAGAGATTTTTAGTCCCCACGACATGCTGAAAAGCCCTCTCTTTCAGGCCTCTGCCACCCTTGAGAACAAGAGAGGCTGCAGCCATGACAATCTGGCTCCCTTCTGGGTGGCGCTTTCCTCTGAGCAGCAGATGGTGGGGGGCATCTGACATGCCCATCCATCCAGATCTTTGGTCTCCTCTGCAGGCTCTCGCCGGAAACTCCGCCTCTACCAGTTCTTGCTGGAGCTCCTGGAAGGTGGTGACATGAAGGAATGTGTCTGGTGGGTGCAGCGGGACGCAGGCATCTTCCAGTTCTCTTCAAAGCACAAGGAGCTCCTGGCACACCGTTGGGGCCAGCAGAAGGGCAACCGCAAGAAAATGACCTACCAAAAAATGGCCCGAGCTCTGCGCAACTATGGCAAAACAGGCGAGATCCGCAAGGTGAAGAAGAAGCTCACGTACCAGTTTGGGACCTCGCTGCTGGGCCCATCACCCTCTTCCTAAAGCCCTCCCCAGGACTCCCGGGCCAGGATAGCCTCCAACGAAATGCTTCCACTCTTGGCTTTCCTGAAAAACCCTATTTGGGCATTTGCCAGCTGGCTGTATGAGAGAACCTGCCGGTTGTTTTGCACTAAGCAAGGAGGGTGGGTCTGAAGGCATTGAGTTCCTCTAGGGTGGGGGGATCTGCACTTTAGGGGAAGGTTTGTGGACCAGGACTAGTGGGTTTTCCTTGGTGAGGTAGGGAAATGGGGTCCAGCAGAGATGGATCAGGCTGGGATTCCTGGACTGATCTTTGCCGGATGGTTTGGGAACCCGTGCTCACGTCAACTCTTTCGAGGATCCTTGGTGGGAATGAAAAAGGGGTGAGACAGCAACAGTGCTGCTAGATTATTTTTGACCCTGGCCTTAATGGCATTATGGCCCCTCCTTAAAAAATTCATGGAGTATCCCTATAATTGTACAGGACTCAATCCAATGTTTCTCTTACCCTCTCGCCATTCCATGCCTTACCATTTCATCAACATGAATGATCTTTGGAGCAGACCAAACAAAACAAGCCAAACCCAAAACTGATGGACAACCTTGATTAAAAAACGAAGAAATGCCCCAATTATTTATATTTATATATCTGGGCAGCTGCCCCCAGCTATAAAATGGTTTTAGGAATAAACAAGGTAGGGAAATTGTGCAGAACAAAGGTTCTGGAATTCTTTCCAACCCCTTAATAGCTGCTCCACTCACATGACCAGGAAGGAAGGGGGGGGGGCTTAGAGTATAAGAGTCAGCCACAGTCTGAGATACTGCCCAGATCCAACCCATGTTTTGAATTTGGTCTTTCTTTTGCCAGCTTCTTCCCTCACACCAAATTTGGTCCTGTTCTGTTCAGTTTTCAGAGAATAATCTGGACCGACAGCTGGACAGTCCTGAGCTGCTTTCAGTAATTTCTTTCCAACATTCTGTTGGGTTGGAAAGAATAAAAAAGAAACAAAGTTGGTAAGGAGAAGCATCAGCCCCACAGGTGTTGATCTGAGAAAGTACTCATCTCTTGTCCTTAGCTCCAGCAACTACTCTGGAAGAAACCAGAGTCAGATATGCACATTGGCATTTATATGAGCTCTCTGGGTTGGTGTGACTCTCTAGGGCACCTCTGCACAAGGATTCTGTAGCAGTTTGAAAGCAGCTCCAGACCTTCACATTCTCGCAGTGTTGACAGTATTGGAGGGCTGAGCTAATTTATTTCCAGTTCATCACTGGTAGTTCAAATCACTGTTGGGTTGTTTATTTGTTTTTGAGAAGCTGTGGCTCTTTTTTCCCACTGGAGGGAACTCTTACCACGCTCTTCCTCCCAGTCCCTGAATTCCAGGTCCGCTAAAGGGAATGTAGACTTTGATAACTTTGCAGCTCCCTCTCAGTTTTTTCAATTTCTCCCTTCGGCAAGAAACTATAACTTGTGGCTTGCCAGTTTCCCCCTCCATACTTTCCCCCCTTTTTGCATGGAATGGAAGTACAATAAGGGGATATTTGTTTCTCTAGGACAGTGTTTTTCAACCATGGTCACTTTAAGATGTGTGGACTTCAACTCCCAGGAGGACATCTGTTCTAGGATTGGCAGAGTTTAGATCAGGGCAGTGACTTTTGCTTCTTTTTCTTGTGTTGGTGGAAGCAATCCTCTACAAATTGCTTCTGAGGACTGGGAAGTGAAAACAGTGGGGGTGTGGAAATAGCTTGATTTAGCACCACTTGAGCATCATGCTGGGAAGGGGGTAGATTATCCTTTTTGGTGAGATTTTCCAGGCGGCTGCCTTTTGCTCTGTGAGATAACGGGAGCCAAGACAGATTCACCAGTTTTGGTAAGCCATGTTTTGTTTAGCCACAGTTTGCTGGCTTAGCCACAACTGATTGTGTAACCAAATCACTGTGGTTTGTTGAGTTACAGCTGATTGCGGTGTGCAGCTCCAGTTGTTGTGTGGGCTGGCCTTTTGTAACTGGAGGAGACACAAGAAGACAAGGCTCATAGGGCTTGGGTCTAAGAACAGGCAGCTTAACTAAGAGGGAGCTTTCAAGACGGAGGAGGCATAATAGATCTTCAAGTAGTGGGGAAAAATGGTGTTGATGCGGGGGGGGGGGCAGCAGCGGAGTGGGGACCCAAATCTCTGGCCCAGGACTTGAGTGTGTACATATAGAGTTGAAATGTTTATTTAATACTACAGAGTGGGGGTTTTTTTTTTTGGTTAAAATCTGATTATTTTTAAATGGATATCTTTTGTAAATATTTTAGAAATTGCTAATAAATGTTTACATCAACAGAGAATTTAATTACAATTGAATTGTTTTGTAGTTATTCTAACATTGGGAGGAAGGGTGCTGGTGGGTGAAGCTCTCTGCACTTTGAAGCAGCCTCTCTCCAGATAGCCTCATCTCAGCCAGGTAGAAGGGAGGGCACAAAAGAATGGTCAGACCAGGGGCATCTGCGTGTGTGTGTGTGGGGGGGGGAGGGATAAAAAAACTAAGGTGGTGGGAGGAATCATGTGATCAAAGTCCCACCTCTTGTTCATGGGCATCATAGTGCATTAAAAAGGGGTGGGATTTTGATCATCTGGCCCTGGTTACCATCTTGCCTTTCTCGATCCCTCCCTGCAAATGGATGGAATATTGGGCCAATTAATTTTACCCTGCCCCTGTTCTATTTAACCTACCTCTGCAAATCCCAGAATTTGCCTCAGCCTGCTCCCTCTGTTTTTTTGGTAATCAAGGGGAAATAATTTTGGTCTAAATATATAGCATCCTTCAGAAACCAAATGAATTTAGACTACAAGTCCCATGCTGGCTGAGAATTCTGGAAGTTGCAGTCCCAATTCATCACAAACGCACCATCTTTGGAAAAGCTGGTGTATTGGATTTCTTTTTCATTTAGATTCCCCCCTCCCATCTCTGCTTATTTCTTTGCACTGTTTCTCAGAACTCCACCATACCCTCCCTAGTGAGACACATATAAAAAGGGGGACAGAGATTTATTTATTTATTTATTTATTTATTCAATCCAATCAATCAATCAATCAATCAATCCCCGCCCATCTCCCCGAATAGGGGACTCTGGGCAGTTTACAGAATAGCAAAGGTTAAAATCTATACATAAAATTACAATAAAACAATAAATAGATAGAATAAGTAAAAATCCAAAAGATGGTAAAATCAACTGTCAGGATCAAGGCACTATGGGGCCAACCACCCCCAGGAGGCACCACCACCTCCCTTGTCCCAGGCAAGGCGGCAGAGCCAGGTGTTAAGAGACTTCCAGAAGGTCAGGAGAGAGGGGGCCAGCCTCACCTCCAGGGGCAAGATGTTCCACAATGTGGGCGCTATTGCAGAGAAGGCACGCCTCCTGGACCCCGCTAGATGGAATTCTCTTGTTGAAGGGGTCCGAAGCATGCCCTCTCTGCATGAACGGGTGAGGTGGGTCGATGTTATCGGGATGAGACGGTCCCTCAGATACCCTGGCCCCATGCCATGTAGGGCTTTAAACGTGATAACCAACACCTTGAATTGGACCTGGAAGCAAACTGGTACCCAATGCAGCTCGCTCAGCAGAGGTGTCACATGTGCTGATCTTATAGCACCCATAACTGCCCGTGCTGCTGCATTCTGGACCAGCTGAAGCTTCCAGATACTCTTCAAGGGTAGCCCCATGTAGAGCGCATTGCAATAATCTATATGGGAGATGACAAGGGCATGAGTGACTGTTCGGAGGGCATCCCAATCCAGGAAAGGGCGTAGCTGGTGCACAACTCAAAGCTGTGCAAAGGCCCTCCTGGCCACGACTGCCACCTGCTCTTCGAGCAGGAGTCGAGAGTCCAGGAGGACCCCCAGATTCTGCACTGGATCTGAATGGGGTAGTGCTACCCCATCCAGAACCAAAGATGATAACTTCCTGGATACAGGGGGGCCATCAATCCACAGCCACTCCATCTTACCAGGGTTAAGCTGAAGCCTGTTGTTCCCCATCCAGACTCCCACAGCCTCCAAGCACTGAGATAAGGCATCGACCGCATCACTTACTTCACCCGGGATGGAGATATATAACTGAGTATCATCAGCATATTGGTGATACCTCATCCCGTGGTGACGGATGATCTTGCCCAGCGGCTTCATGTAGATGTTGAACAGGAGAGGGGAGAGAACTGACCCCTGCGGCACCCCACAAATCAGGGGTCGCGGGTCGGCTCTCTCCTCCCCTATCACCACCGACTGGGAATGGCCCTGGAGAAAGGAGGCGAACCAGCGTAAACCACGCTGCCCACCCCGAACTCCCTGAGCCGCCCCAAAAGGATACTGTGGTCGACGGTATCAAAAGCCGCTGAGAGATCTAAGAGAGCCAGGATGGACGCACTCCCTCCATCCTGCTCCCGCCAGAGATCATCCATAAGTGCGACCAATGAGGTCTCCGTCCCATATCCCGGCCTGAAACCTGACTGAAAGGGGTCCAGATAATCCGTTTCCTCCAGGATCTTCTGGAGTTGCAACGCCACCACCTTCTCAACCACCTTTCCCAAAAAGGGAAGGTGGGAGACCGGACGAAAATTGCCCAAGATGGTGGGGTCCAGGGATGGTTTCTTGAGGAGCAGGTGCACCAGCGCCTCCTTAAAGGCAGCCGGGAACACCCCCTCACTCAAGGATGTATTAATCATCACCTGGACCCAGCCAAATGTCACCTCCCTAGCTGACTTAATCAGCCAGGAGGGACACAGGTCAAGATGACATGTGGTGGCATTTACAATCCGGAGGATCCTGTCTAATTCATCAGGCCCAACAGGATCAAACCGTTCCCAGATAACAGGGTAAGTACGTTCCTCTGGCATCTCCCCAGATCGTGTCTCACGCTTAGAGTCCAACTTGGAATGAATCTGAGCGATTTTATCCTGCAGATGCTCAGAAAACTCTTCTGACCGGCCCTGTAAGTGGGTCACCAACTCCACCCGACCCAAAAGAGATCTCGTAATCTTAAACAGGGCCGTCGGACGGCATTCTGCGGACGCAATAACAGCGGAGAAATATTCACGTTTCGCCACTCTTGCCGCCACAAGGTAGGCCTTAACAGCAGCTCTAGATTGTGTTCGGTCAGATTCAGTCTTCACAGTGTGGTAGCTGCGTGTGGTAGCTTGTTCACAGTGTGGTAGCTGCTATCTTGGCATTTTTGGCCCCCCAGGGATGCCCATGCCACTCAAGGCCAAGGACAAAAGTGGTATCAAGATAAGCCATCATCATAAGGGAGAGGAGTCTGAAACCTGAAGTTGATCATCAACATTGAGCACTTGGAATTAAGTGACCATGTAACTAGGACACTCAGTTACAATCCTCGATAGGGATGTATTTCTATATAAATTTGCATGCAATAATAATAATTTATTAAATTTATATGCCGGCTGACTCCAGTGACTCTGGGTGGTTTACCAATTGTTAAAAAACATTAAAACAAGAAAACAAAACCACACAAAAAAGAACAAAAGTGGCAGAGATAAAAACCGCAGATGGGAACCAAGAGAAAGAAGAAAAGGGGGCTTCAGTCATGCCCGCCAAAGGCCTGGGTGAAAAATCAGACCTTCAGGGCCCTTCAAAACACCAGTAGGCTGGGGGCCATTTGAATCTCGGGGGAACCTCATTCCAGAAGGCAGGCACTGCTTGTAATGGGTTGTGAGAATAACCTTGGGAGACAGGAGGAAGAGCCGTAGCTGAGACAACATCTGATAAGAGAAATCCGAGTCCAAAGGACAGGTGGGGGTGGAGAAAGCATCTCATGTATAACCCTATACACATCCACACTGAAACTGGCATTTGTATGCTTATGGATTTGCATATGCACATTTCATGCAGAAACAAAACCCCAGGGTCCTCTTTTGGCAGGGGTGTGTGATGCATTTCTTCTGCTTCGTTGAACATATAAGCTGAGACCTGTGAGGGTGAGGCAAACTGGGTGTTACCTTGCTATGTAGTAAGTCAAATTTACTATTACTCCTGTTTTGGCCCCCTATAAGACTCTTACTTTGTGCCTTCGAGTCAGCCTTGACTCCTGGCAACTGCCTGGACAAGTCCCTGCAGTTTTCTTGGCAAGGTTTTTCAGAAGTGATTTGACATTGCCTTCTTCCTAGGGCTGAGAGGGTGTGACTGGCCCAAGGTCACCCAGCTGGATTTGTGCCTAAGGTGGGACTAGAACTCACGGTCTCCCGGTTTCTAGCCTGGTGCCTTAACCACAACACCAAACTGGCTCTCCCTGTGAGACTAAGTTTCTGTTAAATTTAAGAACCATCAATGGAAGGCTTAATGTTAAAGTGGATCTGTTTGGATTTTGCTGGGTTCACACATCACACTAACTCCTACCGTGACATTTTGGTTTAACTCAGAATGTACCCAGCCACTGGGGTTGATAAACCATGCTTTATGGTTTACTGTATTGTGTGATTCAGGCAACTGTGACTCATTCCTTAATTAAAATAAATTATGGCTTAACATGATGTATGAACTGAACCAACTCCACTGCTCTTAAATTTAAACAGCAACGTTTCCCAAATGCTAAACCAGTGCTTTCCAAACTGCCGCCGTTGGCGACACACCAATGCAGCGGTGGCGGCGGGGGGCGCGCACGGCGGCGGGGGCATGCACGGTGGTGGCGCGGGGGCGGCGGCGGTGGCGTGTATGGCGGCGGTGGCAGCGGCCTCGTGTTTTCCGCTAAAACGCAGAAGCGCTGATGGCGCGCCGCTGCCGCCACCGCCATGCACATCGCCGCCACGTGCTCCCCGTGCCACCGTCGGGCACGTCCACTTCCGGGTTGTGTCGCGACACACTTAACTGTGTGTTGCAGCACACTAAAGTGTTGTGACACACAGTTTGGAAAGCTATGCGCTAAACTTATGATCAGCTGGTGTTGGAAAGGAAGCTTAATATTCAGGTTGAAAAACACCTGGGAAACCATTGTTGTTGTTCAGTCGTTTAGTCGTGTCCGACTCTTCGTGACCTCATGGACCATAGCACGCCAGGCCTTCCTGTCCTCCACTGTCTCTCGGAGTTTACTCAAATTCATGTTCATTATATCGGTGATGCTATCTAACCATCTCATCCTCTGCCGTCCCCTTCTCCTTTTGCCTTCAGTCTTTCCCAGCATCAGGGTCTTTTCCAGTGAGTCCTCTTTTCGCATTAGGTGGCCAAAGTATTTGAGCTTCAGCTTCAGCATCTGTCCTTCCAATGAGCACTCAGGGTTGATTTCCTTTAGGATTGACTGGTTTGACCTCCTTGCAGTCCAAGGGACTCTCAAGAGTCTTCTCCAGCACCACAGTTTGAAAGCATCAATTCTTCGGCGCTCAGCCTTCCTTATGGTCCAACTCTCACAGCCATACATTACTACTGGAAAAACCATAGCTTTAACTATACGGACCTTTGTCGGCAAGGTGATGTCTCTGCTTTTTAATATGCTGTCTAGGTTTGCCATAGCTTTCCTCCCAAGGAGCAAGCGTCTTTTAATTTCATGGCTGCAGTCACCGTCTGCGGTGATCTTGGAGCCCAAGAAAATAAAATCTGTCACTGCTTCCATTTCTTCCCCTTCTATTTGCCAGGAAGTGATGGGACCAGATGCCATGATCTGGGTTTTTTTAATGTTGAGTTTCAAGCCAGCTTTTGCACTCTCCTCTTTCACCCTCATCAAGAGGCTCTTTAGTTCCTCTTCACTTTCTGCCATTAGGGTGGTATCGTCTGCATATCTGAGGTTGTTGATATTTCTCCCGGCAATCTTAACTCCGGCTTGTGATTCATCCAGCCCGGCATTTCTCATGATGTACTCTGCATATAAGTTAAATAAGCAGGGTGATAATATATAGCCTTGTTGTACTCCTTTCCCAATTTTGAACCAGTCGGTTGTTCCATGTCCAGTTCTAACTGTTGCTTCTTGACCCGCATACAGGTTTCTCAGGAGACAGGTAAGGTGGTCTGGTACTCCCATCTCTTTAAGACTTTGCCACAGTTTGTTGTGATCCACACAATCAAAGGCTTTAGCGTAGTCAATGAAGCAGAAGTAGATGTTTTTCTGGAACTCTCTTGCTTTTTCCATGATCCAGCAACTGTTGGCAATCTGATCTCTAGTTCCTCTGCCTCTTCGAAACCCAGCTTGCACTTCTGGTAGTTCTCGGTTCACATACTGCTGAAGCCTAGCTTGTAGGATTTTGAGCATAACCTTGCTGGCATATGAAATGAGCGCAATTGTACGGTAGTTTGAACATTCTTTGGCATTGCCTTTCTTTGGAATTGGAACGTAAACTGACCTTTTCCAATCCTGTGGCCACTGTTGAGTTTTCCAAATTTGTTGGCATATTGAGTGCAGCACTTTAACAGCATCATCTTTTAGGATTTTAAATAGCTCAGCTGGGATACTGTCTTCTCCGCTAGCTTTGTTGTTAGTAATGCTTCCTAAGGCCCACTTGACTTCACTCTCTAGGATGTCCGGCTCAAGGTCAGTGACCACACCATCGTATTTATCAGGGATATTAAGATCTTTCTTGTATAGTTCTTCTGTGTATTCTTGCCACCTCTTCTTAATCTCTTCTGCTTCTGTTAGGTCCCTGCCTTTTTTGTCCTTTATCATGCCCATCTTTGCACAAAACGTTCCCTTGATATCTCCGATTTTCTTGAAGAGATCTCTAGTCTTCCCCATTCTATTGTTTTCCTCGATTTCTTTGCATTGTTCATTTAAGAAGGCCTTCTTATCTCTCCTTGCTATTCTCTGGAATTCTGCATTCAGTTGTTTATATCTTTCCCTTTCTCCCTTGCCTTTTGCTTCCCTTCTTTCCTCAGCTATTTGTAAAGCCTCATCAGTCAGCCACTTTGCTTTCTTGCATTTCTTTTTCTTTGGGATGGTTTTAGTTGCTGCCTCCTGTACAATGTTACGAACCTCCATCCATAGTTCTTCAGGCACTCTGTCTACCAGGTCTAATCCTTTAAATCTATTCCTCACCTCCACTGTATATTCATAAGGGATATGATTTAGGTCATACCTGATTGGTCTAGTGGTTTTCTCTACGTTCTTCAATTTAAGCCTAAATTTTGCGATAAGAAGCTCATGATCTGAGCCACAGTCAGCTCCAGGTCTTGTTTTTGCTGATTGTATAGAGCTTCTCCATCTTTGGCTGCAAAGTATATAATCAATCTGATTTCGGTATTGACCATCTGGTGATGTCCATGTGTAGAGTCGTCTCTTGTGTTGTTGGAAAAGAGTGTTTGCTATGACCAGCGTGTTCTCTTGACAAAACTCTATTAGCCTTTGCCCTGCTTCATTTTGTACTCTGAGGCCGAACTTGCCTGTTATTCCGGTTATTTTTTGACTTCCTACTTTAGCATTCCAGTCCCCTATGATGAAAAGGACATCTTTTTTTGGTGTTAGTTCTAGAAGGTGTTGTAGGTCTTCATAGAACCGGTCAACTTCAGCTTCTTCGGCATCAGTGGTTGGGGCATAGACTTGGATCACTGTGATGTTGAATGGTTTGCCTTGGATTCGAACTGAAAGCATTCTGTCGTTTTTGAGGTTGTACCCCAGTACTGCCTTTCCCACTCTTTTATTGACTATGAGAGCTACTCCATTTCTTCTAAGGGATTCTTGCCCACAGTAGTATATATAATGGTCTCCTGAATTAAATTCGCCCATTCCTGTCCATTTTAGTTCGCTGATTCCCAAGATGTCGATGTTCAATCTTGTCATCTCATGTTTGACCACATCCAGCTTACCTTGATTCATAGATTTTACATTCCAGGTTCCTATGCAATATTCTTTACAGCATCGGACTTTCCTTCCACTTCCAGACACATCCACAACTGAGCGTCCTTTCGGCTTTGGCCCAGCCGCTTCACTCTTTCTGGAGCTACTCGGAATTGCCCTCCGCTCTTCCCCAGTAGCATTTTGGACACCTTCCGACCTGAGGGGCTCATCTTCCGGCGTCATATCTTTTAGCCTTTTGATACTGTCCATGGGTTTTCTTGGCAAGGATACTGGAGTGGTTTGCCATTCCCTCCTCCAGTTTTGGACCACGTTTTGTCAGAACTCTCCGTCATGACCTGTTCTTCTTGACCTGACTTCATTGAGTTACGCAAGCCCCTTCGCCACGACAAGGCAGTGATCCATGAAGGGGGGGCAACCATTAGATGGCAGCAAAGTTTGAATTTCTTATATCACTCTGCTGACCTCTGGTCTTTATTTGGATATAATAGCAACAGTTTCTCATCATTTCCTTTTTCCTTTTTTTCCAAAATGCAAAATTGAAGCAGCTATGGATTGTCTCTGATAAATACGGTCTGTTGAAGCATATTCACTTGGATTAACACAGAGCTTTCCAAACTGTGTGTCGTGACACAAAAGTGTGTCGCCACACACAGCGTGGTGTGTCGCCACACCACCTGGAAGCGGCGGCGCGCGTGTGCACGGCGGCCGCCATGCACGCGCGCGCCACCGCACGCCCCCCGCGCCGCCGCATGCCCCCTCGCGTCGCCACCGTGCGCGCGCGCGCGCTGCCGCACGCCCCCCCGCGCCGTCGCCGTACGCCCGCACGCCGCCGCTGGTGCTGGTGTGTCGCCAGCTGGGCTCCCTAGATGACTTTGGGCCAGTCACTTTCTCACAGTGCAACCTACCTTACAGGGCTTTTGTTGGGAGGAAATATAGGATAAAAATAGGAGCCACCTTGAGCTCCTGCACAAAAGGGAGATAGAAATGAAATAAATACATTCTTGTTAAAGGAGCTTTAAAGCTTGTTTTGCACATATGTCTGGTGAGTCCTACTCATTGATAGCTTCCCAAAGGGAAGTCCTGTGTCTCCCATTGTGGCCAATTTATACATGGAAGAAGTGGAGAAGAAAGCACTCAACACTTTCCAGGGAACGGTGCCCACCCACTGGTTTAGGTATGTGGATGACACCTGGGTCAAAATCAAGGCCCAGGAAGTACAGGCCTTCACGGACCATATAAACACTATAGATGCCAACATTAGCTTCACCAGAGAAGACACCAAGGACAACAGACTGGCATTCCTAGACTGTGAAGTCCTCATTGGGACCGGTGGCAAGCTAGAAATAGGGATCTACAGGAAACCCACACACACAGATCAATATCTGATGTTTGACTCCCACCATCCACTGCAGCACAAACTAGGAGTCATCAGGACATTGTCACACAGAGCAGAAACCATCCCCACCTCCATGGATTCCAAAAAGAATGAAAATCAGCACCTGAGAACAGCTCTGAAGGCCTGTGGATATCCAAATTGGGCCTTCACTAAATCTAAGTCTACCAGACCTAAAACAGCGACAGATAGGGCTGAGACTCAGAGTAAACGGAAGAACCTGGTCATTCCTTACATGGCTGGCGTGTCTGAAAAGATAAAACAGATATTTGGCAAACACCACATACCTGTATATTTCAAACCCACCAACACACTGAGACAGAGGCTTGTACACCCCAAAGATCAAACTCCAAAACACAAGAAAAGCAATGTAGTGTATGCAATCCAGTGCAGTGAGGAGTGCTCTGAACTCTACATTGGAGAAACCAAACAACCTTTGTACAGGAGGATGGCCCAACACAGGAGAAGTAACACCACAGGACCAGAGTCAGCAGTTTATCTTCATCTAAAGGAAAAAGGACACTCATTTGAGGACATTAATGTTCACATTTTAGACAGAGAAGATAGGTGGTTTGAGAGAGGGGTCAAGGAATCCATTTATGCCAACTTGGAAAATCCTTCCTTGAATAGAGGTGGGGGCCTCAGGCACAATCTTTCCCCCATCTTCCTCCCTGCTTTGTCTTCTGTGCCTAGGAAGATTAAGACCATTTCACAAGCTCAACAGCAGCATGGTGATCTTAACGATCCTCCTTTAGATGATAAAAAGGACTTAAAATAACATCTCAATATAACCATGACCTAGCCCCAGGTGTAAGGTCACACAGCTACCTAGAAACATATTTAGGATTCCCTTACTAACTTTGCTCAGACTGAACAAGCTCCTTGGATAAGGAGCGAAACGTTTCTACTGAGAAAATAGAAATCCAGTTGACATGATTCAAGCCAGAGACTTCCCAAAGGGAAGTTTACCTCCTATGGCCACATAGGGGCACTAATGTCTAAGTAGACAATCTCTTTGAGAAGTCTAGAATCCACCATACCTTCCAGGAAGGCTGGAAAGAGGCCCCAGTTTTCTGAGCATTTCACAGTCAGGATCCCTTCTTTCAAAGGCAAGGAGGTAAATCCTGAGAGGGTGCAAATATTGCCACATCTGTCCTCTACCTTTGCTGCCCTGCCCTGCCCAGTAAACTGGAGGGGGGTTTGTCTCCCTCCAGCAGGAAGTTTCAAATCCAAACACAACCTCCATTAATTTTATTTAAGTTTTACATTTTCACACCACCTGATCCAAAACAGTGCTAGATTATTACCTTGACTGTAATTATGCTTCTTCTTAGCATGTCTGCTTCGACAGGTGTAAGTGATGTTTCTATGATACATTCACACAGGGCCACAACTGGGGGGGGGGGGCAACCGGGGCATGTGCCCTGGGCGCCGTGCTGGGAGGGCGCCAAAATGACAACACCTCCCTCACCAACCCATGGGGGAGGGGCGCGGAATCCATGTTTGCCCCAGGTGACACAGACCCTAGTTGTGGTCCTGCATTCACGTGTGGTTAACTTGAATATGGTTTAAGGTAAAAGGTAAAGGTTCCCTCCGCACATTTGTGCAGTCGTGTCCGACTCTAGGGGCCGGTGCTCATCTCTGTTTCTTAGCCGAAGAGCCAGCGTTGTCCGAAGACGCTTTCACGGTCATGTGGCCGGCATGACGTGTGCGGAACGCTGTTACCTTCCCACCGAAGTGGTACCTATTCATCTACTTGCATTTGCATGCTTTCAAACTGCTAGGTTGGCAAGAGCTGGGGCGAGTGCGGGAGCTCACTCCGTCACACGGGGCTAGGGATTCGAACCTCCGAACTTGCGATCTTCCAATCGACAAGCCTGGCATCTTACCCGCTGAGCCACCATGCCCCTAAAATATGGTTTACCTATCCTAATTTTCTGGGTTGACACAATGCCCTGAACCATAAATTAACTCCATCATTGCAATTTGTAAATCAAGTGGTTTAGCATTATGGCTTGTCAAAAAAAATAATGGTGCTGCTGTGTGCTGTGATTGGCAGCAATGCTTCAGGGTCTTTGGGAAAAGGGAGTCACCAGCTCCCTGGACTTGTCCTTGTAACTGAGAACATCAGAGATGGAACCTTGGGCAATCACAAATGGTCTTCAGTATTCTTTGGAACCCCACTATTTATATACACCATAAATCTTCCAGCGATTTGGGGGCTAGACATGGCAGCAGTATAACTATTTCAAACTCTCCACACCTGATGGTAATATTTATTCTATCATTCCCTAGCACCCTCCTATGTTGGGAATCGTCTTGTTCATTCTTATGATTCGAGCCCTTGGTTTCAGTCCCGCAAATCCAACCTAGATGAAGTCATCGTTGACCCATTAATTGGGAAACCTAGAAGTTGTAATGTCAACACATTTGGAAAGTAGCATGTCAGGGAATGGTAGACTGGACTAGAAAATATTAGGCAAGGTGGAACGATAGTCTATATTGATTTATGGTGACAGATCCCTTCCCTTCCTAGCTTGAACAGGTTAATAGGAATCCAGGAATCACTAGACTGAAAAGGAGGATGATATAAGACCAGATCAGGGCTTTTTTAAAAAAAATAATATTTTAGTATAGCCGTCTAATATGTGGCTCATAGATCAGTTCCAGTCACTGAAGCAATTTTACCAGTTCTTTGGCAGGGTTATCAAATTTTTAATCAAGTCATGATAAACTATCTGCCTGCACTTTCACTCAGGTATAAAAGGAATCTTTAGCTAGATAAACACACACACACACACACACACACACACACACACACACATATTTTCAGGTGGTAAGAAACAGAAATATACCCCAGTTTTAAGAGATCGTCCTCTTCAGATTTTGCATGTATGAAACCTTAGCTATATTGACCATGAAATGGTTAGCCAGGATGTTGGGGCAGGGGGGGCGGGCGATCATGTGCATGGCATGAAAATTGCTCAATCCATTTATGGGCAGTGCCCATAAAAAGGGGGTCTGGCTTCAATCGTATGGTCACAGCTGCCACCTTGGCTTTTTTGAACCTTATTCTAGATGCTCCTGACTCCTAGCTAATATGACCAATGGTCCAGCTTAGCAAAGGCAGATCTACTTTGCCTTGGTAAGACTAAAGCCCCTTTACAACCTTTACCAATAACTGAGTCTCCTTGTCTGCTTATTTTTTTTGGGTGTAGAACATCTTCCTTTTAATGAATGGTATGGTCCGCCGATTTCAAAGTGTGCTTCCTAGCCCCCTTTATGTCCTGTAGCTTGTATAAAGGCAGGATGTCCATTTTTGAAACCAATCAATCAAATGCATGATTTTGGTCCAAGAATTACTGTCTTCATAGGATCATGATTCCAAAATATTTCATAACGTGTATTTTAATGGAGATGCTGCTATATTTAATGGTTCCTCTTTTCTCAAGTATGAACCCATTCCTGATTGTACATCCTTCTTTCCCCTGTCTCCCACATACGGACACACATTCTCTCTCTCTCTCTCTCTCTCTCTCTCTCTCTCTCTCTCTCTCTCTCTCTCTCTCTCTCTCTTTTTGGTAAGGCCAAGCTTGGGATTTGAAGATGTTTATGCCACAGCTCTGGAATTTGGCACCAGGCCCTGGGGGGTCAGGTGACACCTTCTGTTCCCCTTTGCTGGGTCTTTAAAGGGACTAGCCCGAGTACATTCTCCAGGGAGAACCTAACCTTGAACAGACCCAGCATTTATCTGTCCTGTGGTTTTAACCATGCCTGAGCCTGCAAAACCTGGTAAGGGAGCTAATTGTCATCAAACCCTTCTGGACAGAGAAGATAACAAACCCCTTTCTTTTTTTAAAGATAAAATGGGATATTAAGCCAGGGAGGGTTAATAATAACTGATTTGGGCTTGTACCCTCTCCAGCTTGCTGTGTTTTGGATAGCAAAGGGTGTGTTTGGCTCCTGATCTCCCCATCACTCTGTCTTTGAATTTTGCTAATTGATGGATAGGAATGTGCCATTTATTGGTGCTTTGCTTGTGTTGTGATGGTTGCTAAGGTGGAACTGAAAGAGGACTCTGAGATCTCACAAGGACATTCAGGCAGTAGCGACTTTGCTTCAGTCACAGGAAATGGTTGGAGACCATAGTTTAGGCCCATCATCTAGTGGATTTATTACAAGAAGTGAGTGGAAAGGGGGGCCATAAAAATGGGGATGGGCTGAGAGTGTGTGATAGAGTGCTGAGCATGGGGGTGAAACTACGGTATAGGCTTAAAGCTTCCCAATGTATGGATATTATATTCTAGGATTCCATTATATTCTATGATATATTACAGGGCTTTCCAAAGTTTTCCCGCGGCGACACACCAACCGCCGTTGGTGTGTCACCGCGGGAAAACCCGGAAGCACTGATGATGATCAGCGCTTCCAGGTTGTGTGGCGACACACCAGACTGTGTGTGGCGACACACTTTTGTGTCGCCACACACAGTTTGGAAAGCTCTGATATATTATATTCCATTATATTTGGTGATTCTGTGATGTTCTCAGACAAGCAGGAACTAGTTGTTTCCTGTATGTTTTAAAATAAGAGGGAACAAGGAGAAAATAAAACGAACGGATCAATTATTTCAGGCAGAAGCTCTACTTGGCCCACTAAAAGAGACGTAAAGAGGATCATGGGCCCAACTATGGAGATTAAGCTGATTTAGGGGTTAAACTGATTCACTTTTTCTCAGTCTAACTTACCTCACAGGGTTATTATGGGAATAAAATGGCAGATTGAGACGCTTATGCCAATTTGGGCTTTCTTAGCAGAACAGTGGAATACAGTATAAATAAACTAACCAAGTATATATGTCACAATTTCTACAGAGCCCCTCTCGGGTCAGTAGCCTTTGATCTTGCTTTCAGACCAGGGGGAACTCTCGTCTCTAATTGCTAGTCAACTGAGAACACTCATTCTCAAAATTCACCTTTTCTACGAAATGTTATTATGTATATGCAATTGCGTTCATCATTTGTTACCCTCCCCTTTCTCTTGTTTCTCTCACTCTTGACATTTGGACTGGATTAACACACGGCACAAAGCCATAGTTTATTGGGTTCATACATTGCACAATAAGCCATAAACCACAATGGCTGGTTTTACACAAGACATTCAAAAAAGCAAACAGCGCAATGTGGGAACTTAGCCTTAAACTGTACATTCCTTGGGTCCAAAGGTTATCCTTTTCTGTTTATGGGTATGTTATTGATTTTTGTGTGTGCACTACATCATGATTTATTGAGCCCACCAAACATTCAGAACCATCTTTTTACGAAAACTCCTGATACAGGGGATACAGTATTTGTTGATGCAGATTTTGAATGGACCTTTTTGGGCCAAATGCAGTTGTACAGTAATTGCTTCCTGCAACTGGCTGATCTTCAGAACTTTAGTTGAATACAATTCTCCACATTTTCAGCCAGTTTGAAGGACAGCTGGTTGTTGAAAGCTGAATTAGAATTCAGTGCAACTTAGGGTAGAGGTGAAGAGATCCTATGATATTCCAGATGTTGTAGGATTCCAATTCCCATCAACACTGACCACTTGCTGGGACTGAGAGGAGCTGGAGACCAAAAATATCTGAAAGACCACTGTTTCTCCCTCCTACCCTACCTTAAAAGTCCTTTGTTTTCCTGATCTCCTTCTTCCCTTTCTCCTATGCTTTTTTGGAAAGCATAAATATTGATGGCAATGTGGTAATGCTGAATAATAAATAAATACATAGTAAGACTAGGGGCTTGCCTACCCTCTGCCCTCTCACCCTCTCACCAGATGGCTACATCATTTATGATAACTTATACTTACAGTATTTGCCTGGTTGTATACTCTTATCCCTTCTTTCACAGCTAATTAATCCTTTCTAATAGCTGTATACAGATATCAGCAATGATTTATTAGTTGTGAATGAAGAATCAGAGTTGCTTAGATGTGATTCATTGGCTGACATCATGCTTACTATAAAAGTCTAACTGCAGGAAATTTTTAATTGAAGGGTTTAAATATGCAAAGCAAAGTCACTTCTCATAAAACAATCTGAGCAGGATTTACAGTGGAGATCCTCTGGTTTCTGGAGACAGCAGTATATTTGCTAATATATTTCTCCAAATAGAACTGTGGCTTTCTGGGCATGTGTTAAAAAATGCAATCTAATATCTGTTGTGTTTCTAACACAGTCAAGTGCCATATATAGGCTGACCATACGTCCTGTTTTGAACGGGACAGTCCCGTTTTTTTAACCGTCCCGTTGTTTTGATAAAAATCTCAATTTTGTCCCATTTTTTAAACCCGGCGGGAATGGCGCGGAAGGAGGATCCGAGCCGGAGCTGCCGATTGGAGGCAGCCCGGAAGAGGAAGCCCTCCTGCCTATCAGCGCGCGGCAAAGGAGGGCGGAGAGACGGAGAGGAGGGTGGACCGGGGCGCAGGGTTTGCAGGTGGGAGCCAATTGCGTGGACAGGGGGGCAGGGTTTGCAGGCGGGAGCCAATCGCGCGGACCGGGGGCGGGGTTTGCAGGCGGGAGCCAATCGCGCGGACCCGGGGGCAGGGACCCCTTTTTCATGAATACGGAATATTACATAAGACCCTGTCCCGTTTTGCCATCCCAATGTCCCATTTTTGTCTAAAGGAAATATGGTCAGCCTAACCATATACCAATGCATAAAGAATTTGAAAGATCACTTGGTCACTTGGTTTTTACAGCATAAGCAGAGGCCATAAGCTGCTATCTAGCACTGGGACAGCAGAAGTGGGAACTACTGCTGCTGTATTAGGTTGGCTGGTTTCTATATTTGGTAACTGCATATACTGTACACATGCACAGCTTTTTAAAAATTCTTGCAACTATTTATTTATTTATTTAATTTATTTATTTAATTTTTATCCCGCCTTTATTATTTTTTAGAAATAACTCAAGGCGGTGAACATACCTAATACTCCTCCGTCCTCCTATTTTCCCCACAACAACAACCACCCTGTGAGGTGAGTTGGGCTGAGAGAGAGTGACTGGCCCAAGGTCACCCAGCCGGCTTCCATGCCTAAGGCGGGACTAGAACTCTCAGTCTCCTGGTTTGCCATTGGCTCCTTCCTAGGGCGGAGAGACAGGGACTGGCCCAAGGTCACCCAGCCGGCTTTCACGCCTAAGGCGGGACTAGAACTCAGTCTCCTGGTTTCTAGCCCAGCACCTTAACCACTAGACCAAACTGGCTCTCAAACTCTCAAGCTTGAATTCTCTGTCCTGCAGACCCAGGGAATGTACTGCTACTCTCGGCAATTATCACTGAAACAAGAAGTGGGGACTGAAGATTTTTCTATGGCCTCCAGACCTGTGCCACAATAGCCCATCACAGAATGCAACCTATGTTCCTTTTCTTACAGGAACTGAGGCTCAGCAGGACTTATCCAAAGACAGCATGTTCCCTGAGACCAAATACAAAATGATGCTTTGTTACAATCCTTGTAAGAAAGAAGTCAAGTGGACTGACCATTAAGTGTTTCCATCCTGATCATAAGCAGCTCCCCTGGGCATCAGGCCAGCTTAGGGAGCTTAGGACCCAACATGTGGCACATAGCTCTAGCTGCTGCCCCCCAGATCTCCCAGAGGGTGTGGCATACCAAAGAAAGGCTGGGGAGGAGAAGAACCTGATGTAGATGAGACTATGGAAACGTGGCACCAGGTTTGTGGTGCCAAGAGAGAAGATGAGCCAACTTTTCCATACCTCACTGCCAAGGTCTTGGATGCATTGCACATCACTGTCACTTAACAGGTGTCTTCAGCCCAGCATAAAGAAATAAGCAGGTGAGAAATGTATGACGACAGAGAGGATGCATTGTGTTGCTACGGATAGATGGCAGCGCATTCAGCTGATTTGAAGTAGGAGGACTGGTGTGTGCGGGTGGTCATGTGTGTATGTTTGTGAGTGCTTTAAGTCTATCATCAAACATCAACTTATGATCTAGGAACTTTGGCTAAACCCTCAAGTATCTACGAAGGAAAAAAGAGTCCTAAGTGGCTTGTTGAGAGATGAAAACTTGGGAGCTGGAACAACAGGCTAAAGTTGTGAACATTGAGCTAGGAATTTCAGTCATCTGTTTAGATCATGCTTCAGTTATGGACCCACAAGGACTGAGGACCAATAGACAACCTGAACTGTGAGCCAACTGAGGAAGCCCATTTATTGCTGGAAGGTGCAGCATGAATACTCATGGATGAAATTAAACTTAGAACAAGCACTTCTTCCTGGAGAACTTGTCAGAGAAAAAGCTTTTTGGGTGACTCTTGCAATGAAGTCCTGCCCGCCTTGTCAAGGGGATTGGTTTTTTAAGAAAATATGCTGGATAAGTATGTTGGTAAAGAGATGAATGTGAAATGCAAAAGAAGTCCATTTTAGAGAGAGACTGATGCAACAGAGTAGATGGGGTTGAAAGGCTGATCTGAGCCAAAGATGCCTTGTGCGTACAGATTTAGTATAGGAGATCAGGTGTTGCAGGATAGCAGATCTACCACCTACCAGAAGCGGGTACATCTTCCTCCCCACCATCAGACTACAGTAAATCATTTTTGCTCAGTCCTTTCAAGAAAGTCAAACCCTAGAAAAACTCAGGTAGAAAATCAGGGAAGTTGGACCTGAGTATCCCTCCTCTAAAGGCTTTTATTTGAAGGGCTGTCTAGTTCAAGTTCTAGATGAAGACTGATAGAGGGAAAGCAGGGCCTTGAAGTTGTCCTTCAAGAGTTGGCACTTGTTTTATTATTAAGATGGTAGCAACTATTTCTAAATATACATCTGCCCAATTGGCTGATCTCAAAAAGAGCCAAGTATGGTTGGACCTGATTAGTACTTGGATGGGAGACTACCGGAAGAGTCCAGGGCTGTAGGCTAGACTGAGAATTTTTTTAAAAGAAGCAGCCTGAAAAAAGGCAAACCATGTCTGTACTGTAGCATAGAAAACTATATGGAGGTCACCTTGAAGGATTCTTATTTTTACAGATAAGGTGCAATGGAAATTTAAGGCAAATCCATGAACTCTTTTGTTCTTTCTCATTTCTCTTGTCTCTCTTACTCATTCCCCAGATATATCCCTCCAGTATGCAGTTCAAAAGCTGTTTATGGCAATTATTCAGTTATTATTTTTTTTAGCTATGATCCTGAATGCAGTTACTAGAAGTGAATCCCATTAACTTCAGTGGATTTACTTCTAAGTAGGCATCCTTGTGATTACACGGTTAATGTATCTTCCTAGGTTATACTCTTTATGTTGATTTTTTAGGGATCTATGCCCCCATATATGTATTACTGTGTAGTTTATTGCATAATTTTATCCGGTAGAGCTTTGGAAGCAATGCTAGGCTCAGAGATACATTTTCTGAGGCCACCTAAGAACTGCATGAAAGGAGCACACATTCAAGTCTCCTATTGTCATGCCAGACACTCCAGCCAGACTTTTTGTCTTGCCATGATATCAGTTTCAATCCCAATTTCAGTCCTAATTATCTAACTCAATTGTCTAACTCAATTTATCTAGACTTTGATTCTCCAAACAGTTTGGATCTTCTCCAGATCATATGCTGAAATGTGATTGTGCTGCAGTATAGGATTGTCTGAGATTTATTTTCCCACACAGATTTACCTATCTTAGGAATGCTGATTGTAGTATTACATGTACTAGGATGGATGTGCTTTTTAAAAAATGGCCTATATGAAATCATTATATTTGTATATAATGTATATACAATGTATATTTGTAGATAAAGTTGTATGCATCACAAGGGGTTTATGTCCACCATTGTGCATGAAAGTAGGTTCACTTAAGTCCTTTGCCAGGTCTTGGCATCTGTCTAAAACTCAGAGTATTTCCAGATCCAAGCATGATTCTCACAAAGTATTTTCAGCAATATTTATTAAGAAGAAAGAAGGAGGGTTCAAGAATTCCAGCAACTGAATGATTTCCCTTCTACAACTAGTGGAATACATTGGGGTGGTGTCTTCCTCATTTTCTTTTTTCCTGCCATTCTGTAAACTGGCAGGTCTATTCGCTGATAACAAAGGAGCTTGCAGGGGCTGTTGATAAACCATTTCCTGAATCCTTATTGGTCTGGGAACTGATCATTTCATCCCCTAAGTTGGACACCATACCTGCTGCTCCACAGTGGATTGTGCTCAGTATTGTATGTGGGTATCCTTACATGTGTAAGGCTAGGATTATGCTCAGCTGTTAACCTTCTCCATTTTGGAATGTGGAAGGGGCATCCACAGGGGGAATCAAAAAAAGTCAAGATGGCGGGTGTGAACACATGATTGAAGTCCTGCTTTTTTTTTTACATGCATAGCACACACATAGAAAGAGGAGGGGCTGCAATCACATGACCATGCCTACCATCTTGACCTTTCTTGAGCCTTCCATGGATGCCCCTGAAATGTGGAGGTAGATATTATATAAACGTAGGCCATGACTGTATATTCGTGAATAAAGAATTTTGTGATTAGACTGGAATGCATTTTATAACCTACTTCACACATCTTGTCGAACTATTATGTACCTTGTTTGGCTTTAGCTTAGATGGCTATGTGGATCCACCCATTACAGTTTGCAAATTAATGGCTTAATTACACCCATTACAGTGTGTTGTGTGAATCCCATGTGTTGTGGTTTATTCAATACTCCATGAGTAATAAATGAATCATAGTTAAACCAAGTTGTGTTATGTCCATGCATTCAATTATTAATTTATGACCCCAGTCTATATTCTGTGTCTATTTTGTGAAATTGTGGAACAGTGTTACAGTATATGGAGCCATAACATTGGGTTATACTGTTCACTGTATCCAACTTGAACAGGGAGTGAGTTTTAGCAGTGGCAGAGGAACTTTCCCCACTATCACCCACTAGATGTGTTGACATTTCATTTCCCAGGACTTCTGTTCATTGTGGTTTTGCCAGGCTGAGTATTCTGGCTATTCCTATTTGGGGAAGACTGAATTGGAGGTCACATTGTCCTATATTTGGGCTTTATACTTATATATTTATATATCCCCCCATTCTAAAAAGTATTTTCAAGGGTGGTGACTTAGATATTCAAATAAAACAAAGAAATAAAAGTACTACTGTGTTCCAACTGTAATTCCCTGTGGATGTGTATGGTGAGGCTAGTGTGTGTGTGTGCTCGGTACCTTTGTTTGTGAATCCTGCTCTTGATATGGAGAGAAAGTCAAGTTCGTAACTGATTGTGTAACACATATTTGAACAGTGTGAAGAATGTGGGGTGTTTTGTATGACTGGACTTCCAGCAATGTGATTTGTGCATCCCGCGGAGTAGATGTCTGGTTTTATTTCATACAGATATTGGAACAGAGACTGTTCAAAATGTTTAAATGAAAATCCAACGGTGAGTTAAAATGGAATAAGAAATGGAATACTTGATGCTATGTTGCACATCTGAATCTACAGCATTTCATCTTACCTCTTAGCTGGGATTGCATATCACCACAAGTCTATGAAGGTTCTCAGTCATCCAGGTGGAATTGTCTGTAGCTTGAATCATGTCAACTGGATTTCTATTTTCTCAGTGGAAACGTTTCACTCCTTATCCAAGGAGCTTCTTCACTCTGAGCAAAGTTAGTAAGGGAATCCTAAATATGTTTCTAGGTAGCTGTGTGACCTTACACCTGGGGCTAGGTCATGGTTATATTGAGATGTTATTTTAAGTCCTTTTATTATCTAAAGGAGGATCGTTAAGATCACCATGCTGCTGTTGAGCTTGTGAAATGGTCTTAATCTTCCTAGGCACAGAAGACAAAGCAGGGAGGAACCTTTAGATGATAAAAGGACTTAAAATAACATTTCAATATAACCATGACCTAGCCCCAGGTGTAAGGTCACACAGCTACCTAGAAACATATTTAGGATTCCCTTACTAACTTTGCTCAGACTGAAGAAGCTCCTTGGATAAGGAGCGAAACGTTTCCACTGAGAAAATAGAAATCCAGTTGACATGATTCAAGCTACAGACAATATCACCACAAGATTTTTAAGAGTGAGGCATACAAATCTTCTAGTTTTGAGCATTATAATTTAAACCCAGGAAGCCCTACTTTTTGATTCAGCTTCTTTGACTCTCACTTCTGAGCATACTATGATAAGCATTCTGGGTATATGTTCATAGTGGTGTCCCCCAGGATCAATCTTGTGGATAATGAAACTTATGGGAATATGTATATTGTGACTCATTTTATGCATATAAGGACTACACTGCATGCAGATAACGTTTATTTTGAGATGTGCATTAGATTCAGATTCTAGGCAAATCAATCTAAAGATGTTTTTTATTTATTTAATTTTTATCCTGCCTTTATTATTTTTATAGATAACTCAAGGCGGCGAACATACCTAATACTCCTTCCTCCTCTTATTTTCCCCACAACAACAACCCTGTGAGGTGAGTTGGGCTGAGAGGGAGTGACTGGCCCAAGGTCGCCCAGCCGGCTTTCGTGCCTGAGGCGGTACTAGAACTCTCAGTCTCCTGGTTTGCCATGGACTCCTTCCTAGGGCTGAGAGAGAGAGAGTGACTGGCCCAAGGTCGCCCAGCCGGCTTTCGTGCCTAAGGTGGGACTAGAACTCACAGTCTCCTGGTTTCTAGCCCAGTGCCTTAACCATTAGACCAAACTGGCTCTCGTATGTGCATGATCTGCACCTTTCATCTCTGCTCAATGGACTCTCACATAGTTGTGTGTCTATGTAGGGGCGGAGTACATACTGAGGTGTGCTTGCTTAGAGAGTGCAGAGAAGCCCTGCATAGTTTTACTTATATATTTTTTGCTGCTGAGGTTTATCTTCACATTTTGGGGGGTGTCCTTCTCTTTCAAGCCCTGCATAGCGGAGAATTTGTATTTCTGGGCTTGGAGGAGCCGTGCCTGGCGTTTGCAGGGTGAAAGCGAACTGCTTGATAAGAAGCAAGTAAAGTAAACCGAGAGGCCGGCTCGGCCAGAGTGCTGATGCCAAGGGATTCTGCTTCAGCCTGTGGGTTGAATTACTTTAGGGGCTGAGTGAACGCAGCTTAAAGCCAGACGGCTAATTATAAACTTGGCCATGCCTGCTTTCTTGGAGCAGAAAACCCGACTCCCTCTGTGCCCCTAATAGGACAGAGGGTCCCCAAAAAGGCAATGTGAGATGGAGCCCACGAAAGGTCAGAGAGGCACTCACAGCAAGAGATGTAAGAGATATAGGTGCAGGGACCATGCATCCTTTATGATAAAGGACAGTCCTTTATTTCAGAAAGCTGTCCTTTGGATTTATTGATTTTTCAAAAACTCACTTTTGTCCTTTATTTTGCTCATTTCACTTTTACCGCACAAATGGTACCACTTAATGCACAGTCTTTCACATTCATGTGAAAAATATGGAAATTGAATTGTCTTTTTAAAATAAATTTAGATATACTGTTTGAGTTTAGATATTTTTATTTGAATATGCATTTTTGTAAAGTTTTTCTTGGTTTTGCTCTTGAATTTTTCTTTGTAAAGAATAGACATAAACATAAACAATTAATTTTTTTTATCCTTATGAGCCTCTTTGAGGTTTGCCCATTTTTCAGGTTTGTCCTTCTTTTCCCCCCCAAGAAAATATGATCACCGTAGGTGGACTATCATAGGTTAAGGTCTCCCAAACAAAGCCTATGAGAGCAACAGTGTTTTATTGATGAGTCCAGCCCCAAATCTAAATGGAAGACCCTAAATTGAGATCCTCAAAAGCTGAAGAGAGGGGATGATCAGCAGTTCAAAAGAAATGACTATATACCTCCAGGATGCAACAGCCTCATTTTACATTTGCTGAGGCAGGCAGGCTACAGCTGTCCAGCTGGCACTAAAGGCAAATGACAGAATGAGATTAGCAAGTCAAGTTTTGTGAGTCTTTCCTCCCTAATTAATGGGCAAGTAAAACCATAGATGTTACCCCTGCTTACTGCTTCATGTTTGCATGGTATGTGCAGGGGAACCCTCCTGAATTGGGGGTGGGTGGGAGCACAGACCTTTATAAAAAGGTAAAGGTTCCCCCCGCACATTTGTGCAGTCGTGTCCGACTCTAGGGGCCGGTGCTCATCTCCGTTTGTTAGCCGAAGAGCCAACAAACAGCGTTGTCCGAAGACGCTTCCACGGTCATGTGGCCGCATGACGCACGCGGAACGCTGTTACCTTCCCACCAAAGTGGTACCTATTCATCTACTTGCATTTGCATGCTTTCGAATTGCTAGGTTGGCAAGAGCTGGGGCGAGTGCGGGAGCTCACTCCGTCAGGCAGGGCTAGGGATTCGAACCTCCGAACTTGCGATCGACAAGCCTGGCGTCTTACCCGCTGAGCCACCACGCCCCATACAGACCGTTATATTGGGAAGTAAATGATTAAGATGGAGGAACTTACAGTTAGACACTACGACTCCAAGAGTTTCCTTCTTCCTCTTTAGAAACCATAAAACAAAACAAAACAAAACACAACCCCCCCACCTTCTCTAATTGTATGCGCCCTTTTTCAAATGCAGATGGATTCTGCTAAACATTTCTGAATTCCACCCCTCCCCCCGCCCATCATAATGGATCAGGCCCAATAAAACAAGATGAGTGGCTTAATGCTTAGACCAGTGTTTCTCAACCTTGGCTACTTTAAGATGTGTGGGGAATTCTGGGAGTTGAAGTCCACACATCTTAAAGTTGCCAAGGTTGAGAAACACTGGCTTAGACTAAATTTTGCCCTGCCAGCCCAGTGAAAATCAGATAGCAAAAAGTTTAAGTCATCCCTGAGTTGAGCTTGACTCCTGCATCCTTGCAAGCTTTCTTGCTGTCATTGTCTTCTTCTGGGACATTTTTCGACTTCTCAGTCTAGGTTAAAGGCCTAGTATTTCTTGCTAATCTCCCATCCAAGTACTAACCAACCCTTCTTGCTTTCTGAGCACAATTGGCCTGATAACTATTCAAGGCCATTTTAAAAAAAATCAGAAGGTTTTTCTTTTTCCTAGCAATCAAGCAACCTTTTTTTAAATTACCACCACCATTTTGAGTAGCTAAAAGGAAAATGGTCAGGCTGGAGTGTGTGTATATGTATGTTTTTCTGGCTGGTGGAAAAACATAATCATTTCTGTTTGTTTATATTTCCAGGAGCCTGAGCTGATAATATACCTCTTTTTCCCATAGTATGCCAACTAAATGTGTTTTACATAAGGTAGTCCTTGCTTAACAACCATTCTTTTAGTGATGGTTCGGACTTATGATGGTGCTGAAAAAAATGATTTACGACTGGTCCTCGCACTTATGACTGTTGCAGCGTCCTTGCAGTCATGTGATCACGATTTGGGCACTTGGCAACCAGTTCGCATTTATGACCTTCACAGCGTCCCGTGGTCACGTGATTGCCGTTTTCAACCTTCCCAGCTGGCTTCTGGCAAGCAAAATCAATGGGGAACCGCATGATTCACTTAACAACCACGTGGTTCGCTTAATGCTTGTGGTGATTCGCTTAACGACCACTACAAAAAAGGTCGTAAAATTGGGTTGGATTCACTTAATGACCACTTTGCTTAGCAACTGAAATTCTGGTCCCAATTGTGGTCATTAAGCGAGGACTACCTATACACGCACCATACGCTTCCACTACTTCTTCCTCTTCCAAGTGCTGACTCACAGAACTACCATTCAGACACACTTTTGTCACCAGTGATGGTGTCATGGAAAATGTTTTCCATTATGCTTGTACAATTTTAAGAGCAGTAGCAGTTTTTAGCACTACCTGTTAGGGTGCCCAGTGCCACCAAGGAAGCTACAGAGTTGCATAAAATGCGGCTCTGCTATTCTATATAAAAGGTAAAGGTAAAGGTTTCCCCTGCACAGTCGTGTCCGACTCTAGGGGCCGGTGCTCATCTCCGTTTGTTAGCTGAGGAGCCAGCGTTGTCCGAAGACGCTTCCACGGTTGTGTGGCTGGCATGACGCACACTGTTACCTTCCCACCAAAGTGGTACCTATTTATCTACTTGCATTTGCATTTGATGGGCAACTCTGGACATGCTTCCTACATTTTTTATATTTAAACGAGACTTGAAATGGACAGCCCTTCAAGACAAAACAGAGGACCGTCCTCAGTAAAATGGGACCCTGTGACTTGGTAACAGGAAATTGGCTGGGCCTCCCCTAGGCAAAGCCACCCCAACGGTCCAAACGGATTTACTGGGAAAAGCTAAAGTGTGTTAGATTTAGCTTCACTGGCCAGAGCAAATGGGGACCTGAGTCCTGTTAAATCATTCCCCGCCGTGTAGTGTCTCAGAGGCATGTGGGGCAGTGAATTGGAATAAAAGAGGGACCAGCTTCAACATGTGGGCGGTTGCAGAGAGGCAACGTTTGCTCCCTGTGACTGCTGAGTGGGTTCCACGCTCTCCCCGGGCTCCTGTTTCCTCCTCGGAAGTATGCAAAGCATCCTGGAGCAAGGCTGACCGTGCAGGTTCTGGCAGAGTCGAGGCGACAGCTGGACCAGCCTTCCTTTGGGACGGGGGCTGCTGCTGCTGCTGCTGCTGCTGCTGTGCTATTAGCGATCGCTTCGGGTGATGGCTCAGCACTCCGCAGCAGGCTATATTAGGGGCCGGACAGGCTGGGAGAAAGGACTCCGTCCCGGTGGTGGCTTTATTGGGAGGTATGGCGTGCAGACTTAGAGCTTAAATGGGAATGGGCTGGGCACGGGGTCATGCAAGAGAGCGTGCTTTGCTGGGGCTCAAACGTCTCTGAACACATGACTGCAAGGACATCACATGACTGCAAGGATGCTGCAACAGTCATAAGTGTGAGGACCAGTCGTAAATCATTTTTTTCAGCACCATCATAAGTCCGAACCGTCACTAAAAGAATGGCCTACGTCTCCTAACCCCCATCTGCTTGCAATTGCTTAATGGTCTGCACTCTGTCCATGCACCAAAAGCAGACGGGGAACCTCATGGGCCCTGACTTGGGGGAAGAGATCAACTCTTCGCTTTTTATAAGAGGATGAGCAATTAAGGAACCAATATTTTAAAAGAAAATGATCAAAGACTGTACACTTGTCTGACTCTAATATATGTTCATAAACTCCTAGCTGTTAGAATAGGCTCCGTGTCCCACCTCCTCTGCAAGGATTGTAATGGATTTAATAAGTAAATTCAGTGGAGGAGATGAGATGAAGTATTGTCCCATTGAAAGGGTTGCTGCCTTATTCAATAAACCATAGTATGACTTTTGCTTGATGAATCAATTGCTAAATCAATGGATTAATCTGCATAACTTTTAATGTAATAAATGTCTCTTTTCAGATGCTGTCTGACAGTTGCACCTTTTCTAAATACCATTAAAATATTAATATTAGCATTAATAAAAATAATTATTTTTAACGTATTAATTTTTATACTTTTATTTTCCCCAAAAAATCTGTTGCTTGGTGAATTGGGGGCATCATTACAGGTGGTCCTCATTTAACAACCACTTGTTCAGCAACCGTTCAAAGTTACGATGGCGCTGAACAAGGAAACTTGCAACTGATCCTCGTAGTTGCAGCCATCGCAGCATCCCCGCAGTCACATTATCATGATTCGGGCGTTTAGCAACCGGTTTGCAATTACGATGGCCACAGACAGCATCCCATGGTCACATGATCACCATTTGCTACCTTCACTGCCGGCTTCCAACAAGTAAAGTCAATGGGGAAGCTGCAGGAGGTCACAAATGGTGATCACATGACATCACACCTAATGACCGTGTGGGATTTGCTTAATGATGGCAACTAGAACTGCTGCAACTGCCGTCATAAGTCAGCGCGGTCATGTGACATCGTGCTTTACAACCAAGTCACTTAGTGACGGAGTTGCCGGTCCCAATTACCATCATTAAGTGAGGACTACCTGTAACTGAAATCTACCACAGTGGCCCATTTCATCTGAAAGTTGAAACTATGGTTAACATCTTTGGAACAAACCAATATATTATACCAAAGCCTAACAATGGCTTAATATCCTGACGTGTTCTAAAGCAGTTTCCCATCAGATCTTGGTCTGTTGAAAAGAAGCACTCTGTGATTCACAGAATTCCTGACTTATTTACTCATTTGTGTCTAGGAAGGGAAAAGAGATACATGCCTAACAATAAAGGTTGCTCATATCTCAGATTCTTAAGCCAAAACTGGATCTTGGTGGTTTGTGATTTAACATTACAATCCAGTTCTTTTCTGATTTAGCCTGCTCTAGTTTAAGCTGATTTTGCACTGAATGGCCTAAGGAGGGGAGTACTGTGAAAAAAGAAATAATTTTTAAAAAGCTTGGGGCTCCATAGATGGAATAATAAATCTCCTCTAGGTAGGACTCCTAAATCCGGAATTGGAGGATTTGGTTCTAACACCAATTCACATACATTTAAATGCAAAATAAGCAAATCATGTGATAAGTACTTAGCCTTAATATTTAATACACCTTTTAAAAAATGGCTCTTGATTTTTTATCATTCAACAAATTAACTGGAACTGGCAAATTGCTCATCACCGTTTATTTTCTTCTTTCTTAAAAGACTGATTTTGAAGAGAGATTTTTTAAAATAAATGAACCACATGGAAAATGACTACCTTTGCATTAAGATCAGTAGGAGTCTTTATAATAATTTTTGAGGTGTGAAGAGTTATTCTATCTTGATTTTTAAAAAATCAGTGCTGCTTAAAACAGTGGGAAGGTACAATTTTTTAACATTTTTGATTGACATTGCAGCACAATGGTCTGAATCACATGTTTTGGACTGTCTCCCATCAGCCCCAACAGGATTATCAATGGCTTGAAATGATGAGTTTTTTAGCTTGAAATATCTTAAAGGGCTCCACTTGGGAAATAACTTCTCATTATGTAATTATGTGTTATTTCAATGTCTTGCATTGAAACTCTCAAATAAAGTTAAAACCAAATCTACGTGTGTCTGCTACCTGATCTGAGAGCACAGTGTGCAGATTAAACAGTATCAATTTATCCCTTGACTATAGTCCCGAAAAATATAATAACTCAGAACAAATAGCAATAGTAAGGGGTTGTTTTGAGAAGGATGGGAAAGAAAGGAAACATTAAATCACCTTTCTCTCCAAGCTGCGGTTCCTGTTCAAAATGTGGGGGCATAATGGTTTTAATGGGGAAAAAAAACCCATCCTATCACTTCAGCTGATGCATTTATTTTAAGACGTTACAGTAAATGAATTAAGTAGACCTAAATTGACCCTAAGACTGTGTTAAGGCATGCAAACTCACAATTAACTAATTCCTGGTTAAGCCAATCCTATTTTCTGAGTTTACATGGTTTGGCCACAAATATGGCTAAAATACTTTAAACCAGAGCTTTCCAAACTTTTCATGTTGGTGACACACTTTTTAGACATGCATCATTTCGCGACACACTCTTACAGCAGGGCACAAGGCAGGCACTAGGACCTGCATGGAATTACAGCAGGTTTGGAGGCAGCAAGGCACAAGGCAGGCACTAGGACCTGTGTGGAATCACAGCAGGTTTGGAGGCAGCAAGGCACAAGGCAGGCACTAGGACCTGTGCGGAATCACAGCAGGTTTGGAGGCAGCAAGGCACAAGGCAGGCACTAGGACCTGCGTGGAATCCTGGCAGGGCAGGTTTGGAGGCAGCAAGGCACAAGGCAGGCATTAGGACCTGCACGGAATCCTGGCAGGGCTCAGAGGCAGCAGCAGTCGCGACACACCCAGACACTGCAGCCGACACACTAACGCAGGGCTTTCCAAACTTTTCAGTTGGCGACACACCACCGGTGGTGTGCGAAAACCCAGAAGCACTGCCAGAGCGGCGCTTCCGGGTTTTTGTACACCGCCGCCACTGCGGCGCTTTCGGGTTTTCATGCACGGCGGCGGCTGTGTCCTGGTGTGCCGCACGAAAACCTAGAAGTGCTGATGGTCCGCCACCGCCGCACGCACTACCGTGCACAGCGGTGCGCCATCGGCGCTTCCAGGTTTTTGCGCGGCACACCTGGGCCCCGCAGGCAACACAGTACTGTGTTGCAACACACAGTTTGGAAAGCTATGCACTAACGTGTCGCGACACACAGTTTGGAAAGCTCTGCTTTAAACTATCTTGAACTTAGAAATCACATTATAATTTGAGTTTCTGATGAATAAGCAAACTAAGGTTTATAATTACTTATAGCTTATAGTTGCTTGTCTGCTTTTGCTTTCTACATTATCAGCATTTCTATCTGTGGTTGTAGTTACTTGGAATTGGAATAATAGCTTTTGTTCAATAACGTATTACTGTAGTTCAAATCCACACCAACCCATATTTAGCAGAAACTATTGTTCACAGACTCTTAAAACTGTGGTTTAAATCCTGATGTGATGGATGATTAGTCTATGGTTCATCAATTCACACAAAACCTCTCCAAAGCTCTCCAAACTGGTTGCCTTTTGACATTTGGTTAATACTCGCATCTTCAGTGACCATTAACCACGCTGGTGAAAGTAATAGGAGAAGACATCCTATATATATCTTCTCAAAAGTAAACTCAGTTGGGCTCAATCATGTCCGTTTAAAATTGCATCCAAAATTGAACTGTATAGCTGAATGTTTGGTAACAAGTAAAGAAAAAGCCATACCCATTCTTCTATAAAATCTGCTTAGGGGACAACACCTTGCCAGCCTTGGTTGATTTCAGAAAGCTAAGCAGAGTCAGACCTGGTAAGTACTTCCATGGGAGACCACAAGGATATCCCAGAGTTGTACAGGTAGTCCTCGCTTAATGACCACAATTCAGACCAGCAACACTGTCACTTAGTGATACAATCATTAAGCAAAACATCACGTGACTGCAACAGACTTACAGCCTCACTTCCACTGCGGTCATTAAGCGAATCTCCCACAGTCGTTACATGAAACATCATGCGACCACAACTTGGGATTTTACTGCTGGCTTCTCCATTGACTCTGCTTGTTGGAAGCGGCTGTGAAGCACGCAAATGGCAATCACGTGACTGCAGGATGCTGCGACAGTTGTAAATGCGAGGACCAGTTGTAAAGTTACTTTTACAGTGCTTGTAAAACAGGACCAGTTGTAAAGTTACTTTTACAGTGCTTGCACTGTAACTTCGAACAGTTGCTAAACAGGGCAGTCCTTAAGCAAGGTCTACCTGTAGATTAAACTGCATAGTTGAAAAAAAAAGGTCTGAAGTAAGACAATTGCAAACCACTTTTGTACTGTAGCCAATGAAAATACACATGTATGTCTATGACATCACCAGGAATCAAGTGTGACTTGAAGAGGACTTTATCTCCTCCTCATTCTTCTCCAAAAAACATGACATATGCGTAAGAGTCATTTCTGTAGAATTGCTACAATCACAGGATTCTTGCTTATGTTTCCATGCATGTGTGTGTGTGCGTGTGCGTGTTTCCTCGCTCTTTAATCTCAAACAGGAATTGCTCCATCTACTCTGCCCTGCTACCTAATTGATTTCTAGCACCCCCAATTCCTCCAGGGTCAATTCATCATCAGTCATACCCTCTTGTCCTACAAGCTTCTCTTTGCTCCCTGAAATCCGTATTTCACTCATTCCTTCTTGATGTTGCTCCTTCCGAAGGTGGTCATTTGGGAGGGAGGTCCTTGCACATGAAGAACGTGGGATGCTGGGGAAAAACTCAGCAAGGGAGCGAGGATGGAGTAGAGAAAAGGCACTTGGCATTTGAGAGCATCCATATAACTGGTACAGTGGATGATCCTCTTCGTGTAGGTGCTATTTAGTTGTAAGATCAAATCTTGTGTTTTGATCATCCTAAATACTGTTGCCTGTGTACCTCATATCAATATGGCACATGATGTGAGACTAAGCTAAAAGTGGATTTGGGTAGTTTATAGAAGAAGGCAATGGAAACCTATTTCTGTAGTGTTGCCATGAAAACTATATGGACTTGTCCCCAAGTGACCAGGAATTGACTTGAAGAGGTCTTTATCTTTACTTTGTTTGTGGTTTGGCATCTGGTGGGAACTAGGCCATCTCATTAAATCACAGTATGGTTTATGAACATATACAGAACAGCAGCATACATATATGTTCATAACTGTACTGTGAATACAGCAGTTGTGTTTTGTTAACTCAAGTTTAGGGTTTAGTGTGTTGTGTTGTGGCACTCATCACACTTTGTACAAAACAATTCTGCAATATCCAAACTTGCCTAAAACACCCTTTTAGCATTAGTGTACTGCTCCATTTAGAACAAGGGTGGGGAACCTTTTTTCTGCCAAGGGCCATTTGGATATTTATAACCGGGGACCAGGGGGGTGGGGGGCAGGGTTTCTGGGATTTTCGCGGACCAGGGGCTGGAGTTTGCAGGCGGGAGCCAATCACAAGCACTGGGGGGCAGGGTTTGCGGGCGGGAGCCAATCATGTGGAAGGGGTGGGGTTTGCGGGCAGGAGCCCCGCGGGCCTTAGGCTGGAGCCCCGCAGGCCATATATGGCCCGCGGGCCTGACATTGCCCACCCCTGATTTAGAACCTTGCTTAATATTTGGCCCAATGCTAGAAGGAGGGGAAGAAAGATAGCTTTGATATAGGTTATATGAGGAATACTAATCTTCTATTCACTCTTTTGAAGCAGGGATCCTTAATGAATTTGAACTTTGCATATTATTTGTTTTATTCTATTATCCACATGTATTAAAAAGTATCAATGCATGCAACAGCATTAAAGAATCCATACAACCATGAAATTAATAAGTAATAAAAAAAAATGGGAGGAAAGGTCTGGAAATAATGTTGTAAACAGAACTCCAAAAATGTTGTCCATATTGCTTGAAGAACATATTTTTGCTCCCTTTGTTAAAAAAGCACTATTTCAAATATTTCATTTATTTGTTTGTAAATTACACGAAGCAATTGAGGCTCAGGGTGGTGTTCAACAAAGCAGAGTAAAACCACAAGTAACAAACAAACCAACAAACGACAAATATAAAGCTATACAGTAACTGGCACCCACTATCATTCAAAACCACCCACACTCAGTCAAGGTCAAAGTCTCATTTGATTTTGATGGTTTTAATTGGCTTATTTATTACTTTGGTTTTTATGCTGCTCCACTTCTGAAGATCCCCCAAGTTGTTTGGAGTGGACGTAGAGAGTCAAGTTAGTTGGTTAGATAGTTCTTGATATCTCCTGGTCTTATGCCATACAGGGCCGTGCAGTGGGCCTGGAGACCAGTTAGGAACCAACTGTAATATTGGTGTTATTCTTTAGTGGCAGGTTTGCCCCACTAGCAGTATAGCTGGCACATTTTGTACCAGCTGCAGCTTCTGAGTTACTTCCAAGGCCAGCCCCACATAGAGTCCATTACACACTACATTATCAACGATATTGCTCAATTCAATATAGATTTCACATTCCAGGGTTGCATAATAAGTCCTTTAGCTAACTCCTGCACAAAATATCCATAGTTCTTGATATCTTGATAGATTCCAAATACTGGTAACTCAACGAAGAACATACCATTCCTGAACAAACAGTAATGGATGCAGAACCGTATTGTAACAAGCAGTTAAGTTGAATAGACTGCTAAGAAGCACTCTGAGATTTAACTCAAACTCATTTTTTTAATTCTACAAAGTTTTAAGAACAGCTTATTCAGAGCTGAGTTGATCAAAAGTAATAATGCAATGAGTGGCTCAGTTTATCCAAAGAACAGACTTGGAAGCTATTTTAAAACTAGGCTTATGATGTAGCCTTCTCATGGCTAAGTGGGTCAAAGCTGAAAGCCAATATTTTTATATATGTCTTGCAGTACTAAGTGTAGGTGTTGAAACTGATACCTGCGCAATACCTGCCAGGGCTTCAGTGGGGTCAGATAATAACTCTCAAGCTGAGTCCAAGGAGGAGATGAACTCTGAAGTTGCTTACTCCAGTCAGTAACCGAAGATAGGATAAATGCCCAGTTATGAACCTGGAAGTGTAGAAAGTTTAATTCCCCTCTCTTAATAGACAATTGTAATTTATGAAATGAAAACCTTGCAAGACGTCCTTGCCAAAGAACTATATATAATATCTTGTAAATATGCCATGGAATAAGCATACAGCAAATATCTCAGATTCAATGTTGAATCTATAGCTGTCTTAATTGCATTACCCCAAATACTCAAGGGAATTCTAGATAATCTAGAATTTGTGTCAAAACAGGAGTTAAATAAAAATTTAGTTATTCAGAAGGGTTCCTCAGTATTCTTACACCAAGGTAAATGGACAACAGACCAGGAGTCTGCTGGCATGTTTTCCGACTAATGGTTTTTATTAAAAGGCATCAGCTTTTCTGAGCTGCAGTTCATTTCATCAGGTGTAGTATGACTAGACTGAAGTAGGATGTAAACTGGGGTGAGGTGAGGGGAAAAGGTTGGTGTGGGGAGAGGGAGGAGAAGATCCGTTATTATGTAGGTTACATGTGAGACAGATTACCAGTATCTTATCAATTAATAATGGTACTATATTAAAAACCCATAGTGTTTGTTGAGATCTTCTGAGATTGCCTGAAACCTTTTGATGCATGTCAGCTCAACAATTTTTTGCCGGGTGGTGCTGTTAACATCTCATTTTTCTAAAAGAATCACTTTGAGGCCTGCTATGGAGTGTCCTGGGTGTTCTTATCAATTAACAATTTGTAATCTGTCTCACATGTAACCTACATCTATATAACCAATCCATCTTCCCCTCCCTCTCCCCACACCTTTTCCCCCCTTGACCACTTTACCCCAATTGAAATCCTACATCAGTCTAGCCAGTCTATGTATCTGAGGAAGTGAGGTACAGCTCATGACAGTTTATGCCTTTTAAAAAAAGGTGCTATGATTTTTTGTCATCATAGACTAACACAGCTTTCTTCCTACAATGTCATAGATGGACAACAATAGTAATCCAAATCACTATATTTTATTACTGTGACCCAATGGCATCTAGTTTGATTTTCTTCAGTATGTAGAGTAACCTGAAAGGACCTCAAATTCCTCAATAATGAGATAAGATCAGGAATAAAAAATTCTTGTTGTTGTTGTTGTTGCTGTTCAGTCATTTAGTCGTGTCCGACTCTTCGTGACCTCATGGACCATAGCACGCCAGGCCTTCCTGTCCTCCACTGTCTCCCGGACTTTACTCAAATTCATGTTTGTTACATCGGTGATGCTATCTAACCATCTCATCCTCTGCTGTCCCCTTCTCCTTTTGCCTTCACTCTTTCCCAGCATCAGGGTCTTTTCCTCTCTTCGCATTAGGTGGCCAAAGTATTTGAGCTTCAGCTTCAGTATCTGTCCTTCCAATGAGCAGTCAGGGTTGATTTCCTAGTCCAGAGCTTTCCAAACTTTTCATGTTGGTGACACACTTTTTAGACATGCATCATTTCGCGACACACTCTTACAGCAGGGCATCATTTCGCGACACACTCTTACAGCAGGGCACAAGGCAGGCACTAGGACCTGCGTGGAATCACAGCAGGTTTGGAGGCAGCAAGGCACAAGGCAGGCACTAGGACCCGTGTGGAAACCTGGTGGGGCTCGGAGGTAGCAGCAGCTGCGACACACCTGGACACTGCAGCTGACACACTAACGTGTCCCGACACACAGTTTGGAAAGTTCTGTCCTAGTCTATGTAAAAAAAAATATCATCAACATGCAACAAAGTTTTACACTTTGTTCAGCCTACTGTAATTCCACTGATACTTTCATAATTTCAGGTATGACATTGGCCATTGGAAGGTGGTAGAGTTTGCCTTCAGAAGCCAGTGGACATTGTGGGGTGGAAGCTGGCGGGTGCTGGTGGATATAAGTGAATGGCAAGAGGTCCTAAAGCCAAATTAAAAAGAAAAGAAGAAAAAGAACAACAATGAGGTATACCTCAACATCAATTAACTGCAGTCAGGGTATACCATTAGTAAATCATCCATGATTTGGACATTGAATAAATGATAGGTAAAAGTAAAGGTTTTCCCCTGCACAGTCGTGTCCGATTCTAGGGGGTGGTGCTCATCTTCGTTTCTTAGCCAAAGAGCCAGCATTGTCCAAAGATGCTTCCGCGGTCATGTGGTCGGCATGATGCGCACGGAACGCTGTTACCTACCCACCGAAGTGGTACCTATTCATCTACTTGCATTTGCATGCTTTCGAATTGCTAGGTTGGCAAGAGCTGGGGCGAGTGCGGGAGCTCACTCCGTCATGTGGCGCTCAGGTCTCGAACCGCCGACCTTCCAATCGACAAGCCTGGTGTCTTAACCACTGAGCCATCGCACCCCCAGAATAAATCATATCAATCCCAAATATAAAACTTTACAGAACTTTACAGAAACCAAAATAAATCAAAACTGCCTGCAAAAACTGCAGATGGAACATAACAAAAGCTTTCTGAGCATCCACAGAGATTACAGCTGCTGGGTCTTGTTTATTTTGAATTAAAGCAAGAACAATAAAAATCTGATATTGTCTGAAGCTTGACAGACTTCTATAAATATAGCCTGATCTGGACCATTATAGCTGGAAGGATACCCTCTTCTCTGAGGGACAAAATAACTGTTAAAATCTCAGCATCCACATTTCTCATCTGTTAGAACATGGAGTAATATCACTGTCTGGTTTAGAAAAAACTGGAATGTTTGTCTTTTTAGTATTAGTTTAGGAATTTATTTGAAAAGGCTTCAGTATAGATCTCTAACAAAATAGAGACCAAAACCCAATATACTTTCTTATCACTCATCTGGAAAACTATCAGAAGCAGGATCTTCTTCAATTTGATAGATTTAATTGTAGTGACAATTTCTTTAAGCAAAAGAGGCAAAATAAAATTAGTAGCTTGATCCTGTGATAAACGTGGCAAACCCACTTTCTGTATAAAGGAATTTATCTTATCTTCAGAAACAACTTTCGTACAATTCAGAATAATTTTTTAAAGAAAAAATGATTAATGATGCTACAACAGATGGCACGATATTACATTGCTTAAGGTTTTTTTTAAGTCTAGAAGGTAATAACTTGCAATATTTCTCTCCCTTTTCCCAATAGGATTGCTTTGTTCAAGGTAGTAAAATTCTGTCTTAGAAACATAGAGCTTGTTAAGTTCGTAGTTAGATTTATATCCTTCCGGAGATAGATGGGATGAATAAAGCAATAATAATTCATTTATTTTCTCCTTTAAAAAAGTAAATTTAGCCAATTGTTGTTTCTTTTTTATAAGAAGTGATTAAATAGTGTGACCTTGAATAAATGTTTTAGCAGCATCCGAGGTGATCTGCAGAGGGTGTCAAAAACGTTAAGGTAACAGGTTTAACAGTGCAGTTGAAACCCTGGTCTGTTTTTAAGTGCATTAGTTGATTCATGTAAAAAAAGGGGCTGTGGTTTGATTGTATAGTTGCAACACCAACTTGAGTTTTTTGACTCCCCCGTGGATTCCCAATGGTTATGTTCTATGCCAGAGCTTTCCAAACTGTGTGTCGTGACATGTTAGTGTGTCGGCTGCAGTGTCTGGGGGTGTCGCGGCTGCTGCTGCCTCCGAGCCCTGCCAGGATTCCGCGCAGGTCCTAGTGCCTGCCTTGTACCCTGCTGTAAGAGTGTGTCGTGAAATGATGCATGTCTAAAAAGTGTGTCACCAACATGAAAAGTTTGGAAAGCTCTGTTCTATGCCAAAGACAATGATGGAAGAAAGTCTCTTTTTAGGAAAATATCTACCATTTTCTGTTCCACTTGCTTGACAGATCTTTGCAGCAAAGACACCACTTAAAGAGTATTTGTAATTTTTCACCAGATAGTGCAATATGCTTCAGAGGAGCATGATTTGAAATTATAATGTTATATGCTTTAACTTTAGACATCAAAGAATCAGAAATAAAAAAATAATCTAGCCAAAAGCCATTCTTATGCGTGAAGGAAAGAAAAACATATTCCCCTTAGGAAGGATTAATAGAACGCCAGCTGAGATAAAAGAATAAAAGGCGACTGTACTGAGGCATGCTATTAAATTTAATTGTTGAATTCATCTAAACATGCTTTACTCAGAGCGTCGTACTATTATTGGCAGCTAAAATGTTTGTACTGTTCTAAAGATCCTGCGCTTTCTAAATTCACATTTGTCTTTGAGTCTTTCCTCACTTACACCTAACCATGGCACAAACATGCCCTGACAAACTTTTTTTTACCACGTTCCCATAACATTGCCTTCATCTTGTCCCCAGGCCATGAGTGAAAGAACCTTAAGTTGTCTTTAGCTACTATTAAAGTAGTGATTTCTGTCATATACCAACTAAGGGCAGCCTTGAAGAATATAAAAATGTGCTCCTTACTGTGGAAGGAACCCAGATCATTGCAGTTATGGGAACAGAAGCATTAGAGGCAGGATAGGGATCAGCAGTGGGAACAGCCAGTCATACTGGTATACTTTTCTACTGACTCAAGGATGGGTAGATAACACTTCATCTCAGTGGTGGGAAAGGGCCCTTTGTGTTGTCTGATTAGAGATCAGATTAGCAATATAGCAACTGATTATCAGACAGATGGAGTATGCCTGGATACACAGGTTGATAGACATTTTCATTGTTATAATCCAATTTTTCTCCACTTGGTTACACCAGATGTGCTGCATTACAGTAAAATTTTCATCATTCCCAACCAAGATGACTAGTAATACTGCCTTCCATTATATTTGTCCACCCTTTAAAACATTCAGATAAACATACATACATACATACATACATACATACATACATACATACATACATACATACATACATATTGCCCAAGGGATCATTTGGTCCAGGGTAGCATTCTAAAAAGTTGATGGGCCCCAAGAAAAGCAGAATTTGATTAAATTTTAATAGTGATGTAGTGGTTATGGTGTTTAAATAGGACTGGGGAGACCCAAAGTTACATCTACTCTCAGCCATGGAAACGCACACTAGGTGATCTTGGGCCAGTCTTTCTCTTTCAACTTACCTCACATGTTGCTATTGGCATAAAATGCTGTGAGGTCCCTATATAACACCCCCCCCCCCCCGAGCTCCCAGAGAAAAGGTGGAATATAAATCTACAAAAATAAATTAAAGAATAATAAAGTTCATTGTTTTAATTAAGTGAATGAACATAGGTTTACAATACAGTTTTCATTCTTAGTTAATTATTATGGTTAATAAGATTACAGCTGATGCATTTAATATTTTTGCCTTTCTGTCATGTTAAAAATGCTAATTTAAAGGCAACTTAGAGTTGAAGGGTTGTACCTTATCCTTCTCACAGCCCTGTTTTAAAGACGGTTTGTAGAAATAACTTCATCAAGATAAATGATGCTAGGTGTGAAGAGCTCATTTTGAATTCACAATGCAAGTGTATGCTTTGAGGTCTATTGAAAACACAGGATGGCAGATTTTCCACAGTTTTAGATTACTTTATTCTCTCCAAACCTTCTCCAAATGACTGACATTTCTTCCTAGAATACTATTCCTTCAGCTTTCTCCTCAAAATAATGTTTTTATGGACATCCTCTGGATAATATAGTTCTTGTCATTTCCAATCTTCACAGGGTATGCTGTTATTTATATAGCCAAAATAGCATCACCCACAGAGGAGAATCTGGCATCAGTATGCTTAGAGCAGCTCCCAAGATTTGCAGAATTATTAAAAAAGAAAAAAAGGGGGTAGTTTCTAAAAATAGCTTACCCAAGGCTGAGTGTGTGCAGTGGCCACAAAATAATAACTGTTGGAAGGATAAAAATGGAGGAGGATAGAGTTCAGTAGGAATTCAGAACAATGACAATCATGCTGCAACATTCTGCTTTACAAGGCCGTAAACAGCTGCTGACATCCTGCAGCTACAGGATCTGTCTACCGGTATAGGGAATCTGGCCTTTGAAGATGGTTCATGTGGCTTACAAACTGCTTGGGAAAGTCCTGTGTCTTCTCCCCAAGTCATGCCCCATCTCCCCTTTGTTTACAGCACTTCAAATCACTTTACTGATCAAATGGTTAAACTGTTAAGGGGAGGAAGAAAAATAATGCCATTCAAAATAGGTATTTGGCCCCCAAATTTTGGGCATGATCTCAGGAACAGGGTAGCTTCTGGAAGCCACATAATGGCTTGGCGCAGCTCCATGTGGTCAGGGGACATGGGTTGCCCGGTGGCGCACACTTTTCTGTTTTCATCCCTATCTGCTGTGTTTTCATTCCTCTGCAGCAGCAAAGAAGAAAGAGGTGAAGAAAGAAGAGACAAAGGCCGGGAAGAAAGAAGGGCCAAAAAGTAAGACCAAAAGCCGTATTTCGACCTGCTCATGCTTACGCTGGCTAGTAGAAAGTCAATTCCTCATTTTTTTTAGATTGGAAGAATGAAGAGCTGCAGAGAACATACTGTTTGCCTTTCTGTTTCCTAGAGGTTATGAATAGCCTCAGCAAGGGAATGGAAATGAAATGGCATGCAAAGCCTTTTCAAGACTCTTGAAAGGCCAAGGACAGAATATTCATCCGAGAATGTTTTTCCATCACCCTTTGAAGTCAGTATCCCAATAAACCTCTATATGTGGAGAAGCCCCCAAAGTGAAAGACCTTGAGATTATATGCTATCTGAATAAAAAGAATTTAATCCACCTGGTCATTGCCAATATTGTACCATCCTTAGGGCAGTTGCTCTTCCCAAGAATACCTTGATGGTATAATTATGCCCCTGTTAAGAAGAAACAGTTAAAAAAGAGCCTAGTGCTTATTCCAAAGCAGAGTCGGTATAGATGCTAGACTCCAAGGGTGTGCCTACTGCTATCAACCAAAACACATTATACAGTTATTGTGTTTTTTTCCACTGAATAAATATTCTCTGATAAGAAGCAGTGCCAAAGTATGATTGTGGGTGGGTGAAGGGGATCAGAGGACAGCTTATCTGGATACCATGAAGCTTGGTGGACAATTGGACTATAAAAGCATGATCTGGAAACATCTCAAGATGTTCAGGGCTCACCAGGCTGTTTTTGATAGACTTCTCCTTCCAGCTTCTTGTGTATCAGTTATTTATTTACTATCCCACCTTTATTATTTTTATAAATAACTCAAGGCAGGGAACAAACCTATTACTCCTTCCTCCTCTTATTTTCCCCACAACCACCACCCTGTGAAGTGAGTTGGGCTGAGAGAGAGAGAGACTGGCCCAAGGTCACCCAGCCGGCTTTCATGCCTAAGGCGCGACTAGAACTCTCAGTCTCCTGGTTTCTAGCCCGTTGCCTTAACACAGGCAGAATGTGTCTACTTTGACTGAGAGCCATGCATTTGATTCCCTTGCAATCTTGTATATGCTACTGTATGTCCATTCAGTGAAAAGGCCCAGGAAAGCAACATGAATTAATCAAAACATCCCTTGGCTACTTGGAATATATTATGCTTGAATCTTATTTGGCCCTGTATTCTCAGAGTTGAAGGAGGATGGGGAAGTCTTTGCATACCTTGTAATGCAAAATTTAAGCAGAGACCTACTGCTTGCTGACCTCTGCATTAGTCTTCCACATGCTGGCATGTTGACCTAGAAAAACTGGCTCCCAACCCATAGTCTGCTGATCCCTGACAGACCATTTTAATTAAAGGAATGACAAGTAAGTAAGATGATATCTTTATTGGTCCAGGAAAAAATGACTCCTTTGCTGCTTTTGATATCTTTCCTTTGTGGGATCCAGCATGGCATTGATACCTAATTGAAAAGGACATTACTACCTATTAAAATATAAAGCCAAAAATCACACTATACAGGATGTATGTTTAAAATATCCAGTCATACAAAGCAGGTTTGAACCCTAGTTTTTTGAGGTGAGCTAAGCTGCCACAGCAAGTTTTGATTCATTGTCATCTTAGCAAAATGTTCAAGTTGGTTTTATGGATTCTAGATTCTGGCAGAAAAATAGCTCCACATTCCACTTGGGGCTTGATTTTCAGCTCTTGCTATCTGCTTTGAAAGCTTTTGCTTCAGCTTTAGACTAATCATAGCATAGCAGAACGTTGGAGTATTATACTGAACCATGCATTATGCCCAAATTATTATTTCTTCTGCAGAAGAAACTATAAGTAGCTGTAGCCATGGTATGAGAAACTGGTTTGTTTCAACTGACTGTACAATATTGTTTTATTGATCTCTTTTTTGCAGACACACTAGAGCAATGTTTCCCAACCTTGGCAACTTTAAAATGTGTGGACTTCAACTCCGAGAATTCCCTAGCAAGCATGGCTGGCTGGGGAATTCTGGGAGTTGAAGTCCACACATCTTAAAGTTGCCAAGGTTGAGAAACACTGCACTAGAGGAACAGAGAGTGGGGATGTGTGTGTGAGCTCAGAAGTCCAAAGATTGTTCACTTAGCAAGAAATCACTTAATGGCTTCATCCAAACTAATGTTGCACTCAAAGGCTTAGTCCTTGCGAAACGTTTCTGTTTCTATGTATTTCATTCAAACATAAGGCCCTGCTGTTGGTTTTTTATGGCAAGAGATTTAATTCATTTTTATAAGGCTAACCTACATGGGATAAGAATGTGGGTAAAATTTAAATATCCAGACCTGAGATCTTTACAAGCCTGCGAAAAGCTGTGTTGCAACAAGAATTTGTACTTGGAACTGTGAGGAAAGTAGCACATTACTCCCTGGTTATAGCTAAACATCTAATCTTTCCCCCCATCTCTTCTATTTTCCCTAGCTGAGGCTCCAGCAGAGCAGGTGCCAGGAGGTAAGAACATTTCATCCTAGAAAAATAGCGAAAGAAATCGGCTGGCAGGGCTCACTTGACATCCTGGCCCAAAGGCCTGAAGGAACAACCAGCTCTCTAATGCTTTGCAAACAGCCAACAGGGTTGGGACTATCCAGATCTCTGGGGGGACGTTTTTCCACAGGGAAGGTGCTGGAACAGAGAAAGTATGATAACATTGCTTAATAGAGGGACCTGGAACATGCCCAAGCCTGTCACTTCTGATGGGTAAGCAGAAACCATAGGAGACAGGCAGTCCTGCAAGTAACCTAGTTCTGAGCCATACAGGGCTTTATGGGTAACAACCAGCACCTGGAATTGCACCCAGAAGCTCAATGGAAATCAGTGCAGCTCACACAGAAGTAGTGTTATATGGGCTTATTGTGAAGTGTCCAAAAATGCCCATGCCACTGCATTCTGGACAAGTCACAGTTTTCAAATGCTATTCAAGAGCAGCCCCACATAGAGTCCATTACAGTTATCCAACTGGGAGATAACTAAGGGATGAGTTACTGCAAGCGCTATTCCATTCAGAGCTAAAGTTGGAAAATATCTGGATCCAGAGGGACCCAGAACTCACAACCATTTGCTCTTGCCAGGGTTGACCTGAAGCCTGTCCTTCTCCATCCAGACCTCCTCAAGCCTTCAGACACTGAGGAACCTCAATGGCTTCACTTGCTGATCCAGGGCAGAGATGTATAGTTCCTGTTGAGGGATGACTTCACCCAGCAGGTTCATGTAGATGTTGAATGGATGAGTGGGGAGAGAGTGAAGCTCTGAGGAACCCTGCAAAGCGGGCCCCCAGGCTTCAACCTCTCCTTCACCACCACCAGGGCCTGGAGAAAGGAGGAGAACTACCACAACATCATACCTCCTACTCCCTAGTCCCTGAGCTGGTCCAGAAGGATACCATGATTAAGACTATATAGAAGTCCAAAGAATCACCAATGCTTAGTAGCTCTGGAGCTAGCTCTATTTTTAACCAAATTCTATATATAATAAACTTGGCTCCCTCATCCCCCCCCCCCCCGCAATGTTGGAGTAAAATATTTTGGAGAGAAATTATGTTAACTATAATTATGTTTAAAAGTAAATGAAATCAAACTTAATTTTTGTTCTGGCCCACCCATAAATTCTTGGTACTCCAAGTGGTCCTTGGCTGGAAATAAACTGATTCACTTAAGCAGCCTGAGGATGTCCTTGTGCTGGTAGAGGACATGGAATACTTTTTACAGGTTGCTGTCTTAAATTCCTAGCTAAGTCATGCTCTTGATATTTTGGCCTTGGGCTTCATAATCTGTCCTTCCACCTTAGAACTTGAGTGCAGTGATAATAGTTTCTCCTGCTTTGCTCTATCCCAGCACCCCAATCACCCCAGCACCTTTCTTCCGCCTAATTCATTGATCAATCTATCTTTTTTCCCTCCCCCAGTGGAAGACAAAGGGGATCCCTCCACACAGTCAGATGGAATCTTCATCAAGAAGCCGGAAAATTTGCTAATACAATGCGGTAAATGGCGAAGTAGAAAGGCAGGCAGATCCACACATAATCTAAATTCCAGGGATTCACACAAACTTTGTTTTAAAAGTATTTCTTCTTATCGTTTTGTTGTACATTGTGCTTTTCTTAGAGAACCTTCCTTCCTTCCTTCCTTCCTTCCTTCCTTCCTTCCTTCCTTCCTTCCTTCCTTCCTTCCTTCCTTCCTTCCTTCCAGTTTGTTTCTAATTCCTGCTAGATTAGTATACAACCAAGCTATAAGATTTGGTGTGTCCTGCCTTAAGCCACTGGTCAATGTTTTATTAGGTCAGTTTGCATTATCAGCAACAGTCAGGACACTTCTAAGAACCTTCTCTTAGAGGACAAGTAAGTTCCTTCTCCCAATCCTATCTAGGAAAGCCAAGGTTTGAACCCAGAATTGTCTGCTTGCAAAGTACATGCTCTAGCGTTGACCTACGGCTGTCTCCCAATCAGTATAAAGTGACTATTGGTTCCTCTAGGTTAGGCTGACCATATTTCCTTGAGACAAAAATGGGACATTGGGATGGCAAAAATGGGACGGGGTTAAACTTATGTAATATTCCGTATTCATGAAAACGTAAGACGATAAAAAAAGTTTTAAAGAGTTTTTAAGATCCATTTGCTGGTCCTTAAACAGATTACTCTCTATAAAAATAATTTTGTTTTCATTAAAATGAAAAAGTTTTGTTACATGAACATATTGAGTTAACAATTATTCTTCAGTGACAGAACTCATACAAAAATTTAGGTAGACGTAGAGGGGGGCTGTGTTTGACAGGAGGCAAGTGGGGAAAGCACAGCTCACGGGCTTTGTAACATCACGGAACACAGGAAGGAGGGGAGGGGGGAAAGAAGAGAGGCAGGGAAGGGAGGATTCAAAAACTCCATGCCCGGCAAGGCTTCTCTTCCTTCTGCCTTCCTTCCTCTTCCTTCTGCTTTTTTTTTTCTCCCTCTTTTCTCTCTCTCCCACAATCCCAAACAAAATACTCCCTCTTGCCAAGCTGGAGAAATAATCAGTTTCACTCTTGAAAAAAGGGGGCGGGATCACATCCCAAACGCATTTTAATAAAACAAACAGAGAGCAGAGAGCGACCAGCTAAGAGCAGAGCAGAGGCAGTGGCAAAGATCTCTCTCCCCACCTCTGTCTCCCTCCCTCTCTCTCTTTCCACCTTCCTTGCCCCTCTCTAGTGTCACCCAACATCAGGCACCTCAATCAAGCACTTTTAAAATGATAATTGCATCTTGGATGAATCAATCTTGCCATGCCTGACATTTTGCTAATTAAAAAAAAAAACGGGACAAAATTGACATTTATATTAAAACGATGGAACGGTCGGGAAATGTGAAAAAAACGGTACTGTCCCGTTTAAAACGGTACGTATGGTCAGCCTACTCTAGGTCAGTATCCACTAGGGCAGCCTCCCTGACGCTAACAACCTCCAGCAAGGTTGGCCTGAAACCTCACCATCCCTAGCCACCACAACCAATGGCTGTGTGGTCTGACAATGTTGGGATTTGTAGTCCAGCACATTTAGAGAGTACCGGTAACTTCATTGCCTGCGATGGCTCTCTGAGCAATGCTCAGTATTGTCTACAATGAACAATGGCTCTTCAGGGTTTCAGAGTGAGCCTGTCTTTTCCTGTCATACAGACATTTTCTTGCCTTAAAAAACACCTTATAGAAGCTTAATTCTCTTGAGTTAGATGCACTGTATAGGGTAACAAAGTGCCTGTCTGGATCGGGGAACAGATGTTCTGACCTATATGTCTCCTTCCTATAGGTGGCGAAGTGACTATCATCATGCAGTTGGATGGGGCTCAGCTCCCCTGCAGTCCCTCGATCAAGTGGTTCAAGGGGAAGTGGCTGGAGTTGGGCATTAAGAGCGGGCTGCGGTTCCAGTTCACAGAGAGCTTTGACAAGGATAAAAATGTGAGTCCCTGCAGAAAAGGAGGCTAAAGAGATGCTGATGTCTGCTCTCTCAGAATCTGTTGCACTCTTAAAACGCCTTTTCTCTAACTACCATAGCTTATTCCCAAAGGATACTGAGACATACGCTTTGCAATAGCAGCTGAGAATTCTGCCAAGCCACAATTCCCAGGCTCAGCCCGATTTGGCTTGTAAACATGCCCTCAGAACAGTGGTGCTTTCCTAAACCCATTGCTCTCTAAACCTTCAGTTTGAAGTTTTGGATGTTTGGAGAACTTGTAGGACTTTTCCAATGATCCGCTTTCCCCGGGAATATCTCCATGTTTCTTTGGTTCCAGTAAAACTGCATTTGCTTGCTTTCCAATGCCTACATTTCGCAGCTAAGAAAAAGGCTTCTCAGCTGCTCTTCAGAACAAAGGACGCCAAGCCACGGGGAGGGTGGGGGCAGCATCAGGTTGGAGAAACCTGCCATATAGAATGCTGCTGGGTGACACACGTGACATTATGACAGTGTTCGCACAACAGGTTTTTGCGTGTGTACGTTGAATCACAAAGTAATAAAACAGCTCTGTACAAGGGTTAGACCTGTTGAGTACATAGGAGGGAGAACCCAGGGAATCCCAGGCTGTAGAACAGACTGGGAAGTCAAAAAGCATCCTGGAAAAGGGCAATGGCCCACCACATCTGTACCGTTGCCAAAAAATCCTGCATGGCTGGGTCCATATAGTCACCAAGAGTTGAACCATTATCTGTTGCCCCCAGCCCCACTAGGAAGGTCTCCATCATTTGGGGAGCATTGAGCTGCCTTTTAATAGGATTTACATTTTTGCAGCTGTACATTTCATAGTTTTGGTGCTACCATTCATCTCTCCCCTTGAATGTTTTAAAATCCTAGCACCAAGCTATTCCTTGTGGCCTTTTGTAAACCAACAGTTCCAGAGTAATACCAGGAGCCTGTGAGTTCTAGTCCTGCCTTAGGCATGAAAGCCGGCTGGGTGACTTTGGGCCAGTCTCTCTCTCTCAGCCCAACTCACCTCACAGGGTGGTTGTTGTTGTGGGGAAAATAGGAGGAGGGAGGAGTATTAGGTATGTTCACTGCCTTGAGTTATTTATGAAAATAATCAAGGTGGGATAAAAAATCTAACCCAACCCCCAGAAATCCAGATTTCTTAACCACTTGGAAATGTCCTCAGCTTCAGACCTTTGAAATAAGTGAAGTAGAAATCTAAATATAACTGAGAACGTCACTGATTTCAGTCTAAACAGGACATTTTAAGCTGATTTAAATCTTTGAGATTTAACTGCTTAAACAGACTGAGAGCAAAATTAGAACAATTTTGGCAAATACACAGTCTCAATCTCATATTTGCCAAAATAACAGGAATTAGCACAGAGGAAGGGAAAAAATCTGGGTGAGATATCAATAATGTAGCCGTGCTTAAGCCTTCTGTGTCTGTTGCAAATCTCCCCCCACCCCCAACTATTTTTTTACCTGTCAAACCCACTTTTTTTACTGGTCAAAGCCTGGATTGGAAAATAAACAAACCAACAAACAAATAAATCTACCTGTGGGGATTCTTAGATGAGAATTGACGACAAGGTGCAGAATTAGTCATCCTACTCCTATTAGTTTTTCTGCTACTACTGTCTCCCTAGAAGGGGCGTGATGGCTCAGCGGTTAAGACGCCAGGCTTGTCGATCGGAAGGTCGCAAGTTTGGAGGTTCGAGACCCGAGACCCGAGCGCCGCGTGACGGAGTGAGCTCCCACACTTGCCCCAGCTCTTGCCAACCTAGCAATTCGAAAGCATGCAAATGCAAGTAGATGAATAGGTACCACTTCGGTGGGAAGGTAACAGTGTTCCACATGCGTCATGCCGGCCACATGACCGCGGAAGTGTCTTCGGACAACGCTGGCTCTTTGGCTAACAAATGGAGATGAGCACCGCCCCCTAGAGTCGGACATGACTGTGCGGCGGAACCTTTACCTTTACTATCTCCCTATCTTGGAACTCTGTGTTTTTCACATCATATTGAATCTCCTTGGAAGTCCCATTAACACCAGTGGAATATAGAGATGCCTGACTTTCCCTAGTTCAGAACCATTATATGCCAAAGATATAGTGGCAGAAAAAATAGCTACTAACAAACTTTCTTTGTCCTTATGTTTTGTTTATTCCCAAAGATTTACTCCTGTGAGCTGAAAATTGGGAAAGTAGTAATTGAAGACCGGGGTGACTATCGCTGTGAGGTGACAGCCAAGGACTTTTTTGACAGCTGTGTCTTCAATATTGATGTGGAAGGTACCACCGGGTTCACACTGAATGCTAATCTCTAAACCTAAATTAACAAAACTCAATTGTTCGTATATCATGCTATGCTCAAACAGATAGACAATAGCTGGGTTTCCCACAACTCACTGAGCCACAGACTACCCAACTCCACTTTAGCCCAGACCCACGTTGTACAAACTCAACCTAAATGTCTTGACACCTCATGTCATCCTTTGGAGACTACATCCCATCAAATAGTATATTATACTGGTCAAGATTAATCTTGTACATTGCCTTCAAAGGTGAATATATTGGCAATTTTCTGTGGCTGACTTACCTCTCTGGAACTTTAGCCTTTGGGATGTTTTATCATTCCTTTATTTATACCCGTGGATGATGTATATATGTTCGTCTATTACTCCTGCTTACTGTAGCTAGCATTACTGCTCCCACACAGTTATTTGGAGCAAAAAGCAGTTTTTACTTTAGAGGACATGTTTTTTGTTCCTAATTTCCATGTTGTTTTCCCATTCCTAACCCTGCAAACTCCCTTCTGCCTTATAAATCGTTGTTATCTTCTCCTCCAGCCCCAAGAACCGAAGGAACTGACAATATTTTACAAGCTTTCAAACGGACGTAAGTACTCACGGTTTCAGCACAAATGAATCCCCAACTTGGGTCAGCCCACCTCCATTTGACCATTCTGGTTTTGTTGGACTGCAGACTCCATAGTTCTGACCCCATAGTTCTGCTGCTCAGCCTGACAAATATGGGGGGTGGCAGGTAAGGAAATGCAGGCTCAGTATATAGGATCATGAAAACAATTCCAAACTCAAACCACAATGAGACAATGGAGTGTGCAAGTTTTAGCAATCCCCAGAACTCTTCTTCAGACAAAATACTGCAAAAATCAGAAGAGGAAGAGGAAGCAAAACATTAAAAAATGACAATGCATGGTGCTTTGGAATGAAAAGTGCCCTGTTCTTTTCCTTGCAGTGGAGATGCCAAAAGTGATATTGCCGGAGAGCTGGATTTCACAGGCTTGCTTAAGAAGAGGTACAGTAAGTGAAGATGTTGGGACTGGAGGGAGGAGTAACAGTAGTTCTCTCTCGGCCTGGTTATAGATGAGAGGCATGTCAGTCTAAGGAAAACAGGTAAAATTCATTCAGCTGTAATAAAAGACCTTCAGTGTGGAAAATACAACCATTTGCTTTAAATTACAAATACAAACAATATTGCCAAGAAGAGTTATTGTTTGAATTGCTAGGCTGAAAGACAAGTTTCCTCAAAGAAAAGGAAGAAAGGATCCAGCCTCTCGAAGAGAATATTTGTAGCTCAGGGTTGAACTGGGGAGTCTTTGGTGCTCTCTGAGCCTTGTTGTTTTCACGCAGAAGTTTCATTGCCAGGCTAGGCAACATCTTCAGTGCGAAAAGGGAGTGGAACTTGCTGTCTGTTTATATACCCTGGCTTGTCCTGCCTGTGTTGCTGGGGGTCTTGTACTCTCCTTGGTAGTTCCTTGATTGGGCTGTTGTGTGCTGTTTGGGTGATTGACTGAGTTAATAGTTCCTTGATTAAGGTTTATTGTGTTGTTTGATTGCTCCTCTGCTGCTAATCTTGCTGTTAATCTATGCATATCTGTCCTACAACATACAGTGTAAGGACTGTAACAGCCACTATGTAGGACAGACTGGCAGAAGACTAGCAGAACGCATCCACGAACACCAACTAGCAGTCAGAAGACATGATGAAAACTCCTTAATCTCACAACACATGGACAGACTTAACCATACTTTCAACTGGGAAACTGTGAGCATATTAGACCAGGCCAAATCCAAAAATGCTAGAGAATTCCTAGAAGCTTGGCACTCAGACAAAGCAGCCATCAACAGACACATAGAGGTTAACAACATTTACATACCATTCATAAGAGACAATAGAATAGCCAGAAGACCAGAACACCCCTGGGCCAGCAATCAACAACAAGATATGCATAGATTAACAGCAAGATTAGCAGCAGAGGAGCAATCAAACAACACAATAGACCTTAATCAAGGAACTATTAACTCAGTCAATCACCCAAACAGCACACAACAGCCCAATCAAGGAACTACCAAGGAGAGTACAAGACCCCCACCAACACAGGCAGGACAAGCCAGGGTATATAAACAGACAGCAAGTTCCACTCCCTTTTCGCACTGAAGATGTTGCCTAGCCTGGCAATGAAACATCTGCATGAAAACAACAAGGCTCAGAGAGCACCAAAGACTCCCCAGATCCAGCCTCTGCTTGATTATCTTCCCTGCCCCCAGGCTTCCTGTATGTGCCATGCACCAATAATAGTGAAACTTCAGGGTCTTGTTATTGCCTCCTTCAGATGCCAGGACAAGCATTTTTCAGTTACTCTGATGCTCTGATGCTCTGGAGCAGTTTTTCTCAACCTTGGCAACTTGAAGATGTGTGGACTTCAACTCCCAGAATTCCCCAGCTAGCATGGGGAAGTTGAAGTCCACACATCTTTAAGTTGCCAAGGTTGAGAAACACTGCCCTGGAGGATGGTGTATTTGCTCCTGCTCTGGAAAAAAAAGTTGAATTCCCTTATGTTCCTCCTTCATGACATGCTAGTACTCTTTGGTCCTAAAGCAGCGGTCCCCAACCTTTTTGGCACCAGGGTCTGGTCGTGGAAGAAAATTTTTCCATGGACCGGGAGGAGCGGGGTTTTTAGGCGGGAGCCAATCGCGTGTACCGGGGGGCCTGGGGTTTGCAGGCGGGAGCCAATTGCGTGCACCGGGGGGGCAGGGTTTGCAGGCAGGAGCTAATCGCGCGCACTGGGGGCGGGTAATCGCGCGCACTGGGGGGCGGGGTTTGCAGGCAGGAGCCCCACAGCACACTTCCTAACAGGCCACGGCCCACTAGTGGGCCGCGGCCCACAGGTTGGGGACCCCTGTCCTAAAGGACAGGCAGAGGTAGTAAGTAATAAAAGCAGAAACAAGAGAAGGAGATGAATAAGGAATATCAAACTAAGTGGGTCTGAACATGGCATACAGGAGAAGTCCTATTTTCTAGTAATCGATTTGCTTCTTCAGAGTCAGCAGTCAGGAGCTAATACGTTTCTTATAATAATTTGCTGTCATTAAGAAAAGCCAATGAGGAAGCCAGTTAAGGCTGAAGGTAGCAGCAGTGATCATGAGAAATATTGTCCAATTTACCATGGTTCCTAGTTTGAGAAAGACTCTTTGTGGAAAAGATAACACCACCAGAGTAATAATTTCTAAGAATGGAAATATGAATCTTCAGTCTATGGGCAAAACCGAACTTCTTCCATTTTTTTAAAATCTGGAAATTCCTTAAAATTTCTACAAACATCATTCCATCTCTGTTTTGACCAGCCCATAGGCAGCTTCGTTGGTTATAGTAGTTTGAGACTGAGGAGGTGAGCTTTATTCAGTTAATTTCCTGTGAGAGATGCAAAAGAATTAGGTTGAAAAATGCCCTTTTAGGAATATAGTATATTGTATTTACCTGAATTTTTTTCTCAAATAATTTGCTTTTAAAATGGGAGGTATTAGATTTCCTGATAATATGATAATGGAAGAAGATGGGGGGGGGGATGTTCTGTGTAATTTCTTTTTGGCTTCATGGTGGTTAAATTCAGGACAAGCTTTGTTTGGAGAAATATGGTAGTGTGCTATCTGCATTCACTATTGTGAATAGGAACAGACAAGTATTGGTCGTTCTGGAGGATAGGTTTGAAGGCTCCCTCTTCCTCCATCCCTCTCTGTAGAGAAGTGCAAGAAGAAGAGAAAAAAAAGAAAAAGAAGGCCGATGATGATGATATGGGGATCCCACCAGAGATCTGGGAACTGCTGAAGGGTGTGACCAAGAAAAGCGAGTATGAGCGCATTGCCTTCGAGTATGGTATCACTGATCTGCGCGGCATGTTGAAAAGGCTCAAGAAAGCCAAGGTGGAGATCAAGAAAAGTGCAGGTCAGCTAGGATGCTTTTTTTCTGGGTACCAGAGAAATCTCTCCTGAGATAGTTTCTGTTTGATATGGGTGGGTGATCCAGAGCTCCATCCTACAGATTTTGCCATATGGCAGGCAGCTCCAACCTAGATGGATTGGGCCTACTCCCAGAAATCCAAGGCAGTATGATTAATGGCTGACTGGAAATTCTGGGAGATGAAGTCCAAAATATCTGGAAGGGACTATGTTGGTGGAGATTGCAAAACAGCTTATGTTTAAATGGGATTTTAATGTGAGTAGTTAAGTGGTATGTTCTAGCATTTCAGCACAACATATTGTCTCGTTAGCTTTCTCTCAGCTTTCCACCTCCTCTAGTCCAAGAGCACAGAAAGGGTGTCTATTCTCAATATCTTTTTTAGCCTTCATTAAGAAACTGGATCCTGCCTATCAAGTTGACAAAGGCCACAAGATCAAGATGTGGGTGGAGGTGAGCGATCCTGACCTACCTATCAAATGGCTGAAAAATGGGCAAGTGATCAAGCCCAGCGGCAAGTAAGTGAGGTGGCAAAGAAAGGATGCCTGTTTATTGTTCTAGTGCAGAGCTTTCCAAACTGTGTGTCGGGACACGTTAGTGTGTTGGCTGCAGTGTCTGGGTGTGTCACGGCTGCTGCTGCCTCCGAGCCCTGCCAGGATTCTGCACAGGTCCTAGTGCCTGCCTTCTGCCTTCAAACCTGCTGTGATTCTGCGCAGGTCCTAGTGCCTGCCTTGTGCCCTGCTGTAAGAGTGTGTCACGGAATGATGCTCTGCTGTAAGAGTGTGTCGCGAAATGATGCATGTCTAAAAAGTGTGTCACCAACATGAAAAGTTTGGAAAGCTCTGTTCTAGTGGGTAGGAAATGGGAAAGTAGATTGGGAGCCAGGGGAAAGAGTACTATGGTTCTCTCTGTGCAGGTGCCTGTGTTTTTCCTTCTTGCGGGTAGGTTCATCTTTGAGAATGTGGGCAAGAAACGTATCCTGACGATCACCAAGACCACGCTGGCTGATGATGCAGCCTACGAATGTGTGGCTAGGGATGAGAAGTGCTTCACAGAGGTCTTTGTAAGAGGTGAGGATAGAGGATGCATGGAAATACAACCTGTTTGGAGAAGATGACAAAGGGGATGACTTGCAGAATAAAGTTGAGAGGCCTAGCCTTGCCTGAGCAATATCACCACTATACATTCTCTTTCTGGTCTTTCTATACCTAGAACCACCTGTCCTGATCATGAGTGGCCTGGATGACCAGCAAGTATTTGTGGGAGACAAAGTAGTAATGGAAGTAGAAGTATCCGAGGAAGGAGCCCAGGTAATGTGGTAAGTTCCCAGTTCAACTTTTCCTAATTTTCTCTTTTTTATCCTCTAGTTTATCAGCTGACTTCGAAATAATCCCTGTCTCTGGTATTGGCTATCTCTTAAACTTTCCAACATGTATTTCTTGTTGGTTTGTTTCCATCTTTCTTTTTTTTTAAATTCAACTTAAAAAAATAGTAACAGAAGAATAATGAGGTAAAAAATAAAAACGTCAATTTTAATTCTTTTCAAATGTTATCAAAATCTATGATTTAAATCTAGGAGGCAAAAATTCTAGATTAACAGAATAATAATGATAAATTTATAGGTTACACATAGTTAAAAAGAAGGAGAAAAGAGATGGAAATGTTGCCTGAAGATATAGAATCATAAAGAGAACAATTTTAGGAAATTTGATCAGATTGCTTGAAAATATGGCTATTATTATTATTATTATTATTATTATTATTATTATTATTATATTTATTTATTTATTTATTTATTTAACTTATATGACCGCCCATCTGGAAAAGCCATAATTTCTGCCCATTATGATGCTGAGAAGACTCTTGTCTTCTCCCCTGTTTTACTTGCATCATAAGCACTGCCGTGTCTCCTCAGTCGTGTCCTCTCTCCATCTTCTTCCCTTTTTCCTCTCTTCATCTCTAGGTTGAAGGATGGTGTGGAGTTGACTCGTGAAGATACCTTCAAGTATCGCTTGAGAAAAGATGGCAAAAAGCACATGCTCATAATCAATGAGGCTTTCAAGGAGGATGCTGGGCGCTACCAGATTGTAACCAACGGGGGCCAATCAGAGGCAGTTCTTGCAGTTGAAGGTCTGTGGAGGCCAATGGAAAGGCTGTAAAGGGATTTGGAGGTTTTTCCTAATGGAATTTACGTGTTCAAATCTTTCCCTTTCTTACCATCCAGACAAACCGCTCGAGGTAATTCAAGGTATTGCTGATCTGACTGTCAAGGCCACCGAGCAAGCCGTCTTCAAGTGTGAAGTGTCTGATGAGAAGGTGACAGGCAAATGGTACAAGAATGGAGTTGAGATCCGGCCCAGTAAACGCATCACAGTTTCTCACAAGGGCAGGTGAGAATTTGGAAAAAACAGCAGAATGTAGGCAAAATGTTTCTTGGTGGCATTTGTGGGTGTTACGGCGCCATTTGTGCCTGCCATTTTATTAATTCAGCTGAATCTGTTCTGGCATTGTGGGTTAAACACTTGCCTTGAGCATATGAAATTCAGCTCTCGGTTTTTGCTTCGGTGTAAATCTCACTGGACAGGCTTGGGCAGAGCACCATCTCTCTATCCAACGTACTTCACTGTTTTGTTTTTGGAATATAATTTCTGGAGGAAGGGAAGAATAAAAAATGTAATAAAGACAAACCCCGTATTTATTTTAAGGGCGGGATGCCTGATTTATTTATTTTTTAATGCAGACATTCGCATACACATTGATGCACACCAATTCACCACTTCCTTATACTTTTAAGTGCTAAATACCCTACACTCAATTAATTGAGGTTTCATAAAGCATCTTTCTGGTTGCTTTAGCTTTGTTTGCTTTTCTTTGGGACCTAGTGCTTAAATACTGCATGAGAAACCACAGTTTGATGCGATGTATCCTATTACATCTCTGAACAGCCAGTTTGCTCATTTGGATGAGAAATGAGTTGTTTAATGGTGAGGGGAAATCATTGTGCTGAACCATCTGTGAGGGCTGATCTTAAGTTAGAATCTCAGCCCTGTGAATCAGCTGATGGTGGTCCATCCATTCTGATCCTCTGTCTGTAACATCGATTTTATTCTGCAGGGTCCACAAGCTGATCATTGATGACGTGAGACCTGAAGATGAAGGAGATTACACCTTTGTCCCTGATGGACATGCTCTTTCGCTTTCTGCTAAGCTCAACTTCTTGGGTCAGTGCAGAGGGACTCGGGTAGGACGCTTGGGGTTCTCCGCAAAGTGCAAACCCCCTGAGATGCACAGATGTGACCACAGTCCATGTGCAGAACAGTGGCTGAGTGGCCGAGTATCATGTCTTTCATGGTATTCATCCAGAAACATATTAAAACCCGAGCTTGGGTTTTCTAAGTTTCTTCCGCAGCCACATATCTAGCCTACTTGGAGTATGACTGCACTACATGGGACTCTTGGATAGGTTCCTGCCTGCAAATATATGATTTCTTTTGTTTCTCATGTTCAGATTGCAAAGATGGCTGCTTCGTTTGCCAAATGGAGTTGCCTATGAGCAAAAAAAGAGCTGTGCCACAAAGGGCTAAAAAAAATAGGACCCCTCCCCCCATCATGTTAAACAGGGATTTTTGCAAAACAACTAATGACAAACTGTGTGAATGTTGCAAGGGGAAATGAAGTGAAGTAGCGAAAATCCTGAGCAAAATTACCACGGGATGAGGTATCACCAATATGCTGATGATACCCAGTTATACATCTCCGTCCCGGGTGAAGTAAGTGATGCGGTCAATGCCTTATCTCAGTGCCTGGAGGCTGTGGGGGTCTGGATGGGGAACACAGGCTTCAACTGAACCCTGGTAAGACGGAGTGGCTGTGGATTGATGGCCCCCCTGGATCCGGGAAGTTGTCATCTTTGGTTCTGGGGGGGGGGGGTTGCACTACCCCACTCGGATCCAGTGCGGAATCTGGGGGTCCTCCTGGACTCGCGACTCCTGCTCGAAGAGCAGGTGGCAGTCGTGGCCAGGAGGGGCTTTGCACAGCTGCGAGTTGTGCGCCAGTTACGCCCTTTCCTGGATCGGGAGGCCCTCCGAACAGTCACTCACGCCCTTGTCATCTCCCGTATAGACTATTGTAATGCGCTCTACATGGGGCTACCCTTGAAGAGTATCCGGAAGCTTCAGCTGGTGCAGAATGCAGCGGCGCGAGCAGTTATGAGTGCCAGAAGATCGGCACATGTGACACCCCTGCTACGCAAGCTGCATTGGGTGCCAGTTTGCTTCCGGGTCCAATTCAAGGTGTTGGTGATTACCTTTAAAGCCCTACATGGCATAGGACCAGGGTACCTGAGGGACCGTCTCGTCCCGATAACGTCGGCCCGCCCCACCCGTGCATGCAGAGAGGGCATGCTTCGGACCCCCTCAACAAGAGAATTCCATCTAGCGGGGTCCAGGAGGCGTGCCTTCTCTGCGATAGCGCCCGCCTTGTGGAATATCCTGCCCCCGGAGGTGAGACTGGCCCCCTCCCTCCTGGCCTTTCGGAAGGCCCTTAAGACCTGGCTCTGCCACCTGGCCTGGGACGACGGAGGTGGTAGTGCCTCCTGGGGTTGGCTGGCCCCGTAGCTCCACGATCTATCTGCGGGTCCTAATCCATCTTGGATTTTATTTTATTATGTTATGCTTGTGTTTTTAGATATTTTGTATAGTTTTTATTTTTTTTTTAATTTTATTTGTTGTAACCCGCCCAGAGTCCCTTGTATGGGAGATGGGCGGGGAATAAATTTGAAAAATAAAATAAAATAAATAAAAATATAAAATAAAAATTTTATTCCAAGGCTGGATGATATGCTCTAGAACTCATCAGTCTAGAATAGGAGTTGACAACATTTTTGCAGACAAGGGCCACAATTATTGTTGTTGCCATTGTCAGCAGGGAGCAATGACATTGAGGTTGTGAGGTCACCCAAATGTATGGAGTTAATTTTTCTAGGATTTTTTTTTTCTTTTGGCTTTCCTTGCTTCATTTTTCAATTTTTAAAAATGGGAAATTATGCCCTTGGTGGTTCTGGTAGTTTGCTGTGAAATTTTTGGGGTCGGGTGGGGGACTTCAGAAGAGTTCGCGGTCCTGGGGGTCACCCGCTCTCGGTCTAAACTTCAGTGTTTTGTGTATGTGTGTGTTTAAATGAATGCCTCAGTTGCAAAGCTTTTATGCTAATTGCAGAAGCCACATTTCCTATTCTGTGGCTTATTCATGGATGTAATCTTTCTGATATGATTGGGTTCTGTTTGTAAGGAAGTTTATGGTGCCCTTATTTCATAGGGGACACTACTTTGGGGGATGACACCATATCCTAATTCTATAGTGGCACAGAAAGAATATAGGTTTTACAACCTCAAAACATTGCCCAGAGGTTTCACTGCTGTTATTTCTTCTTTCTCTTCCCCTTTCTAGAAATCAAGATTGAATATGTCCCTAAGCAAGGTGGGTGGATTCTTTCAATCTTGGGAGAATGTTGGCTAGGACAGGAGCCTCAGAATTCTCTCCAACAGAATTCAAGCTTTCTGAAAACTTTATATGAATGAGTGAAGCGAAGGGGCCCTTTCATCTCCCTGCATTAAAGAATGTTAACGGGACCAGAGAGGTCAGATGTAGACCAATGTTGCTCAATGGCTGCCTGCTGAAGGACCTTAGCCTAAAGTTTATGCTCAGCCCACGAATCTCACTTGAAAAGCTGCGGGCAAGTCACATTGTTCAGGGGGTTAAGGCATCTCCCATATTTGGACAGGCTACAACATTTGGGGCATTTTAATTTAGAAAATAAAAGCAAGGAAGGAAGGACATGTATGGGGCGTGGTGGCTCACCGGGTAAAACGCCAGGCTTGTCGATCGGAAGATCGCAGGTTCGGAGGTTCGAATCCCTAGCCCCACGTGACGGAGTGAGCTCCCGCACTCACCCCAGCTCTTGCCAACCTAGCAGTTCGAAAGCATGCACATGCAAGTAGATTAATAGGTACCACTTCAGTGGGTAGGTAACAGCGTTCCGCGTGCGTCATGCCGGCCACATGACCGTGGAAGCGTCTTCGGACAGCGCTGGCTCTTCGGCTAACAAATGGAGATGAGCACCAGCCCCTAGAGTCGGACACGACTGCACAACTGTGCGGGGGGAACCTTTACCTTTACCTTAAGGAAGGACATGATCTCATGAAGCTGAATGGTGGGAGTTTCAGGGCAGTCAAAATAAAGCATTTTATCACACAGCAAACCGTTATACAGTACTTTGACTCTCAATGCCACAAGATGAAGAGACAGCCACCAGCTTGGATGGGTTAGATGAGAAGAAGACTACCTATAACTACTAGTCATGACAGCTGGACCTCTCCTGTCCAGGAGGAGGGAGCTATTGACTTCAGGTCTTCCTTGTGGCCCTTCCCGAGGCATCTGATTGGCCCGAGATTGCTGGACTAAATATGCTTCTGTATTGGTCCACTAAGCTCTTCTATCCTTTGGACAATTATGTACAGTTCTTTCCATAAAATGGAAATAATTATCTCCACTGAGGAACAGTACCTTTTTGCTTTGAGTTGTTGACACAAACTAAGCCATGCACCTCTGCAGCTGAGGCAGGCCCAGTGTTACAAAGAAATCCCCATAAGAAGCCATCTCTGTGAGAGAGCTTAGGCAGGCAACTGAGACTAAGTGTCAGGAGAATGGGTATAATGATACAGTCCCCAACAAAAGGCCCCAATAAACAAAGAAGGGAACACAAATCAGCCAGTCTCTGTGGATCCAAGCCCTTGTTCACTCTCTTGGGAGCTGTTAGTAGCCTCGGGGAAATATACAATTCCTGGAAATACCAGCTAATGCATGACTAATGTGGAGGGGAAATCGTTTCACTGTCATTTCTGGTTTTCCCAGAACCCCCCAAGATCCACTTAGATTGTGGATCAGGGAAAACAAATGAAAACACCATTGTGGTTGTTGCTGGAAACAAACTACGCCTGGACGTGAACATCACTGGAGAACCGGCACCAACAGCAACTTGGATAAAGGGTAAAGAAGTAGGTATTTGTTGGGTCAGAGTGGAACATATCAGGGCTTCAGTTTCAAAAGCGGGGAAGCTGAAGAATGCTAACTAATTTGCATCGCTGCCTCTTTCTCAAAATTAACTTCTTCCAGACTTTGGAATTGGGGGGCGCTGATGGAAGGAGTGGGTGTAGGACTAGCATTCCCTTGAGCAACCTGAAATGCTACAGGTGGGCCACACTTTGCCCATCCCAGCTCTTCAGCCATAATTTCACAATAGACAATGAGGTCGTACCAAATCGAACCTATATTAATAGGGCTATGCAAAGCGTTTAGATGGGGGGGATTCACCATTTTTAGAACACCCCTCTCTTGCAATCACGAAAGAAGCTTCCGAGGTTGCCTTGGGCGTTGCTCCTGGCTGGCTGCGCATGCAGTTTGGAGACAGCGGGAAGTGCCTTTGCAAGCAGTCATGCAACCCTTGGCAAATGATGCTGTTGCTGTAATGATTCACAGGGAGGGCTTTTCTTCGTGTTCCCATGTGTTACAAAGTACCTCATTACAGTGCTTTTCGCAGTGCTAATTAAATCGAAAAGGACTAAAGAGACGTTACTTACTATTATTTAAGTGATTTTATTACTTTTATTACTTAAAACCTCTTCGGTAAGTCAAGCTTGCTCAACACTAAAAGTGCTGCATTTTCTTAAAATACTATAAGTGCAATTAAAATGTCTGTAAAATAATACTTCAGATGTCAGCATCCTTTCTGTAAGAATCACTGCTTCCTAGTGTAGACTGAATTAATTATAATAATTAGAATTCAGCTGATTCTTCCATTAGGTTTTTTTAAAAAGCTTTTTGTGGTTATAAAAGTTTCCTTTTTTCTTACACTCCCTGGTATATGCATTCTAACAATGTAACCAAATCAGTGATGTTCCCTTTAAAGTTTATTTTACATGCCTTTTTTTCAACATTGCCGCTTGTTGGGATTCATGAAGAAAAGGGTTATATTTTTAAAAAGTGTACAGCACAATCATATATATGCCAAATAGCTGGGGCCAAGACAAAAAAAAAACAGTACAATATTTTTACTTAACACAATTAAATGCAGGTATTATTTTTATTTATTTATTTATCTATCAATCAATCAATAAATAAAAATACAAATTTATTTATTTATTTATTTATTTATTTATTTATTTATTTCTCTTGGTGAGGGAGAATGAGACCCTTCACTTCATCATACTTGCCATCTTTTATCTTTATTTTTTATGTTTTATTGATTTGATTGTAATTTCTTGTTTGATTGTTGTGAGCCACCCAGAGTTGTTGAGAGTCAAGCGGCATACAAGTTTAATAAATTATTATTATTATTATTATTATTATTATTATTACCAACAAATCTAAAACTTTCTCCTTTCTATCACAATTTCAATTTGGTGGCAAATTTTAGCTCTGGGGCCACACACCCAATGTTCTGGTTGGGACCACATATGGCCTGGGAGCCATAGATTGTGTATACCTGGTTTATGGGATTCAGGGGTGTCTGCATGGGATGTGAACAAAGTCAAGGTGGTGTAACACATGTAAAAAGGGGGGGGGGCTTCAACTGCACTGCCACGGCTGCTGTCCTGTGCTTTTTGACACCACCCATGCCACTGTGGCCATCCCTGATAGGACTGCAGTCAATCAAAAGCAGAAGGATAGCACTGTAGGACTCCGTGTGCTTAAACACCAAGGGCAACATTAATTGTAATTTTTTCTCAGTGAAATTACTGGAGCAAGTCACAAGTAACTTTTCATATTGAATGCAAGATGGCTTACAAGCAACTCATTTCTTGGGTTTATGCAATGCACCAAATCTGAGTTAAGCAAACCAAATTGCTGTGTCTGCATAACATTCTATGCTGAAGCAAATAAGTACATTAAAGCTTAACTTGATGACTTGATTCACACAACATGCTGAAGCCCAAACCACCCAACCCTATTCCAGCCTAAGCAAGCACACTGTGTGAAGCCAGTGATTTAGTAAGGCTCCAGGTCCAAGTCTTTTGTCAAGTGCACACTCCGTAGAAGCTACTTGCCCTACTGTGAGAAGCGATGAGATTTGTCCTGGTTCTTAAGGCAACAGCCCATCTTTTCAAAATGCTGAACATTGCACTGCTCCTGGGAATCTTCACTTCTTTGCACGTTTGCAAAGTTCTAGATCCCATTTGCAAAGTTCTAGATCCCCTTGACTGTTTCTGCCTTTCCTCCATCATCCCTCAGATCTTTTCAGAGACAGATGGCCGGGTCCGTATCGAAGAGCGGAATGAGCTGAGCAGTTTTGTGATAGAGAGTGCTGAGCGCTCCGATGAAGGGCTTTACACTATCAAGGTGACTAATCCGGTGGGCGAGGACGTTGCCTTTCTCAACATCAAAGTTGTGGGTGAGTTAGTAGGTCAATGGGAATGCAGGGATCCTTCCTTCTGCCCAGCATTCCTTCTCCTGTAACATTCTTGCTCCTTGTCCGTGGCAGATGTTCCTGATCCTCCTGAAACTGTGCACGTCACTTCTGTGGGAGAGGACTGGGCCATTTTGGTGTGGGAACCACCCAAGTATGATGGTGGCATGCCCGTTACTGGTGAGTGCTTCAAGGTAATGTTGGAGACTGTTCAGACAAATGGGAACCTAAAGTTAGGGAACAGTTCTGTTCCTGAGCAAGGATGCTGCATGAGGTAATCCCATCCTATAGCCTGACTCTCCCTCAGTCTTAAAGGGAGGTTACAGCATTGCCTAACATGGAGGTTCTGAAACTTTGGGGAACTCTGATCCCCTAAAAAGATAAATGAATGGATGAGATGCCTCCCCTGAACAAAACTAATGATTTCATTGGAGTTAACGTTGGGCAAGAAATAAATATGCCAGTCAGTTTTGATATACATTCATCTAGTAATTTATTAAATATGCATTAATTTAATTTAAATTAATTTAAATCTACAGTTATTTACATTTAACTTTAATACCCGTTATTATTGGGTTTGTCATATTTTGTGGTACCAGAAATGCCTGCTGTGGGCTCGCTCGAGCTAAATGAAAAGCAAAGGCCGGAGTGAGTTTTAGCAGAGGTCCTGATTTTTTCTGCACAAGCTTGATTAGGTTTAAGAAAATTATTGCTTGCCACCCTTGGGGGGATCTCAGCTCACAGTTCGAGATCCCCTGGCCTAATTTCTCTGAATGGGAGAGGCAAATGTAACATGGAAAAATGCATTGCAAATCTCTTTCTTTCTAAGATAAAAAGGTACCACAGTTGCAAGAACATCTTTGTTCTTCTCTGAAAGCCATTTTTCTTTTAAAGGCTCTGCCCTTCACCACTCTAGCACATTCAAGAATATTCTGCTGGTTTGGTTTCCTTGGGACTGAAATTAAATAGCACTGCCATCTACTGTAATCCTAGTCAATTTAACAGCTCCACTGCTTGGTTAGAAGCATGGCCGTGCTTTTCTTGGCTGGCCAGGATGGACATGGTAGACCAGTGTTTCTCAACCTTGGCAGCTTGAAGATGTGTGGACTTCAACTCCCAGAATTCCCCAGCCAGCATAGCATAGCTGGCTGGGGAATTCTGGGAGTTGAAGTCCACACATCTTCAAGCTGCCAAGGTTGAGAAACACTGTGGTAGACTAGCGCATCCCAAAATGCCATGATGGAAAGTCCTTTTTGCACATATGTCTGCACTGTGAGTAGGAGAAAACTAAGAGCATTTCTTGTCTTTGTGGATACTACTTGGGATTCTGTTTTTTCTTTTTCAGAAATATCCTGGAGGTTATAATTTTTCAGGACAACATCGTTAGCTGTAAATAACTGAATGCATTGTATATCCTTTTAACATTGTAAAAATCACTATTAAACTCTAAACTAAGAGTTAATATTGAGAACCACTAAATGGTCAACACAGAATAAATCACTGCTTAACATTTTAGGCTATAAAATCCAATCCATATTAGTACAAATCTGTTCTGTTTTTGATATGGATACCCCTTGTTGATTAGCGCTATATATACTTGATATCCATTGACTGGATAATGCTGATTATAGAAATGTCTTCCCCCCCCCTTCATTTTTTTCTCCTCCTTTGCATGCCAGGGTACCTGATGGAACGCAAGAAGAAGGGTAGCATGCGCTGGATGAAACTGAATTTTGAAGTATTTACTGAGCTGACTTACGAGTCCACCAAGATGATTGAAGGGATGCTCTATGAGATGCGAGTCTTTGCCGTCAACGCCATTGGAATCTCTCAGCCCAGCCAGAATACCAAACCTTTCATGCCTATTGGTGAGCACAAGGGCTGGCTGGTGATGGAATGCTGGCGAGAGGTGGGGGCATGAGCTGATGAGGCACTGGAGCAGGTAGAAAAGGTGGAGTTGTGTTTTCCCTCATGGGCCACTATTTAGCTAAACGTAGCAGCCAAAGAAGCAAAAGAGCTGCCGTTGGATCACTGAGACCAGTTGAGAATTCCAGGTCAATGGTATTAGATTTCTACTGGAGTTCATGGTTCTGGATATGGGAGAGATGAATTCAGATCACACTGCCATGCAAACCTAAACCTAAATTATTTACATTTCCCGGGAACATATACCCAAATGGCATTGCTGTTATACTTATTATTTGTATTACTCTGAATTCAGTAGTGTAGTTCAGTGATCAGGAAATATGCAAAATTGCAGGCCCGCTAAAGGAAAAATGTTTACGCTCATGAAAATAAAGCACCAAAGCACAGGAATTTAAAAAGTGTTCACAGAATGAATATGTTATGGACATTTCTATATAAAATTGCTTGCATTACAAAATCGATTGCAAAAGATGCAGTCATTGGGGAAAATTGGGTTAAAATGCGCAGGTTAAGATACATGCGTGAATAACCATAGGTATTTCCTTTTTTGCTTTTTTAAACAATTTGCAGACTAATATACACAAAGAAAAGGATGACATTAGGCAAAAAAGACAAAATTGGAGAAAGAATGAACAGATTGTTGTTTCTTATTTGCCCATTATACACCGGGGAATGATAATGTGTTTGCGTGTATGTGTGTGTGCATCTGTTTATATCTACACTGTTATTATTCTACTAAGTTCCCTCCCCATTCAATTCTGCTTCAGCCCCCACCAGCGAGCCCCTTCATCTCACCTTGGAGGACGTCACAGACACGACAGCCACCCTGAAATGGCGTGCGCCAGACCGAATTGGTGCAGGGGGCATTGACGGATACCTCATTGAGTACTGCAAGGAAGGAAGTGAGTTTCTCTACCAGCAAATGAAGATCTGAGTTTGCACGGTGTGCACGGCCCTTTTACCGCTCTCCTATTTAAGCAATTAATTGAAGGAGTTCCTCAGAGTGATGGGGACCAGATTGACCGCTCCCTTTGCCTCCTTTGTTATTCTTTCTTTGGGAGGCATTGCCTTTCATCTCTGGCAAGGCAGTTGGGAATGGTGTATGGGAATGACCTTGGGAGACAGGGAGAAGAGATGCAGCCAAGGGAACAGTCAGATAAAAGGCAACTTAGCCCACAGCAGGAATGTGGGTGGGGCAAGCAGCTCAGAAGGGACCCTCCTAGTTTCTTGGGCTGTAAAGGGGATTCTGTTAATGTAACCTTACAATAAAGTAGAATTAGCTCATCTGGCCATGCTTTCTGTCTGGTCTACCTCGCAAGGCTGACATAGTCTGACCTGGCTGAACCTTCACCAGCCCTGTAGCAGCATCCACAGGTGCCATTTGGAGAGCAAGGGCCAGACTAAATTTGAGCAGAACTTACAGTGTTTCTCATCTTTTATTTGCTTTTATTTTATTTATTTATTATATTTTATTTTATTTGTCACCTGAATATCCATGACTTCTTGCTTAGAAACTCCTGGGGGAATCCCCCTCCCATTCACACCTTTGGCCGAGACATTCGGGTACTTCAGAAAAAATGGCCTCTGACTTCCTGCTTGCCCTTTATCCCCTAATCTTGTACTCCACCCTCTTTCCCAGCCGATGAATGGATACCTGCTAACACAGAGCTGGTGGAACGCTGTGGCTTTACTGCCAAAGGACTTCCGACAGGCGAGCAGCTTTTATTTCGGGTCACTGCAATCAATATTGCAGGCCAGAGTTCACCGGCCACTTTAGTACAGCCTGTCACCATTCGTGAGATTGTTGGTAAGTCAGTTTGGGCATTTGGAGATGTTAACCATGAAACACAGTAGCTCGATCCTGTCCCCTGGATCAAATTGACTTGTAAGAAAATAATTCGAGCTGCAATAGGAGAATGGGGTGGTGGTGGTGGTGGCCCAATATACATCAGGTTCCTGAAAATGTTTGCCCCACTGTGATCCTAAATCAGATTGGGAACCTTGCACATGATATAATTCTTCCTTAAAAATTGCAGTTAAAAGGTACATTCCTATCTTGATTGAAAGCCAGTCTTCCTATTTTTTTAAAAGGCATTGTGGAATTATTAATTGCAAGCATGTTTTTTTCCAACTAGTTTAGCCCCAGATTGATTTTTAAAAATTATTAACAGTTTTTGGGTTGCACAAGTCATCTTAAATGCTTCCATTTTGGAATGGACAATTGGGGCACAGATTTTCTAATTCTGCTCTTCCAATAAAACCAAAAAGAAAAAAGCAGTCCCAGCAATTCCATAGCTCCTTTCCTGCCCCACCCCTTAAGCTTGATATCAAGCCATTAACTATAAGAATATTCCCCGGCTAGTGCTCTTTAGATACATTAGATACCTCTAGTATCTCTCCTAGCCAGCACAGCCAAATTGGAAAGGATGTTGGACACGATGCTTATGGAGATTATTTACTTACTTAAGGAGATGAGTGGAATTCTGGGTTGCCAGACTACTTCTGGCTGTGTGCTAGTAATCCATATAGTTTGGGTATGAAACCACACATCCCCACGGTCCCATTTTCCCCATCTTCCCATCCAGTGCCTTCCAGCATGTTCTTTGAACTTCCTCCACCGATATCTTTTCTTTTGCCTTCATACAGAACAGCCCAAGATCCGTCTCCCTCGCCAACTCCGACAGACATACGTCAGGAAAGTTGGGGAGCAAATCAACCTGGTGATCCCATTCCAGGTAGGCAACTGGCTAAAAAGGAGGAAAAACTCCCAGTACCAGAAGATAGGTGGTTTGAGAGAGGGGTCAAGGAATCCATTTATGCCAACTTGGAAAATCCTTCCTTGAATAGAGGTGGGGGCCTCAGGCACAATCTTTTCCCCATCTTCCTCCCTGCTTTGTCTTCTGTGCCTAGGAAGATTAAGACCATTTCGCAAGCTCAACAGCAGCATGGTGATCTTAACGATCCTCCTTTAGATGATAAAAGGACTTAAAATAACATCTCAATATAACCATGACCTAGCCCCAGGTGTAAGGTCACACAGCTACCTAGAAACATATTTAGGATTCCCTTACCAACTTTGCTCAGACTGAAGAAGCTCCTTGGATAAGGAGCGAAACGTTTCCACTGAGAAAATAGAAATCCAGTTGACATGATTCAAGCTACAGACAATTCCACCTGGATGACTGAGAACCTTCATAGACATATCCCAGTACTCAAATTCACAATGTCATAGGCTTTTTGTGAGGCCTCTGGATTTGATGTGAAACATGGAGCAAAGCATTCTTGAGAATATTTTTTCTCTTCTGCTAAGACAAATAGCATCTACTTCTGGATTCAGTAACATCCCTTAGCAAGTGTTATCAAGGTTACTACTTACAGCTAGAAAGCCGAGCCTGGCTCTCCTGCGTTCTCCTGCTGATAGCCAGCAGGGAAGGAATGGAGTCATGACTTGAGATTTAAAATGCATTGTTAAAGGGAGCTTTTTTCCTCAGCTGCAGCTTCATTATGCAGCTTCCGTGTCTAATGGCATATTGTGCAGTCCATAATGTTGGTTTAATAAATACACACACTGCTTTATTTCTAAAGGCTCTAACTACCTCTATTTAGAGTTAAGAAAAGGGCTGAATGCCTTGGCCCACATTCTTTCTTTCTCAGGTTGGCCACAGTACATACAGTATTGGCCGGTAGAACATGGTCCTCCTTCCTGTTCCTTGCCTTTCTTCAGCACACTTCAGGTTCCACAGCGTCCAGGATATGTGTGTGTGTGTGTCAAAATCCGCAAGATGGTGGGCATGACATCACAGTGCAATCCCTGCTCCTTTTATATGTATGATGATATTGTACTAAAGGATCTGGTCTTGTATTGGAACCTTGTGCCCACCATCTTGCAGATTTTGACCATTCCTGCCAATGCCACTGTTCAAGGCTCCTCTTGAGCCAATAAGCCTGACATACATCACAACTGTTAAATCCATCTCAGGATAACCCACCAACATTGCTCTTTTCTAAAAGCCTGCAAGCTTCAACAGCCAACGCTGTCTAGCTCCATCTTCAGTTGCTAGCCATTATATCCCCTCCAACAACTTCTCCTTTTCAGAGTTCCTTTTTTTAGACTCCACCTCTGCCAACTCAGGACTGCCCCTCCCTTTCCCTATGGGGAGATATTCCTAAGCTACCTCCTACTCTCAGCTTCTACTTATCAGCAAACCATAAGCAAGGGTTCGGATGCCTGCACCTCTGTGAGAGATTTGCAGAGAGGCCTGGCCTTCTGTAGCCATGACATTCTTGGAGGAAGTTAGGTGTGAAATGCTGAATAGCAGTAACAGTCAAAAGGCTGTGTAACTCTTCTAGAAGTATTTTCGAATTGTTCGTTCTCTTCTCCCTGCCCTTTCCCTCCCTCAAAAAGATGTAGAGTATTCATCAGCCCCTCCCTTTAATAATATCTGTGGATGTGGCAGGGAAATCTGCTAACTTTTGAGAATTCTTTAAAGAGCTCTCAACCATTAGCTACCATTGAGAAAGTATCAGGCAGCCACTCTAGTCCATTAATACACAATCTCCATAATAACTAAATATTATCCAGTTACTGTGGTGAGGAACGTACAGCCTTCGTCCTAATTAACATGGCTCTAACAGTCCTCTAACAGGGGGCGTGGTGGTTCAGTGGGTAAGACGCCAGGCTTGTCGATCGGAAGATTGCAAGTTCGGAGGTTCGAATTCCTAGCCCCACGTGACGGAGTGAGCTCCCGCACTTGCCCCAGCTCTTGCCAACCTAGCAATTCAAAAGCATGCAAATGCAAGTAGATGAATAGGTACCACTTCGGTGGGTAGGTAACAGCGTTCCGCGTGCGTCATGCGGCCACATGACCGTGGAAGCGTCTTTGGACAACGCTGGCTCTTTGGCTAACAAACGGAGATGAGCACCGGCCCCTAGAGTCGGACACGACTGCACAAATGTGCGGGGGGAACCTTTACCTTTAACAGTCCTCTAACTCTTCAGGTTGCTCCTTTGGAATTTGGGAGTATTCCTGTGCAAAAATAGGGAATGAACAATGTAGAAAAGGAGAAGGAACTATGCCAAGTTGCAATGCAAACCTCACCCACTTTGGGCACTGGCTCTACCCTATCAATGATTCTGAGTCAACCAACCATTGTCATTGTGGTATAACCTCTCATTTACTTTTACTGTGGGTCAGTGACATTCCCTTGGAAAGTGAAAGGGGCACTGCTAAGCAGAAGGTCCCAGAGCTAATGCTAAGCATTTTATCAACTCCAGGGAAAGCCTCGTCCTAAGGTCACCTGGTCAAAGGATGGGCAACCTCTTGATTCCAAGGAGATCAACGTCCGCACCTCCGATTTTGACACCATCCTCTTCGTCCGCAAGGCTGAGCGATATCATTCAGGCCTCTATAACCTCTCAGTTCAGATTGAGAACATGGAGGACAAGGCTGACATCAAGATCCGTGTTGTGGGTAAGGACCACCCTGCTTTTCATAGACATAACAGCAAAAGAAAGAAAGAAAGAAAGAAAGAAAGAAAGAAAGAAAGAAAGAAAGAAAGAAAGAAAGAAAGAAAGAAAGAAAGAAAGAAAGAAAGAAAGAAAGAAAGAAAGAAAGAGTTGTTTAGTGTTTGGGTCAGAAGGGAAAGATTGTGCTAAGATGGACAGTCTCAACTTTTCATTAGTGAGATGTTCCCTTCTGCAGAAATAGAGATTGATCTCAAATATATACATGTAAGGCTTAATGTCAGTCATAGTTTCAGTAGGAGCTGAAGTGTACAACAAGCTGCTGTTTCCCCAAAAGTTTTTGTGCAACGTTTTGTCTTTAATTTCTCAAATGCTAATCATTTCTCACAACCAGCCCCCTCCAAAATCCAGTATTATTCCTCACATACTTAATACTTCTCTACGTAGCCTTCCTATCACTGTCTAAACCAGTGCTTTCCAAAGTGCTGCCGTTGGCGACACACCAACGGCGGCAGCGGCGGTGGCGCGGTGGTGCACGGGGGCGCGCGTGCACGGCAGCTGCGTGGGGGGGAGCGCGGCGGCAGCGGCCTCGCTAAAACATGGAAGCGCTGATGGTGCGCCGCTGCCGCCGCCGCACACACCCCTGTGCCACTGCTTCGCGACACACTAAACTGTGTGTTGCGACACACTAAAGTGTCACGACACACAGTTTGGAAAGCTATGGCCTAAACCACTCCTGTCTCTGTTCTCTCACTATATAATTAATACCTGCATTGCATTTCATTGAGTGCTACGAGAACGACAGGTGTGTGCAGCTTCCATTGGCTTGAGGGCCGCACCCAGCTGTGTATAGCATGTTGGGAGCAGCTTTCTGAAAGTGAGTTGGCCAGGGCTCATTTGGGGAGGGATGCCAGGAATCTCAAGGGGTGACGTGGGTGCCTTAAGCATCTGCCTTAAGTATCTATATTGCTCTTGAATTCCTTTCAAGGGCCCACAGCAATGGGGGGGGGGGGGAAATGGCCAATCTTTTTGACTGAACAAATTCTGGGGACCAAAACAAAAAAGGAGGCTGGTGAGCTGCATGAATTATGGGGAAGATGATAAGTAGACTGCCTTAATAAAATCCACAAGCAGTGCTAGCCAGCGTAAGCTCCTCTAATAGCAGCTTTTTAAAGACAGTAGCTAAAAGGAAGCTAAACTTAGAGTTCTAACTTTCTTCTGGCTATCTTGTAATCTGAACCTTGATCCAGTCTCACAGAAACCACCTGCCCCCTTTCAGGTAAAATTATCCCTCTACTTTCTCACATACACAGTTCTCTCTGAAGCATGGGGAGGGTTTGTGCAGGCGTGGGATATATGAACCTGCCGTCTATTTTGGCCCAGGGTTGTCCACTCTGTCGAACAGGAGCTTTCCAAGTTCTCAGGCAGATAGATGTCTTTCCCATTACTTGCTACTTAACCTTTTAACAGGAAATGCTGAGACCGTCTGTGTGCAAAGCAGGGGCTCTGCAATGGGTTACACGGCCCTTCCTATTGCTGTGCTTGCTCTTGGGCACACAGTTCATAGAGGGTTGGATAACCACAGCACAAAGGGAACTGCTGTTGGGAACATTAATTTAGAACCTGTTTCTAGGTCCTACCTGCCAAAGGACTGGAGAGTTGGGAAGTTTGGCAACCAAGGAGGGAAGAAGACTCTCTTCTCCTTCCCTCCCTTTTTCTTTCTTCTCACTGCAGCTGCTAAACTGCTAATAAGACTTAATCCATGCCCACTCCGTTAGTTTCCTCACCCCTGTGGGAAACCCAGATGCTTGCTGCTCCCAGGCCTGCAAGAGACAGAAAGCATTACACAACCTTACTCAGTAAGCATGTGGGAACAAGGAAGAGGTGCAGAGTGGTCCACCTCCCTTTGATCTTCTGGGCTTTCTTCATTTCCTTTGGAGGCATATCACATCTCTTCGGTGCACCTACTTACTTCCCTCTGGATGTTCTCTCCTTTGCTGAATGCTTCCCCCCGTCTGTCACCTGCCCTTACCAGCGCCTTCCCTTCCCCCATGCAAGAGGGTGAGATCATATTCCATCACTCTATATTTAAGCGTTCTTGATGGGTTAAGCCAGATGTCACCCTTCCAAGTACAGTCCAAAAAACTCCCTCCCTCACCCACCCTTCACACCCACCATCTAAATCCCTCTTTGGCTGGCAGAAGGTTTGGAGTGAAATTTAGTGTCTCCCAACAGATTTCTTTGTGTGCGTCTTTGGACGAGGAGTGGACGTGAGAGGGTGTTGTCCTTGTGGTGGTTCTCCATCCCTGCCAGCTGGAACAGGCTGCCTGTTTCCCATGCATTTGTACAGCATGAAGAAATAGTTTTTTTTCCTGCATTTAGTTTGAACATTACTTTAACTTCTTAAACTGTTAGCTGGCACAGCCTAGCAGACAGTGCAGGCATTACAGAGCAGGGTGTCCTCCCTCAGTCTAATTTTGAAGCCCTGCAGGCAATCACTTCAGGCCTTCCTGGCAGCCTGCTTGGTGAGGGGGGGGGGGGGCAGAAAAAGAAGGAAAACCAACAGACAGAGGGGGGGTGGCTTAATCTACAACTGATATACAGAGATCCCCCTGCGTAAGCAATACATATGGGTGAATAGCTAACAAATCCCAAATAACCAACCAATCTGTAATATCATATGGCTAATATAGTCTAATATGCAATTAAAAATGTAAAATACTATAAGACTTTTAAAAATCATCTGTACCCTATATTCTTTTAAATATGTTTTTGTAAAATAAAAAAGAGATTCCCCTTGCTGCCTCCATCCATCCATTCAATTATTTCATTTCTGTTCTCTTCACTTAGTGAATGTGAGTGTACTACATAACCTTATGTTTGGGCTTTGCTGTTTCTATAATAATGTGTCTCCTTGCCTACCATTTCCTCTGCAGAGAAGCCAGGTCCAGCACACAATGTTCTGGTGAAGGAGGTATGGGGCTTCAATGCCTTAGTAGAATGGGAGCCTCCCAAGGATGATGGGAACTCAGAGATCACTGGCTACTCCATCCAAAAAGCTGACAAGAAGACCATGGTAAAGTTGACTTCTCCTTTGCAGCTCCCTTGGCTAACCTATCAACATGCTGGACTTTTTCTGGCCCTGAGAAGGTGTAACTAGGTGGTCGCTAGGAGTTGAAAATGACTTGATGGCATATAATCAATCCATCAATTGGTTGCAAGAAGTAATAGGAATGGATTTGGTCATTATGATCATACTGTGTCTATGCTAGTCAACTGCACTGACGACCGGTCTGTTTCTATGCCCAGATCAAAGTGCAACTTTTGATTTTTAAAAACTTTTGTGGCTTAAAACCAGGGTCCATATGTTTTTACTCATACTTTAAGACCTTCAGTGGAGGGTCTCCTGTAGGCACCCCTGCCATCTAAAATGAGGTGAATGGATAGAAGACAGGACCTATCCAGTAGTGGGGACCGGTTTACTCACTCACTCACTCACCCACACACATACACATAGTATTGATGATGATATTATTTTAGTAAGTACCCTGAACATATTATAAAAGAGTGGGATCTACATTTACAAAACAGAGATAGACTCTTAGCACATCCTCAGTTAACATTCATTTAAACCAGAGCTTTCCAAACTGTGTGTCGCGACACGTTAGTGTTAGTGTGTCGGCTGCAGTGTGTAGGTGTGTTGTGCGAACAAAACGAGAAACCTCTTGAGTCGGACGCTCAGAGCCTCAAGCGCCTCACTGCTGCTGCCTCCAAGCCCTGCTGTGATTCCGCGCAGGTCCTAGTGCCTGCCTTGTGCCTGGCTGCCTCCAAACCTGCTGTGATTCCGCGCAGGTCCTAGTGCCTGCCTTGTGCCTGGCTGCCTCCAAACCTGCTGTGATTCCGCGCAGGTCCCAGTGCCTGCCTTGTGCCTGGCTGCCTCCAAACCTGCTGTGATTCCACGCAGGTCCCAGTGCCTGCCTTGTGCCTGGCTGCCTCCAAACCTGCTGTGATTCCATGCAGGTCCCAGTGCCTGCCTTGTGCCTGGCTGCCTCCAAACCTGCTGTGATTCCGTGCAGGTCCTAGTGCCTGCCTTGTGCCCTGCTGTAAGAGGGGAGCTCTGTCCAAGCCTTGCCCTGCTGTAAAGGGGAGCTCTGTTTTCATGAGATATGTTGTGTCCCCATACATTTCGCTATTACAATTTATGTATGTGTCCATATCTCTTATAAGTTAGTTAGTTTAACCTCCGGTTTGCTAGTAAAACTGAATTACTGTGTTGCAAAATGATGCATGTCTAAAAAGTGTGTCAACAACATGAAAAGTTCGGAAAGCTCTGATTTAAACATACTTGGGCTGCAGCAGGTTTACTGCGGAGATTATCAGAGAAAGTAAGTATCCACTACCACTGCAGAGTTTCACACTTTGCCAGGATAATTCATTGTCAAAATCCAATTCAATAACAGCTAGAAGATCAGGCAGTAATTCCGAACCTGCTGTGAAAGCAGCATCAAAAGATCTAAAATAGGTGCTTCTGGGATTTAGAGTAATTGCTGCTTTCTGCCCAGAATGATATCTTAAGAAAAAGTGTCCTTTTCAGACATGGTGTCAACTCATTCCATTGATTTATTTTAGGCACCATCTTATGGGTCCTAGGAAGGTGTCTGAGTAAGGGCATGTGATACAATGACTTTCTCTGCTGGGATAATCTATGGATGGAAAAAAAGATTCACTCTTGCAACCCTCCTCATGTGATCAAGGAAATATCAACCACACTTGTCATTCTGCCAACTTTGCTTTTGAGGGCAAAAATTGGTTCTGTTGGGGCAGATCAAGAGAGGCTTTGGGTCCTCTGGATTACAAGCTTTTTGAGATCTGCCTCTTTCCCTCTTCATGATCCTTTCATGTACTGTTGTTGCATATGGCAGCTTTTGTTGGTCTAGCCCAGGATGCCCAGTTAGTTTGTGATGCTGTGCATACTTGAGTACATGGATAGCAATGATGCCCTCCATTTAAACGCTAGTGTGTATTTGTTGTCTCATTCAAAATGTGGTAACCAGTGCTGCTGGATTTGAGGGCCATCCTGTACATTCTGCTGTCAAACACTCTGGGTATCAGCAGCAGCATCCTCTCTGGACAGCACATTGTTCTGTAGCATCATACCCAGATCTGCCGGTTGGGTTTAGGTCACCAGCAGCAAGTGTATGAAATCTGTGTAAAATCTCCACTTTATTTCGTATATACTTTGATGTGTCTAAATGCAGTGAACAATAGGACATTTCCTAAGTTTAGCCACAACCTTATCTTATTCCCTACCTCCCCATCATCCCTTTTCTGTCTGTCCCTGATCTTACCCTCAGGAATGGTTTACTGTATATGAACACAACCGCCTTACCCGTTGCACAGTGTCTGATCTCATCATGGGCAATGAATACTACTTCCGGGTCTACAGCGAAAATATCTGTGGGCTCAGTGAGACTCCTGGGGTCTCCAAAAACACTGCAAACATTCAGAAATCTGGTAAGCTTTTCATATAGCCAGATGACTTGAGAAGGTAGTAGGGCCAAAGAAATTTAGCAAGGGGTGGGGGTGGGGGGTGGGGTTTATCCCACACTCAGGAAGAGCAGATGTATACTCTCTTTCATAAATTGAGTCACTGAGTTAACTTGCACACAACCATAGTTATTGCGCCCCAGACTCTCAGAAACCACTTCTCATTAATCCATATACAGTATGTCCACTCACAACACAGGACAGTCTCTGGATGTGCTGACCAGGGGTTCCTCCAGCTGACAAACAGGGGCATGGAAAAATGGCATTTAGCCAAGCAGCCCACTTCCGGCCCTTAGCTCCTCCTGTGTTTGTTTTGTGGTGATTTAAAAAGAGAGCACAGATAAGCCACTGGGAAAGGGAGCTGCAAAGTTGCCCTTCACTTAGTTTAAGCAGCTTATTGAAAAGGAGTGGCACCCACAATGCTTCACCCTCAAGGGGATGGGCGAGAGCCAAGGAGCTGGGACCAGCTGAAAGTTCCTGTCAGTGGGGAACCACCTGCCTGCCAAGTCCAGCCCCACTGCGAGAAAACTGTCTTCACAGAAAATCTTCCTACACCATGTTTGAATCAGCTATTAATGGGCTCAGCTGTCAAAGAGTGATAAGGGCATGAGGACACAGGGGTAGGGTGCCAAGTTTGAGAAAATGGAAAGCTTGTGTAAGAAAGGGAGAACCTAAATGGTATCTCAAAGGAGAGATTATTTAGAAATTCTGGGCTCTCTAGGACCTTTTTGAGAATGCTTGAGAACCTGGACCTACAGAGCAGATAATAAATACATTTTCTTTCCACCAGCCTGCACACTTGCAGACTGTGTTAATGTTCTTGGCTCAGGAGAAACGTAAAAAAATTAAAATGCACACTTGGCAAAGAAATTCATCCTGAGGAGGAAATACATTTACTAACGTGTATTTAAAGATGTCGCTTACATGAACGTTCACACGGGTTTTTCTTAAAATCACAGATCATTGCTAAAAGAGGCTGCGTCAGATTTATGTGAAAGAGCAACATGAGCAAAAGTGATCCAGGAATGGTCCAGCCACTCATCCCTATGTGCATCTAGTCAAGTCAATCTCACTGAATTCAGTGGGATACCAAGGAAATTTGAGTATAAGATTGCAGCTTGTTTTGCCCATCCTGAGCTCCACTGATGATCATCTTGGTTCTTTATCCTTCTAGGAATGATCTGTAAAAAGTTCAACTATAAGGAACATGACTTCAGCATGGCCCCCATTTTCTTGACTCCACTGGTAGACCGGACAGTAGTGGCTGGATATACCACTGCCCTGAATTGCGCAGTGAGGGGACATCCTAAAGTAAGTACCAAATAAATAGGAGACGTCCAGTTGTTGGAAGAAACTGTATGAGTCAACTGAGTGATGCAAGATGGCTGGCGTGTCTGAAAAGATAAAAAGGATATTTGGCAAACACCACATACCTATATATTTCAAACCCACCAACACACTGAGACAGAGGCTTGTACACCCCAAAGATCAAACTCCAAAACACAAGAAAAGCAATGTAGTGTATGCAATCCAGTGCAGTGAGGAGTGCTCTGAACTCTACATTGGAGAAACCAAACAACCTTTGTACAGGAGGATGGCCCAACACAGGAGAAGTAACACCACAGGACCAGAGTCAGCAGTTTATCTTCATCTAAAGGAAAAAGGACACTCATTTGAGGACATTAATGTTCACATTTTAGACAGAGAAGATAGGTGGTTTGAGAGAGGGGTCAAGGAATCCATTTATGCCAACTTGGAAAATCCTTCCTTGAATAGAGGTGGGGGCCTCAGGCACAATCTTTCCCCCATCTTCCTCCCTGCTTTGTCTTCTGTGCCTAGGAAGATTAAGACCATTTCACAAGCTCAACAGCAGCATGGTGATTTTAACGACCCTCCTTTAGATGATAAAAGGACTTAAAATAACATCTCAATATAACCATGACCTAGCCCCAGGTGTAAAGTCACACAGCTACCTAGAAACATATTTAGGATTCCCTTACTAACTTTGCTCAGACTGAACAAGCTCCTTGGATAAGGAGCGAAACGTTTCCACTGAGAAAATAGAAATCCAGTTGACATGATTCAAGCTACAGACAATTCCACCTGGATGACTGAGAACCTTCATAGACAGAGTGATGCAAGAGTACAGGAAAGAGTAGATGGGTGGAAATATAATGGGAGAACTGGGAATGATGTTTTTTAAATGCATGCTTTCTACTTTATTAGACAATTTTAAAGATAAAATTGAATTATAAATAATGAGAAAGTAACTTTACATCTGATTCAAGAATTTATACTCAGTATTGAAAGCAAGAGCTGCTCTAATATATAAGCAATGGACATTGAAAGCAATATTAAGCAAGATATTGGGATAAGTTTTTTTAATGCAATGTATGTTTAATTAAACAAAACCCATATATACATTCATTTTTATTTGTTTTCCTGTGTTTTGTAAATATTCGTTCAATGGCTGCCAACGTATGTGACACAGCTGCTACATTTGGCAAATAATTAAGAGTCAAAAGATTTATAGTTTCTACAGCCAATCTGCTAAGACACCAGCTTTTGCTGGGCAGTGTTCTATGACAGGGCTTTCCAAACTTTTCCCATTGGCGACACACCAACGGCGTCGTGCAAAAACTTGGAAGCGCCACGGTGGCCGCAGTGGCGGCACTTCCGGGTTTTCGCACACCACCGCGGCGCTTTCAGGTTTTTGTGTGCTGTGGCGGCAGCGGCAGCGGTGTCCTGGTATGCTGTGGAAAACCCGGAAGAGCTGTTGGCCCGCTGCCGCTGCGTGCGCTGCTATATACAGCAGCGGTGGCACGCCATCAGCGCTTCCGGGTTTTCATGCGGCACACCTGGGCACCGCAGGCAACACAGTACTGTGTCATGACACACAGTTTGGAAAGCTATGTTCTATGACCATTGGCTGATTTTAATAATTAATATTATGCTATATTTGAGACCTGAGCACTGTGTGACGGAGTGAGCTCCCGCACTCGCCCCAGCTCTTGCCAACCTAGCAATTCGAAAGCATGCAAATGCAAGTAGATAAATAGGTACCACTTCGGTGGGATGGTAACAGCGTTCCGCGCGCATCATGCCGGCCACATGACCGCGGAAGCGTCTTCGGACAGCGCTGGCTCTTCGGCTAAGAAATGGAGATGAGCGCCGCCCCCTAGAGTCGGACACAACTGTGCAGGGGAAAACCTTTACCTTTTTTATTATGCTATGTATTTTACAGAGTCTGATTGGGTATGTTATGTACAACAGCTTTAAGGGTGTGTATAAACACAAATATACATACAATGGCTCAGCCCAGCCGTTTTGGGATTGTGAGAGTGATGCTCCTGAGGTTTCAAAATCCATCACTTAAGCATTGCACAGCTGGCCATTTTAGAGGGATCATTCATTAATATGAGAACGTGAGAAGCGTATCTAGGGAGAATTGGTGGATGGGGATTCTTGAATCCTTCCCTTGCTTGCTAATTCTCCCCAGCAAATCTCTTCTTTGGGTATTGGCAACCAATTTTTTTTCTCAGCTAGACTCCAACTAAATGAGCCAGGCTGAGGGGAAAAAAATTCAGGCCATTTTGCAAGGGAGAACCCACAGAGTGTAAAGTATTCAGTTTCTCTCCCTCCTGCTTGCCATGAATGTATATTTGCTGAGCTAATGTGTAATTCCCGTCTTATGTTTATGCTTGGCAAGTTGGCTGTAGATGCCTGAGAAAAAGGACAAGGAATTAATGGAGAAAAGGAAAGGAAGGAGGATAAAGAGTAGGTAGGGAGGAACAGCTGGATGTCAAAATAATTTTTGTGGGGATGTAGTCATAAGTATATAACGGGGTGTGGTGGCTCAGCGGGTAAGACACCAGACTTGTCGATCGGAAGATCGCAAGTTCGGAGGTTCGAATCCCTAGCCCTGCGTGACGGAGTGAGCTCCCGCACTCGCCCCAGCTCTTGCCAACCTAGCAATTTGAAAGCATGCAAATGCAAGTAGATTAATAGGTACCACTTTGGTGGGTAGGTAACAGCGTTCCGTGCGCGTCATGCCGGCCACATGACCATGGAAGCGTCTTCGGACAACGCTGGCTCTTTGGCTAACAAAGGGAGATGAGCACCGGCCCCTAGAGTCGGACACGACTGCACAAATGTGCGGGGGGAACCTTTACCTTTACTTATATAACAGGAGCCCCATTGAGGCCTATACTCTTTAAGTATTCTTCTTCTCACACTGACCAGCCAAGTGCTTCCAGGAAGACCAGAAGCATGATGGCTTCAGGAAATTCCACTGCTGTGTCATCTTTTGTAAATGTAATATACTGCCTCTGAACATAGTGGTTATGTTTAATGGGTGTCTATAGACTTGTTCTTTGTGAGTTTGTCCAATCTGATTTTAAAGCCATCTAACTCAGTGACCACCACCACATAACTGGCAATAAATTCCTTAAAATTCAATATACATTCTTTTTTCTGCTCTGGCTCTTCTTTCAATGGGATGCATTGTATCCTAGTTAAATTGTAATATTAATGGTTCTGGATTTGGAGTACTGGAAGGACAGCTAGAATGCAGCCTTGAGAATTTTGCTAGAATGCACAAATAGCATATCAAAACCTTTTACCTGGTTTTTGTACAACCTTTTAATCGAAATAGCTTGTTCTGGAATTATAAAGTTTGGTGATACAATGTATGATCCTGGATTAGAATAGAGTGTGGTGGTCAAGATACTTGATCTGGATGCTTTTCTATTTTATCCCACTTGTGTGCATTCCCAGCCCAAGATAATCTGGATGAAGAACAAAATGGACCTCAGTGGGGACCCCAAATTTCTGCAGAAAAACAACCAAGGAGTGTTGACTCTCAACATCCGTAAACCAAGTCCTTTTGACAGCGCCACCTACTACTGCAAGGCCATCAATGAACTGGGCGAGGCCATAGTGGAGTGCAAGCTGGAAGTCAAAGGTGATTTGGGGGTGAAAAGGACATGAGTTGAAAAAGTATTGATGACATTTATCAAAGATGCAAAGCAGTGGTTGCAGCTAAGCCTCTCACTTTTTCCAATCCTGGCTCATGTTGAAGGCTTCCTTTCTTAACCATTCTCTAGAATTGCCATCCTAGAATGTCACTCTTATTATCATATACCTGGATTTTGTAATTGTTGCCTGGTGTTTTTTCATACCTGTTTTTTTAATGAATATTTTTGCAAGAAAAAGCTTTTGCTGCACCAACACCAGCCTCATCCAGCATGAACATGCAAAGCATTATTAATCTTTTACAGACGACTGGACCATTAATTAAAACCTTCGTGATTGTTGCTTCTGCCTCTTTTGCTTCCCATTCAAGGCTTATGGACATTACTCATGGATAGTCTTTTGAATCAGCTTCTCTGCTTGTGTGTGTGTGTGTGTGTGTGTGTGTGTGTGTGTTAATTACAGGTTTACTTCCACTTTTCATTTTTCTTTTATAGTGAAGTAGCTCTTTAACCAAAAAGGAAAAGAAATAAATAATGCAAGGAAATACATTATAGCCAGCTCTTGTTCCTCAGTGCAGAAAAGCTGATTAATAATTCACTACTAAAACTTCAGACATGCTCACGGCAGGAGAAGGAATTACCCCAGGTCAGATCTGAGTCTTAAAATAAGGAAGAATCTTTTCCCTCCCATTCTCATGTTGTTTAGAAGAATCCTCTGGGAAAGCTGTGCACCACAGATAGGGACAAGGAGTCAAGAACTTGGGCAGGATCTCCACTGCAACCCCTTCCTTTTGAGAGGCATGGTGGCTGCACATTTTCTAAAAGCACATTTTGCCCAGTAGATACATGACTAATAGTAGAATGCAATACTTCTTGGTTTTGGCACCTGGTTATTGGGGATACCTCATAACTGTGGGAGAACAAGGATATATTTTTAGCAATCAGTAGTATACCAATTGTAGATTCCACTTACTGCCATGCTTCTTGGTTTTAGTCCTGTTTTCAACCTGCAAACATGCAAAGGTTTGATCAATTGTTCTTTTACTCCTGCACATTTGATGCAGTTAGGAAAAGAGAGAGAGAGAGAGATCCTTTTTGCCTACCAATCCACTGAGGGAAGCAGAAATCAGGAGTACCCCTACCTCCCTAGTGCCTTGTTCCTTCTTTAGTCAATTTCACACTGGGATCTCATCAAATTGAATCTAGTCAATTTCACAATGCCTTCCCTGTTCACAGTGCGGATTATAAGCCTTGAGTTTCCATGCTTATATAAGCAGCAGGCATTTTTCTATCCCAAAAGTAAAACGTCGAAACCAGTTGCATTTGGCAGCCCACCAAAGCGGCAAAGGCTGCAAGATCTGTTGTACAAGGAATTGGGCAAAATGGATTTTTGAGGGAAAGCAGTATCATCTACATCATCTGCTGTGCCCATGTAAATCCACTTTCAATTATTTTTAAATCTAGGCCACAGAATTTTAAATCACAGCCACAAAGATGAGTGTATTCTGCAGCTCAGTGTTGGCTTGAGCCTGCAGAAACATAAGGCATTCATATTTATGCTGTCTGCCACACCACCGGCCTTCTCCATTGCCAGTTATTCCCAATGCTTTTTAAACCTTTGTGCTTCCCCACGCTCTCTTCTCCACTGGCAGACTGAAAGCACACTTAGCATGATGTTATCTGCATACTTGCAAGTCTAAAACTTGCAGAGAGCACCTTCAACCAATAATTGCTCCACCAAAACTAACTAGTAGCTGAGCGCAGAAAGGCCAGCAAACTTACTCCCCCAGTTTCAGACTGGTCAATCACTTATACCTTTCTCCTACAGCTTTCAATGCTTGTGAATTAAACAAACAACCCTCCCCCCTCCTTCCATAAGAAACAGAAGCAGCTACGTTTTTAGCCTGCTTTCCTCACTTATCTATGCATTTGTTCCCATGTATTTGTGTACATTTGTCTGGCAGTTTACAAAACATTCCTTCTAAAAGGCTGCTAATGGGTGGCTGCAAAAAAGGATTGATTTTTGAAACTATTAGCAAATGCACTGAGAAGCCTGAAAAGCCTTCTGTTCTCCAGGTGCCAGATCAGATAAAGTGTTTTTTTTTTTAACCCCAACAGATCCTGAGTGTTGTATAGTACTGAACCAAGTGAGAGTTCCATGCTGGTTAAACTGTATTTGAGGGTATCTGAGAGATGTGGCATACAGACAGTCTCTGCAATTCAATACATCAATTGAATTGAAAATAAGTTGAAATAAATGCCTCCAAACACAAGATGAGCTTACTGGAGCACAAGTTTCATCTGCTGCTGAAGTTAGAAAAGGAAGAAAAAAACAGCAGATGGCAGCAGCTGACTTATTTGGTCTGTGCTCAGCTCAGCAGGGTCAGGTCTCAGGCTACATTGGGAAGTTGAAAGAAAACCCAGAGGTCATCACTGGCAAACTACTTCTGTACCCTTGCTAAGCAAACTACACAGATTTAAATTACAGGAAGCCAGACTCAGCTTGAATGTTAGAAAAAGCTTTCCAAGAGGGAAGCAGTTGGACAGCGAAACTGATCACCCTGAGGACTAGTGGGCTTCCCTTCACTGGATGAGTTCAAGTGGAGGCTAGCTAGCTATCAGCCTGGGATGTTCTAATTTGGATTTCTGAAGGGTTGGATTTGATGGTCTAATTGGGGTCTTCCAACTCTGTGATTCTGTGGACATGTCCTTGATGTCACTCATGGGCCAAGTTCAATTTCAGGGAGACTTTACTTTCCAAGGGCAACGAGGAACTTGAGATTCTAGGCATTTGCAACTTATCAGCATTAATTTGTAGTTGACATCATGCAATCAATGGGAGACAGGTACACAGCCAGCAGCAGAGGCAGGGAAAAATTGTCCTCATGACCCCATCTAAGGACGTGGAATTGGTTGTTCAGATGAGTGGAAAAGGGAAAGCAGCTTTCCTCACCTTTTTGTGAAACTAACATAAAGCATACTCACAACGTCACTCATTCCTGTTTTTCCTTTTTTACCCCCTCCCCAATAGCACCCCAGTAACCTTGTTGCCACAGTGGTCAAGTCAGGGAAATGGTGAGTAACATGTTATGTATTTTCCAATGTCTCTGGAGAGGCAATAAGTCATTATTGGGATCTGGTGGAAAACATTGCATTTCTTTATTAGTCCAGAAAAACAGCGATTTGGGTGAGCTAGAAAATAACCTGGTGATTAGGACTACATCTTTTTTAAAAAGGTGGTGCTTGCATAAGTCATTACACCACAAACTTGTGCAAATTAAGCCTGTCTCACTCAGGTGTGCTATGTGAATCCTAAAAACTAGATTAAGACCTGGTGAACCATAGAAGCTGGATGTCTGGCCTGCCTCTAAGGCCAGTCCATTTCCCACCCCCAGGTTTGTAGCATCTTCTAGTATCATCCAGCCACTGTTGAGGTGAAATAAAGCCTGCATCCATTACTATTATTTTAGCACAATGGTTGGTGACTCCAGATGATGCTGTAGGTCTCTAGCTGGGCTCCTGCGGAAGAGCTCCGTCATACCTGAATTACTTGGGAGGGAAGAACCTTATGGAAAGACTGAATGTGGGGCATGCGTGTTGTGCGCCAGTTACGCCCTTTCCTGGATCAGGATGCCCTCTGTACAGTCACTCATGCCCTGGTCATCTCCCATATAGACTATTGCAATGCGCTCTACATGGGGCTACCCTTGAAGAGTATCCGGAAGCTTCAACTGGTCCAGAATGCGGCTGCCCGCGCAGTTATCGGTGCCCCAAGATCGGCACATGTGACACCTCTGCTGCGACAGCTGCACTGGGTACCTGTGTGCTTCCGGGTCCAATTCAAGGTGTTGGTTATTACCTTTAAAGCCCTACATGGCATAGGGCCAGGTTACCTGAGGGACCGTCTCTTCCCCATGACATCAAATCGTCCCACTCGGTCATTTAGAGAGGGCATGCTGCGGATCCCGTCGGTAAGGGAATTTCACCTGACGGGGTCTAGAAAGCGGGCCTTCTCTATAGTGGCGCCCACCCTTTGGAATATGCTACTCCCGGAGGTGAGGCAGGCCCCATCGCTCCCGGCCTTCAGAAAGAACTTAAAGACCTGGTTCTGCCGCCTTGCGTGGGAGGGGGGGAGGAACAGTTCCTCTTGGGGATGGCTGGTGCCATAGAGCCCTTTTAAATACCAACCCATCACATCTTGGATTTTATATTTATTTTAATTATTATTGTATTTATAGGATAATATATGCTGTTTTAATTGTTGAATTTTAATTGCCGATTTCTGTAAACCGCCCAGAGTCCCCCTGTGGAGAGATGGAGTGGTAAATACAAATCGAATTATAAATAAATAAAATAAAAATGGAAGAGGGCCTTGAGGGTGGAGGGTGTGATTGGGTCAAACGATCTGCTTGTCTACTTACTCCCAATTTCCACAATCACTGATTCTTGCTCGGCTTTTTCTGCAGCATGCAGTTGCCTCGGTTGTGCTCCAGTGTCCCTTCCTGTCTTGTGCAGAAGCTGGGCAGAAGTGCATCAAGAACAGCATCTCTTCTTCCATCCCCCCAATTAAAGAAGCCACACATATATTTGGATCAGAATTACCACAATCCAGCTAATCTTCTCCCAATCTGTCTGTGTGTTTGTTCAGTCAGTTCTTGTGTCAATAAAGTGAACTTGATTGGCTAATCTGGACCCCTCTCCCTCTGGGAAAGGGGAGCAGCATCTAATGTGGAGTGGAAGACAGCGGAGGAAGAGATGTTCCAGGCATGAGTTCAGAGGGTGGCTGGTCTGAGCAGATGACTTACAATTATCAGCTGTGCAGAAAGCAGTTTTGTTCATTCATTTATTGATGGGGAACTGTTGGGGGGAGAGTGTCTCCTCTTTGGGTAGGGGAGTTTGCAGTAGCTTCACACGGGGAGGCACCGTATCCAACGCCGGCGAGCCTGCGCTGGGCAGAGAACCTTACTTTGTATTCATTGGGGGGATAGATAAAGAAATCCTTGGTTCCCCTGAGCGTCTTCTTCCTCACCGGGAGAATGTGCTCCCTTTTCCTCCTGCTGCAAGAAACAGAGACAGAGAGGCACAGGCAGGCACAGAGGAGGCTGACCCAAGAAAGAAGCCATCTGAAAAGTCAAAATGACCCCAGGTGTTCTTAGCACCTTTCTAGCTTAACCCGGTTGCCTACTAGTTTCAGGACCTGCTTCACCAATTAGTTTTCCCAGAGTGCCTTGGGCTTCTCACTGCTTCTCCACTAAGGCTTTCGCTCCGAGAAGCAGGGTCTGAACCTTGCCGAGTCCCAAGAATCAGGCCCCTTCACAGAGAGTTGGGCAACAACGAGGAATGAACAGAGATCCTATACTGGGGGTGGAGAAGGGGGCTGAGGCTCACCTAAGGAAAGCTTCTTTTCCGGCGATATGCTGCAGTCTCCTGTTCATAAGTAAGGGGGCAATCACTGTGGTAGAAGCGCAAGCGGTATAGCAGCCGGACCCACTGCCCAAAGACGTGATCCTGCTTGAGGGGATGTGTTAGAAGCTGCAGATAAAAGGTGCGGCCATTGGCCAGGCAGACTTTGAGCTGGAATCGTGACTCATCATGGACGTAGAGACGGACGAACTTCAAGGGCAGAAGCCTGGGGAAGGAGGAGGTGGAAGAAGTACGTGAATGGGGAGAAACTGGAGAGGCATCTTAAAGCCAGGGCTGTCCATTGGGAGGGTTAAATAAGTCAAGGTGGTGACTGCAACGGCGCAATCAAAGCTGCCATCTTGGCCTTTTTGAACACCCCCCCCCCCCCGCCGACACTCCTGCTTAAAACCAGAGATGCACAATCTTTTTTGGACTGAAGTTTCTATTCAGCCACTAAGCGATGTGCTTGGGGCTGTATCCCAACATGGTGTACAGACACAGCACAAGGAAGTGGAGCATGACCAGGACAAAACATGCATGTAATTTAACTTTTGTTTAAAAACTAAACCGGGTTAATATAAGGGCTCCCCATGTGTTTAATAATTCTCCCCCTTCCATCACACTAACATTTACTATCTGAGTGCATTTTTCGAGGTGGAGCACACGCAAGGCTTTGGGGGCACATCCCTGATGTGTGGTGGTGTGGTGAAAGGTACTCACCCAAACAGCTGCAGCTCCTCATTTGGGAAAGGCAGTGCTTCAGGACACTGGCACTCACATTGTCCCGTTAGGGAGGGTGATGGCCGTGCCAGCAGCATGAGATCAGGCATCTCCAGGCTTGGGCTGCTGGCAGCGATGCCCACGGTGACTTTGTTGGCAATATCCCCTGTCTTGGTAACCTGGAAGGGAAACGTTCATTTTGAGGGCATCTTTGCACTTTCATAGTAACTGACTATTACAGGAGAGCGCTTTGAAGTGGCCTTCACATGATGACTATTAAGCTAAAACAGCCAGTCAAAATACAGTTGAGTAGTCTGTGGTTAGGGGTAAACCCAACTGGGGTACATTAATAAACAATAAGTTCAGTTAACCACAGGCCAGAATTCTGTACAAAACCAGATAGAGGTAAGAAAAAAGGCATCTCTTTATCCAAGTCACTGGAAATTTCCCAAGTTTTTAAAAGTTGCTAAATAAAGATTAAGTCAGGGGTAGAGATGTTCTGGTCTTCCAGATGTTGTAGAACTATAATTCTCAGTGTTCCTTTTCATTGGCTATGCTGACTACAGCTGTTGCAAGTTATAGTTAAGCAATATCTGGAGGGCTGAAGGTTTTTCAACCTGAAATTAAGCAATGGCAATTTTTGGGAATGGACTCTATTCATCTACTGAGGATTTATGACATAGTCATCTGAGGCAATGGCAAACCAGTTCTGTATCATTGCCAAGAGATGTCCATGAATTCAGCAGGAGTCAAGCTTGGCTCAGCATCTTTATAATACAGCGATTCTCAGACATCATTTTTCTTCACAAATCACGTGCAAATTGGTGGTAGGTGCTGAAAGATCACTTTGGTTCTAAAAATCAATGGCAGCCTTGCCTTTCCAATGCAAAGGATATGCTTGTTTGGTCAGCAAAGTTTGCTGAAACTGGTATAAACTTTGTCAGATTTAGCCTTGGATCAGGTTCAGCATTCATTCTACAGGGCTAAGTACACAAATCAGTTACATTAATATCCCTTTTTGCAAGGAGACCTAGATGGTGTAGAGAGGACCATATCCATACTATAACAACTCTGTAACATTGGGGAAAAAATGGCTTCAAGTCATCCAATGAACTCCATGAACTTCCTGGTCCAACATTTAATCAATACAACAAATTGGCTTATTTTCATCTTTTGCATGCTTCTTATAAATAGTTGGTGGACCATCACAGTTTGAGAACTTCTGATGTACAGATCAGGGTCTCAAACTTATATCCTACAGTCCACATGCAGCTCTCCAGATCACCACACCTTACTGATACACACAGCAGGAGAGCAACATTACGGCGGCAGCTATTCTCGGCCAGGTGCTATGGACCCTTCCTGCTTAAGAAGCATGACTTGGCTTTGCACCTAGGTGGGGCAGGCTGAGGGACAGCTGCATTCCTAGCCCTGTTATGGCTCAGGCCAAGGCCCATCAGCTGGTCACTGGTGGCCAAGAGTAGTGGTGGGGGTGGTTGGGCAGGCATCTCCACTTGCCTACTGTCCACTGTCTTTGAACTCCCTGCTGGCGGTGTTCCTTTGCCTGCCCAAGGGAAGGGAAGGGAAGGGAAGGGAAGGGAAGGGAAGGGAAGGGAAGGGAAGGGAAGGGAAGGGAAGGGAAGGGAAGGGAAGGGAAGGGAAGGGAAGGGAAGGGAAGGGAAGGGAAGCCCAGTGTTCCTCAGGACCTCTTTGGGTCTGCAGCAGCCATTAAATGGGGCATGAGAAAATAGCCACTTCAGGAAAGGAAGGCAGAGACAGGAAGCACAGAGGTGGCGATGTCTCTCAGCAAACCCTGGCAAACCTGGTTGGGAAGGGTAGGTGTCTATGTGGCAGAACAAGGCTGCACTCTTGGTGAGGCCCTTGCCAGCCACTCTGCCACGAGGGACTGAGGCAAAGAAAATGCTGCATTCGCCACAAAGCTCTTCTCCAGAGCTCTCCCTTACTGGAGTTGCCCCCAGATGGAGGGGTCTCAGCCTTTCCCCTTCCTGGCAATGTTACCCCCACCCCCCACCCCATTAGAGATGACAGCCTCACGGTGTAGGTGAGACTTAAAGGAATCCGCCTAAATAATGTTTATTTCTTGGCAGAATTGAAATAATTTTCAGGCACATTTGCCTCTTCTGAGGGAATAAATTCTGCTAAGTTACAGATAATTAAGGGTTTTAAGCCATGATTGAGCAACCATCACCAAACCAAATATTGGTGTGCTGGTTAATGAAAAAGGCTGCCAAATAAGTGACCAAAGTAAAATGGGGTAAAAGTAGCTCTGCTTTGCAGTACAGTTTTTTTTTTAATTTAATACATTTATATTTAATGGCATTTTAGAATTTTATATCAAAGTAAGATAGGGCTTCAGTGTTATAAGCCTTGGGCTAAAGAACATTCCCTTGTAACGATTCAGATCTGAGACTCCTGATATAAATTCTGTCAGGGGAAAAATCAGTTTCAAATATTCAAAGAAATGGAAAGATGAAGGGAAGACAGAGATATGTGCCACAACTCCCTTCTTAACTGTCCCACGTTGATGAAAGTCCAAAGACTGCCTGCAGCAGGACCAGGTTGATTAAGGCTGACTTAGGAGAAAAATTGCATTTCTCACTGCATAGAGGAGGGGCATTTTAGGGACAGCGGTGAATAAAGTACTGCAGTGTTTCTCAACCTTGACAACTTGAAGACGTGTGGACTTCAACTCCCAGAATTCCGGGAGTTGAAGTCTACACGTCTTCAAGCTGCCAAGGTTGAGAAACATTGATGTACAGTAATGCTGAATTTCCTACAGTGCAGCCGCCTGCAACCTGGCACCCTCCGGACGTGTTGAACCACAACTCCCATCTTCCCTAAGTAACACAGTCACTGACTTAAGATGCTATTGAGCTGTCCACCAATATTTCAGTAAAATCAGATTTCCAAATAAGGCTTTGAACCGAATTGAAGTATAACATTTTAAAACAACTTTATTCTTATGCTTTATTGATTCCCCCCCCCCTTAACTAGATATTTCAGCTCAAGTACTTTTGATTCCTGGAAATATTTAGCGTATTTATTATGCAACATATCACATTAATAGCATACATAAAAACAGCTTTACTTATAAAATATAACTCTACATGTTGTATCAGATCCCAGTTTTATTTAGGGCATTCAATTTGTTTCTTTAGCTGGAGAAAGGATTATTCAGTAGAAGCTGGGTGTAAGGGTTCCTGTCTTTTATGGCAGGTGGGTAAGAAAAAGATAGCCTTCTCTAACATGTTTTCCCTCAGATGTGTTAGGTTCAAGTTCAATTAACTCCAGGAAAAATTAGATTAGGATAATCTCTGTAGTCAAGACTTCTAACTTCCAAATGCAACCAGACAGAATGGAGAAGTGCCAGCATAGCGTAGTGGTGAAGATATTTACATACATGAAGCAGAACTATTAAATGAGCTGCCTCTTTTTAAAAAAAATGTAATAAAGGAAAATAGATACTATCCTAAAAAAAGTATCTTCCCACTGATTCTTCCACAGTTGGAACACCTTTTCAAAGATAGCACGAGCTGCTAATTATGTACAGCAAATGTAATAACGCCCCCCCAAACAGATTAGATACATTTTCCCATTCACAAACACTGTTTTAGCTATGCATAAGCCTAAAAAACTGATTCTTTTGTTGAACCTCATCAGACTCAAGGAAGGTGACTGAATGGCAACCCTATTTAAGTTAGAACTTGCTGCTTTTCTGTGGAGCTTCAAAATCTTCTGTCTCAGCTAATGCAGGACGGTTAGGGGACTAGGATGACTGCGTTGTAATAATTTATTTATTCTATTTTTAAGTTTCTCAACCAGTAGTTTTCTGGACAGTATAGAAAGCAAAATAAAATACTTATAAAAGTTAAATAACATTGCCCAGACGCACATTTTTAACATGCCTGGGAAAAAGAAAAGTTGGTCACGTGGTGCTGGAAAAGGGCACCAAGTAAGCAATCTCTAGGATTCCGCCACAGAAAAGATTGTGCTTGCCTTGATTCATTTCACAAGAGCATCAGAGGAGGGCCCTGGGGTTTGGGTATATAAATTCAGGAGGAGATTTTTCTGATTTCTTTTCCACTCTGCTTCACCTGCATAAAATTGCTTTCAAATAGAGGACAATCCTTCAGCATGCCATATTCCCCGCTGGCTAGGCACTTCCGCAGGTCTCCCATTCCAAAACTCGGACATCCGGTGGACGCAGAAGGGGTCCAGGCTACCGTGGCCTAGAACCTGTGGGCAGAAGATGAAGAAGAGCATCAAGGGAAAGATCTAAGAGGGTTGCAAATGTCTGTTCCAGACAAGTGAAAGGAGAGCCGCTAAGAAAGCCAGGACTGGCCTAAGATATTTTGCTGCTTGAAGAGAAGAACAAGAAGATGGTTATCCTTTCCATGCATAGAAACAAATTGGGTTAGCAAATGAAATTTACTTCAGTATTGGCAACTGGGCTGTGTCTTTCATTCCACCTGAGGACAATAGAGCAGGCCTCCTAAAATGTACTGCTTGGTCCTCTAGCACCTCAGTACTGGTCCCTGCTTCCCCCAACATTCACCAGCTGAGGTAGCCATCTCACTTCCCTTAAAAGAAGGGCTGGTCCTGAGAAAAGGATGAGAGCGCATGTGCTTGCATCTAGAAATTCCTCAGTGCAATCCCCACCATCTCCAGTTAGATCGGACAGCAGGTGATTTTTGGGTTTCTGGAGAAAATAATTGGCAGGCAGCCTTGAAAATATTGGACTCCATTGCAACAGGCAACTGTTTTCTATTCATGCCACATTCCCCTTGTGGATCATCTGTTAGAGGGCAGATGATGAGGGGGCTGAAGCAAGCAGCGAGTGGGGTCACCAATTACCTCCCAGACACTTCCCATTTCTTCACACTCATTCTTTTTCCTCTCTAAGTAATAGCCTGTGAAAGACAGATATCACTTAGCAGAGATCTGAACTCATCTCTTACACAATGACTTTTAAATTAGGCTGAGGGCAACAGGTTGCTCATCTGAAGCCTAGATGGACAAACCGACTAGGCTCTTACATTGTGGTAATTTAAACTATGGTTTATTTGGTTTTAACTTAGCATATTGTTTGAATTCAGCCATAGCTTGACCTGACCTAGACCACAACAGGGTAACTTTGGCTAGCCTCTTAAATTCACCACAACCTTTGTTCAGGCTGCAGTGCAGTTTTGTCAATATGAGAAACAGCAAACAGTAACTTGAATGCAAAGCTTAGGGAAAAAATAACTATACTTGGGACTCTCTCAATTAAGCTAAATTAATTCCATATTCTAGGGGAAGAAAATATGGATTAGACTTAAGAAAACTAAACAATTCTTTCAGCCATATTTGAGCAGGAATGACAGTAAAATAAAAAATAGAAATGCTGCAAGACCTACTAGTCTTGATTTTTCATGAATTCTCTTGTAAGAGAAAGGAAAAAGCATCTTTCATTGGCAGTATGAATGGCAAAAGACTTGGAAAAGCAGAATTATAAGTTGTCACAACCTGACATTTCTTATATTAGGTCAAGACACTGGATTCTTGCTGAACTAAAATTTGAGACCCTCAGCCAGTCTCCATATCTCAGCATACCTACACTCAAGAGTTGTGATCAGAGCTTTCCAAACTGTGTGTCGCGACACAAAAGTGTGTCGCCACACAACCCGGAAGCGCTGATCATCATCAGCGCTTCTGGGTTTTCCCGCGGCGACATACCAACTGCAGCGCGTAAAACCCGAAAGCAGCAGCAGAGCTTCCGGGTTTTTGCGCGCTGCCGCACATCCGGGTTTTCCCGCGGCAACACGCCAACGCCGGTTGGTGTGTCGCTGCGGGGAAAACATTGGAAAGTCCTGGTTGTGATGATACAGTACAGTAAACTGAAGAGCTGCCTCCAGTTCTTTGGAAGAAAAGTATACACGTAACTGCACTCTTCCCTGCAAACACACAGGATTGCAAACAGCACAGTACTTATTTTAATGGTTATTCTGTTTTTTAAAGCACAGCAGCGGATCCTAGCATGGCTAGAGAATCTCAAAGAAAACAAAGTGATACCAATCGAAGAGAGTATTTGTAGCTCAGGGTTGAACTGTGGAGTCCTTGGTGCTCTCTGAGCCTTGTTGTTTTCTTGCAGACCTTTCATTGCCAGGCTAGGCAACATCTTCAGTGCGAAAAGGGAGTGGAACTTGCTCTCTGTTTATATACCCTGGCTTGTCCTGCCTGTGTTGGTGGGGGTGTTGTAATCTCCTTGGTAGTACTTTGATTGGGTTGTTGTTTGCTGCTTGGTTGATTGACTGAGTTAATAGTTCCTTAATCAAGGAGCACCAAGGACTCCACAAAACAAAGTGAAGATAGAAAAGCAGAGATAGTTCACCTCTTCCCCATCTCTGATACTCTACTTGGGTGCATGCATTATATTCTACTTCCTCTTGCAACAGCTGTAGCATCCATCATGTTAAGGATGATATATCATACAAGTCCGAGATACCTTCCCTTCCTCTGAGTTGGGCTAGAAAAACTGTGGGTTGCTATTTCACCCTTTTATCGCGGTCAAAAACAGGAGGCGAAGCTCGACCGTTCTGCAAGAGACTAGAGCAGTGTTTCTCCACCTCGGCAACTTTGAGAAGTGTGGACTTCAACTCCTAGAATTCATATTCATATGCTGGCTGGGGAATTCCGGGAGCTGAAGTCCACACTTCTCAAAGTTGCCAGGTGGAGAAACACTGGACTAGAGGACGAGGCGCAGGCAAGTTCACTCGAAGCACGTCTCACTGAGCTCGACTGGACCGACTTTCCGAAGAGCGTGCCGTGCGTGGGATAGTAGCCCACACCATGCATTTTCTTAGCCGGCAAGGCTCTCCTTCCCCGCGGCTCGGCTCCCTAGGTCATCAGCATTCATCGCTTCTCAGCGCTTTGCAGCTGCGAGAGGCGCCACGTGCTGCGCTGGCTTAGGCTGAGAAGTTTAGGGAGGCGCTAAGCCGCAAGACGGCGGTGATTGGCTTTCCCTCGGCTCTCGAACATGCTACTCCGGTCCCATAGTGCCTTGCGATTGCTCCGCCTGTTTTTTAATCACGTGATCCGTGGAGGGCGCTATGGCGGCTGCGGAGCGATCGCTCTGCCTCCGTCTCTTGCCTGTCCTCGCCCTCCTGCTGCCGCCCCCGCCGCAGCTTCTTGTCCGGGCCGCTGCAGCCTGCCGGGGAGAGGCAGCTGTCAGGGTAAGTCCCACGATTAATATGGGTGAGCGCCGAGCTGACTTTGATTGCCGGAAGACCCGCTCCTTAATATCCAGGACATAAGCTGTGCTGGACTGGGCCAAACGCAGTTTTGTTTTCAGAGATGTCTAAGGAATAGCAAGAAATATTCATAGCCGTGCTGCTTCTGAGCCTGGATGCCCCATCTAGCCATAACTAGTTGTTGCGGATAGGTTTTTTCCTTTATAGCTTTGGCTGCACCATTTCAGCTGGTGGCTCGTGCTGCAACTTGTGGCAGTGAGTCCCTCAGTTTAACTATATACTGAGTGATGTCTGTCTTGAATCTCCTACCAAGCATCTCCACTGAATGGATTGGGGCCTTGTGTTATGAGGGAAGGAGAAAAATGTATATATGTTCTTCACACAATGTTATTTGTAGGTATGAGTTTCCGATAAATGAGAAGCTGGCTTCATGATATCTTTGCCATTAATATTTATAATCTGAGTAATAACTCCAAGACAAAGTAAATCAGGTTGCTTCAAGAATACTGGATTCTGATTTGGGGAGGGAAGCAACCTTAGCAACTGTGTGGGAGATAATGGAAGAGGCTGGGGCGTAAGTGCCTTCTTCACATAAAGTGTTGGACACATTTATTTATTGGATGTAGCTTGAATCATGTCAACTGGATTTCTATTTTCTCAGTGGAAACGTTTCGCTCCACTGAGAAAATAGAAATCCAGTTGACATGATTCAAGCTACAGACAATTCCACCTGGATGACTGAGAACCTTCATAGACTTATTTATTGGATGTAACTTGACTTTTTTCCGGGAGCTCAAGATGGATTACATGGGGATCTCCCTTCATTTTATCCCTGCAACAACCACCCTGTGAGGACAGGTTTTGCTGAGAGAGAGTGACTAGCCCAAAGTCACCAGTAAGTTTCCATAACTATGGATGGACTGAAACCTGAATCCCTGCAATCCTCCTCCCAACCTTTTAATCATTATGCTTCACTGGCATCCAGAAGTTTAGGGATAGCTGCCTTATACTAAATCATCACTGGTATATCTAGCTCAGCGTTGGAAGACCTGAAAGACCAGGTTAGGGATAGATCATCATGGAGAAAATCTATGTGGTTGCTAAGAGTTAAAAAGAATTAGATGGCACATAATCAATATCTAGCTCAGAGTTACATTCACTGACCTGAAACAACTCTCCAGAGTTTCTAGCTGGAGAATTTGTCAGCTAACTCAGCAGTTGAACTGGAAATATTTTATGTGCATGAAAAAGTTATGGTCCCTCCTACAAATGTATTGTTTCCTTGGCCTTCAAGCAGCGGTCTCGCAGGTCACAGAAAGGAACTCCCCAGAATGTTGGAGGATATTTTATGTGAAAATTCAGTCAGAAGAACATGGGGTGAATTTGAGTCATTTGTTATTTTGCCTGTGTCTAGTCTAAATTATCTCAGTTGATTATATGGGTTCTAGTTATGAAAGCTTGTGCCATAATAAATATCATAGTCTGGAATGCATCATAGTTTTATTGGTTATATTTAGATGCTGTAAATCTGTTTGGGGGGGGTTGCAGATGGTACCGGTGTATTCACCAAAAACACTCAAAATAGTGTTTCAAATTATAGGCAGGAAAGCTTTGTTATTATGTGGGCATGTAACATTGGCACACATGGGGCAGAATTTGGGCCGCTGTGAAACTTGAAACAAACTATAAGAACATTAGAACATCCATGATCTACTTCTGTTGCTTTCAGCCTGGTGAAGCCCGAGACTCTGAAGCTTGTGGATTGAGTCTACAGCTGGAGCATTCATTTGAGTTGGGTGAGTGTATATAGTGAGGTTGGGCAAGCTTGAATTGGACAATTTGCCCAGATGAGCAGCAATAACTAGGCCCATTTCCCAGTCTATGCATGTTAATTTCCACTTTCCATGGGGCCTTTGTGCATGCAAATATATATATTTAAACACTGTTCAGTTGGGAACCTTGGAACAATAGAATTCTCCACTGCAAATATGCAGAGGTGGACAGTCCTTGAGTAGTATGCAGCTCCTCTCCTATGCCTGTTTTACTTCCTTCAAATTACTCCTGGATTGAGGGTTGCCATTTTCAGCCTGCATTGGGTAGGATTAAGACGCAAAATGGGTACACTAAAATCCTGTGAAACTTGGAAAATAGGCCTGGGTTTTCCTGCTTAGAATGGCTGTAAGGGGCAAAATAGGTCCCTTAAATCTCTTAAATGTCTATACACTCATTCATGTGCGAGTTCATGTTGAAGTTTAACTTGGTGTGTGATTACTGATAGGCGGCAAAAAAGCTTTGGAGCTGGGTGGGGCCCGTGGGATGCTCACCTCTGTTCTTATTGTACTCATGCTTTTTGCATGTGCTGCAGCAGGAACAGAGTTGCATTGGCAGCAGCCTAAATAATGGGCAAGGACTTAGGAGACACACTCAGGATCCTGTATGTTGTAAGTGGCTAAAGGTGGTCAGGAGTAAGAGTAGACTCTGGGACTCATGTGTGTTTCTTTCTCCTGAAGATGACAGCATCCATTTCAAAAAGCGGGGTACTCTCCTCTGGAATGTAGGCCCTGAACCCAGCCTCTCACTGAACCAGAAGCAATTAACTGAGGAGGAGCGCAACAAACTTAGGGTGAGTGGGGAAGCAAAAGGGGAGCAGCCTGGCTTTGCTTTGGTAGGGAGAAGCAAATTGGAGAATGGCGGCACTTTGGAAGAGGAGTAGCTTCCTTCTGAAAGGAAGAAACAAGTTTATTTGATATACTTGGGGCAGGACGTAGGAATCCTGTGTTTGATTGCTTCCCTGCATGGGGTTTAGGGGGCCTTGGGCAGTTAAGGAAAAAGCTGTTGGCTAAGTAAATCTGATGTAAGCTTAGGGGTTGACAAACTTTGTGGGTGCTAGGTGTAAAAAAATAATTAAAAAAAAATTAAATCTTGGAAATCTTTTGAGATTTCAAGGATCTTAGGTCAGTGATTTTGCAAGACGTCACCCATTTTTTGAAAAAAAAATTAGGTTTAATTTTGGAGTTCCATGCATCCCAGTCAGGATAGCATGGATGCCTGGATGTTGTTTTCTGTGGTAATTAGTCTTTGAACCACAGAATTTTAGCAACCCGTGGAGTTTTTAAAATCCAAATTATTTGACTCTCTATAGAATGGAAGCAAAAATAACAATGGGAAAAGAAGCCAATGTATTTTGAGATCACTAGAGTGTAATTTTCAGCTCCTTCAGCTAGGGTGAGGGAGTGAGTTTCTTCTTTCTACTTATGTATCTTTTCTCTCTTTTTCCACAAACCCAGGAGGTAGCTACCGAGGGTGGGCTGTACCGCCTAAGAATCCCACGACAGCCTCTGGGGAGCATTGAAGAGAGTACTGTTGAATATGTCACCACTTTTGTCAGAGCGGTAAGTGTCTCACTGCTCTGGGATTCCTCTACCGTATATGATTCCACTGGCCTAGAGCAGAGGTATGTAAAATGCCCCATTGTAGACTGTGCCAACCCCCAAACATGCTGTTCTAAGTGTTCTGGACCCCTGTTGTCTTCAAGGCACCTTTGCAACATGTCAGAACAACCTGTTTGGGGGTTGGAACTCTTACTGAGACACTTTGCGCACCACTAGCCTGAGGGCAGCTAAAGAATTTGACTCCTGCACACTCTCGTGGGCCAATCTTGCCTCTTTAGTAAAATGCCCGAATATCCAGATGTAAAATCTCTAAAGCTGCTGAAGGTAGGAAGGGGGAAACTGCTTTCTTTCTCTTTTGCTTTTTCTCTCTTGGTTTGTTGAGGGGAAAGTGAAGAAACATGGTCTTGGGTTCATGGGATTGAGATTTTTCTTTTTTTTTTCTGTCTTAAGTAGTCTCCTATGTCACGTCCTGTATTATTCAGGAGATCTTCCTCCTAATCCTCCGGAGGCTGTCCTGAGATTATTGAGGGAAGGGATAATGAGGTAAAGACTCCCTTGACTTTAGCTTAATTTCTGGGGATACATGGACAAAACCATGCAGGTTGTCTTGGCAACAGTCCAGAAGTGGTATTCCATTGCCTTTTGGGATTTCTTTTCTTCCCAGTCCCTGGAGGTTTCCCTTCTAAGTACTAACCAAACCTGACCTTGCTTAGTTGCCAACTAAGATCAGCTAGGTGCTGATCGATGGAAAACCAGTGTTATGCGGATTGGGGTGGGGAGATCCAGATTCCTAGGGCAATTCTGAGCCAGTCACTGTCTCTCAGTCTCACATGCTTATTAGTGCACATGGGAGTCTCCCTCGTTTTATTCTCTCTTGTGCACCTAGACCAAAGCCAGTCAGTCATTTTGCAGTCGGGGGCTGCACTTTTTCAAAAAGAAATGCCAGCTTTTTGAGGGCCATGGGAGAGATAGCTGGTAATGCAATGACATCACAAGAATGGCCAGAATGAAATGTTTGACCATTTAATGTGAGAGTTGTGGGGTTTATGGGACACAAGTTGGTGTCTTAGAAAGCCTTACAAGTACCTTTTTGCCACAAGTGGGGGGCGGGGGCGGGCGGGAAATGACACCAACATTTTGGCAGTGCAGTCTAGGCAGGTTTGCAGAAATGAGGCTTGGGAGATTACCAGCTTTGCTTAAAGGAGTATCAAGATATAAATATAAAAATAATTCTAAGCGCTCATATTCCTCTTCTGAAATGTCTCTCCATCTGGTCCAGTATTGGTGCCTCCTGATAGGGAGCAGCACTCCAGGATCTCAGAGAGGACTCTGAGATTAAACTCTTTTCCCGAAGAGCTGCTGTCTGAGATCCTTCTCGCTGGAGATGTCATTTCATGTGTGCCGTTTCTGAACCACAGGCTTTCCATGAGCTCCTGCAGATATTCTTTCATTGGAATCAATAGACAGCTCTGATTCCTAACTGTATTGTGCTCTGTATGTTTTATTAAGTATTCTAATATTCAGCTTTAGCATCATTTGGACACAGAAAGATTTTCTGAACAAAACTTCATTAGCTGCAGCAACTTACCTTAACCTAGTATACTCCAGATGTGAATCATGAGTATGGTATTTGGATATACTGTGTGTTTTTTTCTATCTGTTCAAGCGTGTCCAATTCTCAGCAACTGCCTGGACAAGTCCCTGCAGTTTTCTTGGCAAGGTTTTTCAGAAGCGGTTTGCCATTGCCTCTTTCCTAGGGATGAGAGAGAGTGGCTGGCCCAGGGTCACCCAGCTGGCTTTGTGCCTAAGGCAGTTTTCTTGGCAAGGTTTTTCAGAAGCGGTTTGCCATTGCCTCTTTCCTAGGGATGAGAGAGAGTGGCTGGCCCAGGGTCACCCAGCTGGCTTTGTGCCTAAGGCGGGACTAGAACTCCCGGTCTCCCAGTTTCTAGCCCGGTGCCTTAACTATTACACCAAACTGGCTGTCATGCTGTATGTAGTCAGTACCAGGTTGGGAAAAGTTTTTGAAATCTTTACAAGCCGAGGTGGAAGGTAGGAAAGCCAAGTTCAAGATAGGTTCACCCCTGCACAGCCTGTGGCCCCATTCATTCACTATCCCAACAACTTCCTTGCTACCTCACAGGACCGAGCTTTTGCACTAGCAAGTGCACCAAGTTGAAAATGCTAAGACAGGCAGAGAGACAGTGTTGATGTGTCTTCCCCTCCTTGCAGTGCTCCGTGGTAGAGTCTCATCTGTCAGATAGGCTGACAGTGCACACAGACATCGCTGGCAACATAATTGGCCTCTCCGTGGTCACTGTGCCTAGCTCTTGCCACGGAGCTGAAGTGGAAGATGTGGATCTCGAACTGTTCAACACTACCATTCTCCTCCAGCAGCCCATACCAGCAGCTGTGTGAGTACTTTTGACTAATCAGATGGGAATGCAGGGCTTCTCCTGCTGATCTGTGGAACTCACTGCTACAAGATGTATTGATGGCAGCTAGTTGAAAGAGAGATTAGGCAAAAGTATAAAACACAGTGTATTGTGGCTTTTAATCGTGAATGGAATTACCAGGGATTTTTGAAGGGGGATAGGCCACTAAATAGCATTTGCATGAGACAAAATATGATCTGTTTGGGTTTCCCAAAGGTACACGATTGCTCACTGGGGACATAGGAAGTTTGACTTGGTTTCCTGCATTTGCAGCTGAAATACACTTTTGAGAATTTGAAAGTTAGAGGAAATGGTTTCAAACTAGAAGGTCAGATAATCTGGGTTCCTTGTGTGAGGAATTTGGAGTTAGGTTATGGAAGATTTTCTGGAAGCAGAGGAGATTTGTGAGTTAAGAGCAGGATTCCTCAGGACTTAGGGAAAGTGGCCAGTCTTCTAAGTTTTGGTAAAGGAGCTTGGCTAAAGGGGGTCTCAGATCTGGGCAGATTGGCAGAAAGATTTCTAGATAATTTATTGGCAGAGAAGTGAATCCAGAGACTTGGCTGTGATTTTAAACACGCTTAAATTGGAAGTGGTAGGTTTCGTTGAAGTCAGTTAAGCCTATTTATTTGTATACAAGTTTAGGATTGCACTTAACATCAGCCTTAAACAGAGGAAATGTTTGACAGTCTGCCTTTTTTGAGGAGTGGGTGGACATTTTGAGAGCAGGGAGAAGGGAGGGCCGAATCAAATCTCCAATTTGGGGATGGGAGGGAGGCAAAGCTTCAAACATATTCCAAAACAGAATTTTATTAAGATGGGTCCAGTGCATTTCAATATATCTTACGTTGGAAACGAAATATTGCATTGACTTGTTCTAATTAAAGAAACAGCAGAACTTCACTTGGAGTGCAACGTTACGCTTTTTCACACGGGGAACACTATTGAAATACATTGGGCCCCTAACATTCCAATTATTTTTTATATCAATCTGGGCTTCTGCAGCCTTCTGAGCTTTGTGAGTACTGAGAGATGCTTTCCATTTTGTTACTAATGGCTTTTTTCCCCCTCCTGCTGCCAGCCCTGAGACGGCAGCATTTATTGAACGCTTGGAACAAGAGCAGGCTCAGAAAGCCAAAAATCCACAGGAGCAGAAGTCCTTCTTTGCCAAATATGTAAGTGGTGTGTTTGGGTGGGGGGGGGAGATGGGGGAGGGATAGCAGAGAGAGCAGGCTCTGTTCTCCCCCCCCCCCCCCCCCTTGTAGCAAAGCGATCTAAGTTCCTCAGCCTGCCAGCTGTCTCGTTTCTGGATCTAGCCAGGCAACTGTTGCTAGGAAGTGACTGTTCCCTGCTCTGATACCTCTTCTCCCCAATCCCTGCAGTGGCATTTAATTCTGGGTGGGGCAGTGCTTCTCCTAGTGACCAGCTCTGCAACAACCCCGCAGGAGCCCGGACGACAGCCCTGAGCAAAAGTAATCCTGCGCCTGGCTCCTCTCACTTCCATTTTCTTTTGCTTGGCTCCGTTTAGCTTGAACTCTTTCAGCGCCTCCCTGCGTCCCCCTTGGAGAACGAAAAGCCTACTTTTCTTTTTGAGCCAGTCTTGATCTTGGGGAGGGGAGTGTGTACTTAAGGTGGCTGCATCCTCACTCAGCTGCTACCTCTGTGTTGATTGGTCCAGAGGGGCACCATATCATTTTTTACTCTTTCGTGCATTGCATTCTGGGAACAGCCACCCCCCCCCCCAAAAAAAACAAAACAAAAAACATGCCGTTCAGTTGCTGGCTTTCTTGAAGTTCCTTTAGTGATTACTTGCTCTGTGATAGCTAGGACTCGACCTCTCATCTGCTACTAATTGGCTGAGAGCACTCAAAGAAAGCAGGGTGCCTTTGGGGGCATGCTTTTGCTACTCTCTGGATCTTTATTTCCTGCTATGATAGAATCGAGACTCCCCTTTTTGGTGGCAGGTCCTTTCTCCTTCGTAGTGGACACAGCCCTTTCTCCTCCATTGGCTGTCACACTGACAAGCTCAGCTGTAATCTCTGGTGAAGGGTTTCTTGTGATTGGGATTTGAAGGAGGGGCAGCCACAGGGTGCAGGGAGGGAAGATGTTGATAGCACCAAATAGAAACTGGTATCAAGCTGGTCCTTAGAAAAGGGCAGTTGATGGGGAAGATTGAAGGGGTTTGTGAGAAGCCACAATCACTTCCCAGAAGGAAAAGAATGAGATGGATTTTTTCACACAAGGGAGCCATATTTTCTTACTTTTTATAACCTGTATATATTTCTTTCTCTCCTACAGTGGATGTACATTATTCCTATCGTGCTTTTCCTTATGATGTCCGGAGCCCCTGACGCAGGGGGGCAAGGAGGGGGCAATGGAGGCAGTGCTGGGGGAGGGGGGCGATGAGGGAAGCAACAGTGTAAATAAATATTGGAAGAAAATAATGGGGCTCTCCTAGTTTGATTTGTGGGAGCAACGCTAGTTTTGGGGTTGCAGAATGGAAGAGCTGCTAATATTTTTGTGTTTGTGGGACGGGTGGGGGGGACGTATTAATTTCACTCTAAATCCAGGTTGGGTTCACTCCTAAATGATCACAGCGCAGTGCAAATCCTTCTATTGATCTCAAAGGGTATATTCCTGCACTAAGGTAGATTCAAGTTCTGTTTTCAGGATTGGAAATTATATATGGTCCATAATCAAATCCTCAGTAGAACCACCCCTAAAAATTTAAGATCTTACCTCTTCCCCAAATATGAAGACTAAGAATTTGCTTCTTTAAATATTCTTTGACTATTTCTGTTTCGGGGAAGAGGTTGAAGCACTGAGGATTTCTAAGCTTAAAAACAGATGATGCAAATGGTGTGGCATGGAGAAATGAGCAAGAATCAATATGTTAGGCTGATATAATCAAATAAGATAGAATCGATTAAGGTACAGCTGCCTAGCCCCATGCAGACAAAGGCAAGAGCAGCTTCAGAACATCTCAGGGGAGGCATGTTCTCTTTCTACCTAGTGCTATTGCTCTGCCACAGAGGTTAATGGCAGTGTCTGGTTTTTTTCCCCTTCTCTTTCCTTCAGTCCCCAGAACCCCATTTGCACGTTGTTCTAACAAGATGCCATCTAGCTTTTACTCTCTCTGCAAGATGGTATAAAGACAGATGGGAACATTTCTCTCAGGCTAAGAAAATAATGATTCTTGGGCACTGCATTGGTTGTAGGTGGGCATTGAGCAGAGGGCTGGTAGTCAAAGAAGGATGCCCATTGTTGACTTCCTAGTTTGAGTGTACAGAGGAGAAAGGTGCAAAATGTGTAGCCTGTGGGTTACCTGTGCCCTACCTGCAATCCCCCAAGTGGCAGAGGCCCAGGTTTTTTGTTTTGGGGAAGAATTGGGGTGTCTGAAAAAAATGGGTGCCTTAAGCCTTACATACACCCAGTACTCTCCTATGTAGGTCCACTTTGGGTCCTGGTCCTGGTCCTGAACCCTTTTGGAACTGATCCCCTCAAAGCCAGGTGTACCATTAAACCCAATACGTTGTGCACCCGTTTTACAATCTTGGGGGGGGGGGGCTGGCTGTCTCATTTTGGTCATGGGGTTTTCACTGTCTTAATCTCTGCCAGTCAGCCTGTTTTTGGCCAGTGGCTGCTGGGGATTATTCTGCTGACCTTCATGCATCCCTGCCCCTTGCTCGCTGATAGTTCTGACCTCTACAAGAAGTTGACATCCTGGATGTCAAAGCAGATGATTCTGTGCACATCCACAGTCCAGATATACAGCCTCTCCTACCTCCTTGTCCCCCAGCTTCAAAGCAACCTCACAAAAGTCCAGTAGACATACAATAGTAAGACAGAGCTCTGTGGGATAGTATGATTGAGCAGCATGTTTGATCATACACAGTAGTTGATTGCCTTGTCAGGAGCTCTGGTTTTTTCTCGGGCCTTGTTAAATTTGTAGAAGGGTGGCGGGTACAAAGATCTCATTTGAGCATTTCATGCTCTCGTTCCTTCTAGGAGCAACAAGCATCCACAAAAAGCTCTTAAGGAGTGACTATGGCAGCCAAGGTGGCCATAACTATTTGTGAGTGGGCAGGGACTTCCTGCAGATAGCTTAAATAGAAGAAAGCTAAGGATCCATGTAGTTATCCAGCACTAGTTAGAGAAGGGAATATGAGAGGAGATAGTGGGGCAAATTATTTCCACATGTTTTGTTGGTGAGCTGCTGGAGGTGGAGTGGGGATAGGTGGGCAGGCCTGTGAATACCAAAAGCATAAGCCATCCTGGTTCTCGACAGTTCTTGCACTTTAAGATCAGCTTTAGGTAAGTCGGCTTTACTTACCTGCTGCAACCGAGAACCCGGCTGTATGGATCCCCCACGATGGTAGTCCCGGCCGGTGTTCTTCCATGCTGCGTCCCACAGAGCACGGGGGACACTCTTCTTCCTTATGACCCAGCTTGGCTTGGTGCAGCTACCTAGAGTCTCTGTATCCACAGCAACCACAAAGGAGCAGAACATGGAGGAGCTTAATTCTAGAATGTGTGGCACAGGGTAGTAAGCCTAGCTCTTTGGCTTCTGGAGGAAGAACAGGCTAGTTGTGATGCTAGCTTCAAGTAAGCTTGACAATTTGGGGAAATGAGAGTAGAACGCCATTGGAACCAGGAGAAGATAGGCACTGCGTGGATTCAGAATTGTGGGCTGGGACTTCTCAGCAAATCATTTGGGGACTTTATATGAAAGCTTTAAATGCCAGAATTTGAGGGTGTGTTTGCATGACACATAACCATAAGCCTCGCATGTTATGCAAACAGTTTGCATAGTTAACAACCTGTGTGTTGCTGATGCTCAGTGGGAAGGACACTCTTCCATGTCAAATGCTTCCCTAATTGCGTAACTGGAATAAACTCAGGCCCTGCCCTGTTGCTTGGGTTCTGCTTCACAGTGAGAAATGAGAAACTAGGTAAGAAAAATGAGGGGAAGTCCAAAATGCTGTGCGAGGCACTGAAGCTTTGCTCAGCTTGAGGTTTTAGCCGATGCTCCTGCTGTATTTCTAAGCTTTTCACTGCATCTTCCAGTTCAAGAAACAATTTATTTTTCCTCCTCTTCAAAGGAAAGAGACTGCACTAAGCCTTTCAATTCTGGAGTTTTACCTCCCAACATTCATCATTGGTGATACTTAGTTGACTTCAATTTCTGTTCAACAAGATCCAAATGTCTAGCTGAGTGATGAGATATTCCACAGGGAAATGCTGTCATTGCTTTGTTGAAGCAAACCAGTATCAGCATGTTAAGCTGGAGAATAGTGGGAAAGGAATTCAAAATAGTAGTAGGTACATTTACCCAGTTATTTTCCTGGCTAGGGTGTGGTGATATTGGGCACAAGCCCCAGGAGAGGTAACACATTTGAGTGTCACTGCAACAGACCAGATGAACAGGTGGTTTACCTGTCAATGTGGTTTTCTGAGTAGCCATCTGAATTTACAGATAGGTTATATGACGACGTTTGAAATCTTCCAGAACTTAACAGATTTTCCTGGTGGAGACCCTCTCCTATGACTGGTCATAGCTTGTGGAATCCCTTCCATTGCCAGGATTGACATACTGGATCTGAAAGTGCAGGGAGATCACCTGAGACCAAGTGGGATTGGAAGATAGTATGCATTCACAGGTGACCACTTGAACAGATGCAGTTACGAGAATTAACCAGTTGACACGGGTGAATAGCAAATGTCTTAGTTATAAGTACTCTGGCCATTATAAGGTGACCAAAAGGAAGATTTAAGCTCGCACCTTTCTGGGAGTGAAGGCCCAATCTACAATGCTGGATGAAAGTGAAGGGATGAGTCCACATGGCTGCCCAGCACAACTCTGGTAGGAGCACACCAGGAGAATACATCAGATGAAGACTGCTGATGCCACTGTTCCTCTTGTGCAGTGAGTATAGCAGAGTTTTCCAAACTCTGTGTCGCGACACAAAAGTGTGTCGCCACACACAGCGTGGTGTGTCGCCACACCCGGAAGTGGCGGCGCGTGCGTGCATGGCGGCAGCCGCTGCCGCTGCCACCATGCATGCGCGCGCCGCTGCCGTGCACGCGCGCGCCGCCGCACGCCCCCCCCCCCGCGCCGCCGCACGCCCCCCCGCGCCGCCGCTGGTGTGTCGCCAGCAGCAGCACTTTGGAAAGCCCTGGAGTATAGATTGGAGGACAGGATGGCTGTTTAACCAATTCATATCAAAATTTAATGGTTGTCAATATCCATTTGCAGAAATGCTAGGAGTAAAGACTGCCCTTTAGATGTGCTTTGGAAGGCCTGAAACAAATGTCGGTCTCAGTGAAATGGTATGGCATGGGGTTCGGATAAAAAGTCACAGAGCGTGATGGATATCCAAGGAATGAAGTGATGTTTCTGATGGTGTTGATGGGCTGAGAAAAATAGATAGGCAATATAATGTCTTGATCAAATGGAAGGTTAAGACCTACTTTGGAAAAAAAGAACCATTTGGGTAAAGAGATCTTTGTAAGGACACTGTTCTCTACTTCAATGTGGTGAAACATCATGGCTTGGCGCGCTCTTCCATAAAGGTATACTTTCCAACTATCTTTTTTTTTCTTCAGAGGAGGACCTTCTCTTTTTTTCTCTAATACAATAATAACACATTTAATGAAAGGCCTAGCACATCTCCAGCACCCACTGCAGTTCTTAGAAGAGACGGAACAGTTTATTGTGGGATTTATTATATGGTATCTGTGGATACCTACTGTAGGACCCAAAAGTCATTAGTTATGGAAGTCCATGTACTTTGAGAGAGCTGATATGGGGAGCATCAAGTCAAAGCAGCTTTGTGGAGTCTCGAGGCTGTGGCTCTGCTTGCTGAGCATGTAGGCATTATCAACATCTGGTGAGAACTTCTGCACATAGAACAATGTGCTCTTTTGACTTGAGAGACTGGTGTCATTTGGTTGAGATGTGAATGGGACAAAGAATGATGGCTGAGGAGATGAAGCAAGGAGGGTTGCTGCAGCCCCCATTTGCTGACTCTTGAAAGCTTTTCAAAGCTTTTGAACCATGTCCAGGGAGTCATCAGTATTACAGCTAAGCAATCCATACTCACTGAAGAGAAGGTCCTCAATTTTAGCCTTGGCTTCCATTGTCAATCCAATGGAGCAGAGCCAAGCATGGCAATGCACAATGACAGAAGATTCCATAACTCTGGCTCTGCATATATATGATGAGCCATATATAATTCCTGTTTGGCAAAGTGTCATGTTTCTGCGTGAAAAACTTGAGTATTTGCCTCTTGTTCTTTGGCAGAGGAATTAGAAATGGGATATTCCACAAATAAACAGCATGCTTGATAAATGGCAATACAAAGGGAGGGAACTACTCCCCCCCCCCCGTTGAATTTGCATCCAAGGTATCTAATTTGGGTGCAGAATGATGTTGACAGTGGTGGTGTGATTATGATGCCTCCACTATAACAAAGGTAGGTGGTGAATACTGGAATAAGAAAGAATAAGGACAGAAAGAATATTGACCTTTTTGAACTTTGGTGTTGGAGAAGATTCCTGAGAATATGGTGGACAGCCAAGAAAGCAAACAAATGGATCGTCAAACAAATCAACTCAGGAGTTCTCACTTGAGGCACAAATTACCAGGCTCAAATTATACTACTACAGAAACATTATGCGAAGACCTAGCTGTCTGGAGAAGCTCTAATGCTGGGAAAGATGGAAAGAAAGAGAAGAGGATGACCAGCAGCAAGGTGGATGGATTCAGTTACAGTGGCAATGGGTTGCAATGTTGGAAGACCTGAAGGACCACATTAGGGACAGATCGTCATGGAGAAAATCTATTTATGAGGTCCTTAAGAGTTGACACCGACTTGATGGCACTCACTCAATCAATCAATCAATCATGGAGACAGCAAATAATAGCATTAATAGCATAGAGGTCAGCACGAGCTCTGCTAGGGGATGAATAGACTGCATTCTGAGGATGCAAAATCTGGGTCTGAGTAGCCTCAGCAGGTGCAGGCCTGATTAGCTAAGAGGGAGACAGTGGTCTCTGCCAGGCTCAGATGTGAGATCTATCTTAGGCAAGAATCCGAAGGGCAAGACACTTGCAAAAGCTATCATGAGATAAATCCAAGACATGGTTAGGTGATGAAATTCAAGAAAAATATGAATGGCCACTGTGTAATTATTTGCCTTACTATATCTTGGGCTGTTCCAGGGAGTATGACTCCACTGATCATGGGAGGCCTGGTCTTGAGAAGACCAACCATCTTCCCTGAAAGAGATGGCCAAAGGGGAGAGTGGAGTCCTTGCCTTGGTGCTCTCTGAGCCTTGTTGTTTTCTTGCAGATGTTTCATTGCCAGGCTAGGCAACATCTTCAAGGGGAGGAGAGGCAAGGGGAGAGTCCTGGTTTCAACCAGCCCAATGGATAAAGAGAGTGATCCAAAGTAGATCTAAAGAGGGATATGCCCTAAATCTCCCCTTCTAAAGTAAAGTTTCATGCCTGAAGAGGACTGGGCAGTACAAAAAGAATTGGACAGTCCATAAGCAGCAGGACTGGCAGTAGTGGAGTTGAAGGTTGTTGAGAGGAACTCGAAGCTGCAGGAGGCAACAGTACTTTATCCCTTTTCCCCTGGAACTGGGCAGAGCTGGCCTCTTAGAAGGTTTTGAATCTGTCATGGAAATTTTTCTCAGTGCTGATAATGGCACAGCAAAGATCCTCAAATCCTCGGTATGCAATGGAGTTGATCTCTCAAGGAGAGGGAGCTACCGGGACAGTGAACATAATAGGAAACCTGGAGGAAGACAAGGAAGTAAATAGCATTAGAATCTGCTTACCATTAAGATTGCTACTAGCGAATGGCTCACGGGGAGAAAAGAAGTTGCAAAATGTGGTCCTTGGGGCCATATAATCAACATCCAGATACCTGCTTTAGGATGCTGAGGTGTCCTGATGAAATTCTGAAGAATGGGTAAAAGAATGAAAATGAGGGGGGAGGGAAATCTAATAAAGCATAAGTAGAATCAGCTGAAGGATGAATGTGCTAACGCTATGGCAGTAAAAAAAAAAACCTGGCGTTTCAGTGGAGCCATGCCTAGTCATGTTGTTTGTTTGGGTGATGGGACTCCCACCCAACAATGCTGAGATCCAAGACTCCAAATGGGGCTTTGCACAGGTAACCCATGTATGTAACCTAGGCTGTGGGCTTTGAGTTACAGTACTAGCTTTTCATAACCCTCCTCTTCCCCTAAACTTCTCTGAAGCTCTATAAATAATATTTTTATTCCTGCAGCTCCTGATCTACCACTCGTTTAAAGTTTTGTCCCTTGAGCTTATATTCTTGATTAAGATATAAATGCACTGAGACTATGGATATCAGAGTACTTCAGAACAAACTACCACGCAGACATTTGGTGTTCCCAAAAGATTTGGCAAGGTGGGAAATGGGGAAGCTATTCTAACCCATCTGGAGAACACCAGGTAGAGCAACAGTATCCCAGAGAATCTCTATGTAAAGATTAGGTAACCTATCTGTTCTGTCTTGCCATGCCAATTGATGGCAGAGTAACTACGGAATAGGATTGGGAGGGAGATCCGGGTCCCAATTCTTACTCAACCTCAGGAGCTCACTGGGTGTCTCGAGGCCAGCCACTTCTCTCAGCCCAACTTACTTCACAGGGTTGAAAGAATGTGACAGAAGACTGACGACCTTCAGCTCCCAAATATGTGCCATTTTAAGATGCAAGAGGAAAGGTGGGATATAATAATAGCCAGTATCTTGGTTACCGGGGCAGCAGAATTTATCAGTTTGCTTCCCTTTTCTGGGGTGATGTGGTTGAGACACAAAGTTGCCCTCCTCTATAACAGATGCTCATACAGGTCCCTCCAGCTAAGGAGCTTAGCTGTCTCTTCTGATGAAACAGGGCATAAACATCTCTGTTTTGCCAGAACATATTGGTTGAATGTTGAATACAGACTCAATTCCTTCCTTTCTCTCCACTGCTATCCTGTACCTTTGCTTCAAAAGAGTCTTTGAGTTCCAGAGATACTTGTTTCTTTTTTTTTTTCCAGTTTTATTGATGTCACGGTTTTAGCAGCAGCTTCAAGTTCCAAACTATTGTGAAGAGAGATCACCTTCCAGCCCCCTCCCCTCTCCCGTTAATGCCAGGAAACTGTAGCCAAGCAATTGGGAGAGGTATATGGCTTTTCCAAAAAAAGGGGGACAGAAGTTTAGGAAGCAGGGCTAATTCTCCTGTTTTATCCCTCCCCCCCTCCCCTTATTCCACACATTTAGAACAAAAAAACCAACCATAAACAGGACAGAGTTTCAGAGACCAAGACAAAATGACAAATGGATGTGCCTTAGGGGGAAGAGCAAGAAAAAGAAAGACATTCCAAATTAAAAAAAATGGGGCACATAAGGAAATAACACAGTGGGGACTTGAGTGGGTAGAACTAGGACATCTGGATTCTCTGACCAGGCACTGTCCTAGCTTAAATCTGGGAAGCACTCACACACTCAAACTGAGTGGAGGGCAACCATGCAAAACCCAGAAGCAGCAAACTTAATGAGACTTAGGAAAGGAGACACACTGTTACTCCACCCCCCATACATTTACACACACATATGAAAGAGTCCAGAACTGGCTGTTGACATTTGGAGTTAAGGTAGGCCCAAATCTAATTCCAGGTTGGAAAGTGGGCCTTAATTTAGTCCATTATGGAGCCACTTTGATGTCACAAGCCTGCTTTTAATTTGTAGGAAGATATTTCCACGGTGGTTCTTGATGCAGGAGGCATAGCAGGGCATACTGGGGGTGATGTCCGCAGGGAGCCTTTTTGTGCCACTTCCAGAGTCGTCCCTCAAGGTTGGCTGATGATGAGGAAAGAAAGAACTAGTTTTCTTCTCCCTCCCTGCTCCTCTTGGGCTGTAGGTTCATGAAGCTGGAGGGAATGGGTCCTGCATGCTTTCTGGCGCTATGGAGAAACCTTGCCCCCCCCCCCCATCAAACCAAACACCCACAAGGTCTCTTCTGTTGTGAGAAGGAAAAATGAAGGAGATGAAGGGTTAACAGTCACCGGGCTTAAAGTCACTGCTGGGAGCCCATACGCAGGGGGGGATTGGGAAAGAAGAATGGTTGCCTGCCATGCCTGTTCCCTGTTATGCCTCCTGGATGAGACTTTGTAAGTTGAACAGTCTGAACTCTAACAAGCAGCTCCATAGGGAAGGGGAACCTGTTGGATTTCTGCCCACTGGGCAGCTTTTGAGAAACAAAGAAAAGGTGACATCTCTAGTTTTCCATCTTGACCCTTTCCATAACAAAGACTCCAATAGCATGCATGTCAAAAAAAGACCCCCCCTCCATTCAGATAAGCTAGAAGAGGGAGGGGGTCTTTTTTTTACTCCAGACATATCCCTCCCACATGAAAAATGCTCCTTGGTAGCTGCCTTTATGGCTTTTGGGGAAAAAAATGCATCAGGCAGCAAACTTTCTGGGGAAGATGGGGATTGAGGGAAGGCAGGAAGTTGCAGTCCTTCCCTCAGATGATCTCCTACAGGCAGTTCCTCTCGGATGGATCTGAGGAAACGTAACCCTCCAGAAAGTTCTGAGAGCACATTGCTGGAACCCTGAAAGAAAAAAGAAAGAAGGCCATCCATCGCTTCCTCCTTCAAAACCAGCTTTTATGTTAGTAAGAATTCCTACCTTTGCCAGAAACTGAGCTGGGGGGTTGTTCCTGGAACAGTCCCCAGAACTTAGCACGGCTCCAGCCCAGATTTTAGGTTCTGGGAATGGCTTTGTTGCTCACAGCACTTCTATCACCCATCAACTGGAGACAAGGTTCAAAAGAACTCAGCCAAACATCATGCAGCCAAACAACTCTAGAGCATGTATGGTGCTGTGGAATTTGTTTTGGGGACCAGAACTGGAGCCTGTGCAGAAATCCTTTTGCATGTCTATCCATATTCACAGCAGCCTAGTTTAGACAAGGGGGGGGGGAAGCACTGTATTTCATTGGTTAATAATGGCAACCTCATGTGGATGGTAGCCATCCGCTAAATTGCTCCACTGCATTTGTGTAGCTATCTAGGAGTCCCTCCTTGAGGGGGAGATGGGCGGTCATAGAAAATTAATTAATTAATTAATTAATTAATATATGTTTTAAAATGTTTGAATATTTTAATTTGTCCAGAATAACTCCATGGGGCTACTAAAGGGGAGTCGCTGAACTTGCTGATTTCGTTGGGTGACATCGCTGCATTATCAGCAGTACCACTAACTGACAGTTCATTTCCAGGTCCAATTCAAATTACAGGTGCTCATCTATAAATGGGTTGGACCCAAAGTATGTCCAGGAAAATCTCCTCCCATGAGTAGGACTCAGGCACACTGATTACCTTTGGAGGCCCTCCTTTGTGTTTTAAGTTGAGTGTAGAGCAGTGTTTCTCAACCTTGGCAACTTTAAGATATGTGGACTTCAACTCCAGCCACACATCTTCAAGTTCCTACGGTTGAGAAACACTGCTTTAGATCTTGCCCTGTAGTTGCCTGGCAAGGCTGGGCTAGGGAATTCTGGGAGTTGAAGTTCACACATCTTAAAGTTGCCAAGGTTGAGAAACACTGGTGTAGAGAGTAAAGAGGATGACCCTGATGGGGAGAGGGAAGATCCATTACCAAAGCAATGAAGAGGGAAACATTGCTTGAGTCCAGAAGATGGGGGAGGGTCATGGAAATGTCCCAGACAGACATTCCCCTAATTCACATGAATATAAAAGAGGGAGGAGGGGGGGCACAATCAGACTTGCAGGATTATGTTACTATAGCCATTCTAATAAAAGTAGTTTTTGAACTATGCGCTGTTTCTTTATCTGGACCACCCTGTAGCGCTGACAATAAAGGGCCCAATACTCAGTGGCCAGGTGCCCCCAAAATAAAGTCTTATCCAGGAAACCCCATGCAGCATCTACTCTGTGAACTTTTTGGCATCAGGATCCTATACAAGAGCAATATATATATATATTATATATATATATATATACATCCTGATATATACATCCTGATATATATATATATTTTGCTCTTGTATAGGATCCTGATGCCAAAAAGTTCACAGAGTAGATGCTGCATGGGGTTTCCTGGATAAGACTTTATTTTGGGGGCATATATATACATACATACACACACTCACACACACACACACACACACACACACTAACAGCTGGGGCACACATGGAGAAGCAAAGGTCACCTCTCAACTGCTATAGCTTCTACCAAAATGAAGGTGGTCTGTGCCGTTTCTCATCCCATTTCTATGTCCCGAAGACACTTACAGTCCCTGGTGGCAAAGGGCTGCTGGTGGTTGCTTTAGTCTGAATGAATGCTTTCTACTATGATGCTAGGTTTGTCTCGAGCTGGAGGATTCTTGTTGATATAGCTGTTCAAAGTCTTCTCCTGAAAAACGAGAGGCAGCACAGAGAAAAAGATCAGAGGGGCAAATGTGATGCTCTCAGACTCTCCAGCCACTGCCAGAGCATTCTGAATTACAACCTCAATGGCTGAATTTTGAAGCCAGGAGCCCCAACCTCCAGGTGGTCCAACTTTGGCCCAACCTCTGCCCCTCATCCCCCCCAACTGTGTCTTTCCAAAAAAGTTCCAGAAGCCCCAACTCCAAATTCTGCCCCAACTTATGACATTATACAATCCTGACAGCTTCCCCCGGCTTTTAGCCCCTTGCTCCTCTGTGGTACTTCAATGATTCTGGAATGTTGTTCCACTGTGTCACAGAGTCTTGCAACATTCTTCAGAGACCGTGCTTTATACTCAGGATGCACTACTAAGTTCTTGGAACTGTACTGCACCTTTGCAGCACGAGGATGCATAAGAGGCACAACACTTTCAGCCAACAGTCTGGGGCTACGTCATTACCATAAAAGCCAAGTGAAAGGCCATAAAAGGAATACACTGAGTAATTTATTCTTATTTGTAGGAATGGGCAGGCTTTTACTGTGTCAAGGGCCACATTTGTTTGGAAGTAATCCAGGAAGGAGCTGAATGATAATGGTGGGTGGGAATTAAGCAAGATGTGGATGGAGTAGAGTCATAATTACAGGGAGAAGCATTTTTTTTTCATTCTCTCCTCCCCCTTCATAGGCTTCCCCATTTTTCCTCTGTCTTCCTCTCTGTCTGTCTATCCTGTCCCAGGCAGCAGGTTAGAGTAACTTTGTGCTTAACAGAGATCTTGACAGTGACTTGCAGAATGCCCAGTTTCTTGCCTCTATTTTTTTTTCTGAGCTGGCATTTTCCCCTTTTAGTTTCCAGTGAAGCAATGGGATGGGCACAGATCAGACCTGCTGCTGTCACAGCATCACACTCACCTCTACTAGCTGGTGCCAGTGTTCAATGGGCTTACGTGGATTTGCCAGCATCTCAGCCCAATGATCTCTCCCGGGCCCATCAGCGTCACTGCCCACTCGACACATGCCAATGACTTCGTTGTGCCCAATGCTGTAGAAATGGAGATTATTTCAGAGCCAGCCTCCCACAGAGGTGGAGGGAAATGTCAACATCAGCTTTGTGATTTGCATAAAAAGCTAAAGACTCCCTTAAGTTGAGTTCAACTCCTGTGACACTATGACCAAGTGGTTTGCCATTGCCTTACTCTGCTTTTGCAGTCTAGCCTATAGCCCTGGGTTTTCTGCAGATCTCCCATCCAAGTATTAACTAGGTCCGATTGTTTTTTGGGGATCAGCCAAGGTCAGATCGGTGCTAGCACAACCATGAGCTACTGTATCATTAAGTGCTCCCCCCCACACACACACACAATTTTTGAAGATTATTATGCCCCTTTCCATTTTAGCATCTAAAACCAATTTAAGAAGCTGGGGAGAATTTGAGATGGATAGTTAAACAAAGCAAAGTATGCATCAGGGATTTTTCCCCCATTTCTGCAGCAAAAGCACATATGGAATATTTAGATACTACCCCTGTCCTGTTAACATGCTTCTCTTCATATGTACTGGACTGCAAGCTCCCACCATCCCCTGCTGTATAGAGAAGGCTGACTGTGTGGCATTTATTCATAAAAACAGCCAGACAATAATTCACTTACTTGGCACCTTCCAGATGTGAGAACATGAATTCCCAGAATTTCCCAGCCAGCATGACCACTGTTATGAGGTCATGTGAAGAGTTCAAGGCCATATAACTGAAGGGTGCCCAGATTGGGGGGGGAGAGGTAATCCATGATTCCACTCAGTACACAACGTCCTATTTGTCAGAGAATGGAGGAATCTTGGCTCTAAGTTCCATCTACTGTGTTATCTCTCCTTATAACTCAGCTCCTGGTTCTCAACTCATCATCCTTGTTAGAAAAAGCAAAATGGACTCCTGCTTGGCTCCCATCTTTCTCTAGTAGGTTGCAATATAATTCCAGAAGAGTTTTTGCACTACTATTCATAACCCATGAACTAGCAACACAGCATCTGTCAGACTTCCCAGATGTACCTCCACTCATCCCAAATCAAAACAAATTAAATAACCCCAATGTCATGACACTTCAATGTTATTTTGTGAGATGCCACAAGGTTTTAATGATTTGGGGTGGGGGTGGGAAATTCAAGCCATTCTATGAAATTGCACAGCAGCATCCACGGCTGGCAAGAGTTGCCAGTCCCCTTCTGGATCCCCTTCCCAGGACATCCTACTCTGTGCCGCCATTCTGCATCTTTGCCCCACAATTCTGCAGCGTCTTAAAGTTGGAATTCTTTCACTGAAAGTAGAATCAAGGGAAAGTGCTGAACCATCACTGGCTGCAAAGACTTCTCTGCCAAATGGAGGAGGAAGTCTAAAGGCCCAGCCAGCATTTAAGGCCCTGGGAAAGCCCTTTTTAGCATGCCTCTTCTGCCTAGTAAAGGTAAAGGATCCCCCTGCACAGTCGTGCAGTCATATCCGACTCTAAGGTCTGGTGCTCATCTCCGTTTGTTAGCCGAAGAGCCAGCGTTGTCCGAAGACGCTTCCACGGTCATGTGGCCGGCATGATGCACGCGGAATGCTGTTACCTACCCACCAAAGTGGTACCTATTCATCTACTTGCATTTGCATGCTTTCAGATTGCTAGGTTGGCAAGAGCTGGGGCGAGTGCGGGAGCTCACTCCATCACGCGGGGCTAGGGATTCGAACCTCTGAACTTGCGATCTTCCGATCGACAAGCCTGGCGTCTTACCCGCTGAGCCACCACGCCCCTCTTCTGCCTAACCCACTGGAATTTGGGTGTATATGCATGTGCGTAAAGGTATCTTACCAATCATAATCCATGACTGCCAAGGTAATGCTGACGTGCTCCATGCTGTCCTGGAGAATGTCAAAGACAAGAGCCTCATTGTAACTGGGGTTCAAAGTGTTTTTCTTGATGGAAGTCTTGCGCTTCTTCAAGCGCCTCCCTTCACACATGAGTGATGCTTTGACATAGGGATCTGAAAAATGCAGGCGAGGGGGTAGAGAAAGATGGTCCAGAATTACAGGGAAAAGCAGCCAAGCCAAGCTTATACCGAGCTCCATCACCCTGCCCCATCCCTGTCTCTGACCACTGCAATTTCAACTCCTTTGAGTACAAGAGATACTCTGACTTTCTGGTTGTTGAGCAGTGACAGGAATCTTTCCCAATCCCATCTGAATGAAGTTTTCATGGTTGTGGGCACTGTCTGCAATTGCTTAGTGAGGACTGGTGGGTCTCTCTTTCACCCATCTCTACAAAACCAGTATCTTAAGGTCCAGTATACACATGCAAGAGAATGGTATGGCAGGCTTGCAAGGCAAGGAATCACATTTCAGAATACTTTTCTTTATGATGTAATGTCCACAAGCAGAAAAGTACCATTATAGGGAATGGGCTGGGCTACATACAACCTTTTTTCCTAATGACCTACTATTTCACAAACTTTCTCTGTCATCAGCAAAATACCAGGTAGCAAAATGTTTGGGGCTGGCCCTGCCTCCACCATGGACCTGCCACACAGGCCAACTGTTTCCTTTGGCAGAAGGCATACAGTAGGTGCAAGTGGGGCTGTGCCCACCCACCCTGTCCTGCCATTCCAGATTAGATAGGACCTTTACTACTGTACAGCAGAATCTGCTCTTCGGTTCTCCACTACCAAAATCCATAAAAGTGGGGCTTGCTCTAACAAATGCCCACTTCTCCTAATCAATTGTAACTGCAAGTCCTTCCTGTTTGCCCTCCTTAGAGGATTCAGCTCTGGTCCTCATCATCAGCACCAAGGACCAATCTTATCAACATTGACTTGGCATTTTCTAACGCTTAAGATGCACCCTCCATATCACAAGCATACAAAGGCAACTGCCACTGCAATGTATATCCTCCTCTTGGGGACGGCTGGTCCCATGAAGCTCCCTAGTATTACCATCTTTTTGACATCTTTTATGCTTGGATGTTATATTATGTATTAATATTGTAAATTTTTATTTATGTTTTTACTGTTTTATTGTGAACCGCCTAGAGTCCCCCAACGGGGGAGATGGGCGGTAATATAAATTCAGACAAACAAACAAATAAATATCTCTCTCCCCCTCCCTAACTAGAGGCAGTACTCAAATTCAATCTGTTCACATGCTTATGCAAACTAATGGGAGTTCACCTCTCCCAAATGTACAAGCAAACCAAAAATAAACCCAACCCACTCACACAGAATGCAGATTTCTTTTTTTCAAAAAAAATAAGCACAAAAGGCACAGGTTAAGGAACAATTCGCGTACATACAAGCATATGTTATGGAAAGCGTGTTAGAAAAGACTACGGTCTATGCAAAAAAAAATTATTCTAGGAAAAGCATATATAAGAATGTGTTTATTAGGAGAAATGAACATCAGCATTTACAAACTGCTGGGGAAACAGGCCAAACATAATTAATATGGGGAAAAAGAGACGCTGAGCAAAACTAAAATTGACAAATTGACAGATTTGCTCATCTGAAGCTGAACGGTGTCCTTGGAATAGCAATGAAGCATAATATGGCCCATCCTACCACCCATCTTGTTTCCCTCTCAGCAACTCCTTTGCTGCCTTTCCTGCCCTGTCTAATCACTCATTCTAAATCCTGCCTCCTTTCCTGAGAGCAGGGATAGGGAGCCTGATGCTCCCTAGATGCCTCGGATTTTAGTTCCCAACCACCCTAAACAGCATGGCAAGGATCAGGGCTTAAGAGATACACCTCAAACATCTGGAGGGTACTCGACTGCCGGTCCCCCCAGGGCACCATTCTCACTTCTCACTGACCCCAAATCCTTACCTACATTTGAACCCCCTCCCTGCTAAGCCCTTCATCAGGCTTCAGTGAAGTCAACACCCACCCAGAAGCTCCTCCTCTCATTCTCTGCTGCCACCCCTCCCTCTCCAAATGCATGAAGGACATGATTCCAGTTTACCAGCACCTTTAAAATGCACCAACCAGGCCTAAGTGCAAAATAGTGGGTTCAGGTGGGCAGGCGTACCCTTAGAAGCAGACTCCACTCGGGCTTCTGGTGGGAACATGGCGGTCTGAACAGCTGTGCTCGTGGGCTCCGTGAGCAGAACTGACAACGCGGCAATTTTTTGGGCTCAGGCAGGTTTTTCCTGAAGCCCAGGAGCGTTTTTCCGGAGAAAGGAAAACACTTGGAATCACCCCACCTGTCCTCGGGAAGGCTGCTTGCAGCCAGAAGATCGCAAACAGCGTTTGCGCTCGACTGGTAAGAGCAGCCGGGAGGCTGGGGCGTCACCATTTCCAAGCCGTGCTGTAGCCTTAAAGGGACATTAGGACTGGCCACCCCATTTCTAAATCACCCAATTTATTTTTCTTTTAAGTATGTGTACCCTAAGAGAGGCTTTCTACAGCAAGGAGAAACGCATTCTCTTGGTGCTTATCGTTATTTTCGTGATTAATTTCTTTTAAAAAAATTCTTTTTACGTTTTGGATTTTGCTTTCCATTCAAATATTAAGAATGGTTGAGAGTACGTAATTGTCTCCCTGTTATTATTTTTGTACTAATTTGAAGATTTTAGCAAATAAATAAATAAATAAATAAATTTTCCTACACGTTGAATCTGCTGTTTTGAACTTTCAGCTTTCTGTTGCTACTTTCCCTGGGGAACTGCCTGTTACCATACTTTCACTTGTGTAAACACGTTTCGGAATTTTCCTATTATCTCCCACTTTCGCTGGTTACTACTTTTTGTAGTTTTTTTTGCTTTTTTGTAGTTTTTATCTTTGTCTTAAATCTAATAAAATTCTTATAAAAAAAACCAGCACACTCCACTCGTGGATTTCTTTTGGCAAGAGAACAGAGGCCCAATGGCATGTGATATAAAACGATGATTTTGCATTTAACATCTAACAGAACTTAGTAAGGGTAAGAAAAGATTAAATTCTCTCTCCCTGGCTGTGAGATCCACCGCTTAGTGCCCCTCCACATAAATGCGGTCTGCATTTTTCAAAGCCAAAGTGTTTCATTTTGCAAACCCTTTCACACAAAATCCCATACTTCAGCGGTCCCCAACCTTTTTGGCACCAGGGACCAGTCGTGGAAGACAATTTTTTCACGGACCGAGGGGAGGGTGGGGTTTGCAGGCAGGAGCCAATCGCACGGACCAGGGGGCAGGGTTTGCAGGCAGGAGCCAATTGCACAGACGGGCGGCGGGGTTTGCAGGCAGGAGCCAATCACGCACACCGGGGGTGGGGTTTGCAGGCGGGAGCCAATCGTGCGCACAGGGGGGCGGGGTTTGCAGGCGGGAGCCCCGTGGCCCACTTCCTAACAGGCGGCCCACAGGTTGGGGACCCCTGCCATACTTGACTCTTCCTTTTCCCCCAAACCTTTTTTAGCACAGCCTAACTTAGGATAGAGAAAAGGGGGAGAGGGGGAGAAGTCCATTTCTGTAGTTTTTTACCACTTTTAAAAGAATCTGGAGTCAGAATGTTTTGTCAACCTACAGCAAACCATAGACAATTTTTTGTAGATTCTAATTTTCCTTCCATCTTCTCCTGCCCAACCTGCCTAATTGACAATCCTCCAACACTTGATTTCTGATATTCAGCTTTCTTTCCTCATGTCACTGTCCTCTTTCTCGTGGCTGGTCTCCACCTAAGTCAGTTACTGCTCTACTGCCAACGGCCCAGCTATTTTGCTTCTGGAACTACCGATCCTGACCCAAACGCCGGCACGGCCACATCTGCTCACCAGAAAATCCAGTCAGGTCCATGGCTTTGAGGTTGGTAGCCTTGATGATGGTGACTGTGAGACGACCAGCGGTGGGCAGGTAACAGAGGGAAAAATTCAACTCCCCAAGGTCTGCTTTTTCCTAGGAGAAGATGGGAAAAGAAACGGAATGGTTTCAGGTCCTTAGCTTAAAAAAGAAAACCTCCACTGAAAGTATTGAATCCGAGGCTGGATAGCCCTCTGCCAGCCATGCCTGGACTGCCTCTTGCATTGTAGGCCTGATGTTGGGCAGGGGCTGAAACAAATGACCACTGCTTCCCGTCCAAAAATACTATGAATTTTTAGGAAAGAGAGAAAAAAAGTCTCAAAAAAAATACTGCTGACTTGCTGGATCCTGGCAAGCATTCATCTTAGTGTATTATTTACGGTTCTGACAGCAGCTAAACCAGGTATGAGATTAGGGTAGGTGTAATGGGCTGTGAGAATCACCTTGAGGAAGAGGAGGAAGAGCTGCAACCAGGGCAACAGTCAGATAAGATAAATCTCAGCCCAAATCAGGAATGGAATTTGAGAAAGCCACTCAGACTTGACCCTCGCTAGTTCTCTTCAGAATAAAGGCAGGGAGGGGGGAGGCACATTCAGAGTTGCAAGATTGATGTCAGTCCTTCGAGGTAGATCAAACTTGAGCACAAAGTCATGAACACTAAAACTACTTTTATTATAGGGTTACAGTAACAGAATCTTGCCGCCACACATGCCATAGAAAATAAGCATGACCAGAAACAAAGCAGATTCTCTCATCAAACTGTAAGAGTCAATACACATCCAGCAAATAAAAGCCAAATATCAATCCCTAGTCAGAACTTAATTTAATTTTCATTCCACCTACTCATATTAAACTCAGAAATATTGGTAATTACTACACTGAAATAGTTATCACTCATTCAGTTCCTCCACAGGGCTATTTTCTCACGTTTGGATTACGTGAACACTTAAATACATACACAAATATTCAGCATTAATTTTGCTTGTTGGAAGCTGGTTGTGAAGGTTGCAAATGGCGATCACGTGACCGCAGGATGCTGCAATGGCCGTAAATGCGAGGATTGGTCGCAAAGCTGTTTTTCTAAACCTTTGTAACTTCAAATGATCGCTAAACAAGGCAGTCAGTAAGCAAGGACTACCTGTCCCATACTTGGTGAGTACAAACATCCCAAAATAATTTTGATATTCTTTCAAAGTTGGAGGCTTGACAGCCAAGGTATTTGCATTTGTAGAAAGAAAATGTTTGCTTAAAAACATCTGAATGATCATTAGCACTGGGGAAATACCATTACATATAAATGTTGATAAAATGAAAGTTAGATTACCAGTGCACAGGTTTGTCTACATATTTGGGATCTTGTAGCAGTTAGTAAGGTTCAGGTATGATCATGGATACTGGAATGGTGCCTTACAATCTGCAAGTCTTAAGGTACCCAAACTTTAAAAAAGGATCTGAACCTTTTGGCCCTGTCCGTTTCAATGATGTCTCAATGCCACCAAGCACATCTCCTGAGGCCTCCAGGCAGGACAGAAAGAAGACACGTAGCCTAGGCTGAAATGGGTTGACTATCCCTGCTATACCCTGACATGGTCCATGGATAGGCAACCTTTCTGGTCTATGGACATGCCTGGACTTTAGGGAGCACGTTACCAAATGACTGCTTGGTGGGTGTAGTGAGTCAAAAAACACAGCTTCCCTTTCCCTGCCGTAATCTTAATAAAATAAATTTAAAATGATCGTGATCTGTCTGTCTTGCTTAGCTGCAGCTACATGAAGGCTATCCCTTTAGGGTTTCAGAGAAGAATATGTGTTAGGGTCTGAGGAAGAAAGAACACCGCACTGTGCTATGCAAAGCACACTGACCTAACCATATCCATGTCCCTCATTCTGAAATATTAACAGGCACACAACTTTCCTCCCCAGCATCTGAATTCTAATGTGAAGAGAATACGTACAGCAGGCCCGGTTGGGAAAGCCCTCAATGATTGGTTGTAGTAGAGCCAGGCTCCCTCCTGCTTTATGGGAAGAATATAAGAGGCTGCCTTATGGCTACTTATGAGGCTGCCTTATGGAACTCTACTAAGAGGCTGCCTTATGGAATCAGGCTACTGATTCACTGAGCTCAGGGCAGTTGACAGGAGAGTGGCCCATTTGCAGCCCTTTGCCTATCTGAAACATCCTTGGCAGGGGAACAACTAAGGCCTCTGGTAAGAGGCATCTATCCCGCTGGCCCCCAAAGCCTGCTGCTTGGGAGAAGGGACAGTATGAGAGGGAGAGGGAGAGGGGGAGGGGGAGAGGGGGAGGGGGAGGGGGAGGGGGAGTGGGAGAGAGGGAGAGGGAGAGGGAGAGGGAGAGGGAGAGGGGGAGAGGGAGAGGGAGGGGGAGAGGGAGAGGGGGAGGGAGAGTGGGAGAGAGGGAGAGGGAGAGGGAGAGAGGGAGAGGGAGAGGGGGAGGGGGAGAGGGAGAGGGAGAGGGAGAGGGGGAGGGAGAGGGGGAGTGGGAGAGAGGGAGAGGGAGAGGGGAAGTGGGAGAGAGGGAGAGGGAGAGGGAGAGGGAGAGGGGGAGAGAGGGAGAGGGGGAGAGGGGGAGAGAGAGAGAGAGAGAGAGAGAGAGAGAGAGAGAGAGAGAGAGAGAGAGAGAGAGAATATATGGATGCCTTCCCATTCTGGGCTCAGCCCCTTCCAGTACACGCTCCATGCAATAATTGGCAACAGATTATACCTGAAAGAATGTGGCCTTTGGGAGAACTGAAAGTTTTTCAGTTCTGGTTTGCCCTATCTGGCAACTTCTTTGCAGAGTATCAAGGGATGAAACGAGAGACAATGAACTATTTATTTATTTATTTTATTTTTATCCCGCCTTTATTATTTTTATAAATAACTCAAGGCGGCAAACATACCTAATACTCCTCCCTCCTCCTATTTTCCCCACAACAACCACCCTGTGAGGTGAGTTGGGCTGAGAGAGTGTGACTGGCCCAAGGTCACCCAGCCGGCTTTCATGCCTGAGGCGGGACTAGAACTCACAGACTCCTGGTTTCTAGCCCGTTGCCTTCACCACTAGACCAAACTGGCTTTGACTTCTCCATCCAAGGCGTTGATCTTCCTCCCAAACTGGATACAGCCTGCCCCTAACTAGGTGCTCTTCAGATGTTTTGATTTCAATTTCCATTTAGGGTAAGAATTATGGGGACTGAAGAATTCAAAGCATCTGGCAGACTCTTGATTGGAGAAGATCCACATTGCTTCTTATGCTCTAATGCTCCTATTAAGCATGGCAACCTGGGCCCACTTATATAGCCAGTCTACCATTTAATGATTCCCTCTGTATTATTTATTTGGTTATCTTTTTAAAGTATTGATACATTGCCTTTCAGGCCAAAACCTTCCCAAGGCGGCTTGCTTCAGAACAATAAACACATAGAACATCAGGAAGAAAAAAAATCAATAAAACCACAATCCAAAACTAAAAATGTTTAAACTTTGAAAGAAAAGTATACATACAGTCTAAGCGTCTTCCTGGCCCCTGGAGGAAGAAGGTATGGAGGAAAAAGGATGTTCGTGTGTACGGAGAGAGGAGAAAAAGAACTGAAACTCCACCTGAATTAGAGGTGGTACAGTCCACCTTGATGAAGAAAATCACAGTGGTATAAGTTTACCACTTCACTGACAGCAGGGATTTTTAAAAAGGGTATCTTAATCAAAACTATTTTCTGCGTAGAAGGGAAGTATTATATTACGTTGCTACTATCTTGATGCTGCATGCTATTCACCACCAGCAGTCCGAAATGAAACAGGTCTACTTCCCACATGGACATCAAGCTAACCCTGCGGCATTCCTTCTTCTGATATCGTTGTTAAAGCCACAGCAGCTTTGACGTAAACCAACCAACCAATTCCAAAATAAAAATGTGGGACAGGAGCCTACATGTTGGGATTTCCAGCCCCATACTATGGACAAATCCCTGGAATTTCAGCCCAGAACATTTCCCTTTCCCAAAGGATACCCATAATGGGAGCTCAGGATGAAAGGGAGCTGAGGAATTTCAGCCCTCCCCCCCCCAGTGACCTGGCAGGGCATTGCTTCCTTCCTCAATATTTGATGCCCTTTTACCAGCTCAGTCCCATTTGCAGCCTCATCAATATGAATTAATCTCTCCCCTTCTCCTCTTTCTTCTCCTTCCTTCTCCTCCCCAGCACTCCCAAACCATCAGGGTCCAAAGGTCTTCAGTTGACCATCATCCAGGCCAAGCCCCAGAGGAATGTGAGGCTAAGAGCAGGAGGGCCCAGCATGATGGGCCACTGATGGCTCAAAGGCAGGAAGATATGTCTGGGAGGAGGAAAAGGAGAAGAAGCAAGATGAGGAAGCAGCTGCCCTTCATACGGACACTGGTAAAGGGATGCCGATTCAAAACAGACAAAATGTGCATTGAGGCTCAAATTAGAATGGTGGGTTTTTGGCTTGCTAGTTGGACACCTAAGGCATGGGGCTCCGTGGAGAAGACTGTCAGTCCAGGAGGCCACTGCTCCTGCATCATTCTGCACAATGCAGTGGTTCAATTCACACAATAGACTAAACCGGCCTATACAAAGGTTTAACATGATGGCTTGATTTGGATTATATGCTAAAACAATGACTGCAGAAGCTTTACAATAGCTTTACAATGGGATTCTCTGTTAACTAGGTAGCTGGCTGAACTTGGGTATCAATCAGGTGTTTAAGCCACTGGATTTACACATCAGTTTTGTGCAACCTCTGCCCCCCGAGCTGAAAATGTCACTCCCTTCCACCCTTGTGACATTAGTACACCGTTATCCATACCTACAGTGGCCCTCTAAGGCTGAAAATTTTAGATTTATGAAAGTGAGCTGACATTGATTAATATGAAAAGCTTTTGATGATTCATCCATGATTTATTCCATTTATGCAAGTCATGACTTAGGGTGTTTCCAGAAAAGACTTTGTGCAATTGCCTTGCTTCATTTATGGAATTATATGGGGGAACCAAAGTAACCACCTTCTACTTTTAACCTGTTTTCCCATTGGGTGTTCCATCTTTCTTTTTGCTGGAGAAAATGCAGCAAGGAGAGAAAGACTAGATAATATGCAAGCTGCCTTTTGAGGTGTGGGGCTGTGAATTCACAGCCTGAGAGCATCCCAAGTGATGAACCGATATGACATAGTGGTTAGGTGCCTGTCGCTATCTCTCAGTCTAGGCTATTGAATAGTTATGAAGATAAAATGGGGATTCAGGAACCACATTCTGTGCCTCCTTGAGATCAAAGATAAGAAACCTGAGCAAGTCTAGAGAGGGATTTCTAACTTCCATAAAAATATTCTTATATATGCTTATATTTTCATGAAAGCGCTTATCTGATCCAACAGAGGACTGCAAATTGGGGGTGGGGATATGATAAGACTATCAAATAGAGGAACTGCCGAGTAACACATGAAGGGCATCAGGCGGGTGGAGTGACAGCAAATGGATGTTTCTTTCAATATTCTATTCCTGCCAGGCAGTTTGGGTGCTCCTAAGAAGCACAGATGCACTGGATCAGATCAGCCATAATTCCTTCTAGGAAGCATATAAAAAATGAAAGCCCAGAGGAGTAAAGAGGATCCACCAAAAGCTGTCCAAAATAACTCAGGTTTTGCTCATTAATTTGACAAATACCTTTTTTTAAAGCAGGAACATAGAAAGATGCTTGAAACAAGTCAATGTTCCAACATTGGAAGAGTTAGCTTGGTAATAGTGTACCGACTACAGGGGTGGCGGCTCTATAAATATTTCAGGACTTCTGACTATATTAACCTCCTGACTGGAGTGAACAAAATCAAAAGGGAGGGCAGAGATTTTACATCTCTCCTTTACACTGACAAACAACAGTTCTCCTGAGGTTTCAGGCAGGGCTCCATCTTTCCCAACCTAACCAGGAATTGACAAGGATTGATTAATATTTTGTGTGCAAAGCAGGTGCTGTATCATTGAGCTATAGCTCTTCCGTCAATACCCACTTATAGGAGATGTAGATACCATAACCCTATTATGCTAGTCACTCACTTCTTAATAATCCTTGGTAGGGGGGAGATGATTCTTAATTGCTATAAGTGATAAGGTTGTTGACAAGCTGAATAAACTGTGACATGTGCAACCTGGAGTGCACTGGATGTTCATCCGTGACAACTCCTGGGGGAGAGGGAAAATCCCTAAAGTATACTTTATAAGTATATTCACTGCTTCTTTCCTGCTTCTTTCCTGCCTAAACTTGGGTGCTTTCTCTTCACAATAGCCAAGAGCAGATTTAGTGATATACTGAATAAACCCATTGAAATAATTTCTCAGTTAAATCTCACTGATTTCAAAATTTGGATGTAGCTCCAATTCAATCCAATTAATTAGAAGTCTCTGGGCAGCATGTGGCCCTACAGCAGGGGTGGGGAAACTTTTTTCTGCCAAGGGCCATTTGGATATTTATAACATCATTCGCGGACCGGGAGGCGGGGTTTGTGGGCGGGAGCCAATCGTGCAGAAGGGGGCAGGGTTTGCAGGCGGGAGCCAATCGCTGGGGGGCGGGGTTTGCGGGTGGTTGCCTTGGCAGGGCCAGACCAAATGATTTTGCGGGCCTTATACGGCCCGCGGGCCGGACGTTCCCCACCTCTGCCCTACAGCCTCAAGCTGTGCACCACTAGCATTGGAAATACAAAAAAAGGGGGGTGGGTCTATTATGCCTCAGTTCATATCCAGCTTCTAAAAACACCCATCCCAATTCCTGTTAAGTTCAAATATTCATGCAATGCCACGTTGTCTAACTTCAATATCTGGAGGCAAGTACTGTTGCATGTAGCTAAAACACCACCACCTGCACACAGGAAGGAACTTCTGGTAGGCACAGGGAGAAAACACTACAAAGGACTGGGTAGGCGGGAGAGAAACTAAGAAATAGATTATCCCGCACATCCCAAAAAGACTGAGGGTGCTCCCTGATCATGGAATGCTGTCTGATTTGCAGGAGGGAAAACAAGCAACACTGGGAATCAGGTAAAAGAAGAAATGGAACGGCGTACCTTGAACAGAGACACCCCCAGTGCAACATAATCCCATTTCCCAAATGAGAATCCTAGGAATCTTTAGCAGGTCTGAGTTTTAAGGCAGCCTTCTTCAGTCTGGCACCCGTCCAGATGTGTTGGGCCACAATTTGCATTCTCAGCCTGTTGAACAAGGATAACAACCATCTGGTCCCTAGCCAGAAGTTCCCCAGCCAGGCGGGGGAAGACTGCTCTCCTCCTTCAGTTGTCTAAGACTCAGGGTATGTCTCTATTCCCTAACCCCACCAAGAACATTTGCTTGGTCTTGCTCCCTTCCTCGGTCTATTCCATTGCTTTCTCTCCCCCCCCCCCCCAGTTGATTTGCTAAAGCTCGGGAAGAAACACACAATCAGTAAGAACTGCATTCAACCAGGAGGATATTTCAGGCTTTTGGAGAAAGGAAGAAGGAAAGAAGCTAAAAGTCTTGGACTGGCTATCGAGACAACTGTTGAACAAGATGGGAAAGAAGGAGAAATCCGAAGTTATGAGGAAAGGGGCATTTACTGATGGGTGGGGAGGGATGGCTGCCTCACACCTGACTGCCCTAATTAGCCACCAGCTTGATGAATAAGAGCCTAGCTAAAAATATGCACAGAGAGGGAGAAGAAGAAAAGCAAGGGAGTTGTGCCAACAGCATCTCTTTGAGAAAGCTCAAGGGGAAGGAATGGGGAGGGGGAAGAATAGGAGCAGGGAGAACCCAACAGGTAGGTGGACGTCTGCAAGAAGCCTCCTTGGTTACTGCCACCCACCCACTCCCATATCCTCTTTTGGTTTTACCGATTCTCTCAAGGGAACCCCTCCCCTGCTCATGACATTTCCCATTCTTCACCTCTGCCCACACAAATCCTTTTATATGATCCGTTCTTCTGACACTGTGCACATTTTAAGTCTCCAAAACATTTTACAACCTCCCTGCACTTATCTTTTGGAAGCGGGACATCTCTGAGGACGGAGCAGAGAAGAGATATATGAGAAGATATATATATATATATTTCCACCACCACCACCACCACTTTTTTTTAAAGCAAAACCAAAAGGGAATCAGGGTGGAGAAGCTTTCTGAATCTTGATGGCACTAGTGTGCTGTCTACAGAGCTGGGAGTGAACAGTGGCCAAGAGTAAAGCTCATGAGCCGTGAAAGCTCACCTTAATTAGGAATGTATTAAAGAAGAAACTATTCCTGCATACGAGTGATCATTATTGCTACCACTATGTGCCTAGCAACAATGATAAGGCTGCGGTTACACCACATTTCTGCAGAGTTTGTATTTCACAGTGAAAGGCAGGCTTGGATCAAGCCTATTGTAAGTCTTTTGTCCCGCAGGCTATGCTGCTCTCTTGACCTTGTCCATAACACAATTATTTGTGAAGGCACATGCAACTAGGTGCTTGCATATGGAACAATCATTCAGAATCCTTTTTACTACATATCTTAACCTGAAAATATCCCCTGTGCTTTCTCAGGAGTAAAACGGTAATGCTTCCCATGGGCACTGACCACAGACAACTTCAGGAGCACAGACCAAACTTTGCGTTTAACCAATGGGAAACCTCTTCTGTAGGCATGTGATTGTTCCGCCCTTATTTCTCCAGTTTGCACACACTTACGAACTGCCAATCAGAGCTGCGCTTTCACTGATTAAACACTCTGGCTGGTCAGAATAGCGCCTGAACATTTGCCTCGTACTTTTGAGTTCTGTAAGAATTAGAAACTAAAAAGAAAAAAAAAATTGAAAGCCGGACATCGGGACAAATTAGACTTTTTAAGATTTGGAGCTTGGCGTGGCAGTCACTTTATCCCAGTAATGAATCCGAGACTGGTGAAAGGTGTGATTTCAGCCTAGCAGTAGTTGTTCCAAAATAGTAATTTTATTTATTTATTTATTATTTATTTATTTTATTTTCTATCATGCCTTTATTATTATTATTTTTATAAGTAACTCAAGGCGGCGAACATACCTAATACTCCTTCCTCCTCCTATTTTAGAGTGACTGGCCCAAGGTCACCCAGCCGGCTTTCATGCCTAAGGCAGGACTAGAACTCTCAGTCTCCTGGTTTGCCATTGGCTCCTTCCTAGGGCTGAGAGACAGGGACTGGCCCAAGGTCACCCAGCCGGCTTTCATGCCTAAGGCGGGACTAGAACTCTCAGTCTCCTGGTTTCCTATTGGCTCCTTCCTAGGGCTGAGAGAGAGTGACTGGCCCAAGGTCACCCAGCCGGCTTTCATGCCTAAGGCGGGACTAGAACTCACAGACTCCTGGTTTCTAGCCCAGCACCTTAACCACTAGACCAAACTGGCTCTCTAATGTCCCCTTACGGTCAGCAGGGATTGCCATTTGCTGTGAACGTAATCAGCAATTGCCTTTTTAAATAAGCAGAGAATGCTTCACCCCTGCCTGCTGATCATTCTGAAAGCTAGCAGGGATTAAAATCATCTTCATGCTCCTACCAGCTGCTGCTTCAGTGCCACTTTATTTCTTTTATTATAATTATTTTTTAATACCTTCTTCCTAGGAGTTGCAACATTGCATTGTAGCCAAAAGTGTCTTCACCGGGAGCAAATGAAACAAACTCAGAATGAGGGCAATGCTTCCTTCCTCATTTTGCCTTCAGTCCAAATGGGACCACCACCATCTGAAGGGGCCTCAGGAGGGGTCTCAACCAATGGAGCACAGCTGTGCTACTGTTACTCTGTGCCCCCCCCCCCCCCGTTTGAGCTCTCCCCAGTCAAAGAAGGAAATTGACTTTCATGGTGTGGAAATGTTTACAAAAAAACATCCCCCCTCCTTTTGATGCAACTATTGTCATTGATTCGTGAATATACAGTCGCTGGGCTATGCAGCTGCATTGATTGACTGAATTGATGAACTGCACCAAGCTAAAATGCCGCATTCAAGTGCTGAATAGCTTGATTAACCAAATGAGACTGTTGAATTTGGTGACTAATTCAATTAGGATGCATTTAATCACTTGAGCGATTTGCATCATTGGTCAGAGCTTACTTTTTAACTCAAAAGCCTGGAATGCATCACTCAAGGGGACATCACTTCTCCCCCAATCAAGTAATAGCCCACTCACCGAACTGGCTTCCATGATGTCCCTCCAGAGCGGAGCATCATTGTCCCGCTCAGAAATCTCCAGCAGGTTGTCCAGGACCACTTGGCCAATAAGGTCGTGACGGGTGAAGCGGTCAAAGTCATAGACACTGAAATGAAGTTTACGTGAGGGCAATTCAGCAAAGGGGACGTTGAAGCTAAAAGTCTCATTGAAAATAGGATTGAGTGTCTTGCGGTGCACCTTCGTTTGGAATTTCTTTTTACGGTCAGGCAGAAGGTACATTTTCACATATGGGTCTGAGAATCCATTCGCATCTTTGGCAGGTAGGTCCAAAGCCCGGAGTATCCTGACCACCAGCTGCTCCGTGCCATAGGCATAGCGGAGGGCAAAGCTCAATTGTCCACAGCTTGGAGCCTCCCCCTTCTTGGAGTCTGACTCACCCGAGCGCTGTTTATACAGTTCAGGTTTTATCTGCCCAATGCTTGTCACCTGCTCCACCTTCTCTTCTCCTCCTCCTCCTCCTCCTCCATGGACGCCGGTGTCTGGGCTGCTCAACTGCTGGGTTACAGGACGTGGCAGGGTGTTGTACCTGCAGGGAACAATTAAAAAAATACAGCCGGAGGTACACATAACCACACATCCATTACATTCACCCCACCAATCAATAATCCTCTGTCCAGCATAGAAGTAGGGTTTGTCGACATCCTGGCTTTAATTTTCCAGAGGGGTAGCAAATACCCTGATTAGCTTAAATTGATTTAAAACTCCTGGTAGGATTCAGAGTTAGGTGATTCATTAAAATCACTGAGATTTAAGTTAGCCACAAGTAACGTTAAGTACCATTGCTTTCAGTGGGTACATTCCAAATATACTATAGCTAAATCTGGATGAATCGCATTTGGAGTGTATAAAAAGATGGACCAGATTTGTACGCACCTATGTGAAGACAAGCATGTGTTAAAGAATGCAGGTGCAGTCTTGGAAAAGGCACCCCTTTCTCACAGAGAAGCGTGACGGCACCTGCTGTGACGTGCATACAGTATGTGCCTTCCACAAAGAGAGCAGGTGCGCCTTTATTCTTACAAACCCAGCTGAATGTGCGCCTGATTTAATAATTTGATTCAATATGCAAATAACTGATTCAGTATGATATCCTTAATTAGTACTAATTTTTTTGCTCCTTGTAGTATGGGCAAGAAACAGGAGACACGTGGACAAAGATCAGTGAACTGTGAGATGCAGGAGAAAAAACTGATCTTCCAATGGTCTGAGGGACTAGCTGGCAAATAATCAGTTCTTCTTCCTTTGATTATGTTTGTGAACCAGCAACATGGCTATATTTCCAGCTGTGTTCCTCCTATGCTACTGGACCTCCTCTTTGTCCAAATTCCCATTAAAACTCCCCAACCCTAAGCATTTGGGAAGCTGAATGAATTGTACAAGGGAACAGCCTACCTATCCATATATCTATAATGTATATTCTGAAGCCAAAACTTACTTTTTTAAAGGGCTGCATCTCTTACAGTTAAACCAAACCTTTCCAAGCAGCACTGTGTTTCAGAATACTGCAAAATGAGTCAATTATGTATGTATTTATGTGTGGGTCTCATGATGTCAACATTGCAGTCATGAGGACCAGACTATCATCTGGCAACATGCATTATTTTCATTGTCCTCACTGTGTCCTTGGGAGTTATTCCTGGTATTTCCATTTTACAGAGGGGGAATCCAGGCTAAGGGACAATGACTGAAAGCCTCTTACAGTACCTTACCGATCAATAAGGCAGTTCCTGCCCTCAGGCTTACAATTTAAAAATGTGTGACATGAAAAAAAATGGGGCAGAAAAAGAAAAGCAAGAATACCCACGCACCAATTATTAAAGTTAGACAGATAACAGATAGCATTTAATGTACACCCTCCACATAAATATCAACCTGTACAGACTCAGCTTTAATGCTTTGCTTTCCCTGCTGCATCCTCCCCTCCTCGCAACTCACCTGGGAGTGGGTGCCAAGCTTGCCACTTGCTGGTGGGAGTGGGCATTGGGAATGCTGCCTTCCTTGGTACTGGTCTGGCCTTCCACGGGGAGATCAGGGGAGGTTTGGCTAACTTTGAGGTTGGCCTCGGGGTAGGAATCCATATCGAGGTATGATCTCTCCGGCATTTCAGGGCCCAGTTCCACCCGCTCAGCCAGGAGGTCCCCAAAAGGCGAGTGGTGGAGATGAGCATGGAGGAGATGCTCCTTGCGCTGGGTTTGCGAGGAGGATCCTTTGTCCCGCCAGGGGATCCAACACAGTTTCCAGGAGACAAAGAGGGAGACGCCCAGCAGCACAATCCCACAGAAGGTCACAATCACTGACAGAAGACTAACCAGGATCTCTGGAGGAGAAAAATAGAGAGGCAGATATCATGATGAAAGGTCACTGGTAGGTCTTCTGTGGTCATCTGTCATCTTGGCTAGTTGAGCTCTCCTCATTTGATTTGCTCCCTCAGCCTGCTGGAGAGAACCTAGAACCCAGGACTATTAGCACCAACTGCCGGGGGCAGAACACATGACAGCTCAGCTGTTTCTTGAGCAGCATCTTACCAGTATCAAACCAGTCCCTGAGTCCCTCTTCTGCTCTGCCCACCTATTGGAAGAAATAGCCTCAACTTGACTACGTCATGATCTGCCAAGCACTAGAAGAGGCCTCCATATGAAAAATTATGCATCCTTCATTTCTTGGCTCCCTTGGCAGAGACATCTAATTGGACACTATTTATTTATTTATTTGATTTTTATCCCGCCTTTATTATTTTTAGAAATAACTCAAGGCGGCAAACTTACCTAATACTCCTTCCTCCTCCTATTTTCCCCACAACAGCAACCCTGTGAGGTGAGTTGGGCTGAGAGAGAGCGACTGGCCCATGGTCACCCAGCCGGCTTTCAATTATAAAGCCAGTCTTGATTAAGTATGGAGGTGGAACTGTAAAAAAATACTATACTGGGAGGAAAGGGGAAGGAGTCTCCCCACCGCCACCAATAAATTCTAGTCCTTGGGGCCAGTATAGCCATCTTATAGTTTCATACCAAAATACACTCACCATCTATACTCAACAAATGCACAACATTCATTCATTCTTTCTGGTATAATCCATCTATCTATATGCTATCAGCAAGGAAAGGTTGGAGAAAATCTGTGTCCCCCTGAGAGTTTTATTTACCCCATGGCAGAAGTAGAGAATTCTGACAACTTAGTTTCAGATGAAGAGATTTCCATAGAGATCTCATGGAGATGTCAGATCTCCAACCAAGCTCTGGGGGCTTCTTCCATAGAGATAAAGAAGTGGTTAGTGAGTTATTAAAAAAAAAAGGTGTAAGAAAGAAGAGAGAAGAAGGATAAACGATTTAGGGGTAGAGGGTAAAAGTGTATTTTAATGGAAATCTAGAAAGTAGAGAAGGTTAGAGTAGGTAGAGGAGTGAAAGAAGGAAGTGTTTAAAGAATTTTAAGAAGGGGTTTGTAAAAAGAAAGAAGAAGGATAAGTGAGTTAGGGATAGAGGATAAAAGTGTAATTTTTGTAGGTTATGTATTATATTGTGTTTGTTTTATGTCATTGAAATTTTTTTGTTTGCTATGTATGTGTTTTCTTTGTTATGTATGTGTATGTTATGGATGTTAAAGAAATAAAGATTATTATAAAACAAAAAAAGAAATTTCCATAGAGAGAGACATTCTCGCCTTGGGGAGGATATTCTGGACAATATGCTGGAATATTATTTTGCTGGCCAATGACTAAAAGTGAAAGAATTTGAGGATCTGAATGCTAAGGAGAATGATTTATTGACTGGTCAAAATATTGGACAAGAGGTTGAAGCTGAAAAATTTTCAGATTCCATGGAGCTAAGAGTGTCTGTTCCTCTGACTCCTATCCCAAGGACTCAAGCATGTGTCCCATATTGTGGTTCTCTGAATCCTTGCATCTCATACTTAAAAGCTGAAAATAGTGCAAACTTAAAGGAAAATATTACTGATTTAGAGGGAAAAACATATTGAAAACTTCATGGCATATGCAGCAGGGGCAATAAGCGAGTTATGACTTAGACTCAGTGTAACCTTCTCCATGTAGATACACGTTTATGCATTTTTACCCATTTCTTGTTTGTAATGAACTACAGAATTTGGGTTTCATTAGGCTGACCACACGTCCCGTTTTGAATGGGACAGTCCCGTTTTTTAAGCATTTTTCAACCGTCCTGTCTTTTTCATAAAAATCTCAATTTTGTCCCGTTTTTCAAACCCGGCGGGAATGGCGCGGAAGGAGGATCTGAGCCAGAGCGCGGACTGGGGGGGCGAGGTTTGCAGGCGGGAGCCAATCACACAGACCGGGGGGTGGGGTTTGCAGGCGGAAGCCAATCACGCAGACCAGGGCAGGGTTTGCAGGTGGGAGCCAAATGCGTGCACCGGGGGGGGGGGGTTTGCAGGCGGGAGCCAATCGCACAGACCGGGGGGCGGGGTTTGCAGGTGGGAGCCAATCGTGTGGACCGGAGGGCGGGGACCCGTCTTTTTCATGGATACAGAATATTACATAAGACCCCGTCCCGTTTTGCCATCCTGAAATATGGTCAGCCTAGGTTTGATGAAGTACTATTTCAAAGAAGGCACTATATTATGAATAAAACAAATTTTAAAAAATAATTCATTCTTTCTGGCTAGTATACACATTGACTATCTATATTCAGGTTTCTTAGTGTTGTTGGTACATAGGAAAAATCTCTTATGCTCTTTAATAAATTTTCACAGAGACAACCAATAAAAATAGAAAAACTACCTCTAATTAAAGCCTAACTATTTAAAGACCGTTTAAAGCCCAAAGGCACAGACATATACAGAAGAATTCTGACGCCTCAATAAATTCCATAACAATTGCAATAAATATAGCTGTAATCAAAATTAGATAATGTTTCTTCCACTTGAATGTATTTTCCACTGCACAACTTGAGTGGATACATTTAAAGTGCTTGATTCAAAGCATTTCCCAAGAAAAGCCCAGTGAACATTCAGGGTTTTCATTCTGGCAAAGGTGATAGGGACTAGAAGCCTGATGTTTCTATAATGCAAAAGGAGTTCAAATTGTCAAGAGGATCCTGCAAGACTGTGTCTTTCTGTCACATGGAGCTATACGACAACATGCAGGCATGTTTTGGCTATCTATCTATCTATCTATCTATCTATCTATCTATCTATCTATCTATCTATCTAGCCATTCATTCATTCATTCATTCATTCATTCATTCATTCATTCATTCATTCAAAATATTAACGTATTACTTCTATGCCACTTCAATCCAACAACATACCAACACAGACCCATGAACTGGACCTAGGCCATAATTTTTCATCATACTATTCAGATTTCCTCTCTAGATATGGTTCATACACCAAGTTTCTCACCTGAGTTGATGGGACCCACATGACCTGTCAGTTCCTGGCACTTCTCACGTTCCTGGGCAGCACACGTGTTGGAACATAGCACGTGAAGGAGCTCCATTGCCTTGCGATGTCTATCCTCATCATAATCTCCTGACATGATGCCTAAACAGCAAGTAGACAAGATATTTTACTGCATGTTAAAAATGACATCACGTGTGACCTTGGACCATGGTGATATCTGCAATGCAGGTCGTCACCTTCCTTCAGGTGGTTGCTGATTCTCATTGCTGGCTGAACTTTGGCGTGTCCCTACATTATACACAAGAGAATTGAGATTCAATCCCTGCTATCTTCAAGTAAAAGGATCAGGTGAGCCATTGCCAGTCAAAGAAGACTATGTTGGGCTAGATGGTCAAACAGGCTGACCTCGTTTAAAAAAAAATATCTTCACAGAAGTGCATCCTTTATTTGAGGGACCTCCAAAATGACTGGGCATCACTTAGATTCTGCTATCCTCTGCATTTATTTTAGCCACTGATGCTGAAGGAGAAACAAACAGACCCACCCCACAAAAACATCCTCCATATCTTCTATCCCTGCCCACTATGAGAAAAACTGGAGTTTTGATGGCTGAAGTAGGCAGAGAAGCAATATCAGGGGGATTAGTGGAGGAACAAGGCAGGAAGCAAAATATATCCTGTATCAGAACTCTGGAGGAACAACATTTGGTCATTGTCTATAGATGAGGACCTGACAACCCTAGAAGAGAAGTTATTTTCATGTTTACTTTACATCTGTTGAAACCTCTCAGGATTCATATTGCCAGAACCCAAAGTGGATGGCATGTCCAAAATGCGTGGAAACTTCAAAGCAGGGATGGGAAGTCTTCATGCAGTTCTGGGTGAACAGGGATTGAACCCCAACCAAAGTCTTATCTATCAATGCAGGCAAAGGCCAGATCTCAATCCACCACCAGCAAGTGCAGGGGAGAAATATAGTGGCACTGGCTCAAGGCTCAAAGCTATTACTTTATTCCTTCCCTGAAAATAATTGCCTGGTAGTTGTCTTAGGTAGCCTGAGCAAAGGCAGACCAAAGTTTAAGCATGGATCTGGGTTCAATTTGGCTGAAGAGGGACTCTGAGCGTGCTTAGGCCTGTGGTGATCTTTCAGCTTAACATCCCAGATGTTGTTCTTGTGAGGTGGAACAGGCAGAGCAGAAAGGTGAAGAGGAAGCATGTGTGTGGTGGAGCTGTTGGGACAGAATGTGAGACAGAAGCTAAAGGATCCTCTCAGAAGCAAGAGGAAGAGGACCGCCAAATGCAGCAGTGCTGGCTTACTACAACTGGAAGTAAAATGTAAAAATAGTAAGTCATTGGTGAAATGATTTCCAAATAATGCCATTGGAGACAATGAATATGTGCTGATGCATAGGAAGGAAGGAAGGAAGGAAGGAAGGAAGGAAGGAAGGAAGGAAGGAAGGAAGGAAGGAAGGAAGGAAGGAAGGAAGGAAGGAAGGACTTTGGATAGACTTAAAACCACAGGACATCAGCCTTGGCTGAAGATCAGTCCCAAGGACCACATCACAAAATAAGCCTGGAGAATGTCAGTATCAGGACATTTCTCCAGACTTATTAGTAAAACCAGACATTTATAAAATGCAAATAATTTCAACAGGAAGGAAGGTTATCAGTGGCAGATACCAATTTGTTGTGCACATTCTCTCCTTTGAACATTAAACATATATAAGGATGTGACATCTGTTGCTAAGCTCAGTTTCAGATATGCTCTAAAAGGGCCAGCAGCATGGCTAGCAAAGCATCAGCTCATATTCATTGTCTCACACAGAGAAACAAGACATTTCACCAATAAATGGCGGCCATGAAAATTGACGCTCTGGTACACCTAAGGGCAACTCTGTGGCCTCCCAGAAACAGCACTAAGTCAGAGATTTAAATTATCTAAATGCAACACTGATTCTCAGGCTGAGTTCACTGCAGGACCCCCACCCCATATACCAGTTATCTCAGTCATGTATTAGCCGTGATAATTGAATTGTTTAAATAAATGCCCTCCCAAGTGTGGCAGGGCAAGAGATTTAAGTATGCAGGCCATGCCCTAATCCTCAACATCAGTATACCGGTTGGCCTTGGCTGCCACATGTTTGGTGCATGAGTGATAGGCGCAGGAAGCCTCAGCAGCCTGGGATTCATGGCCAGTTTGTGTGCCAGGTAGTGAACATGTGGCCAACAAGTGTTCAGGGGAGATGATTAATGGGTATCCTCCCACTCTTCCTACTTGTACAGCCCACTGTAAGAGGGGGGCTGGATTCACATATCCAACTAAGCCATAATGTGGTTTGTTTGATTTTGGCTGTTATACACACCCTTCCATTGTGGTCTATATATCATGGTTTATATCATATATTGTGAGAAGCCATCTAATTAGCATTCTCTATGCATGGCTTAGTGTGATACAGGAACCCAGTTTTTGGAAGGGGGGATTTATTAACCCAGGGCAGCCAATACAAACACCCTGCAGTAGCATTTGGAAAGTCTACCAGCATTACTGTGATGAAGAGGGCTCCAGAGTCCATGAAAATTTATGCCATAAAAATTCATCAGTCAGGCTATGACTATCATAGGCAGTCTATGTTTATCAGAGGCCTTCCACCTGTTCTTGATTTCAGAAATTAAGTTGTTGGATTAGGATAGGGAGATCCAAGTACGTGCCCACCCTCAGCCAACAAAAATTAATGGGTGACTTCAAGGCAGTCCACTCTCATCCTAGCTTTTGTTGTTCAGTCGTTTAGTCGTGTCCGACTCTTTGTGACCTCATGGACCATAGCACGCCAGGCCTTCCTGTCCTCCACTGTCACCCGGAGTTTACTCAAATTCATGTTCATTACATCGGTAATGCTATCTAACCATCTCATCCTCTGCCGTCCCCTTTTCCTTTTGCCTTCAGTCTTTCCCATCCTAGCTTACCCCACAGCCATGCATGCTGCTTTGAGGTGCTGGAGGAAAATTGGAAACAAACAAACAAATAACCCTAGTTCCCAGCTGGAACGTCTAATTATGGGAGCTGAATTCCAATACACCCGGAGGTCACAAGCGTTGAGAACATTGCTTTAAATTCTACAAGATTTATATGAGTCTGGGGGGGAGAGGTTGAGTATTTTCTGAAGGAGCTTGCGGCAACTGGTAATTTAGGCTTCAACATACTCCTCAGCCAAACAAGGAGCTGGGCTGAAACCCAACTGCCAAGGTTTCTAAAATACAGGACCCTAAGCCTCTTGAAAGAAAAGGTGCGGTGATCATGAGGGGAAACAGACACGCTGACCTCTCTTTCTCACCCCCCCCCCCATTACTCATACTGCCTCTCCCTGATTGGGCCCAGAGGAGAACAGTGCTGGCAGCTGCCCTACATACCCTAAACTCAAATGAGGAGAGGGGATTGTTCAGAATCTCTATAAAAGATAAGGGTTATAGGGTTTTGGAGCTTCTCCCGTACATTCCAATTCTTATTGTTCAATCCCGACAGTTCTAATTTTAGGAACAAAGCCACCTTTTTTCCAGCATTTTATTCCACAATGCATCTATTTTTATTCTTTTCTTTCTTTTCTTTTCTTTTTAAATGATAAGAACAATGGTGCAGACTGGAAACAATACAACAGCAACCACAGGTGACCCATGGGTAAAAAAGGAAGAAGTATAAAAGCCAACAACCAAGAGATGTTGGTACAACAACAATGCTAATAATAAGGCTCTTAATGTTATTAATAATATTCAACCCCCCCCCACTCCTGAAACTATATAAATGTGTTTGAGAGAAAGGAAATAATTAGAGGGAATGGAGGGAAAGCTTAGACAAACAGGGATAAATTTTCATAATAAATCTTAACTCCAGGTTTAGCATTACTAATTACAGATACTGATAAGCCACACCTCCTCCACCCCAAATCCTGCCTTGATTTCCAGAACTACAATAAAGAACCTTGACTAGACTTCTTTACAATCACTAATGAGGACCAGAGTCAGCTATTTTGTGAAAACGTTGACATTCTCTGCCCCCCATTCAAACTCTCACCTGGTCAGCAAACTGGCTCAGTTGATGGCTGTTAAGTTGCTTCTGTATTGCTGGATCCAGGATGCCAATTGACCTAGTCAACGCCAGGCAGCAGAAGAGCAGGAAAGCAATCCAAAGTTCCTGGTGAACTGAGTCCATATGTGAGAGGCTGCAAGCTGGAAGTAGGACACGAGATCTGCCATCCAGGGCACTGCTGAGTTCACAAGTTGCAATTTGGTGTGGTGGTGGGGGAGGACAGCTACGCCCTCCGCAAGATGCTGGATGGAACGAGTTGCAGAGATGAAACGTGATTGCGAGAAGGAGGTTTCAGTGCATCTGGCTGGCTTTACAATGTCTAAACGAGATGTCAGATCTCCAACCAAGCTCTGGGGGGGTCTTCATTGTTTTCTAAATCCTCCATGAAATTGCTTGCCTGCGAATTAGATCCCTGCTATTGCCAGTCTCTTCAGTTAGGTGGGCAGCTGCATGGATTTAAAAAAAAAAGATGTCAGATATGGACTCCTGCTCTGCTTCTGCTATTTCTCATCCTCCTGTTTCAGCCAGACTATAGCCCCAACAGAGGGGACAAGGCATATAAATCTAACCTCTTCTCTGGAGCGTGTTGCACTTTAAAAAAATTATTATGGCCTCAGAGGGCCACAAAATGCTATAAAAGGGAAGAACATTTTCTCCCTACCCACTTTGGCTTTGCTTTACAGACCACAGAGGGATTGCTGGAGACTCTGCTTTATCCATCCTTGCCAAGAGTAGGCGGGTGTGGTCTTTATGGTGGTCAACAACCTCACTTAAGGGGTTTCTGCAGCAGACTAAGCAAAGTAGGCAAGGCTATTATTTATTTAACAATATTTATAATCCACCCCAATCCATACTCTTGGCAGTGGATAGTAGTCAAAATGCAAACCCGCCCCAACAATTAAAATCATTAACACTCAACTAATTACAGTGGTCATCCACATAAAACTAAGAGCCAAAAGCTTGCTAAAATGGTACCAATTAAACTTGTTTCTTAAAAGCATGGAGGGTTGGGATCACCATACTTCCAGAGGTGAAAGGTTCTTTAAGATGGGGGCCACCACCAAGAAGCTTATGTCACATTCAGATTCAGGATTTTCTGGGGGGGGGGCGGTTGGTAGGGATGGCTAATTATTATTTAAAAATACACCAGGCCTATTTTAGATTTATGTTACAGGTTCTGTGCATTTCCTGCAATTTTATTTGGTGGTATCAGAAGAGACTCTTGAGGCAGCCACGCAAAAGACATTCAGGAGCTACATGCCATCTTGAGATCAGAGCTTATAGTTTCTTCTGCTTGTCTTACAAATGGGCAAGATGAACAGACAAACAGTGGAATCCAAAAAACCTTAGGGAAGATACGGAGGTCTGGAAAACAGCCTGAGGCTGTTTGGGGTTGTAATTCAGATTCTTCTGGAAGCCCACAGGTTTCCTACAGAAACTTACAGCTAGGATTCCTGGATTCTCTACAACAAATAATATTTTAGTAGATTAGGCTATAGAAAGAAAAACATTGATTATTCTGGGTAGGAGCAGGATTGTTTGGGGAGCGATGAAACTCTGCACCTACGTTTTTTTTCAGCATCTGGGACACATACGTGAATGTCTCCCCAAGTTGGAAAATCCACAGAAAAACTGCTTGTGCAGGTATCTCAGACTGGGGAAGAAAAGCACTTGTACATGTGCATGATGCAAAATTAGAGACTGAATGAATGGAGAATATGATGGATCTCATGCTGTTTCTTCCCATTTCTCCTTCCCCAAGTTTCTTCTAGAAAGGCAGGAGCCGGCCCAGGACTAGCCAATCATGGGACTCTCCTGATCCCCAACAGAATAGCAAGTCATCCAAAGGGGAAGAGAGAAGAGGACCTCCAGTTCTTCAGTTCTCCCCTCCCCTGAATTCTGCTGCAGCTTCTTCCATCTGTTATTGCTGCATCTTTGCTGGAGTCACCAGCGTTCGTTCCTGCTCAGAATAACAAGTATTAAGGGCTGGGTGGTGGTATAACTGGGCTCACACACTCTCTCTCTCCCTCCCTCTCACACACACTCGTATCTTTCACGCTTGGCTGTCGTCCTTCTATACCGTCCACCTAAAGTGAAATCATTCCCCCAATGCTTCTCATTTTTACGCCACTGCCACCTTAAGAGATAAACCTTCAAGTATTATATTATCACACTCTGACATGGAGCATAATCCACAGTACCTAAGTGTCATTCCTTTTCTTATCCATGGATTAAAAGAAATAAATTATGATGCCCTTGAACTAGCAAAGCACTATTTCATCCTTATTTTAAAAATAGTCTTGATGTAGGCTGTCCACAACACTCAATTTCCCCATGTAACCAGGCTGCTCTCTTCTCAGATAGGGAGCTTCTCTGAGTTATAGCCAATAATGATTAGCCATCACAGCTAAATAAAAGCAGCTCCCAACTCCAAGAGTAGTATTTAATAGATGTGAGGAATATCTGGTAGAAGAACCATCACCTTGGGAAATGAAATGCTGGTGTGCAAGGGCCTTTCTCTGACCAGCAGGATCATGTCACAGTCATCACAGGACCTGACCACATAGCTAATTAATTTGCACAGCAGCTAGCCTTTACACAATTATTTTTATTACAACAGCCACCTTTTCCCCCCATTCTGGGCTAGGAACACAACATTGTCACCATCTAAACTTACCCGTGCCTCACCAGCTCTTTATGACACCCCAGGTACTATTTATTGTTCTTCTTTATTCGCAGACTCAGGACACTGGAAACAAATACAAGTTACAACTTTTGTTCCCTTTCTGAACTAAATCTCCACTCCCCCACACATTGACTCTGAAGTCGTCATTCCCCTTATGACTGAAGCGGCTGCTGGAGAAGCGAGGAAGTTTTATTTATTTGTTAGATGCATATCCTGGCTTTCCCTCAAGAGCTCAAGGCGGCATCGATAGTGCTCCTGCCTCCTTTTCTCATCCACAAGGACAACCCTGTGAAGCAGACGGAGTGAGGGAGAGTGACTGGCCCAAAGTTATCCAGGGAGCTTTTGTGGTTGAAGGTGGACTAGAACCTGGGGGTCCCTAGACCACTCCAGTTCCTTAACTACCACACCGTACTGCATGAGCTCAGCTTGCTTGAAAAGGCATGAATAATATTGGGTGGCTGTCAGTCCAAGGGCTAAATCATACAAAAGAATGAAGACTTAATTTGGCAGGGGAACAATGCTGGTAAATCCTCTTCCCTTGAGACTTGGGTTAAAGCGTCAGCAAGAGGCCCAGAGGGCCATTGCCCCATTATGTTTGGGACCTTGGGACAAACAGGACTGAAGCCAGCCCAGCCTTCTGCTCGCCTGCTCAGGCACAATGCTGGAAGAAGGAGAAAAATGCAGAAATATGTAAGTCAACCAGACAGCTGTCTCTGCAAACTGGTATCCGACAAAACTCATGTGCAGTTCCAGGATGTCAGACTGTACTTGTGCAGAGATGAATTCAAATAAAGTCTCATCAAATATGTATGCTTGCCTGCTTTTTGAATGTACCTATGCGGCCTAATTTACAGACTCCTGGTGCTTTAGCAAATGTAGGTGCATACTGGCAAATTGAGCATCTGCTATTTTCCCAAGCTTTAAAGTATAAAAAGCTCACAGAGGACTGGTCATCATTCACTGGAAGAGAATTTCTCTTTCACTTGCTCTATCAACCTTCCTTGAGTATCTGGGACTCGATCTTGGACAATCTGCTCCCCTAATTCCCCCATTCAGCGAGACCAAAGGAGGATTATGAGACGTAATTTGTCTAACACTTCTGGAAGGTACCAGTTGGTGATGCTGTTATAAGTGATTGGAAAGACCTCCGCAACAGCAGCTGCCAACCAGAGTAAACAATACTGAGCTAGGCAGATAAATACTAGGCTCGTATATGACAACTCCATTATCGCTTTGCAAATGCGTGAACCCAGCCCAGTATCATAACCTTACAAGCAGCATCCTATGATCCTGGTAAACCAAGCTGGATTGTCACAAATATATCATACTGGGAAACACCAAAGCATATTGATGCCCCTATCTGTTCAAGCCCTCTCTTTCAGACCGCAGAAGTCCTGCCTGCCCACAGTTAACAGGTCATGCAGAAGAGCACCATAAGGAAATTAACTCTGGCAGCCTTGTGCAAACTGACGTGCACAATTTTATAAAAAGAGAGCCGGTTGGAACTGAGGTCTTCTGAACATGTCTCCTGCCTCATAAGCCACATCCATGGGTTGGATGCAGGGCAGCTGTCTAGGGAAAGGCCATGGATGTTCTACTCTATAGACCAGTGTTTCTCAACCTTGGCACCTTTACGATGCGTGGACTTCAACTCCCAGAAATTCCCCAGCCAGCACTGGTGGCTGGGGAATTCTGGGAGTTGAAGTCCACACATTGTAAAGTTGCCAAGGCTGAGAAACACTGCTATAGACAAACTAGAGATATCTGGGTGCAAATCCTTACTTGGCTGTTTCTGGGCAGAGAAGCACATACAGAACCCGTTTTGGAAAAACGTAGCCAGAAATGTCATTATTCAACTTTACAAGCTAATGCTTAGGAGATGATGGCTAAAAGGGGTTTAGGAAAAGGGGTTTCAGAAGTTGGGGAAAAAGAGATGACTGTGGATAGCAGGTAATTGCCCTTGACACGTTGCCACTTAATTTTTATTGAGCTGCTATACATTTTAAGCAATATTTAAAATTGCAGACAAACCGAAGTAGTAATTTGTCACTTTGAATTAGAAGTATTAAAAAATCACAAATACTGTTGAAGGTGAATTCTAGCATTCTGTTCCCACCTTACTTTACACTGGGTTGAATGCTAGAGTCGAACAAAATCTGCTAGCTTTTATCCCCCCAAATCAAAAATCCACAAAAATGTGTCTAAAAAAAGTTGCACATAGACAACAGCAGTTATATTTAAAAAGAGAATGAGTTTACATGAGGAAATTTTTATTTCATAGGTTTCTTTAATGAGAAATTTTCATGACAAAAAATGAAACCAGTATGTAAGGTAAGTCTGATTAAAATTTACTTGTCAGGGAAAAATGTGTAGAAAGCTTCAAAGTGTAATAAGGCATATAAAATTAACTACATTTTAAAAAAAATTAAACACTTTACATTTTCAAAAGTTGCTTTTAAGAAAAAAAAACACTGAATGTTAAAACTCTCTAATATATGGACAGTAAAGCCAATAGGATATTTAATTATTTGCACATCTGTACTTTGAATATGGGCAGAGACAGTTGCCTTTTCCTGCAAATATAATGAAATCTAATCCAAATCCAAGTAACTAATCATAAATAGTTTGAAGCCAGTTTATCAGAAGCCCTGCATGCTGTTACACAATCTGCCACAGTGAGATCCACTGAAAGGTCCCATCCTCCTGAAATTAGGTGAGTGATCATGATCAAAAAAGACCTGTTTCCTAGTAGTACCCCAGAGATGCCACCCCAAATACTTCCTTCTGGTGGGAAGCATTTCAGCATATTCAGTAGTGTCCTTCCTACTGATCGCCACTTGGATTTTGTATTTATTTATTTTCTATTTATACTGATGGTGTGATTGTATTTTAGACTTGGATGGTTTTAATTCTTGATTTTATTGTAAACCGCCCAGAGTCCCCCTTTCGGGGAGAGATGGGTGGTGATAGAAATGTAAATAATAAATAAATAGATAAATATTAAAAAGCAAGTCTGTGTTAAATGGATCTCGTTCATTTTTAATATATTTATTTTAGTTCATTAGTTTGATCTATATACCCACTTGGCACATAGCTCAGGGCGGCATACATTGTCAGGAAACAACAATTAAGTCCCTATACAAATGACGCAACGAAGAAATAATATTTAAAAAAACACACAAACAAAAACATCAGGTTACCACAAAGTACCGAGAATAATTCAGCCAACAGGACTGTACCACTCCCTGACCCGGTTACAGGGGAAAGAGGCAGGTCTCTGATGCCTTGCAAAAGGCAGGCAGGGTCCGGCCAAGTGAATCTCAGGGGGGAGCTGTTCCAAAGGGCAGGGGAGGCACTTTCTCAGTACGGGCAATGCTATTCTGCGGCGCCGCCCAATTTCAATGGATGCTCTTTTCATCTTGCACTACCAGCAAGTGAGAGCGCTTTGCCTTATGCTTTTAAGCCACAGGTGTACAACTGGCAGGTCTCCCAAGGCTTTGGGTATGGCTCTCAGCAGCCCCCCCACCCTCAGCTGCTGCCGATTTTCTATAAATTCAAAAATTACATATAGTCCTTTTACCTTGGCTAAAATAGGAAGGAATGGAATTTACAAAAGAAAGGGGGGAGGGGGGTTAAGAAAAATGTGGTTTTAACTCAGCCCTCATCCCCTTTCCTCTTGTCCCACACAAGTGCAGCCTGTGACACATTCCACACAACCTATAGGTGCTGTCAGTTTGTGCGTCCCCACTTCAGGCTATCCCGGAGCAGATGCTGAAGGGCAGCTCATCGACTCTTGAAATAAAGAAAGAGATGGTGCAGCTTTCAGCTGGAGCTACTCCGTGGCTCTTCAGAAAGAAAGATCCACCCCAAATTTGGATAACACTACGGTCATTTGAAGAAGAAAGTTAATGGGCCGGGAAAATTCACATAAAAGCAAATGAATTCTCCGGTGGGGTCAGATTAATAGGCTATTTGATAAAAGCCCTGTTGATTAGACTAAAGGCCTATGGAGGCCAGCATTCTGAGGCCCACCGGGCTTAATCAGGCATCTCAAGGGAACTAAGAAGCAGGCCGTGAGAGGTTGTACAGAAACCATCACTGCTCAGTAAATACTCTCTCTGCTCCTGGAGAGAATATATCACTTGCAGCAAATATTCCCCAGGGTGTCCACCCTCCTGATTGGCCATGCTGACTGGAGGATCATGGGAACTGATCTCCCACCTGAAGCTGGACGGCTTCAGGTTCAAGGAAGTCTAGTGTAACTCAACATTCCCCCCCCCCCAAAGCCTGCCTCTTAGATAAGAAAATATTCTGCCTCTCAAGGTTCATGTACCATAAGAATTTATTTACAGCATGCTGAAAAACTAACGGTGGACCAGAAATAAAGGAAGATCGATGAAATTATAATGTAGAAAAATACGAAGTAGAGACAATAAAACCTAGGCAGCTCTAATTCTACTATGGGAATAGTGGAATACCAACAGGTACAATAAAAAGAAAACAAAACTAGACCCTACAAAAGCTACTAAAATATATATATTTAATTAAATCAAGTACAATAAGCAACATACAACACAAAAGCCGGTGCAGAAGCTATAAGTTCCCACTCAGAGGATAACCCCTTTTCCTCAGACTTAAAAAAAAAAGTTTCAAACTCAGATTTAAAGATTAAAAAATTGTCATCAGAAGACTAAGGGGGAACCAATTCCAAGCTGCTGGAACTAGATCCTGAAAGGTTCTCGATCATCACTTCATTTTTTTAAAAAAAAAGGGGGGGGCATATTTTCAAAGCCCCTACTTCTCATCTCCCGGTCTAAACCCCTAGGTGGCTCTATGGCAGTCCCAATAGCCTAGTTCACACAATACAATGAGTTCAGGTTGTGTGAACCCTACTCATTGCAACTTATTTAATCACCCATGATTGAAGAAATTATGGCTCAGTGCAATGTACAAACCCAGTTGAAATCTCAGGCTCAGCTCCCATTTCCTCCCTTATCTGAAGCTGGGAGAGAAGTCTGTTTTATAGATGCACTAAGTCTTGACTATATACTATACACTAAATGCTTTTAATGTGTTACATTTGCTAGGTACATCTTGAATCTTATGCGTCAATTTGATGCAAGAGTCGTTGGGTGATTCTTGAAGCCATCTTGTCTGTGACATTTCAGAACAAAATTGTCACACTGTGCTAGGTAGAAGACATTGGTTCATCTTTGTTTACTGATAGAGATAACATGGTCTCTGTCAGACACATACTTGCCTGGCAAGGCCAGTTTGTGTCCAATATGAAGGCATATGACCTCATATTTGTCACAGCAAAACAGAAACGGAGCTTAAACATGATCACTTTGTATCTGTGGGCATCAAGAATCACAAATAGCATCATGCGTGCACACACACACACACACAAACAATTGCCTCACAAAAAACAGCCCAATTAAGAATTGATTGTTCAGTAGTATGTTACATATTTGCTGGAAAATGAAAACCGAGAATGAGGAGCAATAATAATAATAACAATAATTTATTAAGCTTGTATGCTCCTCAACTCTCAATGACTCTGGGCAGCTCACAACAATCAAACAAAGAAATTACAATAAATTCAATAAAACATAAAGGGATATATGGAAGGGGAGCACAACCAGCTTTCTCAAAACTTGAACAGTAGCAGGCCTCCTGGAAAGGGCACACGCAACATATTGTTGCAGGGCTTACTTGTGGACTCTGAAATCAACAGAATATTCATCCCTCACACAAATCAGGCACACAAAACAGAGATTGGCTGGTTACATTTAGTTGGGCATTTCCCCCCAAATGGTTCCTTTTCTTCAATCTTGTTCTCATTCTAATTTCTTCTTTCTCAGCAAGGTTTGCTGAATGCAACAGAAGATGGGTTCAGCCTGGGTGCTCTTCGAATAGCCTATGAGTTGGCCAACAGTATTACACGCATGAGCGAAAGCAGATGCATCCAACTCGCAGCTGAAGGCCGCATATGGCCTACCAAAGCTTTGAGGTTACTAGAGTCTTTCCAAAAGCTGTCACTGATCTGTAATTTTTAGCATGACAGAATGGAAAAATAAAGAAAGACAGGTGTACTTGTATTAAAATAATATTAAAATTAAATTAAAATTACATTTAATTTTGTCTGGTTCCGTGAATTTTTGAGAGTGCAGTTGCTGGTGTACCACTCTTAGGCCCTTGGCCTGAGAAAATTATATTCTCCTGCACTGAAGTTACACACATGGGGCTGAACGTCTGAACTTCAACTCTTCTTGTCAATGTGCCAATTATACTGAGCTTTAACAAACGTATATCATAACAATTTGGATCATGGTAGCCTCCTTTGCTTAGCACACTGGAGCTACTGATTAGATATGGCAGTGATAACTCTTCTTCAGGTACATCATAGGTTCTTATTTGCTCTTGACCATTAAAGTAAGCAAGATAATCAGAAATAGTCTGATCTTCCTTTTTATATTTTGCCTTCTGACCAAAAGATTAATGCCTACTTGAAAGGAAACTCGCAGTAACATCTTAAAACAAGTGCATTTAATGCGTAATTCTAGACTCTGAAGTACCACTATGTACAGACTTACACATAAGGATGAAGTGCAGCGGCTGTTGTGGGTCTTCCGGGCTGTGTGGCCGTGTTCTGGAAGTTGTGGTTCCTAACGTTTCGCCAGCATCTGTGGCCAGCATCTTCAGAGGGCAGGAGCATCTGAAGATGTTGGCCACAGATGCTGGCGAAACGTTAGGAACCACAACTTCCAGAACACGGCCACACAGCCCGGAAGACCCACAACAGCCATTGAACTCCGGCCGTGAAAGCCTTCGACAATACATGAAGTGCAGCCTTTAGCATGGTGCCTTCCAGAAATGTCAGATTCAACTCTCATAATACCCAGCTGGCATGACTAAACTCTGAATATTATAAAAGTAACAGTCCAACACTACATCAGAGAAGCAGCACATTGGGAAGGCTTGTGCGAAAGACTGTAGCTTCATTCTGGCATACTTTCATGGGCGAGAGAATAGCAGCGTCAAATAAGTCTGTTCTTGTTGACACACAAAGTGGTTACAATGCAGTACCATTCAATTCCAAGGTTTCTTTCATTCAATACACTGATATTCTGCTTTTTAGAGATATACCTTCACCAAGCAGCACAAACAATAAAAGGATATGACATAAACATCAATACTTTAAACACTTAAATGAAGAAGCAATAGGTTTCTGCTGAGAACAGAATGTATTTACTTAACTATCTCCTTCTTTCTACCAAACCAGACATGTACTTAGTTTCCTGGAATTTGCCTCTTTCAAGTGATGCATGATAATTCCAAAGGTAGACAGAACAATAAGAGCTATTCTTGCTGGCAAACATCCATATTCTTTCCATTTTTATTGCACAATTTTGGCATTTGGATCCTGTTGTTCTCTTTTATTATAATCATCCTTTTGAAACTGATTTTAACAGCTAAAACCAGTATTGGTTTTCTCCCTATAAGATTTGCCTTGTTTGTTCTTAGTAACACTCAACAAAAAATAATCACTAATCAGTATTGCCATTTCAAGGGTACAGGAAGTGAGGCCAAGGACCCTTCTGGGTCAGTCTGTCCTTAGAACTGAGTGAGAATTTGAAACCAGGTCTCTCCCATATCCATTACATCAGTGGCAGTGTCCTGGGGAGCCCCCTGCCACAACACTTTCTGTGTCCATGAAAATGTGAGCTACTCTCACGGTCATGTATAATATCTCGATAATGACATCTAATATATGTCCTTGGCTGTCGTGCATAATTCAAACAATTGCATTCATGTTAGGAAGCATGCCACTATCCCGAGCATGCAATGCTTGACTAAACATGGGCACAGAGCAGCATATAGGTCTGCATCTATGTCACAGTATTCAGTCAACCTATCAGAGAAGTATTTTCCAGATCAGGGTATCTAGCAGACCAGGGTGTTATCGGTGGTAGCTGAGTACGAATTCACACACAGTTGATGTGGTCCATGCTTACCCTCTTATTCATCCCCTGCCTCTGCTATGCGGGAGCTTATAGCTCAGTTTGCCAACCTGTTACATATTTTCCTACCTCTGCTTCCTGGCATGCCCATTGTGCTGAGCAGTATCTCAGGTGCACCGTAAAATACAAACAGGCAGGGTAGAGCTGTGGACTGCTCCTCCTGGCTGTACCTTTGGAATGCCCTGGTGAAAAACGTCCTTGACAAGCCTGCACACTGAGCAGCTGCCAGACCCTAAACAACATTTTCGTTTTGTAGTCTTTTTGACCTTGGCTCAGAAAACTCTCATGACAACAGTTAGGGTTGGAGCAACACACTTTCGCACTGAGTGTGAAACACACACTTAGGGAAGCCTCTCATTCCCTCCTGCTGATGTCAAGATGTACAACTAACACGGGATACACTGCAAATGTGCAAGCCACCATTGGCCTTGGAGACACCTGTGGCATGTTCTCTGTGCTTCTGAACGAGGCTGCCCAGGCCCCCCGTTGAATGTTACACATAAAGAAGGAAGCCAGGCCACTAAGCCGTGTGTGCATGTCCAGGGTGCATGCATCTCTGTCAGTGAAGGGGAGACACTGGGATTTCAGTCCTCTGGCTCATGCATCATGCCAATACCGCCTCTTCAATCACTTGCCATTCGTCACCCCCGCATGGAATGAGTCACTGTGCCGTGTAAGGGAGATGAGGAGGAGGAACAAGAAAAAAGGGATTTTGAAGGGAACCCCCAGGAAGGTGGATCTGAGCTATTAGTGCTATCCCTGTACAGCTGAGAAGCACATAGGGAAAATAAGACCCCCACCCCCACTGGGACTCCATGTCTGGAGGAAGAAGGAAAAGCTGGGGGAGATGTGGAAACCCAGAAACAGCATGAAGATGACTTCCAATTTCTACATGAAAAGAGCACATGTTCTCCAACACAGCAAGCAGAGTAGAATGAAGAAAGACTTACAACTCACACTATGACTTAACATGTACTGAACAACAGCCTAGTGCTAGGCACTACAAATAAGGGGGGGGGGAATTCCAGAGACATTGTAGTTTACACAAGGCAACAACTGAAAATGAAGCTGGGTCTCCATATACTGTCCGCTGCATTGGCCATGATGGGCATGTAGCCGTGCATGCTGGAAGAGCATGACTAATTGGAGCTGTTGCAATTTTAGGCTGGGCTCCCCTCTGTCTGCATCAGCAGGCAAGGAAAGATAGAAGGGCATATCTCACTCCAAAAGAGAGACACAATGGCACTAAAGAAAAAGTAGCCAGCACATCATTGGAAGGAATCCACCATTTGCTCATGTGTGAAGAGGAGAGGATTGGCAGACAGGGCAGAGTCACAAGTAGAAGGATGAAAGATCCCCTCCAGATCTTTGCTGCTATCCCAGTTGTGTCTCTCTCCCCATCTAGAAGTCCTTATCCTTATAAGTCCTCCCCTCATAAGTCCTTAGTCCTTATTCACCAGTCTTCTTTCAACCATGGACTTCAACTCCCACAATCCCTCTTCAACTGGGGCTGGTGGGACTTGGAAGACCAACCCTCCTGGTGGGCACTGCACTGGGTTGCCTGCTCCAGTCCCCACTCACTGTGGCCAGCATTGCCAATGGTGAACAATGGCAAGAGGTTCAGTTTAACATTAAGGGCCAGATTGCCTACTGTGGACCTAGGCCACATCCCTTTCAGTGCACCATCTATCTGATTTGACAAGTTGTCACCTCTCTTGTGACTTTAAAAAATCCTTTTCCTTTAACCACAATATTCTTATCAGTAGTTTGTGCTACCTTGCTAGGCCATCATCTCTACCACAAAGAAGTCAGGAATTCTGCTTCTTAATAGGATAATACCACCTTGCTTTTTCCTCATCTCTTGTTTTTCTCATTAGGTAGGCTGACCATACGTCCCATTTTGAATGGGACAGTCCCGTTATTGAAACAATTCCTGACCGTCCTGTCGTTTTAAGAAAAATATCCATTTTGTCCTGTTTTTGAAAGTTCCTGTGGCGAAGCATGTGCCCGCGCGTGCCCACGCCCACTTTGTTTGGCGAGCCGTGATCCCATTTTTCTCTCAAGGAAATATGGTCAGCCTATCATTAGGCCATATTGCTGTACACAGAAATCCAGAACATTTATTGCATAGCTTTCCAAACTGTGTGTCGCAACACTTTAGTGTGTCGCAACACACAGTTTAGTGTGTCGCGAAACAACCCAGAAGCGGCGGTGGGGGCGTGCGCGGCGGTAGTGTGTACGGTGGCGGCAGCGACAACGGCAGCGACAACGGCAGCAGCACGCCATCAGCGCTTCCGTGTTTTAGCGGAAAACACGAGGCCGCCGCCGCCACACACGCCACCGCCGTGCATGCCCCTGCCGCGCATGCTGCCGTGCCACTGTTGGTGTGTCGCCAACAGTGGCAGTTTGGAAAGCACTGATTTATTGGAATACCATCCTAAAGAACCCATAAGAGAAGTCCTGCTGGAGTAGGCCAAAACTAGCCCAACTTCTCAAGCATCCCTGCAAGTAAGCAACCAGATGTCTGCAGAGAGCTCCCAGCAATTGGTGCACCAAGATATACTTCCTCTGAAAATGACAATTTCATCTAGTTGCAGCCTTATAGCTAGAGATGGACCTGTCTTCTTGCTCCTCCATGGATTTCTCCTCTTCCTTTTTATACCCACCAAACCTTGTGGCCAACAGCACATCCTCACTCAATTTGCAGCAAGTACTAGCCCTTGTTAAAATTCCCAAAGCTAATTGAAACCCTCAAATAAGTCTAATTGTGTCACTAACAAATATGAATTAATTGGTGGTTCTCAATATTTTTTATCTTAAGTCCCACCAATAGTTCTATTAAAGAACCTGGCTCCCATCAAGATAGAAACAAAAAGCTCGCTTTTTCATTGAAGGACATACAGACTTTTCCAAGCATTATACTTGTCAGTTATGGTAAGTTTTCAAGACATAAAAAATGCAATAATGTCCTTGACAATAATGTTTTACTGCTGAAACTGTAAAATAATGAGCAAGGGCTATGTAAAGCAGAAGCAGCATCTGCCACTTGGAGCAGTCTTCCCCTAAGCCCAAATCAAGAAATACTTGTAAATAATGAATGAGTGCTAACTATTGCAAAACATTATTTTATTATATTTTGGCTCCTAAGCCCAAACTTTTCAGAGGCTCTTCCAATTACAGTATGGACTTCCAGAAACACTACCCCATTTTTTTGCCTTTGGACATTCACTGGAGACTGGCTGCTCTGCCCTCCTCCTCTTCTCTATCTCAGAGCTTTCCAAACTGTATGTCAGTGACACGTTAGTGTGTCGGCTGCAGTGTCTGGGTGTGTCGCGGCTGCTGCTGCCTCCGAGCCCTGCCAGGATTCCGCGCAGGTCCTAGTGCCTGCCTTGTGCCTGGCTGCCTCCAAACCTGCTGTGATTCCATGCAGGTCCTGGTGCCTGCCTTGTGCCTGGCTGCCTCCAAACCTGCCCTGCCAGGATTCCATGCAGGTCCTAGTGCCTGCCTTGTGCCTGGCTGCCTCCAAACCTGCTGTGATTCCATGCAGGTCCTAGTGCCTGCCTTGTGCCTTGCTGCCTCCAAACCTGCCCTGCCAGGATTCCATGCAGGTCCTAGTGCCTGCCTTGTGCCTGGCTGCCTCCAAACCTGCTGTGATTCCATGCAGGTCCTAGTGCCTGCCTTGTGCCTGGCTGCCTCCAAACCTGCTGTGATTCCGCGCAGGTCCTAGTGCCTGCCTTGTGCCCTGCTGTAAGAGTGTGTCGGGAAATGATGCATGTCTAAAAAGTGTGTCACCAACATGAAATGCTTGGAAAGCACTGCTCTATCTCATGGGCTATTTCCCAATTTATCCAACAGAGTTGTGTCCCACTTAGACCATTTCTTTGTCTCTCAATTGTACCACTGGCTGAGAGATGCTGTATCATATTGCATCCAGGATACTTAACACCAATACATTCCCTAGAATTGTATATCTGATATTATGTTTTAAGTGCATATTGGGCAAACTGTCATCCTGGTCACTTCTTTTTGATTCTGGGCTTCACTGAAACCCATGGAAACATATAGACCAGTCCTTGATGTGTTTGAGGGTCCTCCTGCTCCTTCTAATGAGTGAAGCCCTAGACTTTTCCCCACTTCTCTCGTAATGCAACTCTTAACCATGTGGTAGGCAAACTATGTGGCCATCAGTTGGATATAAAGCTCAAAAGGAAAGAAAGAAAAAACAGCCATAGTAGAGGGTATTTTTAGCATTCTAAAATGCAAAGCTAGACACCAAACCATAGTTCAGGGAACCCAAATGGAATCATGGAGACAATAGGAATTCATACAAAAATTATATTGCATTGGACTTGCTCTATACCTGTCTGCAGTGAGAATCCCACTAATCCATTACTACATTTGATAAAGGAGGTTCTCCCTCCGAAAGTGCCCACAGAAAACCTAGACTAAATTGTTAGCTGAAAGAAGCCACACATCCAGGGGACCCTTCAGATACGTTGTCCTCTACATTCCATCTTCTTCAGCTGGCATGATCTGTGGCTGCAGTGATGGGACTTACAAATCAACACATCCAGGAAAGCTTGTGGTTGGGGAAGGCTGATCTAAAAGATGCTTATGTCCTCCTCCTGCTGACCCATCATGTAACACATGCATTGTAGGAAGGTGGAGTGTGGAGAGGGGAGCTTTGATTTTCATCATTCCCTACTTTCACCAACTGGGGGGATGTGCTCCACCTAGATACTAAGGGTGAATCCTATACCCAGATATTGATGAACCACATTTTCTAGTCTTTAATGGGCTGCACCCCCCCTACCCCACTGTGGACTCGGACTCCCACCCTCCACTAGATCAAAACTAGGAAATCTTTTGATAGCTAGGACTTGCACATTAGAGATGAGTGGTAGCAGAAGTGGGTGGGAAGGTAATGCAAAGTGTGTGCAAGCAGGATTTTTGGAGGCGTCTTGTTTTGGGAAGAGGGGTTGTATTTAAGCAATTACTTAAGTCTATTTTGGAAGTTACACTACAGTTTGTTTTTAATCTCAAAATGGCAGCAAATAACACCATCAATTTTCAGCAACTGTGACCAGAGGAATTTCTGCGGGCCACAAAAGGAGGTTTGGGCATGCACCCTGCGGCCTTGGCTTGCTCACCCCTGCCCTAGACCTAAAATCACATGCTGAGACCTCAGGGGGCCATCAGGCATCCTTTGTAATCAGAGGTGCAATTCAAGCAGAAATGCAAGGCCTCATTCAGACGTAATATGCACTGTCCACTTTCTACAAAGCTCTGTCAGATGTGAATTCACCAACATCTAATCCACTGTTGCCATTCTGGCCTGTTGGCTGTTCCAGCAGCACCAGCAATCCCATCGCCCGCCCAGCAGCCCTCACTGTAACTCTGTATTCCCCCCGCCCCCGCAGGCATTGTTGATAGAGCTGGCATGGTGTGGTTGATTTATAGATGTATCAGGGTCTCAGTGCTATTTTTTCATTTTTTAAAATAATCATATTGAGTTCTTATTCTTGTTCATTACCCAGAGTCCCTTTTGATGGACGGGCAGCCATATAAATCTGTTTAATAAATCAATAAATAACTCACAGGGCCCCAATCCTGCCCAGGTGACCAGGAACTCCCACCTTCTTCCCTCCCAACCCTGCTGTTGCCTGCCTGTCTCCTGTCTTTCTCATCTCCAAGTAACGTGACCCAGCCCTGTTGCATCCACAGCCATGTCAGGTCGATAAGACGTCTTGTTGCTGCCAACGTGATGAATTCTACCTGCATCCCGCAAAGTTTTCCTATACCCCCTAATGGAAGGCTTTGTGATTAACTGGCCTCTTGAAAGTTATGGCAGAGTTTGAGAAAGGAGATGACACACCCAACCCTCTGTTTTTACTGTGACCCTCCTTCTAACTTCCACAGAGTGCCCCTCCAAGGCCTTAACAAAAGTGGCGGGTGATCGAAGAGAAAGGACCAGGTTGCTAAGACACTAAATCAGAGCTTTCCAAACTTTTCATGTTGGTGACACACTTTTTAGACATGCATCATTTCGCAACACACTCTTACAACAGGGCATCATTTCGCGACGCACTCTTACAGCAGGGCACAAGGCAGGCACTAGGACCTGCATGGAATCACAGCAGGTTTGGAGGCAGCAAGGCACAAGGCAGGCACCAGGACCTGCGCGATTCCGGGCTCGGAGGCGGCAGGAGCCGCGACACACCCAGACACTGCAGCCAACACACTAACGTGTCCCGACACACAGTTTGGAAAGCTCTGCACTAAATACTTTCAGGAGTGGAGTGGATTTGGAGCCAGGATTCCCAGGATCTTTGGAGAGAAGGAAAAGGGGAAGTAAAGCCTAGCAGATTAAGCAAAGGCTCAGAGTTTAAAGGTGGTTGACACCAAAGCAACCTTCTCATCTTGATGACAAATCGTATCACCTCATAACCATCAGGGCACATGGGATGAGGATAATAGGAGTTGTAGTTCAATAGTGGCAGGGGCCAGATTGCAGAAGGCTGCCTTAAAGCAGCTGAGATTAAAAATTAAATTGTGGGGGAAGGGTACGCATGTGTTTACCTGACTGAGAAACATTTATTGAATGCTTCAGAAGGTCTTGTTTCCAAGAGCGAAGCAAACAAAAACATCCACATCAAGCTAGGACTGACCCTCTTCCACACGTTTGTGTAGATGAGATATCAGGAAATGTTAGTGGAACTCATGCCTTGTTTTCCTCAGGTGGGCACGTCATGCAACTTATCCACATACATGTATCAAGACACTCATATATTTGCACACACCAAAAAGGACAGTGGTCCACAAATAATGGTAATACTGTATTAACGTGATAAATTTCCAACAAGATATTGTTCTGTATAGGAACTTTGATTTTCTCAGCATGAGGAATGCGTGATCCATTAAGTGCTGTAGATGCACCACTGTCATATATATGCAGCCCATTTCTTTCACCAAAATTGAATAAGAAAATTGTTAAGGGATAAACTTTATTTTACGCTCTCTGTACCCAGAGAGTACCTGGAACAGGCTTACAATCTACCTGTCTTTTCCTCATTGAAGTACATGGACCATCATGTAATCCGCTCACTTGTCTACATATACTTAATTTTTGCACATCTCTAAGTGTGAGCTGAGGCACCGTAGCACACACATACAAGCACAAAGGGTGTTACTAGAATTCTATTTATTTCACACAGGCAAATGGCTGTTCTGTCACGCTTGCACTTTTAATGTGTACACAAACCAAGTGTGAAACACAGTGGTGTTACAAGCAAGCCTTCCACTGGAAAGGCTGTTGATAGACAAGTTTCACGCCCAATGTCAGGAGCAAATGGTGATCTCCTGGTGTGTTTGCTGTACTAATATGTATTGTGCCGTTATGTGCCTGTTACAAAATCAATCCATCTGCCTATGCCATGCTGGGGCGTGCCGGCGTGCCCGCACACACACGTGTGCGCTCATTCCCCTTGGAAGATGCCTACTTCTTTTCCAAGGTCCTCAGGGCTCCCATTCGCCAAAGGAGACAAGGCCTTCTCCAGCGTTCCTGCCCCCTGTCATCTCTCCTTCCGGGCTGTTGCCTCCCCTCCTCTTGCACGCTCACTGGCACACAGGAGGCCGGTGCTGGCTGCGATATGTGCCCCTAATCACATTAGCAGCGTGTTGGCACAACAGCCGCCCCGGGGAGGCTGGCCCACTGTCTGCGCCCTGACGTGCTGAGCCCTGCCAGCCGCCTCCTAATTACACCCTGCGCCAGGCAAGGGTGTGTGGGTGAGGGAACCCCCATAGAGTCGAAACGTGCTGCCCCCGTACCCGATCTCTTCATCCCTGGCGGCAGCAGGGCCCCAGCCGCTGAATGGATGCAGCTGCTGTGCCTCCCCCTCCCCCTCAAAAAATGCAAAGTAAAACACCTGCTGCCCCCCAAACCGGCTCCCTCCGTTCCGCCGCACCCCGTGCATGTCCTCGGTCTCTCTGCCCCTCCTTTATTTCTTCTGCTTCTCCGTCCCCAGGACCCTCCCCTCCCGTTTTTTTCACCTCGCTCTGGACTCACACCAGGGCCCCTCCGGTGCTTGCCTCCCCGGCCTGGATCCCGACCTCCACCCCGAGCTTCCAGCTGCACCCATCGCATGCCTCTGCTCTCAGCTCCCGCCCCTCCTCCCCAGTTCCACCTGCATGCCATGACAGCCCCCTTCACCAACTACATCCCCTTCCCTTCTCCCCCGATCTCCTCTCCCACCAAACCCGTATCGCTTCTCCCCTCCTGCACCTTTTTCCTTGCTCTCCATGGCGGAGAAGCCCCCCCCCCCCGCGCGCCACCCCGCCTTCACCCACATGCAACCAAGCCCCTCTTTTCCTTCCCTTTACCCTCCAACCCCGATCGCATCAAGCAGCAGCCTCCCTGCTCCGTCGGAAGGGGCAGCGGCGGCAGAAGCCGCTCTTTCGTCTGCCCAGATTGCCTCTTCCTTACCTGCAGAAGCGAGACGCCGGAGAAGCCGGCTCTGAGCGAAGGACAAGCGGCTGGTGGTGCTCCACGACTGTTGCCTCCCTTGCCGGCTGGCCGCGGAAGCTGGTGTTGGGAGCCGAAGCGAGGCCGCTAGAGGGCGCCCGATGGGAGAAGGGGTGGAGGAGGGGCGAAGGGGGCGGTGGGGAGGCGGGCGAGCTGCGGCAGCCCCTTCGCCCGGGCCAGATGCGAGGGGTCGGGGGGCGGCTCGGCAGGGCTGGCGGTGGGAGGGAGGGGAGAGCCGAGCCAGGGCTGGCGGGGCTAAGCAGCGGAGCGGCAGAGCATGCGGTCCCCGGCCAGTGTGTGTGCAGAGGGGTAAAGGATGCGTGCACCGGCACACCCAGCGGCGCCCGTGCAATCTCGTGGCTTTCAGGTTGAGGGGGGCGGGGAGAAGGGCATCTCGCGGTCACCCAAGGCTATTCGGAGAGGCTCGGGAGCCAGAGGTGTGCAGTATTGCCACTATGTATTGAGGTCTAGAAAGGCAACGCGGTGGCGAACTTTCGAACTTGTCTAGAAGGCGGCGCCCTTTCGTGGGGAGGATTTAGCAGGTGACTGTCTTTCATTCCAGCCTTCTTTTTGCTGAGCGTGGCTGTCTAAAGCACACACCCCCAGCCAGCCAATGAAAAAGAACATGGAGCTTCCTCCGCCCCCGGCCTCGGCCTCGCCTACGGGAAGAAGGGACCGTCTTTCCTCACCCCTGGGCACCCTTTATCAGAGGCCCCAAGTGGCATAATTTTAGCGGCCGAGCAGCTTGCTTTCTCCTGCTATCAGGTGATGAGAAGAAGACTCCATAGGCTTCAGCTTCGCTTGTCAGGCTACTCTTAAAGGCGCAGATCAGCCTTCCTCCACTCGGCATCTTCTAGAGGGGGAACTCCCATAATCCCCTGCCAGTGCTCCACCTGGCTGGGCAGCGGGAGTGGTGGTTTCATAATGGAGATGCCAAGATGGGAATTGCTAGCATGGCTATTGTCTGAAGAGAACTGGCTGTGCAAATGTCCCACTTGGGCTAGACCCCATGGTTGGAGCTCTGTGATTCTTTAAAGAAACTGCGCTGTCTTGACCCCAAATTAGAACGGAATCATCACTTGGGAACTTAAATCAGGCATCAAAATCCTAAACTTGCTTCCTTAAAACTTACTGCCATAAAAATAAGTAGGACTAGCTTATGAGTGTGTCTAGTGTGGCAGCATTATTACAAGTGAAATATAGTATACTCTCCTTTTCAACAGAAAATATACTATTCTGTGGAGTCCTTGGTGCTCTCTGAGCCTTGTTGTTTTCTTGCAGATGTTTCATTGCCAGGCTAGGCAACATCTTCAGTGCGAAAAGGGAGTGGGACTTGCTCTCTGTTTATATACCCTGGCTTGTCCTGCTTGTGTTGGTGGGGGTGTTGAAAGAATATACTATTCTTTCTCTTTATAAGAGACATAGCTTACCCTTCAGAAATTCACTTTGCCTGTTTTCTTTCTCCCCACTAAAAACAGAGGAAAAGAATGGGATGTTCACATATTGTACTAAGCTATTTCCCATGATTTACAAACCACAGTGGATGATCTAGCAGTTAAGTCAAACCAAAGGAACTACATTATCTATCTATCATCTATCTATCTATCTATCTATCTATCTATCTATCTATCTATCTATCATCTATCTATCTATCTATCTATCATCTATCTATCTATCTATCATCTATCTATCATCTCTATCTATCTATCTATCTATCTATCTATCTATCATCTATCTATCATACTTATATCCCGCCCATCTCCCTCCAAAGGAGGGACCCTAGGCAGTTATTATGGCTTATCAAGGACTAGGAACTCAAGTTAGGAAATAAAAAATGCCTTTTAGCATTCTGACCAATTATAATGGGATGCCTAAAGGCATTTTCTGCTTTTTTAAAAACTGTTATTGTTAAATGGCATTAATATTTACTAGAATTAAATCATTTGAAATGTATGTGGTTATTGGATAAGGGTTTGGGTTGTGCAGTGATTCTCATGTCTTTCCATGAAGCTGCTTTTTCCACAAAAATTCTGGTATCCTAGTACTAGATCTGGGCTGCAAAAATCCAAGGGGCAGCAAAAGATACACAACTCTTTTTGCTGCCATCTGCTGGTTGTCTGGATTTTTTACACACCTTGGGTCAGAGGTAGGATTGCCGTATCTCAAAAGTTTGGGCCACCACTAGATGTGCAGTAGAGTTTTCTGTATCTCTTTGCTGCCATTTAGTGGTGGCCAAATTGTTGCAACCCAGAGAGGTCAGAGGACAGTATGCGTAAGACTTTTCCAATGGAAAGGGCCACCACCAGATGTTTGCATGGCTGCCCCATTATAGTCAAGAAAAAGTGCACTCCCTGCCCACATATATATGACTGGGCTTATGCACCCTGCTAAACTATAATATTGTTTCCTTGGCACCAGGCTTGTCGATCGGAAGGTCGCAACATCGGCGGTTCGAGACCCAAGCGCCGCATGACGGAGTGAGCTCCCGCACTCACCCCAGCTCTTGCCAACCTAGCAATTAGAAAGCATGCAAATGCAAGTAGATGAATAGGTACCACTTTGGTGGGAAGGTAACAGCATTCCGCACACGTCATGCCAGCCACATGATCGCAGAAGCGTCTTCAGACAACGCTGGCTCTTTGGCTAAGAAACAGAGATGAGCACCGCCCCCTAGAGTTGGACACGACTGTGCAGGGGAAACCTTTACCTTTACTTTTACTATAATTTGTAAACTGTAGTTTATAGCTTGCCACTGTATGAATCTAATCACTTGTTCTAAAACCAAAGCTAAGCATACTAGGGGAACCAGATGAGTATCCAGAGAAGCTGGTTTCTGCAATGTGTATGCATTAAATCCCTTGAGCAAATTAAAATACTCTTATTCTTTAAATTCTACATTAAAAAAAAATCCCCTATATTGCATAAAGCATTCAAGTTGTTGATCACTGCAGAGTGTTGTGGTTGGTTGTTCTACATCTTATTCATTCAAGTGTTTGAAACTTGCAGTTTGAAGAAATCTTACCTATGCACTTGCCTATCAATGAATGCTAGACAATTCCTGAAAGAAAGAACATTCAGGTCCTCAGAAATCTGAATTAAGTGGTAGTATGGCATTTGGTGTTCCGTCCCCCCTGCCAGCTTGTTGTGCTCTCAGGAACTGAAAGATACACACTCCCTGCTAATAGGTGGGCCAGAATTACTATAACAGCCCTTATTGGTGTGTGTGTGTGCGCATGTGTGTGCATCTGCTAGACTAAGGACAACCATCTGTGCTGGCACCACATGCTGCAGTTGGATGGTGCATTGGAAAACCACCTGGGTATCTTTGCTGTATGGAACAAGCTATTGCTAGCATCACAGTATGGAAGGTGTTCTCATTTATCTGCTGAGAACACTAGAGGAAAAAGCAACAACTGGAAATGCAGCATCTCTATACACAGACTCCAAGAGCTCATAGCACTGAGCATGGGGGAAATTTCTTGTGCCCTTGCACGTTAGCTGCATAGATCAAGTGAGGCACTTTTCCTTTGGTCTATACAGCCTATGGTACAGTATAGTAGCAGAGTACTACTACAGTACAGTAGTTGAGTTAATATACTAGACTAGTGTTTCTCAACCTTGGCAACTTTAAGATGTGTGGACTTCAACTCCCCAGAATTCTGGCTGGAGAATTCTGGGAGTTGAAGTCCACACATCTTAAAGTTGTCACGGCTGAGAAACACTGTACTAGACTAAGCTGAATATGGTTTGTTTGGTTTCAGCTTACTGCATAAGTTTGACCTCTGTTCTCTCAACCAACCTCCACAGCAAAGAGCTGGGATTGTTGGGTCCATCCTCTGTTGAAGGACACTTTGTCCTAAATCCAACTTTCTGGCTGGATTTGGAGGAGTGGAACTAAGAGGAAATGGTATCTCCTAAGATGGACCAAAGGATATCACACTCCCGTTTGCAGAAGGCTACATCTGAAGAAACATACTTATTTCATAGTAGATAAGTCCTAAATAACAAAATGACCCTGGAAACTCTCAGAAACACAGGGAAGGCGTCAAGCAGCTTGGAGGTCAGATTTGAGGTCAATCATTTGAGCACATTTGATTACTTAAGCCATGTTTAGGAACCAGGAAAATAACCTGGGAACCTGCAATTGTTTTCTGGGAGGCCCCATTTCCTCCCCTTGCAAAACCACCATCTCTAGTTAAGAGATCTCTCCTCCTGTGAGAGGCATTGTTGGCTCAATTAATCCATGTGACATTTGTGGAGCCCTCTGGGCATTCTTCAGTGATGAAAAGATGATGTGCTTTTTCTCGGTCAAGAGCTGGAAGACTGCAAGTACACAAGTCTGGGACCGTAAATCAGCCCTGCTGAGTAGGGTATCACAATCTGGAAGGGCCAGCCAGCTTCATCTGATCAGCTGGATCCGGAATCAGACAAAGGAGCAATATTCCAGTACCCACCCTCTGGACCAGTGTTTCTCAACCTTGGGAACTTTAAGATGTGTGGACTTCAACTCCCAGAATTCCCCAGCCAGCACGCTGGCTGGGGAATTCTGGAAATTGGAGTCCACACATCTTAAAGTTCCCAAGGTTGAGAAACTCTCTGGACTGATCTGACTTGCCGCTCTAGGAGAACTATGGCTGAGCAGACCCAGCCAAAGAGTACTGGCAAAGCAGTGATTGATAGGGATCCCTTATTTTCTTCTCCAATTACTCTGAGGACCAGAAGTGTGTGCACAAGGGGCAAAGGAAAAGTGAATCTTTCTCTCTCCCCTTTCAATCCAGAAACACACTCTCTATTGTAATCAGTCACCATTCCTAAGTGAAGTAGTCTATGCAAAAACTGTTCTCCTTTTGCGCATGTGTGAGTCTGTGTGAATGCCACATCTTGTTAATTTCTCTCCCTCTCTGCTATGGCAGGCAGCCTCCAAAATTGTGACTTTCTCCTTTGTGATAAGAGCCTCTATTTTTCTCTTGTTTCCTTCTTCTATAGCTCAGCCCTGTGTAAAATGAATCACTTCTAGAAACCTCTTCCATTTCTGAACTCTTGCTTCATCTTTCTCTCATTGAACTGAATGCATTATTCTCCAAATTCCTTGACTTTCTCTCCTTGAATTAGATTATTAAATGCTCCATTGATTAAGTGCTGCGTATTTGATTGCCTTGCATGCTAGCCTCAACTTTTCTTTGTGTTGCATTCCCATAAATTTAACTGTTTATTATTTTATTATCCTATATATCATTTATCTCGAATGTTATTTAATAAATTGTATTGATTGGTGATTAATTATAGCTTCATTTCCAAACTTCCAGAAAGTATACACTGGTTTAATACCCATAATGTTAAGATCCCAAAAGAATTGGTGCTGTGAAAGACCCCAGTTCATAAGAGCATGTTATTAATTCACATCCCTGTACTTGATGCATAATGCCCCACCATCATACATATGTGCACGCACAATCATGTGATTGTGCATACACCTAAAATAAATTCATGTGCATGCATATATGTGCGCACCATAAAGGATGAGTTCACCTATCATAGTAAGCCATAGAGCTTGGTTTACAATCAGTGGCTGGAATCGCACAAGTTAAGCAAAAATCAGGCAAATCCCGTTATGGCTTTGCACAGAGTGTTTGGAACCAGATTGTAATTTGCCGTTTCTATGGGGTTTCATGCATGTAGTTGTCACAGAGAACATGAATATTAAATACATACTTGATCACACCCAAAGGCACCTTTGAAGGAAGCATCTTTCTTTGATGTACTCAAAAGGCAAGAGCCTATTTATTTATTTTATTTAATTTTTATCCCGCCTTTATTATTTTTATAAATAACTCAAGGCAGCAAACATACCTAATACTCCTTCCTCCTCCTATTTTCCCCACAACAATCCTGTGAGGTGAGTTGGGCTGAGAGAGAGTGACTGGCCCAAGTGTTGGAGGTCCCAGTAAATCAGCATGCCTCATTAGCATGTAGATGAGTGCTCTATGATGACTCTATATGCTTCCAGAGGAAGCTGTTTGTTTTTTCTCCCACTTCCTCTTTCTCTCTGCTTCCTTCCACCAGAGGAGTAGGATGCACGTGCCTGAGCTCCTTCCATGGATAGGCCATGTGCTAGGCCTCAACTCCAGAATCTTTCCCCTTTCTCCACGCAGATCTTGGCAGCTATGAGGGCCAAGAGTTTCAGTTTAGGGAACAGAAAGAAGAACAAGAATCCTTCATGTAACTGGACCAAATAAACAGTAAGAACTCTTTTTGTACTTACTTTGAACCTATGTTGTCTAAGCGTGTAATTCTTTATGCTTGGGTGGGCTATGTGCTTAAGATCAATAACCTATATTTCTCTAGCATGCTCATTAATGCTATTAAGATAAAAACTCCTTTCTGTGTGTGCTTATTGCTCCGCTGCACTAAGCTCTGCTCCATTCAGTGGTCCTAACAATCCACTAATGGCCATCAAAGGGTTATGGGCCCAGACTTTTACAGGAGAATTTATTTTTTAGTAGAGAAAAAGACAAACAGCAGAAATGTTCTTTTTTGGCTTGTTTTGTTTTTGCATGAGCATTGTTGTTGTTTTTATTTATTTATTTATTATTTGGATTTATCCCCGCCCATCTCTACTGTGGTAGACTCTGGGCGGTTTACAACTCTCTTTTTGAGAGAATACTCAGTCTAAATGCTGAGAAGGTGATCTTGCACAAGAAAATAGCCATAAAGCATAAAGGGAAGAATTTTTTTTCTTTTTGAAAGTGATTTTTAAACTTTTTGCTTAGACAAAATGGCCAGTGTACAACTGCCGTACAATCCGGTAATTTTTAAACTAAAACCCGAAGAGTTTTATCCCAGGAAGTATTGGGGAGAAGCAGTAATGACAGCTACCTACCTACAAAATAGACTACAAACAAAAGCAACAGACAGAACACCATTTGAACTGTGGCATGGTAGACAACCAAGTGTTAAACACTTGAGGGTGTTTGGATGCAAGGCCTACATCCACATCCCAAAAGAGAAAAGATCAAAATTAGATTCCAGAGCAAAGGAAGGAATCTTATTGGGGTACCCACCGGGTAGCAAAGGATATAGAGTTTTAGATCCTAAGACTGGCTCAATCCACACTTGCAGAGTGGTGCATTTTGATGAAACAGAGCCAAATCAAAATCCTCTAGCCAATAGCACTGCAGAAGGGGGAGGTGAAAAAGATTTGTTCGAGGTACCTTACCCAGTGTTTCCAGATGCAGCGAGCAGGCAAGCCCATTGAGAGGATTTTATTTTTTATTTATTTATTTTTCAGATTTATTCCCCGCCCATCTCCCATGCAAGGGACTCTGGGTGGGTTACAACAAGACGGAAACTCCACCTGAGTCAGATGATGAGGAACCAGGAGGAACAGAAGGGGCAGAGATGCAGTATCATCCAGACCTGAATCCTGTTCCGGACCTGAGGCGCTCATCGCAACCCAACAAGGGAGTTCCAGCCAAGTGACTGTCCTACCTCGCAGAAGTGCCATTGCTGAGGGAGCCTGCATTATGGAAGGAAGTGCAACTGCTCTCACCAGCTGAAACAAGCAAGTGGAAAGAAGCAGCACAAGAGGAGTTTGAGACTCTGCAACACAACAACACTTGGACACTCACAAAGTTACCTGTTGGCAAAAAGTCCATTGGTTGCAAATGGGTATTTAAGGCCAAACAGAATGAGAAGGGAGATGTCCAAAGGTACAAAGCTAGACTGGTAGCCAAGGGCTATTCACAAAAGTATGGGGAAGATTACGACCAGACTTTTGCACCTGTTGTGACCCACACAACAATTCGACTTCTTTTAAGTCTAGCAACCAGTAGAAAAATGCAAGTAGAGCATATATACGTATATCAAGACAGTGTTCTTGCATGGTGAAATTCAGGAGGAGTTGTACATGCAACAACCTGAAGGCTTCACTGATGCAAAGAAAAGGCATTTAGTGTATAAGCTTCAGAAGGGGATCTGTGGGCTGAAACAAGCAGCAAGGGCCTGGAATGTGAAATTAAACCAGATGCTAATAAGGCAAGGTTTCACTCAAGGCAAAGCTGATTCCTGCCTTTACACACGACACAAGAATGGCAGAGACATGTTCATTCTGACATATGTGGATGATTTGATTCTCTGTTATGAGGATCAAAGGGACATTAATGAAGTTGTATCCAACTTGAACACGGAAGTAGAGGTGAAACGTCTTGGGAAGGCAACCTACTACTTGGGGATACAAATTGACAGAGAAGAGGATGGAAGTTTTCTCCTCAGTCAGAGGCAAAAGATTATAGAGTTATTGGAGAGCCTGGGGCTGGAAGATGCAAACACAGTACCAACTCCAATGGAAACAGACTTTCACAAAGTAAAGGACACTAGTGAACTATTGCCTCAGAACAATGGATACAGAGAAGCCATTGGGAAGCTGTTATATCTGCCAAGCACAACAAGGCCAGATATTTCAACTGCAGTGGGGATCCTCTGCAGAAAGACCAGCACACCCACCCAAAGGGACTAATGGCCATCACCAAGGTCACCCAGCCGGCTTTCATGCCTAAGGTGGGACTATAACTCACAGACTCCTGGTTTCTAGCCCAGCACCTTAACCACTAGACCAAACTGGCTTCTTATTTTGCATTCGTTGGCATCATACCTTGTTGCCCTTATTAGTCCTATCCCATGAGTAAGACAGACTTAAGTATCAGCTGGATTTAGCTGTACCAGCGTTAAAGTAATACTTTCCCTCTTATTCCAATACCACCCAAGGACAGCCTCAAGGTGTAGAAAAGTTGTGAGAACACAGGAGTTTGCAGGGACCTGAAACAGAGGCCATAAGGCAGGAGAGGGACAATACAGCAAATTTCATGCTGGTACAGATTCTTGCCATCCCAAGAATGAGTGAATAGTATTTCAAGTCAGCAGTGAGGAAAGGCCACTGATGGATTCCAAGTTCAAAGTTGGAAGTTCAAGATAAGGAGCTTTATTACCTTTCTCCTTCGAATGTGCAGTCTGCAGCTTGCAACCTTGCTTTCCAAAATGGGGTTTCACCTTTTTTGGGGCCCTCGGTGTACACAGGACAATATGCTTTGTGGGAGAATCCAACCTTGGAGTCATACGTGCATGCGTTCCATCACTTGTCAGCATGTTGGGCCTTGTCAGAGATATTTCTCTTGATGCTCATTTTGTCTGTCTCTCTCTCTCTGATTTGCTGAGTACAGCAGCTGCCCTTGAGCTTTCTGCTGATTTACAGCATAAGGTTTTACTTTTATCTGACCATTTTCTGGAGCCCTGTGCTTTATGGCACCCAGAGGACAGCAATTAATAGGAAGTAGGGTGACTGGGAGAGGTGTCACTGGGATCAGTTACATCCCCGTAGGCCAACTACTTTGTGCATATGTGTGTGTGTCATTTCCGAAATGCAAGGGACAATTGCATAAGCCTGCTTAGAAGCCATTCTTTCTAATCTGAAATATCACATTCCTAAACTCAAGAAGCTTGCTATGGCTCTTTTATCAAAGCACTGGAAATTGAAAACACTGCAAAACTGGCTGATTTTGCACATTGCGTTATGCTTTAACATAGCTGGATACGTTTTACCTTATAGTTATCCAATATAACCATCTATTATGGCTTGTAAATCATGATGTGTGGTTGAACACAATGTGTAAATCTAGTTAATCTGATACATCTGGAATATTCAATAAACATAGTTAAAGCAAACCATGGTTAAATGTGTTGGACAAACCCAGTAAGTGACTGCTCCAAAGTCATTTTGTAGTTTCTTAGCTGAGCAAGGATGTGAATTCAACTTTGCAAGCCTAGATGAACTTCTCATACTGGGACTGGACCTGGGACTGTGCTGGGACTACAACTCCCATAACTCCTAGCTAGCATAGTCATAATAACCACAAGGGCACAAGATTGGAAACTGGTGGCTTAAAGGGATACATGAAACTTTATACAGTATACCTAACCAGTTTATGGTAGCAGCAAAGAGCCTGCACTACAAACCAAGAATTCCTTGACTCCTGCTAGGCACTCACTGGCCAATGATAGGGAAGCCATTCTCTCTTGGCCTCATTATACCATCTGTAGCATGGAAGAACTGATCATTATCTGAGCTACCTTATAGCAAGGGCGCTCAAACTCGGTCGCACCCCCGGGGAGTTGTAAGCAACTTTGAGGAGTGGGTCACAAATGGTTTGGAGCTTGTGCATTCAAAGCTGGAGCATTGGCAAAACTTATTCCAGCTTTGCCTGGGCAAGCCAGCATCCCCAGGCAAAGTGGGGAATAATGCCCAGAGCAAATTCTGACAGTGCTGTTTCTTCCAGAACCCAGGACAGGATGAGCACTATCTCTACCAGCGAGCCCTTGGCAGATACAGCAAAAAAAAATGTGTGCAGCCTGATCTATTTGACTAGAAGCAGCCATGGAGATGCCGCTGATGTCAGAGGACCATCCAGGGGCCAAACTGCTGCTAAGGGACCTCCAGGTTCTCTCTGCAGCAGCCACCCTACTCCTGAGATTTCTAAGTCAGCCTGTGGATCACCTGCACCACAGTCGCACGTGAGCCAGGCTTTCGTTGGTGAAGGTGAATTGCCGCATCCTCTCAGGAGAGCTATGTTCTGCCAAGTGTCCAAGCAGTGATCAGGTGCTCAGGTAATTGGTTCTTTTAGCACACCACTGGATACAGTTTAAGCTTCATTATAAACTTAAGCAAACAAATTTAAACAGAAACACAGTTTAAGCAGATTAAACAAAAGCATAAAAAGCATAGCATAAAGAAAGGAAATCATAACATACCAGCAAGTTGAGACCCTATCCCAGAGCTTTCCAAACTTTTCATGTTGGTGACAAACTTTTTAGACATGCATAATTTCGCGACACACTCTTACAGCAGGGCACAAGGCAGGCACTAGGACCTGCGTGGAATCCTGGCAGGGCTCGGAGGCAGCAGCAGCCACAACACACCCAGGCACTGCAGCCGACACACTAACGTGTCGCAACACACAGTTTGGAAAGCTCTGCCCTATCCCCTTTAGCTGTCAGGAGCCTCTGGACCAAGACAGCAGGGATTCCCCAGGGTGGCGCAATTCCACAGCACCCAGCGCTAGGTCTGTGCAGAGGCTCCCAAAACTCAAAAAACACTCCTAAGGGTTTTATCTGGCTCTAAAACCTGTGTAAGTCTGGTTTGGCTCTAAAAGTCTGTGACCCTGTTTCCATGGTACCAAGGCTGCAGGACCTGACCTTGACTGGGATAGTTCCCAGGGTCTGGAACACCTGTTTCCAAGAGCCTGGGAAGCTATACAGATAAGCTACTGTCTAACAAAAACAATCTCTTATCTCCCCACCCCCACCCCCATTTCCAATCTGAAATATTTTCTGGAGGGCTGTTGGAGGAGTGGACTCATTCTTAAACTTTTAATCTTGGGGTTTTCTCTTATTTCCCCCCCCCCCCATGCCAAACAGAAATAAAAAGCAAGCCAACTAAACTTTAGCATAACTCAAAATAAACTCTAATCTTATTCGTGTGAGGGAGAAAATCAAAATATGTCACTTAAACTCCTCGAAATAACAATGGTCTTCCGCATTGCTACTACCAGCTACTGGTGAAGAGGGCTGATAGGCCAATATCTGCTTCTCCTGGAAATGCACCTTTTCCTACTAGAACAGATAATTGGTAGGGTCAGGCTTCTTACTTTTTTTTTTTAATCATTTATGCCCCATCAGTCTGTTGCAGAGCCATCTAGGCAACTACAGGGCAAGATCTAAAGCAGTGTTTCTCAACCGTGCCAACTTGAAGATGTGTGGACTTTAACTCCCAGAATTGCACTGTGTCAATGTCCCTCTATGATGTGTGTTTATAGGTGTATGTAAGGCTGGCTGGGGAATTCTCAGAGTTGAAGTCCATACATCTTCAAGTTGCCACGGTTGAGAAACACTGATCTAAAGCAGGGGTCCCCAACCTATGGGCCACAGCCCACTAGTGGGCCGCGGCCTGTTAGGAAGTGGGTCACGGGGTTCCTGCCTGCAAACCCTGCCCCCGGTGCGCGCGATTGGCTCCCGCCTGCAAATCCCACCCCCGGTGCGCGTGATTGGCTCCTGCCTGCAAACCCCGCCCCCCGGTGTGCGTGATTGGCTCCCGCCTGCAAACCCCGCCCCCCCGGTCCGTGGAAAAATTGTCTTCCACAACCAGTCCCTGGTGCCAAGAAGGTTGGGTACCCCTGATCTAAAGGATCTTCGCAACTTAAAGAGCAGCAGGTTTCTTGTGTGGGCCTTGATCCGATGCTGAAATTGCTACTGACAACTAACAGCAGCAAACACATTGCACGGAGAGGGGAGGTGGGGCCAAGGAGATAAGGAAGGCGGACACTTCCTCCTGGGCCACAAAGGTTTTGGCGTTATTGCCAGACCTCCCCCCCCCCCAGCCCCCAGACCACATATTTGCATTGCTTTCAGTGGCAAATTGTTTAGATACAGTCACTGGTTAAGGAAAATAAGTTGACCTCACCTCTAGTCCTAGGCATCATGTTTAATAGGGGGTTAGAGAAACTGGAACAAGGCTGTCTATGCAAAGCTGGAGAGCTGTCGGAACTGACTGTCACTTTGCTCCCTGCTTTACCTGGGTAAGCTGACAGCTGGCTCACCCAAGGAAAATGGTGAGCAAAGCCCCGTTAAGAGATGGCTAAACCTACCCATGACAAAGTGAGTAGCAAAGTGAGTGAGTTTTGACTATATTCCTGCTTTACACACATACATGCGCACTGTCAAAACTGGCTGCAGCTTTGTCTGGCCAAGCTTGCAGTGAGCTTCATCAGGCAAAGAAGAAGGCAGAGCCCTTGCAAGTATTGAAGGATGGCTAAACCCCTGCCAACCACAGCCATTCCATTATTGATGACTTAGTTATCTATTTAGTTTTATATATGAGTGGGGTCACGAAACGTACTGTACTTATCATTTTAGGGAATCGCTGTATCAGAACGTTTGAGAATTTCTGCAGAGCTCAGTAAAGTCCTTTGAGCCTCCCAGAATGCAATAAAATGCTAAGGGTCGTGACTCTTGAAGGGCACGGGGACTCACTTTCCTGTGCACCTAGCAAAGGCAAGCCATTTGAATATGCAAACTGGGTATACATGCTTCAGTCCATAAGGAACAAGAGTATACGCATGCTTCCTTCCCAGTGTTTAGTTGCACTGTGGTCAATACAGGCACAAGAGGCGAGTTTTCAGATAGGGGCACTTCTCTGTCATTCCTGTCGCTGACACGCTGCTGTCTGACATGGCATCAGCACATCATAGGCTAATCCAGGCTGACAACCAGGCCCGATGGGTGAAGCTGCCATCAGAAGGGGCAATTATTCAGGGCGTGCAGGGGAAATCCAGGAGAGGCACAAGAAGGACAATTGAACCAAACTGGTCGTCTTCAGAGAGCTGTTCAAAGCATTGTGCTCTCCCCATCCCTGCTTTAACTCTTTAGGGAAGGTTGGAATTGGGCAGAAAAATAAATTCATGTCCACATTCAGTGGGAAATAACGCTGTTGATGGTTGGCAATTTTTGATCCTGGGGAATGCTGAGAGCTACCCAAATTTGAGGGGCAGATATGGCCTGCAGACCCCAGATTATCCATCTCGCTGTAGGAATTCTGACCTCTGATCCCCTTTTATAATTTCCAACATCTCTCTGTCTCTCCCCCCGCCCCCACATCCACCTCTCTAGTTTGTGTCCCAAGTTTGCCTTCCTTTCCCAGGAGATAACTTAGGCATTATGGCTTGTTTTACTCCTCTTATGACCCAGAGCACCCATTGGGAACAGGAGGCGCTTTCTTTCTCAGCCCTCCCTCTCAATGCGCAATCTCTCATTTGCCCCCCTCCCGCCCTTGGGAGACCAAGTCCATGCTTGGAAGAATTCAGAATTAAGACAGAAGGGCAGGAGTACGGGCCCTTATTTCCACAGCAACCATAACCATGGCAACAGGCCAGCCAATCAGGCACTTCCCCTCCACTTTGGGCAGCTCTTGTGGATGGAAAGAGAAAAAGACTCGAAGGGAAGCTGGCTGCCGATATATACTGTAGGTCTCTCATCTGCAATGGGGAAGGGAGCTCTTCCTTAGATGGTCAGGCCAGACAGCAAGGCAGTGCTTAAGAGAGGCCACAACTGGGATCAGAGGATTTGCTTTGTAGCCAGAGGAGGGTTGGGTAAGGGTGATGTAGACCGGTGTTTCTCAACCTTGGCAACGTTGAGATGTGTGGACTTCAACTCCCAGAATTCCCCAGCCAGCATGGATCCGACACTTTCGGATGGCTGGGTGGGGATCGCTGGCTGGGGAATTCTGGGAATTGAAGTCCACACATCTTAACGTTGCCAAGATTGAAAAACACTAAGGTAGACTATAGAGAGGGACTGGCCTGCCCATCATGGATCAGATGTAGAAGAGTCTGTTGAACGAGAAGGCAGTTTTACGTTCGAGCCCTTTTCTCAGTTCTCTGAGCATGAAAACATCCCAACCCTGCAGCACTTAGACAGGGATGGTTTCCCTTACAAGGAGGCTTCACGCCTTTCACAGCGTGTGCATTGATTTACATATACCTTTTATAAACAATGATATAGGTTAAGAGGGGTGCAGGCTTGGCAGAGCACTTCAGCACAGAACCACAATCCACGGCTCCCACCTCAAATCTCCATGGGCACAGAGAGCATGTCGAAATGCTATGGGCTCCTCAGAGTCCAAAGACCCAGCTTCTAGCTCTGCCTGATTCAGCACTTGGTCTACAGCCTATTATTATTACGACTACTAGTAGTAGTACTACTACTATGACGACTACTACTACAAAGGCAGCTAAGATTGTAGCAACCTCATCCAGGAGACTAGGGGATGGATATCCCCCTTATTGTGATTTGCAAACCATCCTTAAAGCCAGCTCTTAAGAGCAACCAACCAGTCTACTTCGTTCCCATGGTAACATACAGATTCTACTTTACCTGATATCAAAGAGATGCTTGCCTGGCCTAGCCAAGGCTAGTAAGGTAATCTTTGCCCAGACTTCATCTTACAGTTCTATGGTGTTTGGAAGTCACGCAATCCACCACCATAGCTACCTGATCCTTCTCAGAACTTGCAGAAGCATGTTCATCTCTCTGGTGGAGGAAAGGGAGGCGTGAAAGGATGTGTGTGTGTGTGTGCATGCATGCGTGTTTATGTGTGACAACCCCCTAGTTTTTGATATGGCACAACAGTGTGCAGAGGCATCCATAACTCAGCATGGGGGGATGGCAAACGATGAAAGCATTGTGACAGAAGATCCTCCTCTTTTGTCCACGTGTCATGACATCGCCTATACATGTGAGAAGCGTGGAGCTGATGGCAGCGTTGCTTCTGTCTTTTGATGAAAGTGTCGGATCCTGCAGATGCCTTTGGCACTCCCTCAAGCATCCAATAAATTGACTGTGTATCAGGAGGTCCAAATAAATTGAATTCAGCTTTGGTTTCTGAAATGAGCTTCTCCTCTGCAATTCCATTTATAGAATGTCTCAACTGATAAAAACTAGACTCTGCCAAGAGCTATTCCACCAAGAGCTGTTAGGAACGTAGATTTTGCCATTAGATAATTTCTGATTTGCTGGAAAAGTCCAGGACATCAGAAACAGAGCATGCCTTGATTGGACAAAGCAACAGTCTTCCCATCAGGGTATGGTTAAAAAAAGTCAAGATGGTGGCCGCAACAGTGCAATCAAAGCTCCACTCATTTTTATGTGTGGCTATCACAGAGCCCATTGCTCTGGGCAGCAGCCATCTTGGCTCCTACATGTGGAAGTGGGACTCAGAAGAAAAGGAGAACATGCCATGTGTTCCAGCTATTGGCAGTCTATTAGCAGCAATTTCCATCTACAGCATCCAAAGATGATGGTTGTGGAAGAGAAAGGACTGAGTGGATTTAGGTGGATGGTTTTGGACTAGCAGTGACTACGGTAGAAGTGTCTGCTTTCCGTCCAGGTGAGAGATGTGGGGGGCACAAGAGGGCAGTGGCAACCTTTGAATTGCTCCAGTCTTAGGATTAGAGTGTTGTTTTAGGCCATAAAAGCTGCCCTAGTGACAGTGGGAGTGAATTGAGGCTGTAGAGCAGTGTTTCACAAACTTGGCAAGTTTAAGATGTGTAGACGTCAACTCCCAGAACATTAAGTTGCCAAGTTTAATTCTCCACATGCTGGCTGGGGAATTCTGGGAGTTGAAGTCCACATGTCTTAAAGCTGCCAAGGTTGAGAAACACTGATCTAACCTGATGATAATAAATGGCAAGAGATGGTTGTTGTTGTTGTTCAGTCATTTAGTCATGTCCGACTCTTTGTGACCTCATGGACCATAGCACGCCAGGCCTTCCTGTCCTCCACTGTCTCCCAGAGTTTACTCAAATTCATGTTCATTACATCGGTGATGCTATCTAACCATCTCATCCTCTGCCGCCCCCTTCTCCTTTTGCCTTCAGTCTTTCCCAACATCAGGGTCTTTTCCAGTGAGTCCTCTCTTTGCATTAGGTGGCCAAAGTATTTGAGCTTCAGCTTCAGCATCTGTCCTTCCAATGAGCAGTCAGGGTTGATTTCCTTTAGGATTGACTGATTTGACCTCCTTGCAGTCCAAGGGACTCTCAAGAGTCTTCTCCAGCACCGCAGTTCGAAAGCATCAGTAGAATGGTTTATTCACACATCATTGCAACTCTGAGAATGCTGCCTACTTCTCTTGCATTGTGGCAAAGCTACCACTATTGTACCAGGCAGGCTGAGCTGTAGCCAGACAAGAAGAAGACATGTTGCACCATTGATTTCAATCTCATGTGCAGCTACTGTACAGCTCTAGAAACCCACAGTAGCTCAGGCTGATTTGGATGTGTGAGTTGGCTCCGAAACAGAGGGGTGAGAGACAGAAGTTGGCAGCAGGAAAAACATCCGGTTGTAGGAAATAATACTTCTCCAATAGACAAGCTGTTGCTTGCTGGAGGGTGGAAGAAACAGCTTCATGGGGAGAGGGGTGGTGGTGGTACGTCTCATCCATCCAGGAAGATATTTAGTCTTTCAACTCAGCTCTCCCTGACTGAAACCAGCTCTGTTTACTACTCTGTTTCTCTATTTGTCTTCTTGTGTTCCAGTGTGCAGTCTGGTCTGCTCAAGGCTGAATTCTTAAATACTTTCCTCTCAACTTCAGGGATTGCTACTAGCAAGAACTCTAGCTAGTTCCCACCCAGAGATCAGAGAGAGAAGATCTTCTCACTTGACTGCCTCATAATACTTGCAAAAGAAGCTGACTAGCATAAAGATCCAAGGCTGACTTAGTTACAGGTTTCACATGGGGGATACACTAACATGAGATGGGAGGGAAGCCATTCGCTTTGATGGATTTTCAAAAGGATTTGTGGAGGGATGGGATCAATCAAGTCCATTAGATAAGCTCGCTAATGGATCCTCCCACTTTTGCAATACTGAGAGCAAAATAAACTCTCCAGTGCCAATCATTATATGTCCATCCTGAAGTTTGCAGGAAAAAAACAATGTTGAGCTGTGTGTGAAGAATCTGAGGTAGGAAAAGCCTGAAAACAGCCCAGTGGGGACTAAGCATGTTCAGTGGTCACTAAATGCTGTTTGTTGAGCAGAAAATTAGATGGAGAAAAGGAACGGAATGGAGTATCCTAGAAGAGGGCATGGCTGGCTGGCTGGCTGGCTGGCTGGCTGGATGAGAGAACAGGCTTGCCCTGTGCAGCAGCTTTTATTGTAGATCCCACTTGTAAATATCAGATGCTAGGGATGAATAACAACAGGGAGAAGGCCATGATTTTGAAGCCCTACATGTGAGTTAATGAAAACACTTAATAGGATATAACTGGCTGCTTTATACCATGAGGAGATAGCTATTTTTGGCCAGCAGCTGCATTTTTTAAATTAAACTAAATTTTAATTTTTCCAATAATTATAACATTAAAAAAAAAATTCCAAGCACAGAAGGTGTCATGGCTACTGATGTTATGACTTTGTTGAAACGGGCAGGGGCAAAATTTTCACCAATTTATTGGGCTTTTCTTGCTAGGGGCAACTTTGGGATTTTCAGGGTTGAAAACCCCTGGAAATCCCCTCTGCAAAACATTCGTTTTTGTCCCTTAAAAATTCCCCACTCCTCCAACAAACTGGACTGAGAATGTTGGTCCCATTCAGTTTGGGGGTGCAAAAAGGGTGTGGAGGCTGTTATGGCCCGGGGGCTGCATCTCCCTGCCTGATTCCAGTCCAATCCTTTGGTACACCTTGAGTAGGGCTACCACATCTGGGGTGCAAAAATCCAGTGGCAAAGAGATCCAGAATCCTCTCACTCTATTGCTACCTAGTGGCGTCCACACTTTTGCCACTCAGCTGTGATAGCCCTGCCACTGGGGCTAGATGTTCAACTCGGGCCTTTCTGCAGATCAAGTACATGCTCTGTTCCTGAATTTCCACTCTTCGGGCAGTTCTAAACAGAATGCTGGATTAGTTATAGGTGAAACCAGAACTGCGGCTAGGCAAGATCCCTCTGTTTACTTGAAGACCTAATACCTGAATCACGGCCTGGAAATGAAAATGAGCCTGCAGTCTGAGATATCCTTGAGGGAAAGTTGATTCCAAAATCAATAGAGTTTATTTCAGAGCAAATATATTTAGGATGGGATCGCTTCTTATGGCTGCCTGGGACTGATTGATAGGCTGCTGTGGTTTCACCCAGGTAATGGCGCTGTCTCCTCAGCCACCTCAGTGCAATTCAGAGGCCATTTCAAAGGACTCATTTTGGTTGGTTGGCATTTTGGTCCCTATAAAATTTAAACACGTGGTATAAATTATCAATCATTCTTGTTCTAATTCAGGGATGGGCAGTCTGTAGTCCATAGGTTCCCTCTGGCTCCTATTTGTGGCTTTCAAAGCCTGCCTTCCCCAAGATTGAAGACTGTGTTGCAACTTGAATTTCAGCTGCAAACTGGCAGGTTGTCGTAGGCAAGTAAAGAGAACCAGTTTGTTAAGCCGTAATAGATGTCTTATGGGGGCGTGGTGGCTCAGCGGGTAAGACGCCAGGCTTGTCGATCGGAAGGTCGCAAGTTTGGAGGTTCGAATCCCTAGCCCTGTGTGCGGAGTGAGCTCCCGCACTAGCTCCAGCTCTTGCCAACCTAGCAATTCGAAAGCATGCAAATGCAAGTAGATGAATAGGTACCACTTCGGTGGGAAGGTAACAGCGTTCCGCGTGCGTCATGCCGGCCACATGACTGCGGAAGCGTCTTCGGACAACGCTGGCTCTTCGGCTAACAAACGGAGATGAGCACCGGCCCCTAGAGTCGGACACGACTGCACAAATGTGCGGGGGGTACCTTAATAGATGTCTTCCATTCATCTCAAATAGGTTGACGCATTTATCACTAGTTGCAAGGAAGAACAGACTGAAAATCTTTCCTTGTCACTGTCCCCCCACCCCCACCCATGACATCTTCACACTGTGGTCCTCAGCACCTTTCACAGCAACAACAATAACAGAGTAATGTTACTTCCAGCTGCCATAAAGTTGCTCAGCTCAATTTAATTAATGAATTATTCCAAGTGCCATTTGGAAATCTGTAACGTTCTAATGCCTTCTTGATGTGGTCATTTTTAGCAGGTCCTGGCACTTCTATTCCAAGGTTTTCTAGGCTTTTATTGTATTTTTTTTTTGGCCCAGACAAGTGAGGGTGACTGGCAAACCCAGCCATAAATGTTAAAGGGGTCTCCAAATGGGTCCCTGTGTATTTTATATCTCAGCACTGAAGGGAGATGTTGCTGAGTCAGACCCCCCCCCCCAAAAGAGCCAATTTAATTAAAAACTCTGCAGTCTTAGTTCATGGCAGGGCAGGAGAGCAGTTATTGCCTTGGCTGTGGTGCTGACTGGAAATTATTGTTGCATCTTCACGAATGTTTTCAGAAGGTGAAATGGGTCTGGATAGAATGGCGACTTATGCAACCACAAACAGTGACAGCAAATCAAGTAATATTTTTATGTGCTAGCTTTATATCCCTCCTTTCCTCCAGAAGCTCAAGATATGTCTATAGCATTACTTCTTCCAAATTATTCCATGTGTCAGAAGATGGACTTGAACCTGGGTCTGTCTAATCCTGATCAAAATCTTAATCTCTACCCCACTCTGATTTAAAATTTCCATCAGCTAATGTCTATGTACAGATGCAGATTTGAAGATGATGATGATTAGGCTATGTTCACACAACACACTAAGCCCCAAAACATTATTTATTTATAAGCTATGCTAAGCCACTCTCAAACAATACACATTACAGTTTAGCAAGTGTTGTGACCCGTGTCTGATCAAAATAGGTACATAAGATGTCTGACCCTGATGTTGAAAATTGTGGCAAGATAGTCCGTGGTCCATTCAGTCTGCTTATCTGTGCTTATCTATTGATGGCCCACAAGGGTTGTCTTCCTTCTTAAAAGGTCTCTTTCCGATCAGTTCTTGCTGAATTCATGTACACTTTCATGTAATTTTCTAGTTGTGGTTGACCACTGCCTTCTTCTAGAATGTTTTTTCAACTTCTCTAGAACCCCAGGATTTCTTGGAGATATCTCGTTCAAGAACTAACCAGGTTTGACCTTGTTAGTCAAACAACAGAACTAAAGATCAGCCAAGATAGGCTATGTGGTGCCATGTGTTGAGGCACCCTTCCTTCTTTGTCCGGTGTGCACAACAGATGTCACAGGTGTCATGACATCATTATGCAAATGATATAAGTTACATAATGTGTGTCAATGGTACAATGACAGCATGGCATGCATGACACCATTGTAACTTCCACCTTGGAGGACTATCCTTGATAAAGTGGGACTCATGGCCACCAAGATCGAGCAAAATGGAACTTCCCCTCCCAAGGAGGTGGTTCAGGATTCTGGAATCCTGGGATTTGAATGTCCGCAGTTGCCTTCCTGGGAGGTTGAATGTCCTGAAACCAGCATGAGGTAAGATCAGCTGGCAGAACAGTGTTGGCTTTGGGTAAGCCTTGGCTTCGAATCAGAGGAAAGAGATCTGGAACAGAGACCAGTATTGGTAGTTACTGTTCTCCAGGAATTAATATGCTGTGATGGCCAGGTTCATAGATTTGGGAGACCTTGGGAATGGAATGGGTGGTAATGAGAAGTTAATGCATATATTTTCCTGACTACTTTATTTCCAGGGAACCTATACCTCACTCTATAAGAATCTGTCTTTTACCAGATCAAAATGTCTGTCCATCGAACCTGAATTGCTTATTCTAACTAGTGCACTGGGACTGCTGAATAACTCCTTAATCTCATTCCCCCCCCCCTGTGCTTTCGAGTCAGGGTTGACTCCTGGTGAGTGCCTGGAGTCATCCCTGCAGTTTTCTTGGCAAGGTTTTTCAGAAGTGGTTTGCCATTGCCTCCTTCCTTTGGCTGAGAAAAAGGGACTGGCCCAAGGTCACCCAGCTGGCTTTCTGCCTAAGGAGGGACTAGAACTTACATTCTCCCGGTTTCTAGGCTGGTGCCTTAACCACTACCCCAAACTGGCTCTCCTTAATCTGGAGGGCCCCAAGTTCATTGCTCTACATCTATTTTTTTAGAAATCAGTATGTCATGTCCTCTCACCCTCCCTCAGAGTCCCTCTGGAGACATGAAGATTCAGAACACATTTGCAACACATACAAGCTCTTAAAAGCTAAAGGAAAAAAGAGAAGTGCCTCTACTTCCACCTGATAAGAGACAGAGGAGAGAAAGGAGAGGGAAAGTGCTGTGGGAGGAAGAGAGAGAGAAAGTGAAATAGAGTCAATGCCAAGAGCAAAGAACTGGAGCAAGAGGGGGAGTGTCTGCCTGCACCCCAGGCCCAGAGTGCATCTGACTTTCTCAGCCAAGGCTGCAACTCAGACTGTAACTGGCAGGGGATCTCCGGCTTCCCAGGCAGAGACCGATTTTCTTCTCCAGAATCCGTTCTCTGAAGTTACTTTAACGGGGGCTGTCTGGGATTGAACCTGGCACCATCTGTATGCAAATCATGCGCTCAAACACTGTACTCTGATTGCTCCTCACAACTGAAGACTCAGTTTGGGAATACATTTTCAAGGAGGCTTCAAAGGGCTGAAAGTGGCTGTGTTGGTTAGCTGCAACTAGGAAGGATTTCTGAGCACTTCCTTCGTTTGTTTTAGGAATGAATAGAAACAGTCACTGTTCCTGCTGAAAAAGATTGTTCTTTCTTCCATTCAAATGGAAATCTGTCCAGAATAAAGAATATTCTGTGCATGTGTTTTCTTTCTGTGCCCCAAAATGGCCTTTTCTGGACAACCAATTCTGGCAGTTGTAATGTTTGGAATTACTGGTTATGTGAATCAGGGCTGTCCCACTGCAAGTCCATACATAGTATGCACGGTGTGATGACTTTGGACCCAGATCCTGAAAGGGCGGCGGGGGTTCAGTTACTGGGAAGGGGAAAACACCCTGCTTTTGCTTCAATATTTTCATGGCAAATATAATATATGTGGCGGCATATATTCATTTCATACGGCAGCCACAGTTGATTCATGGGCCTCCCTGCCAACAGATGTGGGTCTGGTCTGCAACTAAGATGACTTTCAAGGATGACTTCAGACAACTGCCTTTCTACCTCCCTTTCTCAGTTGTAATCAAGGAAAATTAATTCCAATCTGAAAAACATGGAAAGAGCCTATCTAGTCCAGTCCTCTGTTTCCAGAGGGTTAAGCAAATTGCCAGCCTAGCAATTCAAAAGCATGCAAATGCAAGTAGATGAATAGGTACCACTTCGGTGGGATGGTAACAGCGTTCCGCGCACGTTATGCTGGCCACATGACCGTGGAAGCGTCTTCAGACAGCGCTGTCTCTTCGGATAACAAACGGAGATGAGCACTGGCCCCTAGAGTTGGACATGACTGTGCAGGGGGAGCCTTTACCTTTACTTTTAAGCAGATTCCCATGGGAAACTCACAAGCAAGACACAAGGGCACTGGCAGCGTCCTGCTATTGTTTGCTAGCAATTCATATTTGGGGTCCTTTGATCATGGAAACAGCTATCAGGCCTGGTAGCCAGCAATCACATTCTCCTCCATGAATTTATCTAATGCAGGGGTGGGCAATGTCAGGCCCGCGGGCCGTATAAGGCCCGCGGGGCTCCCGCCCACAAACCTCGCCCCTTCCACGCGATTGGCTCCTGCCCGCAAACCCTGCCCCCCAGTGCTTGTGATTGGCTCCCGCCCACAAACTCCAGCCCCCGGTCTGCGGAAATCCCAGAAACCCCGCCCCCCACCCCCCACCCCGGTCCCCGGTTATAAATATCCAAATGGCCCTTGGCAGAAAAAAGGTTCCCCACCCCTGATCTAATGACCCTTGAAAGTCATCTTAGTTGCAGACCAGCCCCGCATCTGTTGGCAGGGAGGCCCATGAATCAACTCTGACTGTATGAAATATGAAATGAATGTAGTGCACTAGAGGAAATGGGCAGTTTTACTTCCGATAATATCTGAAAAGGGTGATTCCTCTGAGATTTCCCCCTTTGGGGGAGATATCTGGAGTATGGATCTGGGGGGCAGGCGACAATGCATCGTGTGGCAAGAGGAAGGGAGTGGGCAGAGGTCAAGATTCGTGTCTTACTGTGCTGCTTTCTTCTGCCCCAAGAATGCAGGAGGAAGAGAGTGAAGGAACTAGGCTCCATTCCTGTTCCAGCGGTCAAGGAGAGTATGGTGAGAACCCAAAGTACCCTTCTGACTCTTGGGGGCTGGGGAGGAGATTCAGCTGGCCAGCCCCCCCCCCTCACTTCCATCCCCATCTTTTATTGTGCTGTGCCAGGTAATAACATAATGATCCAGTCCCAAATCTGTTCCCTTTTGAATGCACAGCGGGAGAAATGCAGTAGAGGAATTAGGAGGAGGAAAGCCAAGGCTTGGGGGCTGGGGGCTAAGGCCTGACCAGGAAGGCAGGAGATGGTACAAGCTGAAGCTCAGTGGTGGTGAGGCTGGGGCATTAAGCCTGTGATCTTAACAGCCTTCCAGAGCCCCCCCCCCGAAAATACTGCATTGTCTGCTTCTGTTGTAAAGATGAAGACAGACGAATGCAGGGCCGCAACTGGGGGGAGGCAAGCGGGGCATGTGCCCCGGGTGCCGCGCTGGGGGGGCGCCAAAATGACAAAATAACCCATGGGGGGGGCACGGAATCCATGTTTGCCCCGGGTGACACAGACCCTAGTTCCATCCCTGGACGAATGGTTCCTTCTCTCCCCCTAATTTCCATTCTATGGGTCAGCTTGACACTTCAAGAGCTCTTCCAACTCTGCATTTGTAACATAGTGCCCATGGAAAACATTTATCCCCTTGTGCCAGGAGCACAACATAACAGATTCCCACCAGGCAGACAAGGAATCCACTTTCTAGATTCTAGATTGCCAGCCCCTGCAGGACAGCTGTGTGGCTGTCACTTCCTGCATCTTTATTTTTCAAATAAGCTTTCTGATTTAAAGTCCACCTGGTTGTGATTGACGCAGATGGAGCTGGGATACGTTTACTACATCTTGGGAAGAAAAGGGGTGAAATATTAAACAGAAAAGGATCGAGTTCCTAATGCAAGCCTATTTTTGTATATTTGCTAAGGACTTCATTTCTATGCTGGCAGCCAGATGAAAGGGTTAATCCCAAACCGTTCCCTAATTGGATGGCCTAGCCACTCCGTTACAATGCCTGGTCTCAATGCCTGGTCTGTGTCAAACTCAATCAAACTCCCTCTAACCCCACCACTGATTGGATTTTTCTATCCCATCCTTTATTTTATTTTATTTTATTTTATTTTATTTTATTTTATTTTATTTTATTTTATTTTATTTTATTTTATTTTATTTTATTTTATTTTATTATTTTATTTTATTTTATATTTTATTTTATTTTATTTTATTTTATTTTATTATTTTATTTTATTTTATTTTATTATATCCCGCCTTTATTATGTTTATAAATAACTCAAGGCAGCGAACATACCTGATACTCCTTCCTCTTCCTGTTTTCCCCACAACAACCACCCTGTGAAGTGTGTTGGGCTGAGAGAGAGGGACTGGCCCAAGGTCACCCAGCCGGCTTTCATGCCTTTAACCAGTTAAACATGGGCAAACAGGGCCTATGTTGGGTTTGCACATCTTGCCAAACCTGAATGTGATTTGTCTGGATTTGGCTTAGCATATGTTATATGAATCCCACCCTTGTGGTTCAGGATCCCGTCCCAAATCTGTTCCCTTTTGAATGCACAGCGGGAGAAATGCAGTAGAGGAATTAGGAGGAGGAAAACCTAAAGTTTATGGCTTTAGTGCAGTGTTTGGATCAGGCCACCTCTAGATGGAGGTCACACAAAAGAGACAAACCTTTGATTCAAATTCAGACCCTTCACAAGAACATCTCTACAGCTGTTCTAGATGGTTTTAGCCAGAAATAGCATGACACGTTTATTTATTTATTAGATTTATATCCCACCTTTTGTTCAGGAGCTAAAGGTGGTACTGCATATGTAGTGATTGCTCCTTCCATTTACCCCCCAAAACACAACTCTGAAAGTGGCAGGCTCCAGATCACCTGTTGAGCTTCCATGGCTGAAGATGGACTAGAAACTGGGTCTCCCTAGGGCCAGTCCAATACCTTCACCACTACACTTCTCTGGACTTGGCCTTTTTTGTGTAAAATGGAAGTGTGAATCCAAAAGAACCCACCGAAGGCTCTCATTTCTGTGCTTCCCAGAGGCATCTGGTTCACCACTATGAAAAAAGTATGTTGGGCATGATGGGCTTTTGATTGGGCCCAGGAGATTCTTCTTATGTTTTGATTTTTTTTGTGCCGGAAGAAATGCAGTTTAAATAGTGAACATTAACCAACCATTTTGCTTTCAGTTTCACTTATGCCAGAAACTGAGAGCGAGGGGGCAATATCTTCCCTTTTCCTTGACTTGGAGCAACCTTGCCCCCCTCCTCGTAAAACTTCGTGAGTATGACTTTGAAATGTCTTAATGGGTTGACAGGGGGAGATTGAGGAGACTATATCAGGGGCAGATACTGGGTTGCAGCAGCGTCCCTTGTTCCTCCTGCTAGCAAGGGTACGTTGTCTGCAGCTCCAAGGCCACGTGTCGTGGCTAGGCGAAGAACAATGCTGAGCCTCGGAATTAAGCTCTAGATCAGAGCTTTCCAAACTTTTCATGTTGGTGACACACTTTTTAGACATGCATCATTTCGCGACACACTCTTACAGCAGGGCACAAGGCAGGCACTAGGACCTGCGCGGAATCACAGCAGGTTTGGAGGCAGCAAGGCACAAGGCAGGCACTAGGACCTGCGCGGAATCCTGGCAGGGCTCGGAGGCAGCAGTAGCAGCCACGACACACCCAGACACTGCAGCCGACACACTAACGTGTCCCGACACACAGTTCGGAAAGCTCTGCTCTAGATCTTTATTGTTCTACCTTATACAGAATCTTGCCAAACTAAACCACACTAAGCAGTTCTCTGGGAAAAAAACCCAGGCCCCCTAAGGCGGGTCCGGCCTGACTTTCTTGGACGGGCGCCCAAGGTCTTCAACGCTGTGAATACGTTTCTCACCCTGGAAGGTGCCCCCTCCTCCTTCACCCGCAATCTCCATAACATCACCTTCTCCCTCAGAGACAGATTCCATCACACCACGTCTGTCCTGCTCCAAGCCTTCAGGGCCCCTGTAGATTTGTCATTGGTCTGTAAATTTTAATGTAATTTCCTGAGCAGTGACATTATCAAGAGACCAACATCTCAGTAAGAGAGGATATTAGTAGCGATCCCTGGGCCTCGTACTTCCTTCCAAGTCTTGAGAGGAAGCCTCTCCAGGAGCAGCTTTGAAAGTTGCCACTGAATTATAATTTTTAATGGGACAGAAGGGGAAATTATTAAATAACAGGGAAGTAATCATATACCCTGTATGGGTAGTCCTCACTTAATGACTGCAATTGGGACCGGCAACTCCATCGCTAAGGGATGCGGCCATTAAGCGAAACATCATGTGACCGTGCCCAACTTATGATGTCAGTTCTGGTGCGGTTGTTAAGCAAATCACCTGCGGTTGTTAAGCATGATGTCACGTGACCGCGATTTGCGACTTCCTGCCTGCTTCTCCATTGGCTTTGCTTGTCAGAAACTGGCTGTGAAGCTCACAAATGGTGATCACGTGACTGCAAGGATGCTGTGGCGGTCGTAAGTTCAAAGACCAGCCATAAAACCACTTTTTCAGTGCCATTGTAAGTCCGAACAGTCACTAAACAGGGCAGTCATTAACCAAGGACTACCTGTATTTTGTCTCGCTCCAAGCATTCTCTGTCTTCGTCACACCTAATTTCCAGTATGCCTCTCAAAGAGAACAGAGGCTATAGGTGAACATGAAAAAAAAACATTCCTTCTTCACCATAATAATGTCCACTCTCCTAGATTTAAGACTGATAAGAGCTCTGCTGAGGCAGGCAAAGACCCATCCAGATCAGCATCTTGTATCTGCAGTGGCCAGCTAGATGCTTCTGAAAAGACCACAAGCAGACAATGGGAACAAGAACTGTACTTCAATGCCAAACTGCCTCTGATATAAGAACAAGTCCTTCCGTTCTGTCAGGAAGGACTTTCTCAGCCACTCCTGAAAAGAGAGAGCCAGGATCAAAACAAATGATTCTGAGGTATAACACTCTGTACTATTAATGGGACATGGAGATGGCATTCAGCTTACTTCCTCTCCACTTAGGCGTCAATATCTGAAGAGGATCATTGCCGAATATGAAGCCTTGGACATGGAAATGCCTTGCATCCGCAAGTTCCCTCGGCCGCCGGCCGCCCGACCCCTTTGCCTCTGTTTGGAGAACCCGGTTAGTCCTGCTTCAGGGGAGAAACAGACTCCAGGCTAGGTCCAAATTTAAGGAGACCCTTTTAAGTTGCCTGAAAAGGGCTGAGCTTTGAGATATAAAATCAGTCACTATTTAAATTCCTACCATGTCCCAGACAGAGGCTAGATGGGGGGCATTGTGGGAAACTAATCGTTTGTGGGCTGGCTGGGGCAGATTTATTTAATTTTTTAAAAAGGGAAATCTCAGACAGATGTCATTCTTGTGCGCTGCTGTGCGTGATGCCTGAGAGGGGCAGGTAGACACCCAAGAGGTGCTGTAATTTCAAAGGTGGTCTATTTTTCCCCATTCACTTATATGCCCAGACTTAATTCATGGCAACTATTCACTTCCATAGCATGTAACTGTGTTTGTGAAAGTATAGTTAATTGTGATCACAGCAACTGTAACATCACATTTAATACTGACTTGGGGTGCATTAGAAATGTGGGCAGTTTCAGTGACAACCCATCTGGGCAAGGTTATGGTAAGGCTCAGCTGTGCCAACTAAGAGATTTTACAAGTGGCGACAGGCTTTTTGGATATTTGAGTTGTATGCCCAGTAAATTTAACTCCTCAGAGAGAATGGAGAAATTTGTTAGCTGCCTATGATTCACTCACAGCCAATTTAGGCTCAACGTAGGACATTTTCCAATGCAGTGGACTTAACACAGTTTCAGACACTCACTATGATGATGGCTGCGGGCTTGGCTGGCTTAAAAAGGAAAAAGGAGATGGGGTGGGAAAGGAGGAAGTAGACTTATTTGTGGTGAGAATCCTGAACAACCCAAGTGGAGAAATCAATGAAAATTCCATATTCAAACATAGTATGAAATACAGAGGATGGTAAAGTTGTGCACTTTTGTGGTTGGCCATGTTGTCTGGGAATTCTGGGAGATATAATATAGTTCCACATCTCTGAAAAACGCTAGCTTGTGCAGAGTGTCCTGGTGAATTAAAGCTTTTAAGCTCCCTGCCTAACAGTTCTCCATCAATTAGCTTTACAGATAGTCCTCGACTTACGACCATTCATTTAGCGACTGTTTGAAGTTACAATGGCGCTGAAAGAAGTGACTTATGATCGGTCCTCGCACTTACAACCATTACAGCATCCCTGTGGTCATGTGATCAAAATTCAGGTGCTTGGCAACTGGCTCATATGATGGTTGCAGCGTTCCGAGATCATGTGATCACCATTTGCAACCTTCCCAGCCAGCTTCCAACAAGCAAAGTCAATGGGAGAAGCTGGATTCACTTAATGAATAAAAAAAACCACGGCAAAAAAAATTCGTAAAATTGGGTGTGACTCACTTAACAACCGCCTTGCTTAGCAGCGGAAGTTCCAGTCCCAATTGTGGTCGTAAGTCAAGGACTACCTGGTAATGCAGTTTTGAAGGTGACAGCATTTTTTTTAATGCAACTTGGGATGCACAGATCCAAGTGAACACTAGATGGCAGCACAATGTGTGTGTGGGGGTTGTTATAGTGTATTTCTTTACTGACTTGTATTGATTGACTGGAGTTTTGCCACTCAAATACAATACACCCATGTAACTGGGAGGACATGAAATAAAGTATTTCTGACCCATGTTAGACTTCCTTCATGAGAGAAGCTGAAGCCATGATTCTGACTGAGTGATCCCCAATCTCTCAGCCTAACCTACCTTACAGGATTGGTGTAAAGGAAAGATGAGGGAGTGGCAGAAAATCAGGTACACCCCTTGAACTCCGAGAACAAAGGTGGGATAGAAATGTAATACATTAGGGAGGGGTAACAGTGCCTCTTGGGGATGGCTGGTGCCATAGAGCCCTTTTAAACACAAGTTTGTCGCCTCTTGGATTTTATATTTATTTTAATTAACTATATTTATGATGATTGTATTATATGTTATTTTAATTGTTTGATTTGTTGTAAACCGCCTGGAATCCCCTTTGGGGGAGATGGGGCGGTGATATTAAATAAATAATACACAAGCCATAATAACTTAAAAGGCTCTTAGCAGGTGTGTCTGAAGGAGGGGAGGAGATGGACTCCGATGGCTGAGCATTCCTTCTGACTTTTAGCCTGAAAAGGAGATGACGCATGCTGAAATCCTAACAGCCGTAGAAGCTGCCATTCCCAATGCCTTTGAAACAGGCCTCCTACGCAGCATCCAATTTGAAAACATCAATGTGATCTGTGGAACTGCAGGGCGGAAGAACAGGTTGGTAGAGATGGACATTCAGTTGCCCTATCCCCAAAATCATCTGGACTCAGGGAAATCTCTTTGGCCACTCAGCTTCGCTTGGCTAGCCTGGCTCATGGCATCATCAGAAAAAATGCTTAGCTGAGACAATCTGTAGCTTCCTCCGCTGACCAACAGTCTAGATCAGTGTTTTTCAACCTTGGCAACTTTTAAAATGTGCGGACTTCAACTCCCAGAATTGCTGGCTGGGGAATTCTGGGAGTTGAAGTCCGCACATCTTAAAGTCTCCGAGGTTGAGAAACATTGGTCCAAATGATCAAAGAAATCCCTCCCTCCCTCCCTCCCTAATTGCATGGCCATCCATCTCAGTCTACTGACTCTGGACAGCAAACAGTGCATAAAAATTGGGAGCTACAACTTCATCCCTTCCTCCTTTAGTCCTGACTCCTTATGACACACACCAGCATTTAGACTCCCACTTCAGTTGTGTTTGCACAACATGCCTGATCAGATCAGCTAAAGCTCAGGTGGATACTTTAGCAAAACATGGTAAGCTTGCTTAATTTTAGTCTTGGTCCATTTTTTCCCCAAGAGAGTGCAATGTGTAAACCCTGCTGTTTGGTTAATCTATGATCTGATATATTGTGCAAAATGGAAAAACGAGTTAATTCAGTAACCCAGCTAAATATGGTGTACTAACCCAGCCCTGTGTTCTTGAGCAGTGTTATTTTAGTTGAGTAAGTCTTGACCTGTGTTCATTTATGCTCCTTGCAATTATGCATTTTACTGAAGGCATGGGAGTTCAGGGCACAATCTAGGTTAGCGTTTTTCAAACTTGGCAACTTTAAGAGGGGTGGACTTGAACTCCCAGAATTCCCCAGCCAGCATGCTGGCTGGGGAGTTCTGGGAGTTCAAGTCCACCCCTCTTAAAGTTGCCAAGTTTGAAAAACACTGATCTAGGTGAATGAATAATGCATAATCTGGGCCAGGTCAGGCCAGTTACCATTTTTCTCAGTGCATTTAGCAGTTCCCCTTTTCTGTTGCATTAAAAATGCCAGTTGAATGGCAACCTTTGGAGGGTCAGGTATAAATTATGCAGTCCTGCCATAAAGAAAGAGAACTTCTGGTCTAGACACAAGGCACAGGAGGGACATACAGCCTCTGTCTCCAGCAGGCAGCCCTAGGGAGGGGATATAAAATTGTATATTAAAGCTGGATGTTCAACCTAGAAGGATGGTGAGCTCTTCTGACAATCAGAGAGCCGGGTGCTTTTGCTCAGGTGGGGAAGTCAGCCTTCAACAGTTCAGGAATCTTGTTTGGCTGCTACTCAGAACAGCCAGAACCGCTTCAGACTCCCTCGTTGGCTGTGTTCGTCCTGATGCCATCCCCGCCTCCTGCTTCTGCCGTCTTTGCCTACTGCCCTGGGCCCTGTGGAAGGGGTCATTCTGAACTTTTAAAGGGATCGTTCCCAACTTGTTGAGCCACGGGGTCCCGGGGAAGAAGCAGTGGAACCGTCCCCCCATCATAATGAAGCTTGACCCATCAGCCTCCTTCCCGTTCCCGTCTCCCCATGCAGGTGGCTGGTCACAGTGTCAGATTTCCGAACTCGGAACCAGCTCTTGTGTTCTGGACTGACCTTGGGTGAGAACCATTTTGTGCTGCGACGCTGGGACAACCTGGTGATGGAGGACTATCGCATGCACCTTCGAAGGGCCCTAGCCCGTCAGCGTCTGCTGGACACTTTCAGTTACTCTTGGGAGGCCAGCCACTTGGATGGCATCTGACCTCCAGGGAGGATATGAATCCGAAGCCAAGCAAAACATGATGCTGCTGCCCTGCTTGTGGATCTGTTTAATCTTTCTTTTCTTCTTCCTCTCCTAAGTTAGAAGCGGATGAGGCTAACATTTCCCCTGAAAGCTTCAGACTCCCAGCTTTTATTTCAGGTCCTTCTGGTTCCACATTTGGAAAGAGGGTGCCTCCTAGAGGAACTCTGAGGTACATCCGCTTCTCTGCGCTACCTGGCTGTCTCGGAACTAGGCAATGTGGGGAGGAACTGCTGCACTGTACACTGTCACACCTTCGTGTGTGAAGGGCTGCAGGGAAATGTATTTTCCAAAATGCTGCTGCTACTGCCCTCGGACGCCAAGGAGCAAGCACGCACCTTCTAATTGTGGGAGAAGTAGAAAGCTCTAGAAAGCCCGTGCATTTGTGGCACGCGATTCCTTGCAGCTTAAATTTCCAATTGCTCCCCAGTTTGTTTTAGTCCACTTTCTTTCTTTCTTTTTTTCTTTCCTGGTGAATGTGCATAGATTGAAACCACCATTCCTTTATTTCTGCATGTTTGATGTAGTTTGTTTTTTATTTATTTTTAATTAAAAAAAAATACCCGATCCTTTCATGCATACAAATCGCTTGGGGAAATTGAAACAGGCTGTGTTTTCTCCCCCCCCCCCATCCGCCCCTTGCTGCCTGACCTATTCTGAGTAAATGTTAACATCTGAATTTATTAGAGGACCTCATCTGGTTAATTTCATAACCTCTTAATTTTAGAATCCTCATAGAAAGTTATCTGGCTGAATTTTCTGGTTTATAATTTGCATGTAGCCTCCCCAAGCAGTGTTACCCACCTAAATTGTATAATATCACCAGACCTCTCCCCCTGTGCCCCCCCCCCAAAAAAAATCTCTCTTCTCCCCTTATCCAGTTGTATGGTTCAGCCGTGACTGGGCAAAAAGTTCATGGCTGCAAGACGGGGCAGCTAAATAAACTGCCCAAGGTTCCCTTGTGGGGAGATGGAGCGGTATACAAATTGAAGCATAAATAAATAAAAAATTTTAGACACCAATGTAATTATAATGTTAATAATAGAGGCGGGGTGGCTTTGGGCCATCGTATTTCTTATTTGGAATAAGCAACATTTGGTTTCAGAAAGTAATAAATTACATGTTAAAACAAAAATTACAAAATTACGACACGTGTCTTAAAGCCCAGCCATGTATAATCAATTTTAAAATACTATAATAAACTATAATCAGTAATGATATGGATATCGCATTGGCCCCTGGGGTCCTGATCATCTGCCACTCTCTGAATGCCCCCCTCCCCTGGCAATGGGGCCCACAACGTCAACCTTGATGTCCAACGGCATCACAATTCCCAAAGCCACACTCAGCTTGGTATACAGTGGGGCAAAAAAGTATTTAGTCAGCCACCAATTGTGCAAGTTCTCCCACTTAAAAAGATGAGAGAGGCCTGTAATTGACATCATAGGTAGACCTCAACTATGAGAGACAAAATGAGAAAACAAATCCAGACAATCACATTGTCTGATTCGGAAAGAATTTATTTGCAAATTATGGTGGAAAATAAGTATTTGGTCACCTACAAACAAGCAAGATTTCTGGCTCTCACAGACCTGTAACTCCTTCTTTAAGAGGCTCCTCTGTCCTCCACTCATTACCTGTAGTAATGGCACCTGTTTGAACTTGTTATCAGTATAAAAGACACCTGTCCACAACCTCGAACAGTCACACTCCAAACTCCACTATGGTGAAGACCAAAGAGCTGTCGAAGGACACCAGAAACAAAATTGTAGACCTGCAACAGGCTGGGAAGACTGAATCTGCAATAGGCAAGCAGCTTGGTGTGAAGAAATCAACTGTGGGAGCAATAATTAGAAAATGGAAGACATACAAGACCACTGATAATCTCCCTCGATCTGGGGCTCCACGCAAGATCTCACCCCGTGGGGTCAAAATGATCACAAGAACGGTGAGCAAAAATCCCAGAACCACACGGGGGGACCTAGTGAATGACCTGCAGAGAGCTGGGACCAACGTAACAAAGGCTACCATCAGTAACACACTACGCCGCCAGGGACTCAGATCCTGCAGTGCCAGACGTGTCCCCCTGCTTAAGCCAGTACATGTCCGGGCCCGTCTGAAGTTTGCTAGAGAGCATTTGGATGATCCAGAAGAGGATTGGGAGAATGTCATATGGTCAGATGAAACCAAAGTAGAACTGTTTGGTAGAAACACAACTCGTCGTGTTTGGAGGAGAGAGAATGCTGAGTTGCATCCAAAGAACACCATACCTACTGTGAAGCATGGGGGTGGCAACATCATGCTTTGGGGCTGTTTCTCTGCAAAGGGACCAGGACGACTGTTCCGTGTACAGGAAAGAATGAATGGGGCCATGTATCGTGAGATTTTGAGTGCAAACCTCCTTCCATCAGCAAGGGCATTGAAGATGAAACGTGGCTGGGTCTTTCAGCATGACAATGATCCCAAACATACCACCCGGGCAACGAAGGAGTGGTTTCGTAAGAAGCATTTCAAGGTCCTGGAGTGGCCTAGCCAGTCTCCAGATCTCAACCCCATAGAAAACCTTTGGAGGGAGTTGAAAGTCCGTGTTGCTCAGCGACAGCCCCAAAACATCACTGCTCTAGAGGAGATCTGCATGGAGGAATGGGCCAACATACCAGCAACAGTGTGTGCCAACCTTGTGAAGACTTACAGAAAACGTTTGACCTCTGTCATTGCCAACAAAGGATATATAACAAAGTATTGAGATGAACTTTTGATATTGACCAAATACTTATTTTCCACCATAATTTGCAAATAAATTCTTTCCGAATCAGACAATGTGATTGTCTGGATTTGTTTTCTCATTTTGTCTCTCATAGTTGAGGTCTACCTATGATGTCAATTACAGGCCTCTCTCATCTTTTTAAGTGGGAGAACTTGCACAATTGGTGGCTGACTAAATACTTTTTTGCCCCACTGTAATTAATGATTACGGGAGCCGTAGTCCAACCCATTTACACCTTTTACATAGAGTTGTAACTGGGGAAATTAGAATGAGCTGAAATGCTTGGCACTATGTTCTGCTTCTTGTCTTCCAAAGTGTTATTAAAAATAATGCTTTCCCACTGGATTCGTGACTGTGTGTTCCCACTATATCAGAATAGTTATACACTGTATAATGCTGGCTCTAGGATTTTGGTGAAAGAGGGTGGGGGGTAGGGAATGGCAGCCTCAGACTCTTCTAACTTGGAAGAACTGGATAAAGGAAATGGGGTGTTCTTTCCGGTCGCGTCGAACACTGCCTACTTTGGTGATGGGAAATAACAGCACTCCCAAAGTAGTCAAATAGTTAGTGGGGCTGTGGGACCCTTCCACTACTCTTGGGATCCTACCAAATGCCCCATCCTGCTAGCTTTGTATTAGACAAAAAGAGTGCAGGGGTCACACTAAGATCGTCACAGGGAGGCACTGCTGGGAACTACCAGCTCATCTAGGTAGGCTGTCCATCTTACCAAGTCCGGCGATTCTTGGGGGTTGTCTTCTTGCTCCTGGGCTGAATTTCCTAGAGCCTGAAGCACGGTAGTCCCCAGCCGTGAACTCCTCTTCTGTGGTGAAACTATCTACATGGGATATGCTATAAAAGATATTTCCATTCACTGTTCCGCACAGTCTTTTCTTCTGTACAGTATTCAAATTCGGTCTAGATTGCACTTCAGTATCTCTCTTTCAGATCACTAGCCGGTTCCAGATCAGCTGAATGTGAACAGATTACTACATCTGATGGCTTCCGATGTTGCTGAGGGACATTACCAATGGGCATGGGGGTGACTTTGAACAGAGAAATATGCCAAGGCTTGAGCGCCTTTGGATAGAACTGGCCTACCAGATGCTTTCATCCCAGTTTGGGGAAGGGTCTCTAAGCTCTGCTATCCAATCCAAGATCACTGGGTTGCTTAAGAAGTATTCTTTGAGTGATGATCTGTACCATCATGTGTGTCGCATGGTGCCTAAGCAGACCACTGGGACGACATATTTGAGCCTTCTAAATCAGGCACAGCCAAGTTTCTGAACCCACTCAGTTATGCAGAAGTAGTTAACTGAGGAAGGAAACCCTCCCCTCTTCACTTGCTATGATTCAACAATTCCATGCCAGACATCCTTGTCAATCTGCTGCAAATAATCTGGGACATTCAAGTTTAGGACTGGCTTGAGAATAGCCTGGCCAAATGGGCCACTGGTTGTCTCTCCCCTGCATACTTTTTTCTAGCCACTGATTTATCAGTGGCAAACAGCCATAAGGTGCTTTTTCCAATTTTCTGCAACGGCCCATAGTGATCCCCAACTCAGAAGCTTGCTGGGGCATGGTGGGAAATTGAAAATGATGGCTGCAAGCCAGGAGTCAGAGCCAAGCAACAGGGCAAGTGGACCATGGGAGCCACTGAAGAGAATGTGGGAGGTACAAGGCTCAGCAAACAGCAAAACCCTTGCTTCTGATCCCCATCCCCAGTGACCTGGTCTGTGTACTCTACTCCCCCCCCCCACCCCTGTCCCCTCCACCCAAAGGCAGCACTGTAATTTCCAGCCAGAATCTGGGGACCTTGGGTTTTAATGAAATTATTTTCTGGCTTTTTCCCAAGCTGTACATTAATTTGTTTCCCCAGTTGGTTAGCTTTTGGGCAGGGATGTCTGCAGGGGGGGGGGGTGTTTTGTCAAAAAAGTCAAGATGGTGGCCACATCCATGCAATCAGAGCCCCACTCTATTTTACAGGTATTGTGTGTTAAAAGGGAGCATGGTTGTGGCCAGCATCTTGACTTTTTTTACTCTCCCTGCAAACACCCCTGCCAGATTGCAGAGGGGGGGGGGGGAGAGAGAGAGAGAGAGAGAGAGAAGACCCCTCTTTGAATGAGAGGAATTCTAGCAAGATGCTTAGATTCTGAGAAAGTCTACAATATGGCTTTGTTAAATAATAAAGGTGTGTTTTGCATACAAGCCCAATATCGCTGTTGCTACTGAGCTAAGCTGGTGAATGATTTGCCAGCACTGCAAAGAAGGAGGATACAGTTCAGAGCGTGGGCAAAACTAACCCCACTGCTTCTCTTCTTCGCTGGAGTATCTAGGATGACAGAAGCTGTAACCAAACTACCAGGAGAACCAGTTGGCAAAACTCTGCCAGTGCCTTCCCAAATTCCTAATTCAGGGCATGGCTTTCCTCTCTGTCCAGTTTTCTGTGTTACAGGGCACCTCGTATTCCAGGTATCTATAGTGAAAGACATTTGCAATAGCCTAGGTTCTCCCTCTGGTCTCAAAACACACAGTAATGGATGCAAACACATCTACAGGGAACCTCTGTATCCCATAGAGTTTATATTTGGAAATAAAACCAATAAATTACATTAGTTGCTCTGCACAGGCATTGAAGGCAGAGACAGGACCTCCGGCCCAGGACAACAGATTTGGTAGAGGAAAGTGTAAAGGACGTTGTGTATGTGTATGTATATTTGTATGGGCTGGGAGGGGGGGGGGAGAGAGAGAACGTGTGAGGCAGATCTGCCTGAATGCCATAAGGTAATCTTAGGCAGCACAGGATTAAGTACATTCTTTTCAAGAGATTCTGCCCACAGCATGAGGTTTCTTAGAGGTACAGTTCCTTTGGGGGAGGGGGATATAGACTAGGAAGAGGAAGGTCTAGGGATCCTGGTTCAAGAGACACTCTGGAGATAGAATGCAGGTGGCATAAAATGCCAGTTTCCCCAGGATATGTGGAATAAGTCAAAACAAACACCAAATGTCAACCCAAGCTAGATTCTAGAATATGGATCTAGATTCACGGTGCTCTAGGTCATGGAGGAGCCAAGAGAAGCATCTAGCAGGACAGGAACCAATCCTCCCAGCACAGGGAGAGATAGGAACAGGTTCTATGGAGATGAGGGGCCTTTAAAACAGGTGTGGGTCATATGTGCCCCCCTCAGACCCGTTTTTGTAACCCCCAGACTTGGGAACTGAGCTGAACCTTGTGGAGCAGAGCCCAGCAGGATTCTCAAGAGTGCAACAGAATTCTGGAAGAATTGGAAGCCGCCCCTCTGCACTCGAGCCAAAATGGGTTCTTACCAAAGTGCCCTTCTAGGCTGAAGTTGAATCGTGGAATCTGGATTCTGTGGTCTCTCTCCAACAATAACAAAAAATGAAGGTGTATATGTTTATGTATGTGAATGCGTGTGGAGGGGGGGGTGTATGTTGGGGGAATCTACTATACATCACACCTGGATGCTACAAGGCCAGGTGCTGGCTTGGGGGTGGAGGAGAGAATGATCACCTTGGAGATTTACAGCAGAGGTTTAAACGAGATGGAGGGGAATGTACCGACCCCCCCCTCTTCCCCGCAGCCCCTGTCTCCGCCCAGCAATCACAATAAAATTCAAAACACAACCCTGTCAAATGCAGGCATTACCACCACTCCCACCCCACCCCCCACCCCCAATAATCATCCCAGGGAATAGATCCCTGAATCACAAAGTCAACATTACATACTTCATTTCAATACATTAAGGCAAAAGGACTCAATGCTGTGGTTCTCAATGCTTCCAGGATCAGTCCGCCAACAGCCCCTCCTTCACCCCCTCTCAGAGAACCAGAAGTCCTGCCTCCCCCCTCCCCCCCCCCATGGCCAAACCCAAGTAACCTTTGGAGGAAATCAAGATTTCCTAGGTGGTTCCTAAACCAACTTCTTCAAATGTGGGAGGCCTCACTTGCTGTTCGTATGAGGATTAGAATCTTGGCTAGTAGTGACATCTGCTTTCTGTTTTGTCTTAATGAAATAGCCACACTTCTTCAAAATGCGGGGAAGGTTGCCCTGTCCCCCTCAGTGAACTTCATCTCCCGCTTTCAGGAATGCTTCATGCTTTAAGCCTCTGAGCTGCTGCCTCTCCAAGGGCACATCCCACATTACGGGAGATGCTGAGAGGCACCTGTTATGCAGTTCCAGTGATTCTAGAGAAAGAAACTGGAAACTCTGGTGAATTTGGGATGAATGGAGCAGTGTTCTTAGGCTCTTGCCAAAGATGCTACTGTGTGGAAGCCACAAGTAAGCTGGGCCTGTAATTCTTTCTGCCCTTCTTTCTGGGCAATGCAGAAAATTTCTCAAGTTTCCCCAAGACGACAAGAATTGCTACATCGTCCTTCTAAAACAGGAGACCTCCGTTACCCCTGGTCCCAAGTGTAGACCATTAGCTCCCCACCCATATACTCCAGGGTAGATGCCCTTTCCACCTCCTGCCTGTCTTTAGACTTCTTGTTCACTAGATCTGTTCCCCCACACCACCCAGCATTTATTTCCCTATCAAGCCACCCATTCCACATTTCAAGTCACTAGCTGTCTTTTCCAGGGATCTGGGAAGTTTGCCCCTTCCACAGATCCTTCACTCCTCTTTCCCACTCCTAGCGAACCCAAGAACCTTGCCCCAACCCTCCTCCCCATAACCCCCCCCAAAGTCTAACACTGTTAATTCTCTGCCTTTCTTTCCCAGAGCTGGACTGTGACCCCATGAGGGCCACCCACGCGAGAAGCTGAGAACAGCAGCACGGACTCCTCGCCTGAAGCTGGAGAAGAGACCAGTGTTTTCCTGCCTCTCGGTAACATCATTTTTTGGAAGACATTCTAAAGTTTGTTTCGTTTTGCTCCCTCGCTGGGGCCTGTGGATGGGAAGGGCCGGTGCGACCAGTCCGACGAGACAAGAGCCCTTTACTTTTAAGAAGAGTAAGAAGAAGAAAAGATGGCCGCATAAAGGTGCAATGCCGGCAGCACGTCATTAGCCACACAGTGAGGGAGAGGGAGCTATCACCACGTGGCACTAAAGTGTGGCATCGGTGGCTGCTGGGCCGTGGAGGGGCAGGAAACTGCACGTCTGGAGCCAAGCAATGAGGCCACGCGTTATGGAGCTGTGGCTTTTGGAGGCACAGTAGAAATAGCCACATGGCATGTCCAGAGTGTGGCAGCAAAAGGGTGGGGGACCCACAGGGGGTGCAAGTGGGTGGGACAGTGATGCGGCAAGAGGCATCCTGAGAGGGAGGCACAGAGCCACAGGGCGCAGAGCCCTGGCATCAGAAGGGTTAACCCAGCCATGCAAATTGGTTGATGTGCAACTCCACTCAAAATATCCAGCAGACGACCAGTCCATCACTCAATATTGTTGGTATAACTTTGCCCCCGTCTATTTTGTCCTTAGTTTCACCCCTCACCCATAGTCTCTTGTATCAAAACGGTGGCTGGCTCCTTCCCACTCATTCTGTGGTCTAGCTATTCCTGTTGGTGGTTTCTAGTCTTTCTAGGGTTTTCTGCCACCTCTCCACACACACTTGTGGCCTTCAGAGTCCAGATCCAGCCCCCTTCTCTTTTTTTAGGCTGCAGGGAGCCACATACAGTAATATCTCTCAGAATAGTTGCTCATGTAGATTTCTTGATCCTGTATTTTTCCCAAGCTGGCAGGGGGCAAGCGTGCTTGCTGAGAACAGACGCTTTCCCTGGAGATACAAGCACTTGCAACCTTGGTTGCACCATTCGAGCATCATCCTTGCCCTGCGTTTTCCAACAAGGGATACAAGTTCCCCTTGTTTAATAAAAGCAAAGCTGAAACTTTTAAGGTTTGGTGAATATCCTGGCTGCCCATGTAAGTTTATTTGCAGAGGGGGCCTACCACCAGTTGGATTTTTCTTTTCTTTTTTGCATGCCTGGGTTAATTGTGTGATCATGAATGGGAAAGAGTACATTGCTGGTCTCAACGGGTGTCAGATGTGCAAGTTACCCAACATCATGGAAATGGGTGTGTGTGTGCCAGGATCCACATGGTACACAAATATGGCGTGGCTCAAAAAAGCAGTGTGCTACGCCGTTGTTGATTGTGGGAAGAGGAGGACTTTGCTGTCTGGCACAGAAATAGTTTTTAAGGAGCAAGAGGCCAGCTGCGTGGCCCAGGTGTGACAGGGTGGTGGCGGTGGCGGCAGCTAGCGGTAGTCAGCCACAACATAGGCGAGGTGCTGAAATGGGGCCACCACAAAGCCTACACCGCTGTACGAGTCCTGCAGACTTCCCCACAGCTCATAATCCCTGACGTGAAGACTGGGAAGGCAGGCAGGTCAAGGGGTCCCCTGCCCCCCTTTCCTTCTCCCCTGGGAAAGAGCAACTTACTATGGATCCCAGCAAAGAGCAGCAGCAAGAACCCCCTTTATCCTATTTGCATTCTGCAAAAAAGCTGTCCATGAGCTGGGTCCTGGCATTGGCTATATGCGTGCATGTGGGGGGGGGGGGAGAGCAATTTATGGAGCAGCCCCACCCCACCCACTGGACTCTGTTTCTTTGGCAGCTGAGCATATGGGAGGGGTAAGGGATGCTCCAACCACAGCACAGATGTGGTCAATATGTAAAATTCCCCCCCCCACCCCAAGTTTGGGCTGGTAGTAGGAAAACATGATGCTCAAGGAGAGCAGAGACCGAGAGTGGGAGAATTTACCTCTAGCCTACATTCTGCCCCTTTCCAGCTCCTTTCGTCCTTGCTACTGTCCGGAGCTAGAATGTTGCCACAGATACTCCCCAGGTTGAAGAATGTGAGAGACGCCCCCCTCAAACTTTGCTGGGGAATTACTCAAATGCACATCTCCGTATTTGGAAGTACAGAAATATGAGTCATGTGCAAATGGAAGCGATTTTGAAATGAAAGTAAGATGAAGTCTGTTGTTGAACCTGAGAATGCGAGGTGTGGAGCAGGCGCACAATAGCATGGAGGTATATAACATGCATGAACCAAACCACAAGTTGTTATGAAGGAACAGCATTTGCACACTGCTATGGTCAGGATTGTGTGTACTCTGTGGTAGAAAGAGATGGGGCAAGGAAGAGCCATTTATTTAGCTGGATATTATGCATTCTGGGTGTCCTGGGTTTGTCCATTAAGGAGCCCTACAATATACAAGCATCAAATATGATCAGGTTTCCTATGGGTGGTGTACAGACTTGAGATCAGGCATTCAAGTGGTCTCTATGAAAAATATTAATCATATTAACAGGAAGTGATTATTGTAGGCAAGCCAATGCCTTTGATTAGTGATCACCACACCAGGTATCAAGAATGGCTTGCAAATGCAGATTACATTCCATCTTTATGCTGAAGTGAAGATGTAGGAGCTTGCACTTCAGCTGAAACATAGCTTGGTCTTTGTGCAGGTCATTTCAATGCACACCACTTTATGGGAACCAGCCCACCTTCTTCTGCCCCACTGTAGGATTAAGCCACACACAACTCATTCCTTAGAAGTAAACTAAATGGCAAAGGCAGATGTACCACAGAACTAAACAAAGTTGGCTGTCTCATAGGAGTCAATTATTACAGTAAAAAATCATTCCACAAGGTTTTGGCCATAATAGCAGAGGGATGACCCATTTCCTTTTATATAGCTTTTATCCACAACCCTTTGCGTAGGATCAGCACATCCAATCTCTTCCCAACAGGATCGGAACACAAAGGACCACCCCACCCATCAAGTCACTTTGAATAGTCTTGCAACTGGCCCCATTTCTGGAATATCAACATGTGCTGCTTTCTGACAGCTGTTCTTATACTATAGAAATAACCTGGAACAGGTGGATCATAGGCTGTACCCCATGCACTAGTGTTGCTCATTTCCCTCCTTCAAGACAATGCTGGCATCACTCCCTGCAATACTGCCGATTTCAAGCAATCCTGGCTACAGAATTCCAGTAGCCCTGGTGTGGAACGCAGCCTCTCAAAAAGGGCAAACCCACACTCTTTGGTCAACAAAGAGAGCCAGTTTGGTCTAGTGGTTAAGGTGCTGGGCTAGAAACTGGGAGCCTGTGAGTTCTAGTCCCACCTTAGGCAGGAAAGCCGGCTGGGTGACCGTGGGCCAGTCACTCTCTCTCACCTCACAGGGTTGCTCTTGTGGGGAAAATAGGAGGAGGAAGGAATATTAGGTACGGTATGTTCGCTGCCTTGAGTTATTTATAAAAATAAAGGCGGGATAAAAAAAAACATACTCAGTGACCGTCTTGATTTGTAGACAGGGCATGCCCAGTGCACAAACTAGACAAGAGCTTTGCTCTTATGCCTGGGTTTGGTACTATCAAAGATGCTTCCTGCCTTTCTAAAAAGGTTATGTGCAATGGGAATCAGAACTGTGCAACCATGGAGCGGAAATTTTTATGACAAGCAGGCAGAGTAGAAGTGCAAGACTGTAACATGCCATGGGTGAGAGTCACAGCAGTGCATCTACTTTGAACAAGTATATCATTTTAGTTTCTTTGAAGTCAAGCTTAATTCTTAGTGACTTCGTGGACATGTCTATGCAGTTTTCTTGGCCACAGTAGCATTCTGCCACTGCTTTCTTCTGGGATGGCTGACATCCCAGTGTAGCCTACTATCTTGGTATCCCCTGAAGATGTCCCATCTATGTACTAATCTGGACCAATCTGGCTTATCTTCCAAGTCCAAAGTCAGACAGGTGCTGCTACTAGGACCAATTTCCCTCCATCCACTGAAAATTCAGAAAGCAAGTTTCTAGCAGTTAATAATTATTGTCTTTATCCAAAAAGAAGACATTAAATTTAGGACGCCCTCCCCGGATAAAAGGAAGACAGGAAGACAGAGAGAGAGAGGGGGGGGGGAGGGAGGGAGGGAGGGAGAGAGAGAGAGAAAGAAAAGACGACAAAAAACCTGTGCAATGCCCTTCTTCCCCACACTGTCCATCTAGGCTGTTTCTCCCAACCCATCAATAAATGCTTGCATGTGACACATTTGTATATGCATATGCATGTATGTATGTGGACACACACACACACACACACCCTGCAGAAGCCACATCCCCAAAACGGCCAAGGCAGGACACAAAATTGTTAACTTACACTCAATCTGCTTAAACCAGCCGTTCTCACAGAGAGAAACAAACACAAACACACACACACTCCCTTTCCTTCTTCCAGCAACAAAGAAAGTAACAATAACATGAGAGGATAAAGATAAACCTGATGGAGAAGGAGAAAGAGGAAGAGGCAACTGAACCAGAAAAAGGTGAAAAGAGAAAAGCAGGAACAAAAGCAAATGGAAGTAAGGCAAAGAAATAACTGAACAGAGATAGAGAGAAAAGCCCTATTTAGGCATCACAAATAAGGTTGAAGTTCACCAGGTAAGCAGCCCCTCACAAGTGATGGCTTATCTTCCAAGGCACCCATGCTTTTCAGTAGCTATGTCCACAAATTCTTTTCAGGTAATTTAAGAGCCCACTCCAATTCACAGGTAATTATTGGGAGAAGGAACCCAATCTTCCTACCAGGTAAGTACAACACTCAAATGATCTGGACGATATATAATTATTCCCCTACCCCCAAAGATCTGGAAGTCAAGGAGGGAAAGAGTCCGTAAGATTTCTAATGAGCCAGGCAGACACTGAAGCCCTCCCCAGAGAATACGTTTTGCAAAGTAAGCAAATGTATGCAAATTTCATTTTCTTGTAGGAGGTCTTTTGTTTCTTTTTAACGGCAGAGTACTTAACAATCCTGGTAATTGTGGAGATGTACAGAGCAAGCTGTTACATGGTTCGATGAACTGATGTGCAAATAGCAGCTGCTACATAAGGGCCATCAGCAACAACAGGGAGGATGAGGGATGGGCGCAGGTAGAAGCTGCCGCACTACTGGATGACTGATACCAGCCATCTGAGTGGCAAAGCTGGTGGCTATGCTGATGGAGAATGAAGAGCCAGTGTATGTGTACAACTATAAACACACACACCTGGGAAGTGATGATACACAGGTTAAGTGTTCATACTCTCATGTCAGTGCTGTTGGCTGGATATATGAAATGGGCAAATTGCTACATGGCAACGCAACAGAGAAAAGTGCACACCCATGAGGGTGCCCAGGCAGGCTTTGGTGAGCTTCTCCAAGATCCCCCACTCTACCCTCACCCCCACAGGGTCTCTCTTCACCGCTTCCCCGGTGCCCGGCCCCGCAGCTGCAACCCCACCTCCTTTGTTCTCCCCATGGTGGAGGTCCATTGTACATTCAGGCAAGAGGCTCCCCTGGGGCAGGGCAGTTTCCCCCATCACCTCTCCAGAAAGAACTTGAGGGCACGGGCGATGTTCATGCGATGCCCAACTCGCGTCACGCCCAGGTCAATGAAATCTTCCTTGGTGAGCGAAGGCAGGTGAGAGCCATCGATTTCGTTGTCCAGGAATCGATCACGGTGCTCCCCCAGCTTCAGGTACTCCAGCCAGTCAGCCACATCATATTTAGTCCAGAAAGGCAGCGGCTTGGAGCCAAACGGCTTGTCCGTGGCTGGAGGCAGGAAGTGGGTCGGAGACAGGGAACGGCTGCCTGAAGGGAAGCTGGGGAAGGGATGCTCACCCCCAGAAGTGGGCGAACCACGGAGGTCAAAGACGCCAGTATAGATGGGCACGGAAGGCAGGATGGGAAGAGAGGAAGGCCTTGGGGTGGGGCTAATCTTGTGCTCACTGGGCAGGGCAGCTGGGCTGGGGGCCCGTCGCAGGGAAGGACGGATGTCAAAGTCCACACTTTTGGGATGCTTGCCCTGGGGGGACTTAGGCCAGTTGTGGAAAAGGCTGCTTACAGGCTTGGAGGAAATCAGTGATGGGGATGTCTCATCTGGGAGCCTGCAGGGAAAGAAGACAAGGAAGGTGAGATGGTGAGCATCTACCGTGTTCCCTGCTGGAAGAGAATTAAGTAGGAATTCTTAGTCTAGGCAGGTGCTTCCAATGAATTGACTCTCATGGACTTTTACCGACATATTTCTCTAAGGTGCAGAGTTCAGGGTAGAGTAGAGATAATGCTTAAGTGCATCAATATTCAGTAATAATGATATTAGATCCATTAATATTAATCTTGTATTTCTTTACATTATCCCAAGGACGGGGCACTCCACTCCGGTGTTGGGATGACTACTAAAGAAATCCCAGTCAATTTGGATGACAGCAGCTAGGAATTCTGGGAACTGAATTCCCAACACATCTGAAGGGTGCCATTTTGAAGAAAACCTACTCTGTTGCTAACTTGGGAGAATCTGGAATCTGTGGTAGATACAGAGCATTGCTACAAAGAAAATGTAACATGATCGTATATTATTGGGATCTCTGCTTTATAGTCCTTGATGAGACTAAGGGATACCACTACTGTGGAATAGGAATCAGCTGAGCAAGAAACCCATGCCAGGCATGCTTCAACCGGGATACAGGAGTAGTATATGGTATCGGAGGAACTGCATTGTATTCTCCCAGCGCTGATGTGACTGTGGATGAATGAAATAATGGAGCAAATGAAATTTTGTGATACAACTGCGTTGAATGGAAAGGAGAGATGCTACAGACCCTCAGTGCCCATGACCCTCTATAATTATGTGTGTTTACAGGTGTATGTAAGGCTGGCTGGGGAATTCTGGGAGTTGAAGTCCACACATCTTCAAGTTGCCAACGTTGAGAAACCCTGGTCTACAGCATAACAGCAGCTACTTTGAAGGAGTAGAAAAAGGTGCAGGCAGCTTTAATAATGAAAGAGATGAACCAGGGGTAGAAGATTCCATGACACAAAAGGGGCAAAGGTGTAAGGATAAGCCGATAATCAGTAAGTTAGTGACAGAAAAATAGGTCACTGGATCTGTTCCACTACCCTTTCCTTTTCTAAAGAACCAAAAAGTCAAGAGCTCTGACCTTCCAAAATGTGCTAGGAACTTTGAATCCAAGGTTGTGCTGGAAAGAACGCAAGTTAAGGCACCAGGCTAGAAACCGGGAGACTATGGCCTCAGGCACGAAAGCCGGCTGGGTGACCTTGGGCCAGTCCCTCTCTCTCTGCCCAACTCACCTGACAGGGTTGTTGTTGTGGGGAAAATAGGAGGAGGAAGGAGTATTAGGTGTGTTCCCTGCCTTGAGTGATTTATAAAAATAATAAAGGTGGGATAAAAAAAATCTAAAAAAAAAAAGCCTGTTATCTTCTATCAGCGTTGGATGGCAACTGTTATCATCCCTCATTGGAAGCTGGGGGCAATATATCAGGTACCACCAGGTTGGGACAGGCCTTTGTTCCTAGGAATCCTTCAACTCAAGTATCTGTTATACTGGCTTGCCGCTTATTAGTCTTCCCCCAAGTTCTAGCTGCAGTTCAGAACAGAGATCTGTACGCTGATTTTTTTTTTAAAAAAAGCTTTCCCCTAAAATTCATTTGAGAGATGGCGTGGGTTTTCCTTTTGGGTTTATGCCCAATACAATTCTCTCTTCTGCTCTCCCAGCTGTTAGGCTTACTGAGACTAGCAGAAGGACTTGTCTTCTCCTCCCCCTGTGGGCTACTGTGCAGCCCAAGCAAAGGAGAGGACGACAGTAAAAGATCTCGCACGAAACCCTGAGCTGGCTCTGATGGCAATACTTGGCCCACTTCAGACCTGGAACCAACAGAGAACACTTTAGAATGCAGTCTAACCCTTTGCAGTGCAAGAGTTTCATGGCAAGCACAAGGGAGGATTCAGCAGGCAGGCCTGGTGGAATGGAGTTCAATTAAACTGTGAAATTCACTAGCACAAGACGGTGCAATGGATCTTAACCTAGACTGCCTTAAGGGAAAGTAGACAAATCCCAAAAGTATAAGGCTAGCAAAGGCTACGAGTCATACTGGCTAAATGGCGCTGAATATTGGTTGCTGGGAAACTGAGGTGGGGAGAGGTAGTATTCTCATATCCCTACTTAGAGAGTTCTGGGTTTTAAATTTGAAATCCACCCAGAGAACTTCTGAAATCGTACAGAATAAAACTAATACAACCAAGGGTTACAAAAACTTGGTTAGCTGCTTGGGGAAACAGACTGCTGGACTAGACAGACTTTTGCTTTTACAAGTTAATTTTCCTCCCAAACAAATGTGAAAACCACTACACTAGAAATCGTCTTTCTGACACAAACTTTCACCTCCAAGTGGGAAATCTCACATGCATGCAAATATCTGTTTGTACCACGCAGCCCACATATCTTCTGATTCACTACAGCTAATGCAGCCATTAGGGTTGCAATATGTTGTCTAAGTGCGATACACACAGAAAACAGAGGAGGCTTGTGAAATGATAGGTTAATTTCAGCTTTGTGGCTCAAGAAGTTGCAAGGCCTGGCATACCTGACCATTCTTCCCAAAAACCAGCAATTTGGAAAAAGGCATTGTATACGGTCCCAAGGTTCTGGTGGCATGAGGAACTGCCTTGAAAATGAGAACCCCAAACACGTTCTACGGAATGACTTTCACGTGAAACCTCCAACAACAGGTATCGGGCTAATAAGCTTGTTGACTTCTTTCACTAATATAACTGATTGAACTAGGGAATTAATTGTATCTTTTTAAAGGTATGCACTTACAAAAAGGAATTCTGCTTAACTGCAAGATTCCTGGTACACGTGTTCATATCTGTTTTTTTTTTTTTAAGGGCATGCCATATAATTTGTTTCATTATTTGTAGATGTTAAAAGGTAAAGGTTCCCCCACACAGTCGTGTCCAACTCTAGGGGCTGGTGCTCATCTCCGTTTCTTAGTCAAAGAGCCAGCATTGTCTGAAGATGCTTCTGTGGTCATGTGGCCGGCATGACGCGCATGGAACGCTGTTACCTACCCACCGAAGTGGTACCTATTAATCTACTTGCATTTGCATGCTTTCGAATTGCTAGGTTGGCAAGAGCTGGGGCGAGTGCGGGAGCTCACTCCGTCACGTGGTGCTCGGATCTCGAACCTCCGAACTTGCGACCTTCCGACTGACAAGCCTGGCGTCTTAACCGCTGAGCCATCGCGCCCCGTATATATTGTTATGTATCTACGTATTGTAGATGTTACCACATTGCAAATTCTAAAACTTGACATTTGGGGAAAATCCCTGATTATCATCAGTCAGAAGACATCTTTGCCTAAGTATGTCCACATATAGACAACAAAGTCTATAATGCATGTGCAAGCTGTGAACGCATGAATACAGGGGGACTTTATAAATACATGCATGCCTTTGTAATCATGCCCTTTTGGACATGAGTGCTTGCTTGTACACAGAATGGCCATGTGTGCCTAAGAATTTGAAATCTATTCTGCCTGCACGTAAGAGCAACCAGAGGAATGCACAAAATGGTCAGCAAGTGCACACAGCTGTTAAGCCAGGGGTGTACAGCAAACGTACGTACAAGAAGGTACCATGTACACACCACTATTTGGACATGAAGTATGAACGGCTTTGCATGTGGCACAACCTTGCCTTGTGCTTGCCAGCATACCAGATGATGTAATGGTGGTCAAAAAAACGAACAGAAAAGAACAGAAATCATAAAAAAGCAAGCACTGACGGGAGAATGAGAAAAGGAGACAAACCCAACTGAAACACGAGATGCAGCATGCACGGGGCTGGCTTCCTGCTTCCTGCTCCTCCTCCTGCTCCGGCCGACTAATACCTTTGCCTCTGCAGGGAGCTGGGTCTCTCGGGACCGAAGGAAGCCACAGCGTCAGGAGGTCGTGACCACGACACCCCGCCCATCTGCTGCAGCTTGGTGCTCAGCTCGCTAATGATGCTCGCCTTCACGGTGGACATGGGCGACACCTTGGGCTCCTCCCAGGGCAGTGGAGATTTCTGCGGCAGCTCTTTGCCAGGCTCGATGGCTGCTGGCTGCTGGTGGTACGGCGGGGCAGGCGTGAGGGCGAACATGTTCTCAGTACAGGCCGAAACTGAGATGGTGGAGCTGGTAGGGGTAGCCACCGGCAAGCGGCCTGGGAATGGCCGGGAGCGTAGTTTGGTCTGCAGCGGACTCTTGTCTATGCTGCCGCTGCTGCCACTGCCGCCGCCTACTCCACCACTGCCGCCACTGCTCCCCCCGAAAGCCTGGCCATCCAAGTAGGTGATGTAGGTGTCCAAGAGTTCTGTGCCCTCCCCAGACATGCTGGACAGCGTTGAGACGCTGCTGATGGTCTCCAGGTGATGGTCACTGCTACTTCGACTGTCCACCTCCTCAATTCCCGAGTCGGTTACTGCTTCTGGTGCTTCTGCTGCAGGGATGGCGATGGATGAAACCACGGAAGAAAAGTTGACGTGAGGGGGCTCCTTGGTTTCTGCGGTACCAGCTTGGGTCAAAGTGGCCACCTCACTGTCATAGGAGGTCAGGCTAGAGGCCGTAGAATCCAAGGTGGCCGGGGCAGGCGGAGCGGCCGGAGGGGCTCCTGCTGGGGGCAGTTCATTGGCCGCCTTGGGGGGAGATTCAGGTTTATCAAAGCTATTGGAGAACTCAAGGGGTGGTGGAAGCGGCTCTGTGAAGACGAAGTCATCATCAACGTCAATGGAAGGGGCAGGGGGGGGCAGCACCAACAGGGGGAGTCCATTCTCTTCGGCCACTCGCTCCATTGGCGGGGCAGCCACTTCTGCTTTCCCACTCTCGTGGCTGCTCTCCTCCTCCTCCTCCTCTTCCTCCTCCGCTGGGCGGCAGTTCTCCACAAAACGCACGTGTAGCTCTAGCTTCTCTCCGTCTTCAGGCCGTTTTTCCCAAGGGGTGGCTCTGGCTGAGGCTGGAGGTGGCTGCTGCTCAGGGGGGTGATGCGGGGGGCTCTCCTGCTCCTTCCGGGGCGACGCAGGCCGCTGGTGGTGAGGCTGCTGCTCTGATGTCTCCCAGAGGCGCAAGATGGAGCTGCCAGGAGACTCGGGGGTTTTAGGGGCCTCCCCAAACCGGGGAGAGGATGGGCGTGAGTGCCTCTCTTCTCGGCTCTCCTGCTGGGACTGGGACTCCTTTAAAGCCCGCTCACGGGCTACTAATGCTAGTCCCAAGGGGGACCCAGGATCTAAGATCTTGCCAGTCAGTGGGTGAATGAGAGGAGTCGAATGGGGCTGGAGTTGTGGCAAGAAACTTGAACACACTGAAGTGAAGGCACTGGTAGTGCTGGCTCCGTACGTTTTGCGAGACTGAAGATAACTGGGGCTGCTCCCACCGGCACCGCTAAAGCCAGGAGCCATGTTCAGCTGGATGTATGGCTCGCTGGAAAACATGCCTTCGTCAATGGATTTGGAGTGGCGGAGCCGGGGAACAGGCATCTGCTGGGACTCATCGTCCGGCTGCTCAGTGGAGAGGAAGAGGGCAGACTTGCGGCGAGCCTCACTGTACCACTCGCGGTCTCGTCGGGCAGCGCCAACCAGGGCTGCCCCGAACTGACTGGTGAAATCCATGCTGTTATGAAGCTGGAGCGATGGGACTGGCACCACAGGCTCTGGCTGGGACTCTGCCTCCATGCTGCTTCCCTGGCTACTGCGCCCGCTGCTGCTGGTCGAAGGGGCTTTAATTATGATGGTGGGTATTGGGATGGAGCTCTTCTCCGACGGCGCGGATGACGTGGATGGGGAGGACGATGCTTGCATCTGGGAAGAGGGGGCACCCTGCTGCTGGCGCTGCTCATCCTCCACTTTGGTCTGCTTGACCAGCGGGCCTTTGCGGCGCATGGGCTTGGTGGGAACATACATGGCGGTGCTGGTGGCCCGTGGGGGCAGGTTATAATATCGCAGGTCGGGGGTGTGGCCCCTCCATCCACGTGCAGTGGCCCCTTCCGCTCCTTGCTCAGACTCTTGGCGGTAAAGGGACATTTTGTCACGGACACGGGGAGGTGGCTCATACGCTGGTTCCTGATGAAGAGAAGCCGAGTACAACTTGGCCTCAGTGCTGGGATTGAAGGTTGAGCGGGCCGAGGGAGTAGCCCGGCCAGATGCGGAGGGTGAGGTGCTGCTGTACGGAGGGTCGGGAGGGGAGGTGGTTGGAGGGGGGGGGATGTCTTCGGAACCAGGGACCGAAAGGCTGCGGCTGAACTTCATAACGGGGGGAGCGAGGTAGGGCTTCTCATCCTCAGCAGCTCCTGTGGGGGAAGCAATGCTACCATCACTGCATACCGCCAGAAGAGGGGCATTTCTCCCCTCCCGTCTGAGCTCTTCCTTATTTATTTCCATGCGATGTTGACGTATTTCACATTTACTCTAACCTAATCCCATGGGAATGTTTTCTTTTACTGACTCTGGTTGTCCCTAAGACATAAAAAGCTTTTTCACACCAGCCCACCACATGATAAATGTTTCAAGTGGTTAGACTATTCTGTGAAAATCACTGTTTCATGGGTAACATGGTCATGCCTCATTGGATTGCAGCAGCAGCACATTTTTTGTTCACTGTGGTCACAGATGGGGGCTGGTTGGTGGGTCCCCGTCAAACACACGCACAACTTACATATACGCACTGTCTATTTACACTGGGGCATGAATCCATAGGCACACACAAAGAAAATTTATCTCCTTCCCCTCTTCTGTAGGGATGTCATTGTTTCTAAGGGTGGAAGATGCCTACTAACTTAACGAGGTTGGAGCTGCTGCTGCTATTCTAGAAAGCCCCGTTTCTGCAAGGCCAGTGACCACAGAAGCCTTTCCAGGCAGAAGCCAGTGTCATATGGTCTAGCTTCTGTTCCGAGAGGGCTCCATGGGCACCAAAGCTTTCAGGAAGAGACTAATTTCCTGAGTTCTTGTTTCTTGCAAGGCCTAATAAGGGTACAGCCCACTCAGTACAAAGGAAAGAATGTCAGACAATCTGTCCTCCACACTGAGAGGGCTCTGGCTGCTAGACCGTTCCCCCCCTCCAAAAAAAGGAGGTTCCAGGAAATTGGCAGCGGATGAAGTACTGCTAAGTCAGACAAATAGGAAAGGGAGAATGGCTGGGGTGTCTGTGGCAGGCCAAAGACCTTAGAGGACCGCAGTCCTTCTCTTCCCAACATTCTTCTCCAGGCTCAAATACAGTTCCCACTTCGCTCCCTCTAGACCCCATCTCACCAATAGATTTCTGGCGAAGCATCATGCCAGGAGGATGGCTAGTTGGTAAGTAGGATGGACGCTCATAACTGGCCTGACCAAGACGGTGTTGTTCAAAACTGGGCTGAAAGAAAAGAAAAAACGAGAGAGAAGAAGGCCAAGAACTGGTAAGAGAAGACAAAATGATGAAGTATTTACAGAACTTAGAAACCACCATAGTTAATTATTTCTTTTACTAGTAGTGAATTCAGTTGGCAAATGCCCCCCACAATGAAACCAATATAGAGCTACTAGGAAGTTACTTGATTGGAGAAGTCCCAAAAGTTGTAGACATAACCCCTGCCCCCTCCCCAGATGCCAGTCAGAAAAAGCAAGAGAGGAAGAGTGGTGGAGTAAGAGTTTAATGGCCTGCTTGGAGACAATGGCTAAAATCTTCAATAGGAGCGCTGCTATCAGGACAATGAATACACTGCAAAAATTTCTTATACCTCCCCAATGTCAAATAATCACAATGCTTTGATATACAATATTTCAACAATTCTTGCATTATTAGCATTGCTTAGTAACATTAACAACTAATTTACAAATTTATAACACCTTTTCTAAGATGTCAGAGTTCTGTATATGGTTCTCCTTCTTCCCTATTTTATTTTCACAGCAGATTGTTGAAGCAGACTTGACCAAGAGTGTGTGACTGACAGAGGTCCATAGTCACGAACACATTTTGTGATTGAATAGAGATTTGAACTCAGATCCCCTGCAATGAAGATAGTTCAGCAGGCTACAGTTACAGAACAAAAGCTCTGTGGGTGTGTTAAATGGTCAATCTTCCATCTAAAAGAGATTCTAATTTGGAGAACTGAACCAGGACCTCACAACTCCTCTTGGATATACTGTAGCTGTACTATCTTCAGTACCATCAATATCTTTCTAAAATTAAAGGAGATTTTCCCAGCTTTGTGGGAAAACACAAGATTTTGGACTCGAGCAATAAACGCATCCAGCCCTATCCCTTTCAATGCTTTTTTTCCTTTGTTCTTGCAGATATTTGCACATCTGGAACCTTGCATGTACATAACCTCAATCTCTGGCTCTCTCTAACAGCAGTTTCTCTCCCACCTTTCCAATTATAGGTAGTGAGTTCAGCATTTGAAGTAATACATGTTGGAAATACAAACACTGTTCTTTAAGAGGAGGCAACCAACACCGACATCCCTGTTGCCAAATTCTATGCTCAATGGAGTCTAGCCAAGGGCTCTCCAGCCCAGCAGGCATCCCAAGTAACTTTTCAGAGACCTGATGACATTAAAAACTGTTACAGCATCATAGCATTTTCAAATAAAGAATTCCTCAAAATGTAAGCATTAGGTAGCAGAATCAATCAGATGCTGCTTCCAGGGGCATTCAAGCAACGACAGTGGATGGAAATGGGTAGGCCTACTGTTGCTCATTTGGCATGTATCCACAAAGTTCGATTCAGTTGCCTGGTGCATATAGTTTGAGGAACTATTTATTTACACCCGTGTGTGCATAGGAAAGTATATTCAGATGCCTTGATGTGTCTACACCAGGGCTTTCCAAAGTGCCGCCGCTGGCGACACACCAGCGGCGGCGGCGCGCGCACGGCGGCGGTACGGGGGGTGCACATGCACGGCAGCGGCGCAGGGGGGCGTACGGTGGCGCGCGTGTGTATGGTGGCGGCGGCAGCAGCCTCTGCTAAAACGCAGAAGCACAGATGCCGCGCCGCTGCCGCCGTGCATGCGCGCGCCGCCCCGGGTGGTGTGGCGACACACCACGCTGTGTGTGGCGACACACTTTTGTGTCGCGACACACAGTTTGGAAAGCTCTGGTCTACACCTACAAAGATCAGAATGGTGCAAGCCGTGGTGTTCCCTGTGACGCTCTATGGAAGCAAAAGCTGGACTTTGAAGAAGCAGGATAGAAAGAGTACTGACTTCTTGAACTTTGCTGTTGGAGAGAATACCATGGACAGCCAAGAAAACAAACAAATGGATCATCAAACAAATCAACCCAGAATTCTTACTTGAGGCACAAATGACCAGGCTCAAATCATCCTACTTCAAACATATTATGCAAAGCCCTAGCTCCCTGGAAAAGGCTCTAATGCTGGGAAAGGTGGAAGGAGAGAGAAGAGGAGGACAGCCAGCAGCAAGGGGGATGGACTCAGTTAGAGCGGCGATGGGTGCATTGTTGCAAGACCTAAAGGACCAGTTTAGGGGCAAATTGTCATGGAGAAAATCTATCTATGTGGTCACTAAGAGTTGATACCGACTTGCTGCATAATCAATCAATGTGTGCATGCCTGTGTACTTAGGCATATACATATAAGTTTCAAGGCTCAGAAAGCAGAGAGCAGCTCCCAGTAAAAACTGCAACAGCAGAACATTTTAAAAGAAAGCATTCCTCAAAATAAGTGTCAGCAAGCTGAACCAATCTTTATGGGTGCATGCCCAAGGAGGCCTCTTGAGAAATTATAGGCCCATCCTGTTTTTACACAATACCTTCATTGGTTGAGTGCCCTCAGAGATAGTGGGTAGTCCTTTGCTTAACAACCGTTTAGCAACGGTTCAGACTTACGACGGCACTAAACCTGATTTATGACCAGTCCTCGCACTACCACCGTTGCAGCGTCCCGCAGTCATCATTTTCGACCTTCCCAGCAAGCAAAATCAATAGGGAACGCCGTGATTTGCTTAACGACCACGTGGTATGCTTAACAATCATGTGATTCGCTTAATGACCGCTGCAAAAATGGTCATAAAATTGGGTTGGACAACCGCATTGCTTAACGACCAAAATTCTGGGCCCAATTGTGGTTGTTAAGCGAGGACCACCAGTATTACTTGATGGTTCAGCGGAGCTTGTATGTTGAAGTTTGTTTTTTTTAAACATGGTGCATGCCTTCCACTTTTGATTTTTAATCAAGGAGATATTGACAAGTGGAGAAGAAGGAGGGGACAAGCAGTGGCAGAAAAGGAACTGTGACAGCAGCAGAAGAGGGAACAGTGGATGGCAATGTTGCCAAATAAAAACATGAGGGTTGGAGAAAGGATTCCCAAGGAGGACCAGGCTGAAGGCCCCTTCAAATCTCACAGGGCTGTTGTCTGTGTTATATTCAAATTAAATGTATCTGGTATAGCTCTACAAACAAAAGCATTTAATTTGAAGTTTAAACCTTTGCTCTGGAGAACAAAGAGAAAAAACATTACCACCTATGTTGAAAATAGTATGTCTTAACTCTATTTTCTCACTCTTCATAGCAGAATTTCAAAGCAATAAAAAACCCTAACACAACACGAGATCTCATCTTGTTCAGGTCCATGTTCCTGAGTAAGAGAGACAGTGTATAACTGAATGCTTCAGAAATGCTTCAGGAGTGCTTTGGACTTCACATGAACAAGTAACTCTCTGCTATTCTTTTAAGCATGCAGTTTTTTCCAGCTTCCACACAAACCTAAAAAAAGATGCTGCTACTTTAAATATTAAAGATGTGCTGCTTAAATCCAAAGCAACTCTCTGAACCATTTTCAGAATGTGCATAGCCATTTCCACCACCCCCCTCCAATGGAAAACACCTCAAGCCTAGTGAAATACTTTTACCACCTTGCTCAACCTGGTATCCCCCAGACTATACCACTTGAGCATCCATCGTACCTCAGAGGAGAAATAATTCTTGGCAGGGCCCCGTGACTTCCCCAAGGAAGGAAGCCCTCCACTTCCACACCCGTCCCCCACGCTAATTGTCTGTTGAGCTGCTGCCAGGATCTCATCTAATTTATCTGCAAAAAAGAGTGAGAAGGAAGAGGAAAGTCATCATAAAAAGGGGCAAAATTATAGTTGTTACTTTAGCCATCGTTCCTCTTTTTTTAGGTTGCTTCTTAACAGAATCTGTACAACTTTAGTTTCTTTTCTCCTAAAAAATTAAGTCTATGCTAAGGTAAGCTGATTTCACTCCCATGTGGTCTGTTATCATTAATAATTACTACTCACTAGAATCCCCAAGTCCTATCAATATATTTTAAATGTTGAGAAACAGTACACACTCAAGATCTGGATAAGTAAAACAAATCTGGCTAAAGGTAACTTAGATTAGGGGCTAAATAAGCAATATTGCTGGTTTCAATCATAGTTCAGTAAAACTTGGGCTATAAATGGCCCGTAGCTAGGGAGCTCTACCCGCTTCCGTTTGCTACCAGCCATCGGGTAGGTAGCAGAGGAACAAATCACTGCTTCCTGGCAGTCCTCATGGATTCGTGGAAGAAGACTATTCAACTTCACCTCTGAAGCAATACTTGCAGGAAAAATGGCTGTTTACCAACAGCTATTAGCAGCAGGGAACTGGTAATCCTGACTGCTGGGAGGTGGAGGAAGCAAGCAGGAGGATCAGGTTAAAAGCGCCCTGTTTGCTTCAGCAATCCCACACTGTATGCACATAAGCATACAACAGAATGGCGATACAGGAGCGAAAGGGAACACTCAAGGACGTTCAAGGTAGAAGATGGAATGAGTAGGTGTGTCCCAGCCTCATTCTCCTTTGTGGTTCCTGAAATATTACTGGGAGAGTGGTATGGCCTCTCCCATGCCACCCATCCCTGGCATGAATAAAAAGGATTACAGTATTAGAAATCTTGTTTACAGTCCAAATGAACACACAAAATAGACCATAGACATTCTGAGTGCAGGAAGACAGATATTACATGGACACCATTGACACATCTGATTGGCAAAGCATCTAAACACTGTAACATCTTGCCAAATAAGGTTTCCACATTGAAAGTATTCACACAAGCAAGAAGGAATTATGCTTGCTACAAAAAAAACCCCTATGTTCTAGAAAGCTCCAACGATGAACAAGTTTCCTGCCAGCTCACCTTGTAATTATTTTTTCCTTTTTCTGTTGAGTTCTCTCTGAGCATTCTTGAAAAAAATGTGTATTTTTACCCATAGTTCTCAAATGCATTTGTAATGTTGCCCTATCAAGGAAAGCTCTCTGCTTGGTTCCCATTGTATTTTTCTAACTTGTTCTTGGGAAATGGGAAGCAATGCAGGGGATTGCTTTCAGCGGTGGCGTAGGTGTTGCCGCTGGGGTTCAGATATTCTGGTATCTTATATTGTACAGAGAATCTAATACTGCAATCCCTGGGAAACAGAGCTCCAAATAGTTCCTAACTCCATGGAGTGAACCAAAGGGTGCCTGCTCTCTAGCATTATTGCAATCCATGTGAGCATCTAAGCCAGTAATAAATCAAATTTAGGTTGTGTCCTGGATTAACCTGCTTTTTCAGTGTGTAACTCCTGGGCAATCTATTCTAAAGCCAAATGTAGCCTTGATTCATAGCACGTAGATACTGTGGCTGTGATTTATTTAACAGACCATGGTTACAATAAGCTCTTAGCACAACTTATAAACCCAGCCATTGCATACTATACTTCATGGATACAACCATCTTTCCAGCCAAAAGCTACTTACAGTACCAGATAGTAGGCTGGGGATTATATATATACATGCATGGTATCACTAGGAACTGGTGCCTCTTTTCTTCCCTTGAGCAAAGCTAACTGAAACAGATGTTAATGGCTATTTCAACTGCACTGAGATAGCTGAGAAGTGAAGGGTAATGCTCCCCCATCAAGACTGCAAAAAGGAGCATTGGAGGAAGGGGAGAGGTATTAACCAAACTGTCCCACTCGATCATGCAGAGAGGGCATGCTGTGGACCCCGTCGTTAAGGGAATTTCACTTGGCGGGGTCCAGAAGGCGGGCCTTCTCGGCAGTGGCACCCGCCCTTTGGAACATTCTGCACCCGGAGATGAGGCAGGCTCCATCGCTCATGGCCTTCCGGAAGAACTTAAAGACCTGGTTCTGCCGCCTCGCCTGGGATGGGAACGGGAACAGCTCCTCCTGGGGATGGTTAGTGCCATAGAGCCCTTTTAAAATACCATCTTATCGCCTCCCAAATAAATAAATAAATAAATAAACAAACAAACAAACAAACAATAACATAAATAAATAAACTGTTTCCTGTCCTCCAGGGATCTGGATGAAAGTTGTGCTGGGGAAGAAGGCACACAAGCATTTCTGTCTTTATGAATTCTCTTCTTCAACCACAATAGGGGCAATTGTGACAGCAAACTGCTTGTTCCAGGCAAGCTTCTTCTATCTACCATTTGACCTATAACACTTGGAGATGTGTTTATTCTACTGCAACAGAGTGCCTATGACAACACTACAAGGCACTAATTGACTTTCAGAATAAGTTACTATTATTTTTTAAATAAAAATCGCCAAACTCTTATGAGACAGCCTAATCTTGAAAAATCTCCCACGAAATCTCATTAGATTTTGGGTATTTAATTACTTTCTTCGTTATTTAAAAAAAACATATTTTGGCATTTGTGACATTGCATGAACCCACACAGTGGTGGCCCACACTTGAAAAAGCTGCTGATCCCTTGCCTGCAATAACAACAGAATACAAGTGGTCACAAATACTAAAGTGACTTGTACATCTTACACAGTTAAACAGACTGCATAAAGCTTTTTGTGACCCATCCACCCCAGAATCTAAGGATAAGGTCCTCAAGAAGAGCACTATGCTACAGTTATTCCATGGACCCTCCCCTGCCCTTTCCATGTACTACCAGGTTACTGTGCTGTGGTATGTTTGCTACTCACTCAAAGCCATCTGATAGACAGTCCGCTTCTTATCAGTGCCCATCGCTGGCTCGTAATCTGTAGAGACGACAGGAGGGAAGGATGATGGGAGTGCGAGATGCAGACTGGTGATGATGTGTCACAGAAAACTGGCTTCTGGAGCTGTGTGCATGGAAGTGGGTGGCAGCCATGGATAAGAGCATGGGGCAGGGAAGTGTGCAGAGCAGGGCTGGGCGTAGGAGTCAATGAGAGAGAAGCAGGTGGGTCAGGGTGCGTGTGGAGTGGTGGGGAATGTGTGACACTCACCTGTTTTCTTCTTCCAAGGGGAGACTGAATGACGGGAGGGAGATAGCAAGAGGGGAAAAAATTAGCATCTTCGCTTGGGTTGGGACAGACAGCTGGGAAGGAGGCCTGATAGCTCCATTACATTTCAGTATTGATAGAAATTTCCTGGCAGCGGGAAGAACATGTAGGGGGAGAGATGGGACTGAAGCTTTAAGTGGTCTACTGCTGTTTGGAACTGAGGAAGCAGGTGAGGGATTCCTGCTATTCAGGGTTGGAGTCAGAAGCCTAGTTTTAATTAAAAATAAAGCTAAACGTGGAAAATAAACCATTCCTAGCCATGGGGGGGGGTGTAGAAAAAAGGACAAACTTGCACACAGTATTCTACCAAATACTGAGTAAAAAAGTAAAACGGTTAAATAACTGTAAATGCATTAACCATTAATTCTCCAGCAAACTAGTTGGAGAATTCTGGGAGTTGAAGTCCACACATTTTCAAGTTGCCAAGGTTGAGAAACACTGTATTAGACTGTCTACATAGATGTACGTTCTGGCTACTCTGCAATGTCTCTCTACCATTTTAGGTTTTCCTCACTATAAAATAACTACCCATGGGCTGTCTTCTGACCATTTCTTTTCCCAAACCAAAAACGTTAATGACAGCAATGGATGGAACCAAGATGAGATCAAGTTGGGGAGGTCTTCCTAAAATAGTAAGATGGTTGAAAAGAGAGGGGCCTACGTGTGTGAATATGTACGTAATATGGTACATGTATAAACTGCTTAATATTTCTGCTATGACTGGAGCAAAATTCTGGAGGGCAAGAGGGCAGGAGCTCACCTTTCTCCACTGTGATGGACCAAGATTTTGGAAGTTCCAGGCAGCAGTGGATGAACAAAAATAAAGAGGAGGGTGACAAAAGAGAAGCAAAAAATACTGCTCCTGTCCAGCTCATAGCATGCCCAATCCCTAAGTAGGAGATCTGCCAGGATAGTCTCCAGGTTCTGAAGAAAGAAATTTCCATTGCCAACTCTCTCTCTCTCTCTCTCTCTCTCTCCATTTTTTCCCCCCGTTCAATCGCGTCCAATTCTCAGAAACTGCCTGGACAAGTCCCTGCAGTTTTCTTCGCAAGGTTTTTCAGAAGTGGTTTGCCATGGCCTCCTTCCTAGGGCTGAGAGTGAGTGAGTAGCCCAAGGTCACCCAGCTGGTTTTATGCCTAAGGCGGGACTAGAACTCATGGTCTCCCAAGTTTCTAGCCGGATGCCTTAACCACTACCCCAAACTGGCTCTCTTCTTCCCCATTACTCTTCCACAACTAATACCTATAGATGTGTCAAAGTGAACTCCCAGTGGAGAGACAGGAATGACCGAACGGCTGTCCCGCAGATCTGGAAGGCACCATGTTGGGGAAGGCTGGCTAAGCAACTACACAGGATAGCCTTCAAACAGTCCCTATTGGGTTCTAAGTGGGATATCAAAACACTGTAGCATGAATGAAACCATGTGGATCTTCTCAAATTATTATTATGACATAATATATTCCCCAAATGACAAAGAAGCTTCTAGACTGACTTGTTTACTGACTTGTCCAGATTGCTTCTACTCTGCAGCTTTTGTTATCATAACAGAATTCCTGTGGGAGAAGAGGGCATTTTCAGGTTACTGCACCTGTCCTCTTGAATGCTCTGAGGCATCTGTTCTCTATGAAAAGGAATTTCTGAAGTGTGTTTAGGTGGTAGCAGCATGTATCAGAATCAGCACTCATGAACTTGGAACCATGCTAAATTTCTCCCAGAGCTTGAATATAGCATGTCATGGATACCCACCAAAGCCCAGAAGAGAGTCCACTGAGAATCCCCCCTGGCCCGCCTCCTTGCTATTCTTTTCTCCTGCTGCAAATACGTCTATGTGAGAAAAAGCAACGGCTTCCATTCCCTTGCCTTCTTCTTCTGGGCAGCTCTGCAAACTTAGCCCATAGGGAAAGGGCATGCGAATCAAGAAAAAGATGGGCATTTGCCCAGGGGGCTTACAAAAACTGGAGGTGGCACTGAATTCTGCAGTTAAAAGGGGGGGAAATCTATTGTTATATATAAGCTTTGCATGCATATATTCCTACAGATAATAAAGATATATTGGATGGAAAAAATTCAGTATATTTGGTCCAGTTTAGTTTAATGTTTTGCAGGTCCAGGGTAACCAAAGGTACACCCGAAAACCTTGGCGCAAGACCACAACCTACAAAATGGTTCAAAAGGTATTTCTGGCAAATAAATTATAGTTAGCACCCACACTAAAGCATAATTATTTTTACAAAAGTTACAGAAAGATACAAGTGCCAGCTCACATAGATTATATTGTGTTTCTGATACAATGCAGCTTCCTCTCCTATAGCAGACATATACGTATCAGAAATTCAGCATGAAGAGCACTGGGAAGGACAATTCCCTGCATACCACTGGCACAGAAAATGGCAATTCACTGGCAGCCTTACCCATTTCCTCCAACTCCGATGTCATGGATTTGGAACGCAAGGAGATGGCTGGAGGGGGCAACCGTCTTGTCTGCTGTGGTGCAGCTAAAGCAAAAAACAAGCAGCAGCTCTGGGATTTTGTCAGTTGATCCAAACTTGTTCCAACTCCCACCACTAACCTTTCTTCCAACCCACTGGCCCCCTTGCTTTTGAAAATAATGGTTCACAAAGCTTGCTTAACCTGGTTCTTGAATGAATTTATCTGGGGAGTTTGCACAATACACTAAAGTGTAAAGACACCAAATGGACTTAATTCACACAACATGGCTAAGTCAACAAAACAATCAAGCTTTGCATGTTGTGTGAATGCATGTACTTGATTCAGTATGTTGTGTGAACACAAGTTCTTGTCTTTCCCTTCAGCACTCTTCATCTCCTCTTGAAGGCAATGGAGTCTATTCACCTCTCAAGGAATGCAGACACCACCTGCTAACCAACTAGGATCCAGAAGGAAAGGCAACCAGTGTTAAAACCAAAGTAGGAATATCAATTCAGCAGTATGGCAGACCTTGTTATCCCTTGAAGAGATGTAGTCGCTTGCCCCTGAAGAAGAGTCATATGATCTGAAACGCCCTAGGCCAGTGCACTTTTGAAAAGCCTCTAAAAGCTCTATAGTAGATTCAGTGAACCAATCTGTGGCCCTCCAGTTGTGATTGAATTGCTTCCATTCCCTTGGGCAATGATGTTCAGCAACATCTAAAAGTCCACAGGTTCTCCATCCCTGCATGCTGTCTTACCCCATTCTGAAGTTACATTAACACCTCAAGAACCTTCCTACCAGCCCTGTAAAATCACTAAGGCTAGAGCTTAAAATGGCAAAACTGTAAGTAGAAAAGCATTCTTGCATCTTAGGCCCAAGAAGTCCCACTCACCATCGAGAAAACTTCAAGAATACAAGGAAGTTGCCATATAAAGAGTTAGATCCACAGAACCCACCACTATTTCCACTGACTAGCTATGGCTTTCCAGCTAAGAGTCTTTCCCAACTCGAACTATGTTGAAAGATGCCATAATTAATCCTAGGTCTCTCTGCATGCAAAGCAGATCTCTCCCCCCCCCCACTTCCATATTCAGCCCCCTCAGGATCATACACACCCATTTAAGACTCCTTTCCCCACTGAAGAGAATCAGAAGTATCCCAGAATGGTACCTTTCTTCCTCATGGCCTCCTCCATCTCAGGATTCCGTGTTACCATGACAACCTTCACCATCAAGTTGTTGCCCCCTTGTCGAATCATATTGACAACTTGCCTGTGACCAACTTTTACCACATTCTGTCCATTTACCTGAAACAAAAACTTGACATTACTCGTGTGGGTGTGGAGTTTTGGGGATAGTAAAGAATACCTCAATATGCTCATTTCTGAATCACGTGCCCTTGTTACTTTATTCCTCCCTACTACTAACATGCTCCAGCCACCCTCTTGCCATGTATCCTAAGGACTCTATACAGAACAAACTGAATTACTATATGCAGCCTAAAACTTTAGCACTTACATCTCTTTACACAGCAGGGTGAAACCTCTTCACTCAATATACAATTAATTGATAGGATTAATTAAAAAAACAACAACCAGCAGCAGCTACCTTTGGCTTAGATTATGTTAAATAAGATTTAGGTTGATTCACAGAAGGAAAATCCATCAATGGGTATTATTCATGGAAGCCTTTTGAAACTTCCGTTATGGACCAGTCTATCTCTGGTACTAGTTTTTTGGCAGGGCAGGATGAATGGTTGGACACTGTGAGAAAGTAAATGCTGGAAGTAGATGGAACTTGGAATTCTAGGTCTCATCCAACAGGATTCTTCTTTATGACCAATTCTGACTGGTGGGAGGATCATGCATGAGTGTGTATGAAGGATGTAATGAAAGGCATGCATTTGCAGAGTGTACTGATTAATCCATATCCCTCATGAAACATTACACCCCCCCCCAAAAAAAAACCCCACCAGCAGCTACATTGCAAATGTATACTTTCAGTGAGGTAAACAGAAGACATGGAATTATGGAATTAGCAACCAAAAAATAATGGATGTTTTTAAAATTTGGGACCCAGAAGAGTTGCCCAAATAAGCACTGACGTATGTCAATGTATGCGTCAACACATGTGACACTATTACACTGATGGCTGGAAAGCATCTCCAGTGCTATGTATTGATCTTTTTTATCCAGAGGCTGTCACATAGAAACAGGTGCAGGTGTATAGCTTCATTCCTTTACACATTCACAGAGCCATGCAAAGTCCGAGTGGCCAGGCCAGGTGTGAATTTGAAAGAAATTCAGGTGGGATTCCCCTACAGTGCCTCTTTCTCTATGATGCTCCAAAGGATTACGGTTCCCACACCTTCCAACTTCACTTGATCAGCTATACCTTTCAGCAATACTTGACCAATCCATCAAAGCTTGGCCACTCCCATCTTTTCTCAAACATCCTGGTACTTTTCTCCCAGAGTGCCACTGTCTCATCCATTTCACAGGGGAACCATCTGTTGTTTGGGGAATCATCTTTTGTTGTGAGAACCACATCTTGTTGTCTCTTCCAAATTCTGGGACAATTCCAAATGCTTTGTAAGCTTAACCAGAACAAACCTTCCTGCCTTTTTGGCTCGAAAAACACTCCTATTTTTCATATACAAATACATGGCATAAAACTGTACGTCACTATATATTGGCTAGTGACAACATTCTGACACTACTATACTGACAATTCATGGTTCATTTTCTAACAATGCTAAGATTTTGTAAGAAGTCCAAAAAGGAGCATTAGCATTGTGCCAAGCCATTACCTCAATGAGAAAATCACCCATGCGGAGACCAGCTCGCCAAGCCACACCTCCTTCATCCACTGACTCCAGGTACTGTAGAGCAGGGAAAGCAGGCGTGGGTGTGAACTCCTCGATTGGGGTCTGCGCTGTAAAGAGAGAGAGGTGTGAAAAGATGCTTCTGGAAATGAGTGGTTGGGAAGCTGGGGAAGACTGACAGCAGATGGGAGTGCATGTGGTTAGAACCTGGCTTTGGAATTCTGTCATCCTGACCCTCTGTGAAACCGAACCAAATTTGTTTCAAGCACACAATCTGTTTCCATTGCCTCAGAGCACAGGCAAGACTTCTTTTGTTCCCTCATTTCTGAGCATCCAACACTGAGCTCCATGCGTGTTATCTGGGAGAAAAGGAAAGGCTCCAGCCAAGCCTCCAATTTTAGAGTACACTATATACTTGGACTCTCTTGTTAGAAAACTGAGTTCTGTACTTGGACAGTCACATCTTGCACCCACTTCTCTTGATCCTGATACATCTGCTGATATCTCCACAACTTCTAGGGAAAGAGGACATGGTTCCAACGTGAACTGTTCATTCTCTATCAGCTCTTCCTAAAGTCATCCAAAATTTATTTATTTATATTTCATTTTTCATCACCGCCCATCTCACTAAGAGCAATTAAAATTGCTGTAAGCCTTGTAGGTTGGTGGGGAATCACTGTAGAAACAGGTCCCTCTGCATAGGCAGTCAAAGCAGCTAGGGACAACCTGGTCTCCAAGGACGACCCTAAGCCCCCCTCTCACCCTTAGCCCCTCTTAGCACAAAGCCAAATCCTTCGTTGTCCTTCTTCTGAAGCAGCACGGTCTTCTCTTTAATGATGTAATCACTGCAAAAGAAAGAGATGATAGGACAGGTTAGGAGCCAGCTAGGTTTTAAAGGGAATTCCCAATTAGACTTGCCCAGCGCATAGAGAATCAGCAGAGCATAATACGTGGGCCCTGTGTTACTCATATGTTGCCAACGCAGCATCATTCGTTCAGGGAATCTGTAGTGTACCAGGTCTGCACAACTTGCAGGCTCCAACTCTCTCTTCCTCCTCCTCCTCCCTATACTAAGCCCTGACAGTGCAAACATAGCAGGCACCTGCTCACTGTAACAATAGCATCCGTGGGCCAGAGCCAATGAAGACAGCATTGCTCTGGCCAGCATTCCAAAGACACTGCACAGATTTTTGGCTGCACTAAGCCCCACGCTGCAAATGCAAATACTTGCTCACTACCCAGGGATGAGATACCGGAAGTCTCAAAGGGTCTCCACAAACCAAGATGCAAGCAGTACTCCCTCCCTGCAAAAGCAGAAGTCAGTATACAGGAGTGTCTCAGTCACTATCCACTTGAGATATACTGTATAAGGTTGATAACGTATAGCTTTAGCAATACATATATAACAAATGAGCACAAATCTCCTACTGCAAATATATTATACATTGCATGGGACTTCAGCCCTACACAAAGGAAAGTAGGATGGCTAGATAATGCATTTACAGTGTGATGTCATAGTATAGTGGAAATATAGTTTGCTGCTCCAGGCAGCAATTTTAAAACATAGAATATAACTGTGTATCTTCATGGCACTGCACTCCCTTTCCCCATTTCTGCAGAAGCAGTGCAACCAGTGCAGGCAGCCACTTGCTCTGGCTGCAGATACAGCTTTTACAAACACTGCACAGGTAACTGGTGCTGAAAAGACATCCCCTATCCTTTTCCAGGGCTCCAAACCTGCAAATGCAATGCCTGCTGCTCCTTGTGAAAGCATCAGGCGTAGCAGGAAGAGCCCAATGTCACAGATGAACTCCACAGCACAGAACAAAAGTAGAGTACTTAGGTGTCTCACTGTGTGGTCTAGGCTGGTATTGTCCCAAACAAAAGAAAAACAGTTCTCCACACGGAACAGGCTGGCAGGAATCCAGACAATAGGCACAAGTTGTTTAAGTGCCAATTCTACAAACTGTAGTGGTAATGATCAGCACTACTAAGTTGTCAAGGTATCAGACTTCCTTCCAAGTCCACAAAGTTTACTTCTGCTAGTATGAACTCCCAACTTCTGGTTATGTTACACATGCCATACCATGTTTCCTTTGACAACCATATACTGTATGACATCCCCTACTCCAGACCAGCACATCACCCACTGAGCCAGACAAAATCTGTAATCCATACAAGATAGTTCTTCAAAGTTTTTGCTTTTTTCCTCTTTGCCTGTCTGGGGTTCCCCAAAAGGGAAATCATCAAGCACCTTACAGGCCATACAGCTGGTAGGCTTGTGGTGAATTACCCATACTATACTAATTTCTCCTTGTGTTTATTCAGATTAATATATTATTGTTTTTTCAAATTATTCAAATTATTGTACTCACAGATATTCACCAATCATTATTACTATGGCATCTATATGAATTGAATTTATATACATTATTACTAGAACAACTTAAATGTAATAAAAGCATGGAAGATGAGAGAGAAATTTTACAGAAGAACAGAAAACAGTAAGAGGTCAGGAAGCTAAAAACAAACTGTGGAGAAATAGGATTAACTGGAAAAGTAAGAAAAGGGAACTTCAAGCTGCCAAGAAGTAGCTACAGAAACAGGGCGATCTCTGTAAATTAAATAAATGTGATGAAAGTTAGAAAAGACGTAAGACTAAGCAGCAGCTGGATGAAATCTCAAGAGAGCTAAGATGACCAACACCAGGAGATTTAAATCACTAAACCTCTGATCTCTAAAAAAAATCCACTCTTATGGAAGGCCTCTTCTGCTGGACTGATACACATTGATTGTGTATATGAACAGGGAATGTTACTAAGCTCTTTAATACATTTAAGTTGTTCTAAACTTAAATGTTGGTCTCAGGCTTGGGTTGGTCAATGACCCTCCCTAATGATCCTGCACTGAAGGCCTGATCACTCTGGCCTATAGAGGGAGTCATTCATCATCATCATTGGCGATCACTCGTAGCCGAGTAAGATTGTCTTCCAAAGGTAAAATTTTAACAGTGGATCCGTAAGTGGCTGTAAAGGCCAATTCTGGATCCGCACAACCTCCCACAATGAGGGCATAGGTTTCCGGGTGGGAGACGGTCATGATATTATTAATGGCGCTATAGAGGGAGTAAGGTCAATTAAACAGAATTCCTCCTTAACTTTATGCATAACAAATCCATGCACATCAGGCTGCATTCGCTTTGGTGGATCAGAAGTGATGCAGTCTGCTTATAGAATATTCTCTTGAATCTGCATCAAAACATAATATTGGGGCATATAATAGATCCAAAAAGCTAATACATGAGGTGCATAAGACACTGAAGGATGCAGATTTCCTACTTTATGCAGATATGTATGTATGTCCTCCTTCTCAAATATATTTAACTTACAGAGATATTTCTATGAAGAACGTGTAAGTGCACAACACTGTCTCGGACAGGCAGCAATTGTTGCAAGGAAGTGTGGTTTCCTGGACAGAGAGCATGATTAATTGTAGTGAGCGCATATAAGCCTAATTCTACCAATCTGGCACCTGCCAGAAATTTTAGATTATAACTCCCATAGTTCTCAATGGTACCAGGTTGGGGAAAGCTAATAAATACACCAACCCGCATAACAGCATATTTTACCACACTCAGAAGTGAACACTTGTATACTAGCATGTGTTCTGTCAAGCGCCTTAAAACCTTGCACAAATCCAGCCTCCATCCAATACCTACTGATGTTTAACAGTCCCCAAATATTTCCATAATTTAAAAAGAAACAGGAGAATTCCAGCCTCTCCTTCTATATAGGTTTCTATGAAATCTCTCTGGGGAATCCTTTGAGATAGAAAGGATCTTTCTTGCAGTGAAGATCAATACTTTGTGTTTCTATGAAAGCAGGAGGCAAAGTCAAGTGACTGGGAAGTTCTGGTGATGTGCATGGAACTAATCAATCATGAGGACCAAGGCAGTCCTTTTCCATTTGCACCATAATCAGTTTTGTAATGGGAAATTTTAGGGCTTCCTGGTGTCTCTAAACTACAAATCCCTGTATCCTCACTGCAGGCCCAGTGGGTCACAATTGCTGGGATCTAAAGCTCGGCAACCTCTAGAGGATCACAGTTTTGAAGGAGACATATCATGGAACTAGAGTACCTTTGCAAATAATTTAGTGAGTTTTCCCTAAAAAGTCCTCTATGCCACATGTATTTTGGACACATAACCTCAATATCCTAAGGTAGCAAATTGCAACCAACAAACTAACTTTCAATTTCTGAGAGAATCACATGCATGAACCCATGCTGAACATGGCCTTAGAAACTCCCCATTTTAGTATCCATCCTCAAGGGCCCAATCTAGGATGCAACTGAATGAGCCTCCCACAGCTGCAGTCTTCAACAATGCAGTCTAACTGTAAAGGGATCTGGAATCTCAACCTTCTAATTAAAATGGGAAAGTGCTATCTTCCATCATTAGATGAAAAATATGCAGAGGTTAGTTTATGTATTCAAGGAGTAACATGAATGTACTATAAATCTGAGCATGTATGGATTGTGTCATATTCAAATATCAATGCAGGCCTGCATATACTTGCAAAGTTGCATATTAAGTTATATGGGGTTAGGGAAAAATCACATTTAAAAAATACATGCACGGATTAGCCCATAACATCTGCCTGTGTACAAGAGAACATCAAAAAGGTATACAATTGCATATATACATAAAATATGCATATTTCAAATATTTTTCCTATTATCACTAAGCAGATCTTCAGGTACCCATAGACACAGAAGACATCATACACATAAACTGTAGACAAGCACACAGAAACATGACATCTTGCAGGATGATGCTGAAATTTTATGGAAATGTGCTGCCTTTATATACACAATAGAAGAGAACATGTTTTAGTGCATGTACAGCATTTAGTACATCATGCTTTACAGGCTTGCTGTTCAAGCTCTTATGTTCCACTACAAAGGTTAAAACAAGCTATAATCCAGAGGGTATGCAGAGGTAGATGTAATGCATGAATATCAGACAGGCACATGCATAATACTTTAATTTCTTGTCCACAATAATCTCAGAATGTAATATAGTTTGGTCAACAGCATTAATCAACAGCAAAACTGCATACAGTGGATGGCACGCATGCATGCCCGGTTGCAGACACACACCCACAGATGTAGATAGATATACATACAGCCTTCACAGGCATATATGGATGCACAGCCACACCACAGCAAACACCCAGAATCGATTCTTGTGTTGCTTCCCAGCTTCCTAAGTCTCCACGCACAAAACACACCACCATATAGAAACTATGCCATCCATTCCCACACATTTTTCAAGCATCCTCTACAGAGGCAAAAATCCTAAGCAATCGAAAACACCCAGCACATCCTGATCCATATGCAGAGCTGCATCTGTACAGACAAGCACACTTACTGACGCACACCCTGAACACACACACACACACACGCACACAGACTCCTTTCCAGAAGAGACATGTTAATTCCCCCACAGTGCGAACGCGCGCTCACATACCTAACATCTCTGGCAAGCACCTTCAACCCATCACACACCGCCGGCATCTCTCCTGCACCCCCACCCCGCGGATCCCACTCGCCATCCATCCATCCATCCGGGCGGGCACGCGCAGGTTGAATGGCCGGATGCATGGAGTACGGTGGGGGAGGGGGAGCGCTCTGCGTGGAGGGCGCGAGCTGGGAGCCGGCAGCTGCGCTGGATGGTTGACTGAATGGCTGCATGAATGGCGGGCGGGGGCGCGGGCGTGAATGGGCTGCGGAGGGCGGGCGCGAGGCGAAGAGATGAATGGGGCGCAGGCGAGGGGGCCCGTGAAGCGTGAATGGCAGTCGCCTTGGGGAGTGAGGGGAGAGGAAGCATTTGCCGCCACTGTCGCGCGAGCCCGGGCCCCACGGCCGGGTGCCTGCCGGCCGGTGCTCCTCCGCGTCCTTCTATCGTACCTGTAGATGTACCAGACGCTCCGGCGCCGGGGCCCCAAGGCCGGCCAGCTTGACGAGAGGGCCGGCTGTTGCTGCTGGTTCCCGCCGCCGTCGTAGCGGGCCATGGCTCTGCTGCCGCCGCCGATCCCGGGCTCCCAGCCGCCGCTGCCGCCGCCGTGGGGCCCAGCCACATTCTAGGGGCGCGCGGTGGAATGGGGAGGCGGGCGGGGGGCGCAACAGCGGCAGTAGCAGCAGTAGCAGCGGCGGCGGGAGGGCTGCACCATACTCACATCATGGCACCGCGGGAAAGAGTAGAACGAGACGACGACGGAGAAGAGTAGGGGACAGACAGGCCAACCGGCCGGCCTTGTTCATTGGCAGCAGAAACCGAGTCCAACGCCGCCGCCGGAGCGAGCGGGAGAGCGCACGCCGACTAGCCGGCACGCTTGCTTAACCCCTTGCGCACAAGAGCACCCGGCGACGCCGCGGCACTGCAGGAAGCGGACGGGCAGGCCAGCCGGATGGTTGGGCCAACCGGCTCAACCCTGGGCTGTGGGAAGGGGAGTGAGTTCCTCGGAGCATGTGCAGAGCGCTTCGTTCGGAGTAGCTGCACGTGCACAGCCCACACCCTCCTTCCACAGTATAACTTGCGGGCGAGGATTGATTTCCGCCATCCACCTTCGCGATAAGTTTTTTTTTAAAAAGAATCCAACGTGCAGTCTCGTCTCCTACAGTCACATATGCTAAGCAAGGCAGATCTTCCTAAAAAACAAAGTTTCTTCCCTGGTCAGTTGAATGATACTTCACTACAAAGATGGAATAGGGTAGACAATGAAGTAGTCCAGGTAACACAGAATTAATATTTTCTGTATCTGCCTCCATTATGTGATAAAGTTAGCTATCCTGGGTTCTAAAGGTGCTGAACTATACCCTCTCTATTTTGTCCAATCAGTGTAGATAAAAGCTGCCCAGATCCAACACATCTGGTTGGGGAAAATTGCTTTAGCTACGATTGCCAACTACCTGTCCTGCTGTGGGTTTTTCAGAGGCATCTGTTAGGCAGTTGTGGAGCCAGGATGCCGGGCTACCTCATTCTGTCTAATTCAGCACAAAACCAACCGTATGTCTCTTTCTACGCAGCTGCCCCCTGCAAAGAAAGTTCACAAGAGTCTTCTACCTAAATTCTCCTCTGGGTCATCCTCAACTCCTGGTAACAATGTCCAACTCCAGTCTGTAGTCATAGTCTTCCATCCAAGCACTCCCCGGCCTTGACCCTGCTAAGCATCTGAGTTCAGGCAAGGTTTGGTGCAACCAGCTGCTGAGGCGTCCTGCCTAAATTCTGTGGGGAAAGAAGCCTTGCTCCCAGCTCTGGGGACCCTACATCACACTGGGTGGGAGTTTTAGTTATAAAGGATCTCCTGTTGTCTGTATAAAGGAACTCTGGTTATCTGGCTCTGGGGACTTCTGTTGAGAGACCTGGATCTTGTCTGGATCAAGGCTCTTTTCTCTGAAGCAACTCTGCCAATTCTGGCACCAGATTCATCCAGATGGATAGCTAGCTCCTTGTACTACCGACTGAAAGGCACTGTGGATCTATTTTATCTTTTCCTGCTTAATGGTTTTTTTTTTCCTGGTAAGGGGAAAATCAAAGAGGGTTATAAATGGAAGTGCTGTCATCCAGACGCCCTATAAAATTTTGTTAATGAGGCAGAGTGATAAAAGTCTAGCCTTCCTTGGAGCTAAGGGAGTTAGTATCAAAAGTCTCCACTGAATGCAACAAAGGCCGTCCAGCCTGCGAAAGTTCCTATTCCACTTCAGTATTTCCAGAATAAAATCTGATAGTTGCTTAGCATTAGTCTGGGAATATTGGATCTTGTTGCACTCCACATATCTTGACAGATTCTATGGTAGATGTTTTCTGGAAACATCATGGCACGCAGGTGAGGTGCACTGCCCTTACTTCTGAGTAAATCGGCTTATAATTATGTTGCCGACATAGTGCTGTAGCCTAGTTCTATGTATTTGATCTCAGAAGTCGATAACTGTTTTGTGGAATGAGATTTATTTTCAAGCAGAAAGGCACGTGAAATTGTTATCCTGAGTTACAGTTCTGTGGGGATTTATATGGGAGTAAACTACACTGAAGTCAATGGGGTTTATGAATCACTCCTACTGGTAAGAGCTTTACCTTCCTAATCATCACACAATCTCCCTGTACTACTCTCCTATATCAAAGAACAGCCTTCAGACACAATTTCATATACATAAAATATATGTAATTCTTATTCCTGTATCTATTCCCATGCATGTACAGAGAGCCAGTTTGGTCTAGTGGTTAAGGCGCTGGGCTAGAAACCAAGAGGCTGTGAGTTCTAGTCCCGCCTTAGGCACGAAAGCCAGCTGGATGACGTTGGGCCAGTCACACTCTCAGCCCAACTCACCTCCCAGGGTGGTTGTGGGGAAAATAGGAGGAGGAAGGAGTATTAGGTATGTTCGCCACCTTGAGTTATTTATAAAAATAATAAAGGCGGGATACAAAAAATTAAATTAAATTAAATCAATACATATAAGCAGGCAGGCTTGTAAACAATTCTTCCTAAAAGAATTTCTGCTCAACTGAAAGAATTTCCTTCTGGAAACCTTCATGCAAGGACTTTGGTAAAAATGCTGTTTGTTTCTTTTTTTTAAGTCACAGAATGCTAACTTAGGCATATATGGACTGGGATGGGGGAAACAATAAAATGATTGGTGAGCCAGTAACTTAAACAAACTGCCTTATAAGGCTACACAAAAAGTAATCTATACATTTGGATCTAAAAATAGTTCTTGATTTGAGGTTAGAGAACAAAATGAGAAAGGATACCTTCAGAATACACTGAATTCTTGTAGAAGCAGAATGGAAAAGGTAGTTCAGATATTTTAGTCCTAAATGCAAGTATTTGAAATCAAACCTCTCTCTGTAATATTTTATAAAGATGTTTTACAAGCAGCTGCGCTGCAGATCTGATAAATTAAAGTAGCTTTCCCCAGAACTGGGTTTTGAGAGTTGAAGTCAAATGCAATGAAACAGTACTGGCTTGGAGAAGCCTGCATTAAGGATACCTCTCAGGGGTCTTCTGCAATTTCTTTGGAAGAATGTACATTTTTGTAAATCTGTGAGAACATATACATTGTCATTTCTGTAATACTGCAAGCATAAATGTTGCATGCTGTTATGGATGAGCGCATGAAATGTATGTAACATATACATAATCACCAAGCCAGTAATGTGTACAGAATTTTATAAGGGGACACATAGATATATAGACACACTAAATCACTGAAAGAGCTGATACATTCATTGGCAATGATGATGATCACTCAGGTTACACATAAACTGCACATTTCGTGCAAGTGTGGAATAATAAAGCCCTAACAGGCATTTAAAAAGAAGAGAAAAGCAGAACTTTAGACAGGGGCCTTACTGTGCCTATTAACAGAGCCAGCATTGGCTTAATACTTCCTTCTCTGGACAATTTTCCGTTTCCACATGCACCCATACACACCATCCCAGCTGTTTTCCTCTGCGGCATTTCAGGTAAGTGTTTATCCTTGCAAACCCAGAGCCTATCTCTAAGCAGCGGCAGATATGATTCACAAAAAGTCAGCCAGAAACATTCCAGGGGAGAGAACAAATGACAGCAGATGTGTATAGTGGTTAAAATGCTGGACTAGGAAGGGTCAAAGGTTCAAGTCTACTCTCAACCTCAGATGCTCCTGAGGTGACTGGGCCAGTCACTATCTCTCAGCTTAGTCTACCTCACAGGGTTGCTGTTGTGTGAAAAACTGGAGGAGGCACAGGCTATGTATGTCACCTTTAGCTGCTGGAATAATGCCAGGATATAAATCTAACTCCTAAAAGTGAATCAATACCTGCATCTGACATACTATGAAGGTTGGGAAACAACTGCTGCAATTCAGAGCTACTTTGCTGCTGAACTGATACATGGGACAAAACATAAAATGTGCATTATATTTGCATTCATCATACTCACATAATGCTCAGTAATCTCTCTTGCATTGTGAAGTATTAATGCCCTTGATCAAATAAGATGCACAGGCTGTTGAAAAATGCTCAGTCTCATCTTTTTCCATCTCTCTCTCTCTCTCTCTCTCTCTCACACACACACACACACAAGCAACTTTCCTGAGTTCTTGATTTGCCCTTATTACATTTCTTTAGTTCAAGCTCTTCTCATTTCCAGATTATTATCATCCTGCCCTAACAAGCCAGACCCCCTCCAACCTTCCAATTTTGTTCACCCTGATTACAGGAGAAGATGAGAACACTTAAGAAAAATTGGGCAATACTGGTGAAGGGGGAGATGTCTCCCACTGCTTCGCCCCTTCCCCAAAGCACTTACTGCATCCCCCCCTCCCTCCCCCACTCTTGCATTTTCCCCTCCCCGCTGACTTCAAACCCTGCCCACTCACCCAGCCTCCTCTGGCCCCATGGTGCTGCCCAAATGGCTTATGTGGCTGCTGGCCCCCTGGTATGTTCCATCTTCACTGTTTGGCTGAGGGCAAAGGTGGCTGCCTTGTGAAGTTCTGGGACCATTCGGCCCTGGTACGTCACCCCCTAGGCAGCAATCATGCAAGCCCTGTGTTGAAAAGCTGGAGGGATGTGCTTGCATAGGATGTGCAGACCCCGCAGCATCGCAACCGAGAGCTCTGGCTGAAGCGATCCTGCTTTCAGATTTAAAGCCAGCTGAGTCTGGGACATGCTTCCTGCTTGCAGAGCTCAAGGACATTTGCCAAAAGGGTGGAATGCAGCACAGCCAAACTGGAGCATCAGAGACTTAGAGGCTTGGAATAACTGAGTTCACTAGGGAGCAAGAGCAGGACGGAAGGACCCAGCGTGACAGGAAGGGCGGGAGAGTGGTGGCAGAGTCCAAACCGAACTGTGGAAGACCGTGAACTGAAACTGAGGTCACAGTTGGGAATCAACGGCTGTTAAGAGGGAAAAGGAGCTGCTTGTATTGGAAAACGGCACCCGAATGTGTTTCTAACAGCATGTGGGTCACAAAGGGGGATATTAGTGACAACAAGGTAGGTTGGTGTTAGCACCAGACTTTCATGGGCAAGTATGAAACATGGGTTGGAGGCAGGAACCTTCTGGTGGCTGGGGGATGCCAGGAAGACAATTGGGGGCTTGATGTTGCAAAGTGGGCAGGATTTCTTGAGACAGATAGATAAAGAGACAGACAGACGGAAATAGTGGGGATGGTGGGGAGTTGGGGAAAGTTTTCATTTGTTTTAATTATTGTATTTACCCAAAATATTTAGCCACTCAGCTGCTTCAAAGCTTGCTTGGGTTAAAGTGACATATAAAATATATCGTAAATAAATTAGTGTAAATAAATAAAAGGAAGACAGGGTTTCTCCCAAAGAGTTATCTCTGAAGTGGGAAAAGTCATTTTATATTTGGAGAAATGAGGCAGACTTTACTTAAAGGGATCAGACTAGAAAAATGCATATGGAGACTATGGATTTGGGGTGGGTGGGGGTGGAGTGGGTATGCATCTGTACTTGTGTATATGTTTGTATGATTTGTGTATATATATAGATAGGAAGTCAATTAATGTTGTAAGGGGTTGCTTTGTTTTATATACAATTCTAATCAGTAGTTATTAACCCAATTAATATTAACTTCTTATGCTTTTTGGGAATGTGACTTCTGACCAGTGTTTATACATACACATACCTGCATATGTGTACACACACATAGATAAATATGTCCCATTACACACACACACACACACACACACACACACTTATTTTGTTCCACTATTCCATAATGTTTGGGAATCGCCAATCCTCCCTGATTCACTGCAGAACCATACTCCATGAGATTTACCGACATAACTTAAATCTATTGTCTGCCTTCCTCTGGTCAGCATGTAGGACACCAGAATAAGGGAAAGAACACAAAAAGCCCATCTCCCCTAAAATACTGTATCATTTAAACAGGTAGATATCTTGGTGCCTAAGCTGCAAAACTAGCTTGCACAACTTTTAAAACAGAGTATTCGATCTTAGAGTAGATGCATCAGTGTATTTGAGGACAAATTACACTTTAGATAAAAGTTATAATAGTCGTTGGAGGACTGCTATCAGGTGAGAGCAACAGAAAGCAGAGAGAGGGTTTTTTTATTGTTTCTCCAGCCACCACCTCAAATTCTCATTTTTCTCCCCACACCCAGTGTAATATGCATGCTTGCCCATGTAAATAAATACAAGGTTCCTTGCGAAAAGCTGTACGGCCACTTAAACCGGTTAAAGTCTGTCAGGTAAATAAAATATTTGGCTACAATATTTTTGTATTTGGCTACTGGACTTGTGTAATCAGAATCTGCATCTGACTTCAACCTTCTCTGGACGTTTTGACACTGCTGCTTGGTTCTTTTTGTTTGTGGACTGGCAAAAGGCCTATAAACTTAAGAGTGGAGCCTTTCGATGAGATTTGAGAGTTTTAGGCTAGTCGAGTCCTGCAACAATCTTTTCAAGCAGGAGAGACAGTACAATTTGTATAGTTTGCCCTAGAGCAGAGGCAGCATAACTAGCATCTGATCTACACTGTGGAACTAGCTCCAAGCTCGAAGGAGCCTTTGGTGTACTGCCATTCATGTGTCTCCGAATGATGTGGCGCCAGGCACCTCACACCCTGCAATTTCCAATAGCACCACTCTGGGGTGCTGTGGGGAGTTTAGGTTGCCTGCATGGGAGGCAGGGAGAAAAGCACGCATTACTATCAAGAGTCTCTTTCAGAATTCTGGAGCCCTCACAGTTATCTGAGGAGGCCCGTCACTGATCCCATCCCTGCTACATGCACAACAGAAACAAAATCACATAAGACTGGACATGGTGGAACACGCTGCATAAATCCAGCTTGCAGGTATGCAGTCACATTTCTGAATATTATACCACAGCCTATCCCAAATCTAGTACCCTCCAGGTGGGTTGGGAATACTGAGAGTTACAATCCCAGCACACCTGAAAGACATGAGATTGGGGGAGGCTATTCTTCCTTTCTTAATTAATTGGTTGAACTGGGTTTGCTGGATGGTGCCAAGGACACTGTTAGAGGGCAGAGGAAAAGGGCATAGTTTTTTAGGAGGTGACTCATGTCAGAGAGGGCCCACCCCAAAGTGCTTTCTGCTAACACCCCACCTATGGATTTAACTTAGTGACAGCATCTGATTTAGTGACTCATCATCTTAAGCATGCCTGGGTGCCCTGAAACACCTGATATTGCATTGTTCCTGGGAAATTTGAAATGAGGAGCTGCCGACTCAGCTGCTTAATAGGAGGGAGTGAGAAAGGCAGGCATTATCCCAGGAGTGTAGATGCCAGGGCTGTGCTTTTGGTTCTTTGGAGTTTGAAAAGGGGAGAGAATCTAAAGCCAGAATTTTTGAGCTGCCTGGAGAGGAAGTGACACTGCCTTTGCTCAGACAGGTGAGGAGACAAATGACTGGACAACCATTTGTCTGAGATGGTATGAGGATCCCTGCCTTGGGCAGGGGGTTGGATTAGAAGACCTCCAAGGTCCCTTCCAACCCTAGGATTCTATGAGACAAGCCTCGGGGGCTGTTTGGGAAGGCAGGAGGCTCCAGATCCGGGAGAGGGAAAATGATGAAATGAGGAATCCATGAATATCTGGATCAGGAATGGAGCACTGAAGGATATTTGTGGAAGGTATCTAAGACTCTTGGATCATCTCACAATGGAAGATGAGCTTGGTAGCCCTTGGGGTTGGACCGTGGGGAGTCCTCAATATATTAGGTCCTTTCCCACCTCTTCATTCTTTTTCTTTTTGCCCTTCTACTGCTTTCTAAGGTGAGAGATCCACCTGGGAACTAGCAAACCTTTGCCACAGAGTGGCAGAATGACAGCCAACCCCAGCACACAGGCTAGCAGGATACTAAACATGGAGTGGGAGGCCCACACTCAAATGCCAAGCGAGTCCATTCCTCTTTAATTCCTAGGCTTCTTGTGAGACTAATCAAGGTACAAAATAATAAAGCACTTTCTAAATTGCAAGTGCTGTGTCAACAATTCACATAACTCAATCTGGAAGCAGTGGGTGCTCTTGTAATTAGTCTAATAAGAGAGCTAAAAAATTGGCTGCCTCCTCCACATGTAAGTGAAAACAGAAGCAGAAATTACTTTGTTAGTCTTCTGTGCAGCAGAGAAAGGTATGCCTTTTTGCATGTTCTGGGAAGGATCATCTTCCACTGCAGTTACCAAAACCTTTTCTGAGCTAACGGCTGTGCTCCCAAAAGTGGGTGAGACCAACAAAGAAATGGGAATGGTTATTTAGACAAGAACTAAACTTAATTTATGATTGCTCCCTGTGCAGTTAATAATTTAAATAATGCCTGTAACTCTCACACCACATTAAAATCACAGCTGAATGGCAATTTTGGACTTGAGGACCACATTTAAGCAGGGGCATCTGCAGGAGGGGGGTGCAAAAGATGGTGGCTATGAATGTGCAATTGAAGCCTGGCCCCTTTTTTACATGTATCACATGCCCATTGTGTCACTGCACAATGACATTATGAATACACAGTGTAACTTGTGCCCCTGACTCCCATGGTTTGAGTAATTGCTTACCACATCCGCTGCAATCTAATTTAGCTCCTTGGATAAGTTATTGATGGAACTAGTGCAGGATAGCCACAGGATTTCTAGTATTAGCAGTAGCTAGTCCTGAGTAAACTTGAGTTCACATCTCTACTTAGCTGTGAAATTTAGCATGTGAACTATTGACAGCACTCACTTGCATTCTACCAATTTCACAGGGTTTTTGTGAGGGTGAAAAAATGTGTATGCGTGTGTGAAGAATTCTGTTGCTTTGACCACCTTAGGAGAAAGGGTAGAGTAAAAATGCAGTGTTCTGGCTTTACCTTCCACACCATACAGCAAGTATGTGCAGCTGCTTTAGGTTGGGGGCCTAGTTTGACTTTTGAATGGTATGTCAGGAGCAGTATTCCAAAAAGGGGTTGGGTCCAAGGCAAAAGCTAAATCTGATTCCATTTTATTTACCTTTACTTGACATTAAACATAGATTGATAAAAGCTACTTTCCAATCTTGTATTAATTTTCTCATTTTTGACACGTTAAAGATGACAACTTGGTAACAATTTCAGAGGTCTGTGGGGCTACAACTAAGGCTTAGGAGAGCTGCTTGTGGCCCTGGGGCCTCAGGTTGCACACTTCTACCTTATCGGGATAATACTAATCTACCTTACTAGGGTGTAAGATGTGTCAAGACAAACTAGGTGACTGTTGTGAGAAGGGGTCTATTACAGCTATTACAAGTAGTACTTTCCTTTTAATTTAGAAAGAGATATTTGCTCAATGTTAAGAATCTGTAGCTTGAATCATGTCAACTGGATTTCTATTTTCTTAATGGAAACGTTTCGCTCCTTATCCAAGGGGCTTCTTCAGTCTGAGCAAAGTTGGTAAGGGAATCCTAAATATGTTCCTAGGTAGCTGTGTGACCTTATACCTGGGGCTAGATCATGGTTATATTGAGATGTAATTTTTAAGTCCTTTTATCATCTAATGGAGGGTCGTTAAAAACACCATGCTGCTGTTGAGCTTCTGAAATGGTCTTAATCTTCCTAGGCACAGAAGACAACACGGGGAGGAAGATGGGGGAGAGTTTGTGCCTGAGGCCCCCACCTCTATTCAAGGAAGGATTTTCCAAGTTGGCATAAATGGATTCCTTGACCCCTCTCTCATAAATCCATTTATGCCAACTTGGAAAATCCTTCCTTGAATAGAGGTGGGGGCCTCAGGCACAAACTCTCCCCCATCTTCCTCCCCGTGTTGTCTTCTGTGCCTAGGAAGATTAAGACCATTTCAGAAGCTCAACAGCAGCATGGTGTTTTTAACGACCCTCCATTAGATGATAAAAGGACTTAAAAATTACATCTCAATATAACCATGATCTAGCCCCAGGTGTAAGGTCACACAGCTACCTAGGAACATATTTAGGATTCCCTTACCAACTTTGCTCAGACTGAAGAAGCCCCTTGGATAAGGAGCGAAACGTTTCCATTAAGAAAATAGAAATCCAGTTGACATGATTCAAGCTACAGAAAATTCCACCTGGATGACTGAGAACCTTCATAGTCAATGTTAAGAATGTATTCCACGTCATTCCTCAATCTTCATACATATTAGGCCTTGATAATAGTTTAGAAATGTTACTTATTTTTATAGTCATGCATCATTATGGTTTAAGATGTTTTAAGGAAAGGCAGTTGAAAGAAAAACAAAATAACCATCCCCTGGAAAGAAGAAAAAGCCTCCCAACTGTGTAGGCTCTGCCTCATATGATGAAGTGAACTGGTCTACATTAAGGTAAAGGTTCCCCCCGCACATTTGTGCAGTCGTGTCTGACTCTAGGGGCCGGTGCTCATCTCCGTTTGTTAGCCAAAGAGCCAGCGTTGTCCGAAGACACTTCCATGGTCATGTGGCCGCATGACACGCGTGGAACGTTGTTATCTACCCACCAAAGTGGTACCTATCCATCTACTTGCATTTGCATGCTTTCGAATTGCTAGGTTGGCAAGAGCTGGGGCGAGTGCGGGAGCTCATTCCATCACGCGGGACTAGGGATTCGAACCTCCAAACTTGCGATCTTCCAATCGACGAGCCTGGCGTCTTACCTGCTGAGCCACCACGCCCCTTGGTCTACATTAGACCAATATTAATCTGGTAGTTTTTAAGACTCTGCCACAAGACTTTGCTATTTTGCAGCAACAGCTAACCCAGCTAGTACTTAGGCTTTGAAAGAGATAACCAGTCACTGGTTATCAGTACAAGTTCCTCCTTTTTTCCATGTTACTCACAATTCAATTTGTTCATGATGCCTTCAAATATTTTTGATAGAATCACCAGATTAGAAAGGACCTGAATCATACTGTACAGTCCTATTTCACCCATACATGCTTTCCCTGTCTGGCCCCCTTCCCACGTTCACAAAATTCATACCATCAGAACAAACAAGATGCATCACACTACGATTCACGCAGAACAGATCACGTGAGATGACTCATGCCAGTGACCAAACTACATCCTACAGAGGAGTGGAAGTAGTAGTACAAGACCAATTTCTCTTAGTCCCTAAATATGGTAATTTTGTAAGCATAAATCAAATCCCACTGACAGAGAAATCCTATGCAAATTTACTAAGCATAGTCCTGTTTTGCTCAGTGGGGCATACTGAAAAGGAAATAGGTGTAGGCTTGCAAACTTCCTTGAACATTTCATAGAAGTGTATCAACTCCATGGAATATCCTGATTCAACCTGTGGCTATTTCAGATGCAATAAAAATTACTAAATAAACAAATAAACAATAATTCCTGAGTCCACTAGACCCTTCAGAACAGAAATCACATGGTATCCTTCAAAAATGCATTGCATAATGGGAACTGAAGTCCAACATGTCTGGAAGACACCAGAGTGGGAAAAGTATATTAGAAGGAGTCTGAAGTTCAACACAAGAGAACTGATGATGTCTGGATATGTGTATGGCGGCATCAGAAGAAAACAGTGGTCTTTATGATCTCAATATGCTATGCCAGCCTTCTTCAACTTGGCTCTCTTAAGATATGCTGGAACTGCAACACCTAGAATTTGTCAGCCAGCATTCTGAGAGTTATAGTCCCAATACATCAAGAGAGTGCCAAGGTGGGGAAGCTTTAGCAGTTCACCTTTATCTTCCTTTGCATGGCTGCATTTCCACACATTTGTACTTTTCCTAACTTTTGGGGATCATCCACTCACCTAGGGGCATCAAAGCTGTCATAGGAGCCAACTGTGTAGTGCCTGAAGAGTCGTTTGGCTTTATCGCTGCGGCTCTCTGCAAAGCAAAGTGGAGAGGGAATGGGATTAGAGCAGAGGGGCATACGAAACCAAGATAGCATCTTCTCTGGGTTCAGGACACTTTTCCTCCAATAGCCACTCAGTGGCAGCACAGATTTAGGGCAGCTAATGGTGGCAGAGTGAAAAAAGATGTCCATGAAAAAAGGGCATGTTAAAGAAAAGGAATAAAAGGAAATAAAATGCATATTTTCCTACTTTCCTGTAAGATGCTGCACTTTCTCCTAATTTTTAGTTTTTGTGTACTCTACTTGTTACTACCACACATCTACACTTTGTAAGACATCATGGATGATTAGTATTAATGATAATGCATGCTTGAATTTTAGCCAATTTTTATTTATTTATTTATATTTCTAACTTATATCACCGCCCATCTCCCCCCATTCCGGAGGGGACTCCGGAATTTGGATCATTAGGGCCAGTTCTTTTCTTGGGCTTTCTAAGCCCTCTCCCATTGCATTGCTAAATTTCAGTTTCCTGCCCTTCTAAAGTAGAAAACATAGGAAAACCATTATATAAGCTTACAATAGACTTAATATAATTTAATCCCTCCACCCCCTCAGATATTGGCTCATCCCCTTTACATCAAGACCCTGCCTGCTATGGTCCTTGCCACTCCTCTAACAACTAAGTGCAGTCTTTGGCCACCAAAAGCTAGTCCATTCTTGATTTTAAGTCTTCACTAGAAGCTATTTATGACAAGAAAGTGTGCTAAGGCTTGACACGTGGAAGATCAAATTCCCTGTGCCTTTCTTTAGTCCAGCAAAGAAATTAAGTGGGCTCCAGGAGGATATAATCAAAGAGGAGGACAAAAAGGAACATTATCTATTTATGCACATCTTGAGATAATGGCTATAATTTAAAGAAAAATCTATTTTACCATAATACTCAAGATATAGAGTGTATGACTATATGCAGAAGCCTGCTCTCCTAGTCTTAAGTCAGACTTCCCTATCCTGGTCCCTTCTAGATATATTAGACTGCAAATCCAAGAATCTCTAACTAGCATAGCCATTGTCCCTGTTGACCAAGGATTCTGGGAGTCGAAGTCCAAAACATCTGGAAGACACATGGCCAGGGAGATCTATAAAAAGTGGTCATGCACAACTTTAAGGTCCCTAATTATTCTCTTGCCTTAGGCTTATTGACCTTTTAACTGGGCTTTGACTGAGCACCCCTCAAAATAGGGCAGGAATGGGGAACCTGTAACCCTCTAGATATTTCTACACAGCCGCTTCCATCACCAGTAGAATCTGGCTGGGGCTGCTGGAAATTATGATTCATGACATTTGAAGGGTCACAAGCTCTCCACTTATGAGAGAGAAATTCCTCCATATAAATGACTCTCCCCTGCTACTATTAGTAGTGCTTCACACACATCTCTCTAAAATTCTCCAGTTATGAAACTGCATCCTTCCTGTAATGAACCTTGAGGCACATCTGTGTATAGGCTGATACTTCACACACTGCAGCTAGTGCAGCTCAACTGTTAAGTGTTATCACATATTGGACAAATACTGTTTGTTTAGTATAACACTTTTTTTTTTGCTTTTAAGTATTATCACCAGATCCAAGCTGTGAAAGTTTACTAATAAAAATGTCATTGTGTCTGGACTCCTATGAAATTCCATGAAAGAGACAAAACAACTACATAGTAAAAAAACTTAGCTTGGAAAGTTTTATATGAGAAGATTTAAAACAACAAGCTGAGAAATATTTCAGTAGTGTTTAATGAGTGCATATATGCATGTGCATTCAAAGCTCAAGTGAGTTGTATGTGTTCTTATTTTTGTCTGTGAATTGTTCATGGGCATATGACTGAAAGAAACATTACTACATGATACTACAGCAAGTAAGGCAGCATTCTGCAAGAGGAATGCATTAAGCCGAATGATGTCCAACTGAAACCAATTTGTGATCCTGCCTTCTTTCTTTTCATCAAACAACTGCTACTGGGGGAAGAAGGAATGGCTGTTGGTTCTGCTAGCAACCACCCATCTGGAAAGACTCCTTGAATTCAATTAAAAAAAACCCTCAGCATTTTAAAAGAAAATCCACCGTAGAGAGATAAATAGATCTGAGCAAAACTACATTTTGTACGTGTGTATCTATCCATATTCTAATCTACCCATATGTTTTTCATATGCCACTGAGAATTGTAACATGAATCTTGAAGGCTTTTGGGGGAATTAAATACCAATGTAATATTTTTGATTGGATATTAGCTAATGCTAATTTAAAGTGGTGGGGGAAGTGAGAATGAAAAACTGAACAAAAAAGAGGCAAAAAGGCCTATGAAAAAAACAGGAGAAAAGAATACCTGGAATCTATAACAATTTTTTCCCAGCTTCTAGATAAATACTATGTTTCCATTTTGTTTTTGTTTTTTTCTCAGGATGCCAATTTAAATTATTTTGCTCCATGAAATCTGGAAGATATTCTACATACACAACTTTTTCTACTCAACTCCTATGCCTTTATAAAAGCATAAGAGGAGCCCTGCTGGGTCAAGCTTATGATCCATTTAATCCACCCACTAGCCCAGTGTTTCTCAACCTTGGCAACTTTAAGTCGTGTGGGCTTCAACTCCCAGAATTCCCCAGACAGCATGGCTGGCTGGGGAATTCTGGGAGTTGAAGTCCACACATCTTAAAGTTGCCAAGGTTGAGAAACACTGGTTTAATGCCTTGCAGAAAAGGCTTCTTTCCCCATTTCTCCCTCCCTCTTTTTTTGTGGTTACAGTAAAGCAATGAGCAGGGCCGCAACTAGGGGGCGCAAGCGGGGCATGTGCCCCGGGTGCTGCGCTGGGGGGGACGCCAAAAGTCCTTTGTGTTAGGCCTGCGGTGCGAATCGGGACTTAATCTCACACTCGCGCAGGTTCCTTGTGGGTGGAGTCCACCGCTCAAGCAGGTCTAAAGCAGGAGCGGCTTTCGTGCACCCGGCTCCTCTGACAAACTAGCGCTCGCCAGAACGGGAGGGCGGGGGCTCGCTCTTCTCTCTCTCGCGCTTGGGAAAATGTTCTGCAGGTTTGTACACATGCCGTAGTGCGAGTAGGGGGGCGTGGCAGAACTTCTCATTTTGGGGGGAGCGCAGAATCCATGTTTGCCCCGGGTGACATAGACCCTAGTTGCAGGCCTGGCAATGAGAGCATTCTGGGGCCACATCCCTCCCATAATGCTTCCATGAAAGGTAGCTCCATTGTGATGTACTATCTTTTCAGAGGTATAAACCCAGCTTATATCATTGCTGCCCGTTTTCCCCCAGCACTACCCTGGAAGTAAATTATGTCAGGGGTTTTCAAACGTCTCCAGGCCATGGCACCTGCTGAAAAAATTCCCAGAACCTATGATGAAGAGGCCAAGCTCTAGTGATAGAAAATTGGCTATACTGAGTGAACTGTTTTTTTTTTAAAAAAAATCTCTTGCAGTAGCCCATCAAGTTCTCATAGAACCCTGGATTTCTGCGGAACACAGTTTGAAAATCCCAGGCTATGTTGTGATGCAATATCCTTCCACAGAGGTACTTACAGGGGGGCAAAATAGTTCCAGAGTGGCTATAAGTGCAAAAAAAAAAATAGGGGAGGGAGAGAAAAGGCTGCCTTCTCTATGAGCGTTAAATGTAATCCATAATCCTAGAAATTTCTAGGAATTCTCCTAACCTACCTCCTCAAAATGCTGTAAGTGCCTCCCCATGTTGCAGATAGGGAATGGAGCAGTAATGGCAAGGTGGCCTTTTAGTCAAACAGTGAAGGTTCCAGCAAGCTATTTATGTCCTTTCCTAAGTTACTCCATTCTATTACCCTTCCCCACCAAGCACAGCTTTAAAAAAATTAAATAAAATCAATAGTCAAAAAGCATGTTGTGCCCACCAGACATACTTAATTCTTTCTTCTTAGGTTCTTCTTCCTTAAAGACTTCTTATACTTTTCCAAACTATGGGATTTCCCTTATCCTGTTGATACCTCCCCTTGGTACATGGGTGATATATTGTTCTGGCTACACAAGGATTCACGCTTGGAAAATGAGCTTGTTATAAGAGTTTATGTCTAGTAACATGCAAAAAATGTCCATGAAAGTGTCCTTGAAGTGATGTGAAACCATCTAGCATAATAAGGCGTTCTGATTCGTAATGGGACAAGATTTCACTCCATTTCATGAAAAGGGACACACATTTTCATTTAATGAAGTATTCAGAAACCGCAGAAAGTGACCTGTCATGACTCTGTGCGTGTGCGTGTGTGTACACACATAGAAGGGCACAGTTCAAGGTGCTGGTGATCACCTTTAAAGTCTTACATAGCTTGGGCCCTGGCTATCTGAGACCACTTGCTCCAAACAGAATCTGCCCACCCAAAGCATTGCCTGCAGGGAAAGCTTGTTGAGAGTCCTCACTCCTTGCAGGGTGTAACAGCAGGGGACTCAGAGGTAGGCATTCCCCGTGGGAGGTCCCGTCCTGTAAAACACCCTCCCATCAGATGTGGAGTGAGAACTATACTCTCACTTTTAATATTCTGGAAGCTTTTTTTTCTTTTTTTCACGGTTTTTTCAACACATGTTTGAGGAGTGAGGTGAGAGTGGATAGAGATAGCTGTGTTTGGGATGAATCTTTGTTGTTTGATGTCGTACAGTGCTATGGCATTATGATTGTAATACTTTAATTGTTGATTGTTTTTATTTTTGACATATTGATGAGTTTTGTTCCTGTTGACGGTATCGCAACAGAGTTATATCTGCTAAGTCTGACTTAGAGTCAGATGACTGAAGCGGCATAAAAGCACTCGTAACAAATAAATAAAGGCATGATCAAGGAACACCTACCTTGCTTCCCTTCCTGGGACTTGTTGGGCACTTCCTCCACGCAGTCTGAGGGGAACCAGCCTACACGACCCTTTACCTGTCCCTCCCAGAAGCCGCCTTCCCCAACACTCAGCACTGCAAAGGAGATAGGCATTGTTAGGGGCATAAAGATACTAGGGATGGTATGAGGGTAGACCAGCGGTTTGTCATGTCCTCATAGCCAGTTCTGGTGCACGAGCCAAGCCCAAATCTACACCTAGCAACATCCATCATCCTTAGGTCATCCACAGTATTTTGGCCTAGACTTCCCTAGAAGATTGTTACGTACAGAATGACCTGACTAGAATAACCAACAGAGTTTAATTTTCTGCTTTTTTGTTTATTTTTTTAAAGCTTGGGCTATTTTTGAAGCCTACACTAAAATCTTGCCTTGAGATTTCCCAGAGATTCCCAGATTCCAGTCCTCTCTGTTCAACAAGAATTTGACTGTCTTGTTGAATCTTACTTGCATGTTGCCATAAGGATCCAGTTCCCCACCATACCTTAGGAGACCAGGCTAGTTTAGTGGGCCAAGGACCCCTTAGCTCTGTTCTCCAAGGAAAGGGAATGACTGATGAACTCAGCAGGTATGGCTGAGGGGTGGGAAGAAGCTACCATTGCTGCTCTTAAAACTCTGCCACCTGAGGCCCAGCATATTGAAGCACAGAGTGCTTGAAATGAAATCAGCTCTTTCCCCCATTTTCTCCTCCCTACTTTTAAAAAGTTTTTGAAGCCTTAGATCATCCATCTACATGCTTTTTCAGATACTGTAGAGATCCATTATCTTCCCCTTGCATTTTCTATTTTGTTCTACAAAATAGTGGGGAGTTTGCAGTGGTGGGGAGGAAGAGGAAGGAAAAGGTTACCTGCAATGGAAGCCTCCTAGTATTAAACTCACCATTATATGGCCACTGCCATGGTCGTGCTGCTTCTAAAAGCTTTGTTTACATTTCCCTCAACTGGAAATAAATTGGAGAACAAAGAGAGGAACATCTCAATGGCATGGGAAGTCCCACCAACAACACCTATTGAGATTCCCCTTTCTGTGTATTAAAGCTGCAGGAGGTCTTTGCTCTTCTGGTCATGTGTAGACCTGAAATCAGGCCTCTTATCTTAGGATGTATAGCATCCCACTGCTCCAGTAATTTCATAGATTATTGTCTGTATAACCATCACTTTAGGGAAGGGCCAAGGGCACCAAACAGCTCTCAGCTAAACAAGAGATCAGTTTGGATATTTGTAAAGGCCAATATGGCAGCTTACTGAGCAGAGAGGAAGAAAGAGAAATAAATTTAGTTCCTGTAATATCCACCCTGGGATTTGACCCTGACTCGTTACTGCCATGTCAGCTTTTACCTCGGAAGCAATGTAACTATTCACAGAAAAACGGTCTTCCGTTCCTGGTTTAAGGCAGTGGTAGATTTCTGGCTTATAAGTACTTTAGGGTCAGTATTGGTGGTAATCTCCAAAGAAGCAGTAAACCAGAACTGAGGTCCATGATATGCATTACAGTATTTAAGAATCTCTCTCCTTGAACATCACAGTCTCTACAAGTGAAAAGGGTGCCCTTTCAGTTTCTTACCTCCAGCTTTATAGGATAAAAAGAACCATGCCATTATTTTACCTGCCGAAAACATAAGATTCAATCTCTGCATCTCCATCTACAGTAAGTGATCAAGATTATGCAAAAGCCCTCTGGCCTAAGACTCTAGGGATCTACTTCCAATTAGGTTAGAAAGTACTGGGTTAAGAGGACAAATAATGAGAGTTTGGATAAGACAACTTCCCATCTTTCATTAGAATAATGTAGATGATTCTTTTTTTTCAACAGTCAAACACTTCCTCATTTTACAAAATGCTAAACCTGCTACTATTCTCTAGACACAAATCTACACACTAAGGAAAAGGCTATGAACCACTCATGTGTAGCTGGCTGATGATACACACCAAGACATTTTAGACACCAGCAAAAAACATGTACACAAACACAAGCCAAGCCTCACAATTAGCCTGGCCTTTAAGCTGAGCCAAACACAAGGTTCTCAAAGCATGAAGTAGGAGGCAGCCCCCCCCAATTTAGAGAAGTCTAAAGTCCCCCAATGATATATGTGTATATCGATCACTCCTTGTTTCCATGTCCTATTAAGGATCAAATACGGGTTTCCTTTCTTGTGTTGCATGAACTGCATGCTTGTTTGCTGAAAAACATGTGGAGTAACTTCTGGGTTTTTTTAATGTACGTGGAGTTCTCACCTGATCCACTTTTCCCTCCATTTAGTCCTCACCTGGCCCGTTTCCCCTAGCAGAAGATTTCTAGATGGTGAAAATCAACAAGGTTTGAGGGATTCAAAAGAACTGAAAGGGATGGATCAAGGATTCTTTCCTGCTGCCCTTCTCCGCACTTTCAAGAAAGTGAAGGAGATTTTGAGAAGTCAAGTCAAAGTGTCCTGGACACAGGAATCTTGCCCAGATGTCTTCCACCAGGTGATTCTCGGAGAATCAGGTTTCCTAATTTTTAAAAACTGGTCTTTCTGGGAGGACCAAGTTTCTCACTCCTTCAGTTAGAGGAGGCTCACTACAACAGAGTTTGAGAACCTCCGTGCTAAGCCCAATGATTTCTCCCAAAGAAGCTGAACAATACTGTAGACTTGTGAAGAATCCCTGGACAATCCCAGGGTGTGCACAAGGATCAACGTACCCTTGATCTTCTCGCCCTTGCTGATGGAGAGCTCACCCTCACCCTGGGCCTGGTAGGGCTTCACTGCCATGAATGTGCGGCCAGGCACAGCCGAATAAAGTTTCCGCTTCACACCTCGACTACTCAGTGTACTGCTTCCAGCAGATTCCTTCTGGTAGCCACTGGAACTGCCAGGAGAAAGAGGGGAAGAGAGGCCAAGATACAGTACAATGAATTACTTTGGACTCCTCTTCTCTATTGCAGGAGAAAAATCTATTTTCCGGTTGATTCTATTCTTTTCCTAGTAGTCCTGCAGAGGCAAACTACATGTTAAGTTAAAGAGATGTAATTTTCATCTTTGCCTCCTTTTGAAATAACAAGTGCATGCTGGGTATCAGGATTGGGATTACATCCCTCTTTCCATGACATCTGCAGGGGAGGTCAAAGAAGGCAGGGTGGTGGTTGCAGCAGCACAATGAAGCTCTACACACTCTTTGTATGTATAGATGATGATGATGATGCTCCCCCCCGCCCCCGCAGATGGCTATGCACTTTTCTCCTGATGAAGAACCTGGGTTCCTTTAGATGTTGCTGCACTACAACTCCCAGTAGACCTAGTCAACACAGGCAGTAGTGAAAGATGTTGGAAATACAGTTCAGCAACATCTGGTGAGCTACATACTCCCCACTTCTGTTGCCGTTATGCCTACAAAAATGGAAAGCAAATCCACTACCCCTGCAATAAATAGCAGCTTTGAAAAAAAGAATAATTTTCCTTTGGAAAATTTACTTGGCACAGCACTCATCTTTATCAAATGCACCCTTCAGTATTATAATACAAAAATGGAAAAGAACAAATACTTTTAATGAAACACAAGTGAAATCTTACCAAAAGAGTCATGTATATGAGATGGGTGGCCATATAAATTTGCTAAATAAATAAATAATAAATAAAATGTTGCTATGTAGAATGTGCCTACTCAGGTTCTATCAAGCTAGCAATGCCCTCTTCTGAAATATGTAATTCCATTTGCTTCTCCCAAGACTTGTTTTCTAACCTTACAGAAATGGTTGGTCAGTCCTCATTAGTACTAGAAGAGTCCCCTTGGTATGGCTAACAATTTTCTGAACTTCCACAAACTTGGATGTTCCAAGCCTGCTGCTTTCTCTCTCTCTTTTTTTTTGCAGGTGATGCTTTTAGGTTATATAAAGATCCATACTCACATGATATTACTATTATTGTTGTTGTAATTGTTACTATTATTATTTCACTGTCTACATGATATTAATTTTTTCATTATTAATATTACTATGGATGTTTTAATTGTTGATGTATGATTGTAAGCCACCAGCAGCTCTTGGCAAAACGAATAAACAAACAAACAAACAAATAAATAAATAAATTTTAGCTTGAGATGCTCTTCCTGTTTAAGAATCCAGATCTTGGCTCCAGGGTGGTTCTTTAATCTCTCTCTTACCACACAGCCTCTGAGAGTAGTAAATTTTCTCTGTCACATCCTTTCCAAAAGAGCACAGCTTCCTGATCACCCTTCACCCTAGAGAATCTTTAGATTCCAATGCTTATGGACCCAACTTCCCTCAGGCCAAGTCTTTAAGTCATGTGCTGGGCCACCACTCTAAAAACTAGATGGAGACAGCCTAAAAAAGCAGCTGGTCCCAGAACAAAGAATAAATTTGAAATTTCATTTCATTTAAATGCTATTAAGCACCTTCACGTTGAGCACACTCTCTTTTACTTAATAATTTCCCACATCTGCCACATTAGAAATTACAATTCAGGAGCAAATTTTGGGAAGATCTTTAGAGCCACCTCCAAAGCCTTTGCGGATTTCAGATGGAGCATTTCTGTATTAGAACCAAGTTCCCTTCCAAGAAACAAAGAGCTGGTATTACCACTGGGGAAGGACTTCAGGAAAGACATCAGGCCCCCATTCAACAGAATAAGCAGGAGGAAATGCAACAGCTTACCACAGTTTGAAATAAATTATTATATGAAGCAGGGGCAGGCAAATATTTTACAGCAAGAGAGTATACTTTTTAAAAGCTATCCTGTTTTAAGAGTTTGGGGTTTGTATTTTGTTTTTGGTTTTTTGGGCTTTCGAGGCAGTGAAATCCCCCGAGGTTAGGCTGGAATTTTTGCTCTTCTTTTTATTGTTTGGGTCCCTCAGCACAATAGGTACTGGAAGCTTAAGATTGGTATTTGAAAGGAGGGGAAAACCAGGTCCATTCTAAATTTGAACATCAGTGGTATAATTTTGAGGACTTTTTTTTTTGGGGGGGGGGAATATAAGGCTGAGAAACAATGGCTTATGATCCATGGGTCTCCCACCCCTAATCTCTCTCTCTCTCTCACATGCATGCATCGCTTATTCCATAAGCCCAAGGTGAGTAAGTGGCTTAATGTTAAATCCTTCCCCTCCTTTACCAAACTCATCAGATCACATCTATTTACCCAAAGCCGGTTCTGAAGCTTCCAATATGGACCTCAAACCTTACCTGGGTCGACCACGCTGTTTTTTGGCCTCATCTGTGTGGCGCCCCCGTGATGGGGAGCGGCTGCGAGCACCACGGGGACTGCTGGAGCTGCGCAATGTTCCTGTGGTGATCTTCTGGCCCTGCACTGCCACAGTGGCAGATGGGATAGATGGCTGAGCATAAAGCATCCAGTCTGGGAGGTTCATGCTGGTATCACTGTTAGCCCGCAGCAAGGTGTGTGGCACTGTAAGGTTCTGAGGGCCATCCCGGTGCCGGTTGGCATATTGTGGAGTCTCCTGGAAAGGGGCTAAAAGGGATGGTGATGTCAGAAAAAAGCTAAAAAGGAAAAACGGGGAGAACTGATGATGGAGAATGATGATGCTGTGCTTTAAACTGTGCGGAAAATCCTCCTTTGAATCTCAGAAGCTAAAGCAGGGGCTTGAAAAGATTTCTGTTTTCACATCTTGGGCTTCAGTGTCTACACCAGTGTTTCTCAACCGTGGCCATTTTGAGATGCATGGACTTCAACTCCCAGAATTCCCCAGCCAGCCTGCTGGCTGGGGAATTCTGGGAGATGAAGTCCATGCATCTTAAAATGGCCAAGGTTAAGAAACACTGGTCTCCACAGACCCTTGCCTCACCCGCTGACGGATGAAAAAACATGATGCCCCTTTAATTTGGATCCTTAGATCCTTCCGGTTCTTGGCTTTGCTGAGGGAGAAGAGTGTACACATCCTTATAGGGGTAGCTCCTGAGGAAATGATTTCTAAATACAAAAGTCCTGAAAGTGGGGAACTTAAGGAAAGTGAAAGCAGGACAACCCAGTAAAAGGGAAAAGTGGTTGGGGAGGTCTTTGCCAAAATGTCTTCCATGGACCCTCTTTTCCGTTAGTGGGTCCCAACTATAGTTTGCTTGCAAGGTTATAGCTATGAGTGGTAAGAATATTTTTAATGCCAGGATAGGCTAATATGGATCTATCTATTCTATGTTAATTAAGTGTCTATGCTATTCTCTATCACCCTCACATTCCACCCTATCTTAAAGACTTAGAAGGATTTCTAAATCCAAAAAGGGGTTTAATGGTGACAAGTGTAGAAGAAAACAGGGGTAAAGCTGACAAAGGTATGCAAGCACCGTTAGCAGAGAAAAGAGACAGCGAACAACATCTCAGCCTTGAGAAAGGAGGGAGCATGAAAAAAAGACCTCCCTAGATTCTGTATGATATAAGAGGGGGTTAGAGGGAAGCTTTGGTGGGTTTTCAGGATTTTGTTATCACACCCTACAACAACAGAGTTTCAGTCATCTTTGCTGTGTCTGTTTCCTGAGGTGGCCTACCTCGAAGGGCTGACATCAGCAGACCAAAAGGTAATAAAGGAAAAGGCCACCACAAGAAAGAGGGAATGCAACAAGCTGCCTCAGCAGATTTTCCACAATGCTCCACAGAGCCCAACATCATTCTGCTTTGGGATATTCTGAGGAATTAATGGCAACCCTCAACTTCCCATGAGGACTGATAGTGAGTCTGCGGCCCATAGAGTATTCTGGGGAGTTTTCAAATGGAAATATTTAGCCCTCTCAAAGGGACCCAAGGCAGATAGGCATTAACGCTGATTGGCTCTGCCAGGATGTTGAGAGTTAGGGGCACCGGGGTGCTGACCCTGGTTCTAAGAGGAGCAGCGAAAAAAAGTGGGAAGGCAATTTGGTGAGGCAAGGCAATTGTTGGCTTGAGGAAAAGATGACAGGAACAACAGTGCAGCAACTGAGAAGAAAGAGCTTTGCACTTAAACAATGCACCTTCTGAAATGAAAAGCAGACTCTCTGTCACAGAGTCCAAAAGATGTCAAATTCCTGTCAGCAAGAAGAGCCAAATCACATAACTAAAACTCCAGCCATTCAAAACCTCAATAATAAGTGAAATTCCTAGGTGCTGCCATCAAATTTCTTATTATTCTGGTCTCCCTAGTGACAAGGTGGCAAAAAAGAGGGATGGTGAAATCCATATTCTATTATACTCATAAAGGCTTTTTAACTTTGTTGTTTATTTATTTGTGTTTATACGATTTCTAGCCCATTTTATTGATAAAAATAATCCCAACATTGCCATATGCATTTAGAATGAGACAATAATTTTTATAGAAAAAAAAAGCAAAAACCAAGGTAAACATCACTGGTACAAAAAGGCTTTAAGGTACGTTTAAACCATTTCCGTTCCCATGGTTACTCTTCCCATATCTCCCCCCCAAAGAACTTGGAAATTGTTAGTTTTGTCTGAGTTCTGAAATGTTTGCTAATAATTCTTAGTTTCTCTGGAGAACTACAAGCTCAGGGTTCTCATTTGTGTATGTATGTGTGGAGATGTGGTAGGGCAATAGCTGTGACAAGCATAGAAGCAAATTATAGGTAGTCCTCATTTAGCGACCACAATTGGGACTGGCAACTTGGTTGTTAAGAGAAGTGGTCGCTAAGTGAAACCGCAACCATGCTTATGATCTTACTTCAGCTTTCTTTTGCTTCACAGATCTGCGAAGGTCGTAAATGCAAGGACTGGTCATAAAGTTACAGTTTTATCACATCGTAACTGCAAATGGTTGCTAAATGAGACAGTCACGTAACGAGACTACCTGTACTTTTGTAGAGCAGCCACATTAGCCTCCTTCCCTCAAATCAAACTTACCTACATCCGAATCCCGATGGCTTTTGATCAGCTCCCCCAACTCAAAATTTCCTGCAATGACTGCCACCTAAGATAGAGAGAAAATGTATCCATGTAAACATAGATCTCTCTCTCTCTATTTATATTGGCAATGTGGAACTTGAGGTGCCAAGGTGCCTAGCAGAACCCCCCTAGAGGTGCCACCAAGCTCCCCAAAACAGTATAATTTAAAAACCCCTGAAATCTTGTGAGATTTCAGTATTCTTGCCCAGGTATGAAAAGTGGCTTGAAAATGCTGCTGTCTTATCTCTACATATGAGAAATAGGTACTGAGGGATCCCTAAGAAACTGGATATTTCTCAAGACTGATCTTTAATTCAAACTGGGGATGATGGCCATTCTACTTCAACACATTTGAATGGTGCCCGGTTGGCAAAGGCTGGCAAAAGCAAAGCAACATCCATACTTGCAAGGAAAGGCTATTTGCAGAATCTACCTTCTGATGTCTTCAATACCTTATTTTATTCCAATATCTTCTCAGTCCGATGTTGAGCCAATGCTAGGGGGACATGAGTAGCTCTCAGTTTTGGAGATTTGAGGCAAGGAGAGGATAGGGGTTCTACTCCCCCCCCCATTATCTCCTATGTCACACAGATGTTGGCACCCTGGGACTGCAGTACTGGTGACAAACTGGGGGATCTTAGTGCCAAAATCAAGAATTTATAGAAACTGGCAAGGTCTGTAATACAAATGTACCAATTTCCTTGAGAAAAAATGTCAACCAAAATATGTACAGCAATGTCTGCAAACTGAGACATAGGAGTCATGACACAATTACTCCTTTCCCTAAAATATCGAATTAAATCTACAAACACCCACATTTAGAGGCTCTAATGCTGAAGCACTAGAAAAGAGGGAAGGTCAGGGGCTCAGCCCTACGATGCCTGGAATCAAATTGCCAGCATGCTCTGCTCTCACTCTCTCTTGGACTCAGCTCACTGCACACCTGGAAGGCAGTTTGACCATGGTTGTTCTTGATCTCTTTGTTAGCTCCTCGGTATAACAGGATTCGGGCACAGCTTTCCTGGGAGACAGAGAGGGGAGGAGAGAGAGAGAGAGGAAGAGATCCCAAGAAGAAACACGTAAGAGGCAGCTTCCATTGTCAGCAATCTCAGGGGACAGAGGGGAGAGTACCAGGAATGGACTTCTCAGAGGTGGGGCTGACTTTGGTGCTGTTTCCATTTCAGTGCAAATTTACTCTGCATTTCTTAAATGTATATGAAAGGAACCTCCAAACGTTTGGGGCCAGCGGGCACATTTAGTATTCTGAGAAAAATAAATGGCTGCCATGGGGACGAGTCACCCAATCCCAAAATAGTTGCTCTGGGGCGTGGTGCATAGCCAGTCACAATATTTCACAGAAAGCCTCACTTAGGAGACTAAAGACAATGCAAAACACTGGCTTCTAGCCATACCCTATCTTTACTTCCTAGGGATGTCTCTTGGTCCATGTGGGTCCAAAGACATTCAGGAAATAAACACAGCAGGGAGCTGGATTGCAGTGCTTCGCTATGAAGTACTTCCAGTCAACTGAAATTAAAATTGAAAACGAGGCCGGCAAAAGGAGAACCTGAGCATTAACGGGAGTAGATTGATGATTTCGTCCCTTTTAACAATGGTAAATCCAAACAGATCAAATCATTCTTCCCCCCACCCTTCATTGTTACATACAATCCCTGAAATATATGGGAATTTCTCATTATATAGATAGGGCAGAGTGGGATTTGAACTATTGGCAGAAGTTGATCTTTGATCAGGGTGTGCAGGATTTAAAAAGTCAAAATGGTGGCCATGCAAATACAAAATGGGCATGGTTTTGATCACATGGTTGTGGCCGCCATGTTAACTTATTTGACTTCACCCCCGTGAACAGCTAGCTCTGCCTCTGATTATAATCCTGGGCAGCTCAGTATTCTTTCAGAGCTGAAATCTGGAAAGGAGAGCTACATTTCGGTGGAATGCAATACAAATGCTTCCAGACTGGCCAGGTTGCCTTCAAGCTGCTTTCAGTGTCTTCAGCCTCAACAACTGTAACGGAATATGGGAAGCTGGGGATGGGGGGGGGGGCAGAATCCTCTTTTTTATGTTCCTCTAAAACATAATTGTAATGGGTTTTCACCTGTTTAGTTAAAGCAAATTTCTTTGTGTTAACAGATTCCAGAGTAAAGCATCAATTTCATGGGGGTAGATTCTTGGCCTTACTAGCATGTAAGGTAAGGTAAGGTTTCCCCTTCCAGTCGTATCCGGCTCTAGGGGCCAGCACTCATCTCCGATTCTTGGCCAAGGGAGCCAGCGTTGTCCATAGACGCTTCCGTGGTCATTTGGCCAGCATGACTAAACGCCAAGGCACACGGAACGCTGTTACCTTCCCACCAGAGTGGTACCTATTTATCTACTTGCATCTTTACGTGATTTCGAACTGCTAGGTTGGCAGGAGCTGGGCGAGAACAGGAGCTCACCCTGTTACGCGGTGCTTCCGGGTCTCGAACTGCCGACCTGCCGTCCTTTCGTTCGACAGTCAGTAGTCTCAACCGTTACGCCACCAGGATGTTTGCTAATTTGGAAGTACACACACAATAAATAAATGGACCTTCCTTTTCTGCCTAACAGCAGAAAATCCCAAAGGAAGGAATTTTAGATTTGATTCTAGAGCCAGATAAATCCCATCCTTAGGCGATGAAGGGAAGATGATGGAGGTAAGAAGAGGAGCTCACAAGGTTACTGACATCTACCTGAGAAACTAATTAATTAAAAATATTTCTAAAATGGTGGAGAAAAGAAGTTGGTGTGCTGTGTATTACACCGCTAACGACATCATCATCATCATTCATTCATTGGCGATCACTCATAGCCGAGTAAGATTGTCTCCCAAGGGTAAAATTTTAACAGTGGATCCGTAAGTGGCTATAAAGGCCAATTCTGGATCCGCACAACCTCCCACAATGAGGGCATAGGTTTCCGGGTGGGAGACAGTCATGATGAGGGTTTGCTTGACGTGCCTTCCTTTTAGCTCTTTTCTCCCTTTCGCCCTGTACTCTTGCTTCTTCAAAGTTCATAGCGCCTTTAATAAAGGCTGACCTCCAATTGAAACGCTCATGAGTTAGGGCTTCCCAGTTCTCAATGCTGATATTACATTTTTTTAAATTTATTTATTTATTTATTTATTATTCAAATTTATTCCCCGCCCATCTCCCATGCAAGGGACTCCAAATTAGCTTTGAGAGTGTCTTTGAATCTCTTTTGCTGTCCACCAATATTCCATTTTCCATTCTTTAGTTGGGAGTAAAGTAGCTGCTTTGGAAGACGATGGTCAGGCATTCAAACAACATGGCCGGTCCAGCGAAGTTGATGTTGGATGATCATTGTTTCAATGCTGGTGGTTTTCGCTTCTTCTAATACGCTAACATTAGTCCGCCTATCTTCCCAAGTAATTTGCAGAATTTTTCGGAGGCAGCGTTGATGGAATCTTTCAAGAAGTTGGAGGTGGCGTTTGTAGAGGGTCCATGTTTCACAGGCGTACAGAAGGGTTGGTAGTACAATGGCTTTGTAAACAAGCATTTTGGTCTCCCTGCGAATGTCCCGATCCTCAAACACTCTACGCTTCATTCGGGAGAAAGCTACACTCGCAGAGCTCAGGCGATGCTGAATTTCAGCGTCGATGTCGGCTTTTGTAGATAGATGGCTGCCGAGATAAGAAAAGTGGTCGACATTTTCTAGTGACACATCTTTAAGCTGGATTGATGGCGCTGCGGAGGGATTGGTTCGAACTTGCTGGTAAAGCACTTTGGTTTTTTTAATGTTAATCGAGAGGCTGAGCTTTTCATATGCTTCTGCAAAGATGTTGAGGATAGTCTGAAGATCTTCCTCGGAGTGTGCACAGACTACGTTATCATCAGCATATTGAAGTTCTATAACAGAAGTTGTAATTACCTTATTTTTTGCTTTCAGCCTACTAAGATTAAAAAGCTTTCCATCTGTTCGATATATAATTTCTACACCAGTAGGAAGTTTCTCTTCAACAAGGTGTATAATCATAGCGATGAAGATAGCGAATAAGGTTGGAGCAATAACACATCCCTGTTTAACGCCGGATTCCACTTTAAATGGATCGCTTTGAGAGCCATTGTTATCCAGGATTGTTGCCATCACATCATCATAATGACATCAATCTCTACCATGAAAGTTATATAGCCAGAATGCTATTTTTATAGCCAGGTGCTGTGGGAGATGCTGCCATGACACAAATGAGGATACAAGGAGTGGGGCTATCCAACCGCAAGAGGAAATATATTATAGCCAATCTTAGTAAATTGTGCCTAGAATATAAGGTTAGCTTAACACCATACAGTCTGGCATATGGGGAAAGACTGAGTGAAAATTTCCAGACAAGTAGGTTTGTTTGGGGAAAAAGGAAGCAAAGAGGAGGAGGAGGAGGAGGAGGAGGGGACACAGACGTTTAAATAACAGTAAAAAAGTCAATCTAATTTAGTTGGTTACATTTTATCTACTTGAACAGATTCTTGGATTTCAGAATATATGAAGAATTATTTGCAGAAAAGATGGGCTAAAGGAATGTTAATCCCTTGCAGAGTATCTCCGGTCACCTGATTGTATAGTTCCAAAGGAGACAATGGACTAGGTCAGGGCTTTCCAAACTGTGTGTTGCGACACAATACTGTGTCGCCTGGGGGCCCCAAGTGTGTCGCGTGACAACCCGGAAGCGCCGGTGGCACTTCCAGGTTGCCGCGCGGCGGCAGCGGCTGCCCCTTCGAAAGGGCAGGCTCCGGGGACCCCGAAAATGCCCTCGGTTCCGGTAGGGAGGCGAAAAGCCTCCCCGCGTGCGAACGCTGCCAAGCTTTCTGCTGCTCAGCTGATGGTGGCTGGGGTGGAAATTCTCCCCGCGGATCAGCTGAGCGGCGGAAAGCTCGGCAGCGTGCGTGTGCGGGGAGGCTTTTCGCCTCCCTGCCGGAACTGAGGGCATTTTCGGGGTCCCAGGAGCCTGCCCTTTTGAAGGGGCAGCCGCTGCCGCCGCAGCGGCAACCCGGAAGCACCGCTGCCGGCACTTCCAGTTTTTGCGCCGCACTGGCCGCAGCGCTTCCGGGTTTTTGTGGGCCGGGCGTTGGTGTGTCGCCAACGGCAAAAGTTTGGAAAGCCCTGGACTAGGTGATCCCATACACCCTTATGGGGGTTTGAGGACAATGACAGATAGCCTCCTACCTCAGATAGAGTATAAGTTGGACCAATAGTAAAATAAGCTCCATCTCTGATATAGGTTATCAAGGTGGCCTATCAAATTTTACTTAGAAAAATGGTTCCAACTTCACAATGGCTTTGTCTTCCATAAGTCAAAATTGTCTCAGGCATTTAGGCCAGGATGTAGCTTGTCCTAGCAGGTGGAATACATGTGGTTATTCCCCAATTGTGCAACTTGTTATCGTTCTTGGAGTTTTTTTTGTTGGGACACTGCAATTTATTTTTATGGCCGTACGCCACCTGGAGTCACATTTCTGCAAGTGGGTGACCGAATACATAAATCTTTAAATCAATTAATTAAAATATTAAACCAATTAGTTAGTTCAGATGAGTTGGCCATTTTAAAGGGAAATTAAATTGGGAAAGTGAAGTGCAAATATACACCTAGGATAATGATCAATGCAGCTATCAGCCCCACTAGGTAGACCAGACTGGGAAATCAACTCCACGTGAAGGCTAAAACTACTTTTATTGAGATTAGCTATAATAACAGAATTTTGCAGGTCTACTTGTACTATCCCTTCCCTCCTTCTTATACTTCAGTGAATTAGGGAGGTGTCTACCTGAGCCACTTTCCAATATTATCTCGTTGTCCTGGACTCAAAAAAATGCTTCCGCCCCTTTTGCCTAGGTAATGGTTCCTGCATATCTCCGTCAAGATCAACATCCTTACTCTCTACCGCAGGGGTCCTCAGTGGGAGTCCAGATTTCCAGATGCTTTAAATCACTTTATTGATTAATATTGGACTGTAGAAATTAATCATTCTTACCTTGTTGTAGAGTGCACAGATGTGCAATGCTGTATTCCCGGATGCGTTCTGTGCACCTGGCTCAGCACCATAGAAGAGCAGGTGTTCCAAATGTTGGGAGTTTCCATGTTGGCAGGCCTGGTACGTGGAGAAGCAGAGGTCAGGAATGGAAGGTGGGGCTAGATGGTCAGATGGACAGGTGCAAGTCACAGCCACCCCCCTCAATCTTTAGACTTCGAGCCAGCCCTAGCAGGAAACACATACAGGACGTAAGATGGGTCGCTAGCTCTCTTGCCCACACAATTGAGTTACCACACCTGGAAACTTGGGATGGCTGGATTTTGACCGGTATGTAGGATCTCACCTGGTGTATTTCTTGCCAGCCATTCTCATCAGTGGTGCCAATGTAGGCTCGATTGTACAGCAGAAGTTCACAGCAGTGTGGGTCACCTCCAACCATGGCTGTATGGTAGAGTGGGGTCAGCCCACGGCGGTCCTTATAATTCGGGGAGCCCCCCAGGTCCAAGAGTGCCTGCATAAGCCAGAGAGAAAAATATAGCTTCATCAGTCCAACATTACCTCCTACCCTGAGTGAAGTCAAACTTGCTCTGTGGCTATTTTTGGGCACCAAGCAGCACTAGTAGTAACACATTGACCAGGCCACTTTTTTCTTACTTTTATTTTTAAAATCTATTATTCCAACTCTTTCCCTTTTGTGGAAGGATACCTGAATGAAATCAAAAGTTTGCTCCTAATGGTGTCTTCTGAAAAAGGAGTTATCATCTCAGCCAATAGGCTTCTCTGTGATTTCTCCAAAACTGCAATAAATCACTTCCTCTTCCCCAAGTATATCAAACCCAGTGCCTCTTCAATATTGTCATCTCAGGCATTTTGAAATTCTTGCCAAGTATCTTCTATGAATATGGCCGTGATGGCTCAGCGGGTAAGACGCCAGGCTTGTCGATCGGAAGATTGCAAGTTCGGAGGTTCGAATCCCTAGCTCCGCGTGACGGAGTGAGCTCCCGCACTCGCCCCAGCTCTTGCCAACCTAGCAATTTGAAAGCATGCAAATGCAAGTAGATGAATAGGTACCACTTCGGTGGGAAGGTAACAGCGTTCCACGCACGTCTTGCCGGCCACATGACCGTGGAAGCGTCTTCGGACAACGCTGGCTCTTCGGCTAACAAACGGAGATGAGCACCGGCCCCTAGAGTCGGACACGACTGTGCAGGGGAAACCTTTACCTTATGTTCTATGAATCTGCTGATCAAAAACTTGCATACTCCTTCCATGTCTTATAAGAGCCCATTACACAGGAATATTATAATTGTTTTTTATTTTATTTTGTTTGCAGTCCAGAGTCACTTGTTAAGATGGGCAGAATTTATTATGCTTGTCACCTTAAGCAGGCACCCAGCAATTGGGTATATCACACAAATCCTGCCACAGACTGTAAGTATCTCAAGTAGGGAGTGTCCCTCAGAGTAAGGAGGCTAGACCTTCAGGGTAGCAGCCTTTCTTTTTACATTTATATTTTGAAAATTGCAATGTGCATTACTAGCAGACTATGTAAATAAGCAAGAAATAAAAAGGTCGGCTTGGATCTTTATGTGCTCCTTTCACATTTGCCATAGTCTCAGAGCACAAGTTGGCATCTGACATTACCATGAGGGCTGAATAGTGGTGAGAACAGACAGCTTTGTGGAGGGCTGTGGCGCCATCCCTTGCCCGGAAATCTATGTGGGCACCGCCAAGGCACAGCAGCCGGATCACGTCAATGGTCCCGTCTAATTGGGCAGCCAACGTCAAAGGTGTTTCTGCAGAGAAAACTTTGGGTTACTATTGTGAAGGGGGACATTGTGTGGCTGGCCTCCAAGCTCATCCTTTCCTCCCTCTCTTTGGGTCTCCAAGATGGCACTTACCGCCGGTATCAGAATCATGATAGTTTGGATCAAGCCCTTTGTCCAGGAGCCGTGCCACTTTTTCAGCTGCTCCATGTTGCACATACTCCAGGAACTTCTTCAAACCCGTCTGGAGAAAGAATTGTCAGGGATAACCAATGAGGGTTGGGAAAGAGATGGGACAGAATAGTGCAATGCAGGTTCAAAAGAGGAATACAGCTGAGCTGGTCCAAAAGCTCAAGTCATTTATAACTTCTTCAGGTTGGTTGAATTTTAGTTTAACCATAGAGCAACCTGTCCACAACCACCCTCTCATCCACACACTTTAGAGCGGCGTTTCTCAACCTTGGCAACTTGAAGATGTGTGGACTTCAACTTCTAGAATTCCCCAGCAGCCCAAGGTCACCCAGCTGGCTTTGTGCCCAAGGCGGGACTAGAACTCACGGTCTCCTGGTTTCTAGCCTGATGCCTTAACCACAACATCAAACTGGCTCTCCTAATTTGCATAACAGACACCTAAAAGAACATGCAGACTTTGCATATTGTGTGATTATACAAAAAGTTGGAGTTTTTACAGCCAACTTAGATTCTCTCCAGACACTGAATCTTTCATTCTTTCCATAGAACTTTGAAAGCTCTCTCTTTTCTCACCTTGGTGTGGAGTTTTGCTAGCTGCTTCTCATCTAGGTTGGTTTGCTTGTATACTCGGGTCTTGTAGCGGAACTGGAAAGAAGATGACAATGAGAGGAGCAGAGGGGACGGGGAGGCAGGCGATTTGCTGCAGCTGTACACAGAATGGATATGTTTGCAGCCACAGCTAAAACATGAATTAATGTAAAAACACCTGAGGGCTTCTTTCTCCCGCCCAGATGCCATCCATGATTTGTTTGAAGGCTAGTATCTGTGATGGAATGTGTCTATGCAGCGGGAGGTGATGTGATGGACTACAGTAACGCAGCTGGTTCTCAGGAAGGAGGGAGCACATTCCAAGGAGGGGAGCAAGATAAGAGAAAACACAGTCCGGAGCTGGAACGTGGGAAGACAAAGAGATTCAGAGTAGCCACGCTCTAGAGCCTTCCCAGGTTATTTCCCCTTAGGTTAGGTAGAGTAGCTTTCATCTGGCAAGATTCTGTCTATACAGTGTGAGCAAATAAAGAACTGAAGTTTGGCTGGATTGATTCTTTGTCGTTCTCGGGCTGAGCCTGACAGTATCTAATTCAACTGAATGGCACAAATCCGCAAATTTAAAACAAATTATGGATTCCTTCTCTGGCATCTTCCGGCATCAGTTTTTCACAAGGCAGCAGACTGGAAAAAAACCTTGATGGATTGTTTACAGGCATGCGATCACAGTCGTTGCCTAAACATTTCCAGAATCCCCAGAATCACCATAAGCATCTGTTCACATTGGGCAGCTGCCACCCCTCTTCCCTGCCCTGATACTCTCCCTCCATACATTAATTTTCTTGGCATGACACTACAATCAGGTCCAATTAACCTTCTAATTTCCAATGATGCCCATCACTTTGTATTGCCCGGAGGCAGAAAATCAAAAGCATAGCTGGATCCAGCAGGTCGGTGCTATTGGTTGTATATCCCCCAAGATTTCTTGACAACATGAGATGGTCCAGAGGACACTTCATTCATAGCTTCATTAAATCTAAAGCCATTCCTGGTTCTTTCAGTTCAGAGTTGCACAACCTGCAGGCTGCATATGACCTCTGGTACATTTTTCGCAGCCCCCTAGGGCATCCCACACCACACCTATCCCAGAGCAAAAATTTGGCCTGCTTTTGGGGGGAGGGGAGGAAGTTGAGGTAAGTTTTTATTGGTGGCCTTAAAGCCTTTTCAAACCATTTCACCCCTTTAACCACCACAGACACACACACACCCAATAAAATTAAGGGTATTTTTTCTGGTATAGGATTTGCCTACTAGAAAGAATCATCTGCAAGGGAGGTCAAAAGTGGGCAAAAGACAAAAGGAGCATCATGCTAATGTGATGCAAGTTCCACCTCTTTTGTATGTGCATTGTGAAGCATGGTTCCAAATTGCACACCTGTGATTTAGTTAACAGTTAAGCAGACAAAATGAATGACTATGTGCTGCTCTTAAATGAATGCTGCAGGATGCAATGTGTGAGAAACACTGTACTTCAGAACACTATGTGGGCTTTTAGCATTCATGCACACATTTCCACTATGACTAGAAAAAAGTATGTCCAGTTCCAGCTCCTCCCTGCATTACAGATTTAATTTCCATAGATCTGAAGGAAGTACATCAACTTCAAATATTCATATGATTCAGTACCTCCCACTCTTCAAGAAATGACTCAAGACATATCTATTTTTCCAGGCCTTACTTAATTTACCTAATTTACCACTTTCCCTCTGTTGTCTTACCTTGTCCTTCCTACTCTCATGCACTTTATGCACCTGATTAATCAAATTGCAAGTTTACAGGGAAGGCTTCCTTACTGTTAATCTTACTATAACCAGCCCTTCAGTCCCATAGGTTTTAGCAGGACTTAAGCATGACTAACTTCTAGATCCAAACTATTATAGGCTGTATTTGACAGCAGCTTAATAGAAAGCAGTTCCATTACTGGAAGGAAACACATCCAATTTTCATCATCCCCCTATGAACTACAGTCCTCTGAGACATATCCCATAGTTTTCCAAAACTCTTCCAAATCTTAGGATCAGTTTCTTTGTGCACCCAAGGACTGCAGTGGATTATGGGGGAAGAGGATATGTAATCATGGATGTCCAGCTAACATTAGGTATAAACCTAGATATTTATATTTGATGCATTCTTCTCTAATCTTGAGAAAATACTACTCTTATTATGGATGTAAAGGAAGTAGATAAATGCTTAACAGCATTGTGTTTTAGATGTTGTTATTATAAACGAAAATGGCTGACAACAGGCCTATGAAGCAACTGGCAAACAATTTGCACATACAATGAACTTTTTTAAAAAACAGCACAGCCTGATGAAGGCTTAGCGTACATATTAAAACAAAATAACCTGTATTAATTATTTTCTTTTCTGCATGCTGCTCAGTGATTACCATGGAGGAATGGGAAGGAAATTAGCCCCACCCTGGAAATCCATGCCTCAGTAAGTCAAGCCAGATGGTTCTAAATGCAGGTAGTCCTTGTTTAGCGACCACAATTGTGACCGGCTACTCGGTCACTAAGTGAAGTGGTCTCTAAGTGAAACATCACGATTTTACTTCAGCTTTCCTTTGCTTTATGACCTGCGAAGGTCGTAAATGTGAGGACTGGTTGCAAAGTTACTTTTTCATCACCATCGTAACTGCAAACGGTCACTAAATGAGGCAGCCACTAAACAAGGACTACCTGTATTTACATCTATAGGGGAGGAGTTGATAACCTAGAGCCAAAGTGCCACATTTGTGGCTTCCAGAAATTATACCAAATTTCAGCAACCACTTTTCTCACCAAGTTTCAATGGGGAGAATATAAATGGAAAAAGTAGAATGTAATCCTTCATTTAGATTTAACAGATCAACTTTTCCCAAATACCACACACACACACGCACACATACACATGCACACGTCCCAGGAAATGCAAGTCCTGCCCATTTTGATGATATTAGCATATTGTTGCCTCAGCTCTTGATCACCATTTATTTTATAGAAATAGTGGCCCTGGCTACTAAAATATTGCCCGACCCTTCATCTAGGTTTGAAGGTTCTTTTCAGTCTGGGGTTCTGGCCAGTTTATCGCTCTCCCCAATTCTTGACAGTGATTGACGAAACCTCTGTCGGGGAGCAGGAAATCAGTAGGGCCTCCACGACAGGCCCCCTATAAAAGAACAATATGTTGATAGCTGGCTGGATGAGGTTGCTACCCTGCTCCATTTTAAAGCATGATGCAATTCCCTTACATAGAAGCAAGCTGAACCAATTATCCACTACCCTGGGGATGCATGGCCAATAGGAACACTGGAACACAGAGAGACCTGCCCCTCATTGGCTCCATGGCCACATTGGTTCAGTTCACTACAAAGCTAAGTAGGAAAATACTTGGTACTTTAAAATCAACTTGGCTGGCCAGTGCTGTGCTTTCATTTAATGTGGAATTATTGACTAGCTGTCAGCAACCAGCAAGGAGGAAGAGGAAAAAGTGGTAGCTTTGCTCCCTAGTAGAGAATAGTGGAAGACAAAGGTGAGTCAGCTGTAGAAGCGTTGAGAAGCAGGAAAGGCAGAGCTGAAAATACCATCTTGTCTAGGAACCATTCAGACTAGAAATGCTTCTTGGGTTAGTGATGATGTAAACAGCCTTTCCCAGTCTGGGGCTTTGCAGACAACCATATGCATATGCTGCTATTTGTTTTTTAAATAGAGCTACCCGTGTTCTCCCACAATACTCATCCCTCTCTGACCCAAGTGTGCTGTCAGACAAGGAGCAGCCTTACCTCGAGATAGGGCACTCCCTTCTCAAAACTCTGTGGGTACTCGCGCAAGAGTCGCTCTTCATCTAGGAATTTGGCATCCCGTCCATTGGTGGCTGGCTGGAAGAGTCCGTAATTCAGAACATCCTTGAGGCTTTCGTTGAGGGTGCAGAGAATTTGTTGTTTTGCCACCCAAATGGCTGCATCAGGGTTGAAACGTAGGCATTTCTAAAGCAGAAACAGGCCATGCAGGAGAAGGGGGTGGATAGAAAGCAAAACAATTCCATCAAGTTGGCCCCAAACAACAGCATGATTCTGACCCAATGGAGCATTGTGTGTCTGTAATAATGCTTCTTAGCCTTGCATTTAGGACTATTTTTTTCTTCTGTGATACACTTAGCTAACCTTGGTTGATCTGAAATAGCTAAGCTGGGTCAGTCTAGTTAGTAGGGCCATAGAGAGCTTTGGGTATGATTTCAAAAAGGCATTTTGGAGCATGCAGGAGCATAAAAATAGAACCCATCTGCTGCACACAATCCAGGCAGGGAAAAGGCCCAGCTGCTTAAAACAGCTTGTGTTCCTGCATACTTTGAAGCACCTTTTTGAAACTGAGCCTAAAGCACTGAACAACCCTACTGGTTTGTACTTAAGATGGGAGACCACTAGGCAATATCAAGATTATAGGCTAGACTCCTGGAAGAAGGTAGTGGCAAAACACTTCCATATTCTTGCCAAGAAAGCTATATCGATGTGTTCATAAAATTACTAGGAGTCAATCTCAACCTTGAGGAAACTCTACTTTCTTTAACATCAGATGGAGACTGAGCAGGCCATATAGTATCAGTGATATGAAGAATTTCTGGACTTGATTAAGCCATTTTTCCCCCTTAGTAAAGAGAGGGCATCAGGCTGGGGAGGACTTAATCTTGGCAAGCATTTGTCCATAGCCAGAAATGTTCCAATAAGGAATCTGGGTGTACTATATTGTGATAGAAAATTGACCCAGGTGAGCTGTGGCTTAAAAGTACCTTACATTTACATTATACTTATCTAGGTGCATTAAGTAAGTATTAATACAATGTTATTTTAATGCTTAGCACTCTTCAGTCATTCTACTGCCTCTGCATTCAACCTTTGGTTGACTCACTCACTCACTCACTCACTCACTCACTCACTCACTCACTCTATCTATCATTTATTTTCTATCCTGCCTTTATTATTTTTATAAATAACTCAAGGCGGCAAACATACCATACATGGATGGGGTTGCACTACCCCAGACAGACCCGGTGTGTAACTTGGGGGTCCTCCTGGACTCACGACTCCTGCTCAAAGAGCAGGTGGCAGTCGTGGCCGGGAGGGCCTGTGCTCAACTTCGTGTTGTGCGCCAGTTATGCCCTTTCCTGGACCGAGAGGCCCTTCGAATGGTCACTCATGCCCTGGTTGTCTCCCATATAGATTACTGTAATGCACTCTACATGGGACTACCCTTGAAGAATATCCGGAAGCTACAGCTGGTACAGAATGCGGCTGCGCGGGCAGTTTTAAGTGCACCAAGATCGACACATATAACACCTCTGCTCTGTGAGCTGCATTGGGTGCCAGTTTGCTTCCGGGTCCAATTCAAGGTGTTGGTCATTACCTTTAAAGCCCTACATGGCATGGGCCCAGGTTATCTGAGGGACCGCCTCATCCCCATTACAGCGTCCCGTCCTACCCGATCTTGCAGAGAGGGCATGCTGCGGACCCCCTCTATGAAAGAACTCCATCTAGTGGGGTCTCGGAGGTGAGCCTTCTCTGCAGCGGCACCTGCCCTATGGAACATCCTTCCCCCAGAGATAAGACAGACCCCTTCACTCCTGGACTTCAGAAAAAAATTGAAAACCTGGCTCTGTGACCTTGCCTGGGGCAAGAGGGAAAGTGGTCAAGCTTGGGGATGGCTGATTTTTTAGAGCCACCCCAAATATTTTAATATGTTCAGCGTCACTACGAACCACCTGCCACTTGGTTTTAATTTAAATTTATATTTATTGTATTTGTATTTTATTGTGTTTTTACTGTATTTTAGTGATATTGTTATGGCTGTGAACCACCCAGAGTCCCTCCTTGAGGGGGAGATGGGCGGTCATAGAAATTTAATAAATAATAATAATAAATAATACCTAATACTCCTTCCTCCTCCTATTTTCCCCACACCAACAACCCTGTGAGGTGAGTTGGGCTGAGAGAGTGTGACTGGCCCCAGGTCACCCAGCCGGCTTTCGTGCCTAAGGCGGGACTAGAACTCTCAGTCTCCTGGTTTACCATTGGCTCCTTCCTAGGGCGGAGAGACAGCGATTGGGCCAAGGTCACCCAGCCGGCTTTCATGCCTAAGGCGGGACTAGAACTCTCAGTCTCCTGGTTTCCCATTGGCTCCTTCCTAGGGCTGAGAGAGAGTGACTGGCCCAAGGTCACCCAGCCGGCTTTCAGGCCTCAGGCAGGACTAGAACTCTCAGACTCCTGGTTTCTAGCCCAGTGCCTTAACCACTAGACCAAACTGAATGAGCACTTTTCCTCACATCTCCACAAATTAAACAGAGAGGAATTTAGATGTACTCTTAACTGAAGTTCATTGTTCAAGCAAGGCCCTTGCTGCCTTCCCCAGGGAGCCCAACTCCTAAAGACCTTCTGAAGCTATGACCTGGGGCAGCTCTAGCGGTCTTTTTTTTTTTTTAATATAGTCTTTAACACTGAGTAGTAGCCCAGAGGCGGCACTACCAAGGGTGCCAGCACTCATTCAGATGAATTACAATCATGCCTGTAGTGATGTATCTACTGAGTTTCTCTCATGTGTATCCAGCCTGATGGAAGTTGTAGGCCAAGATATAAAGAAAGGCTGCTGCAAACAGTGGTACTTTAGGCTTTAGATATAATGAAAATGTTGGGTGGGGAAGGGGCATTTGTTTTTAGTTATTTGTTTTAATGTTGCTTACATCAAAACATGAACGCTTGCATTTGCGGGCCCTCCGGTTCATTCTGGGCACCAGGATTCTGCTCATATTTTCCCATAATTTCCTCTCACACTTTCCAGATTTATTCTTCTGTCAGCTTCTCTGTGTTAGCATTTCCTGTGTGGCCCATCATTTGCTTTACTGCCCACAGGAGATGTGAAAACTTGTTAATAGCAGGGGGCTATGCAAGGGAAACTGTGTTACATCTACCTGTCCCAGCAGGACCAGCAGGAGAGGCATGTTACGGGTCCCATCTTTCATAGTGTCATCTGGTGGGACCCAGGAAGAGAGCCTTTTCTGTTGGGGTGCCTGCCCCGTGCAACATCATTCCCCTGGACCTTAGATTGGCTCCGACCCTCCTGGCCTTAAGGAAGGCTCCGAAGACATGGCTTTGCCACCATACCTGAGGGGCCAGCAATGGTGGGGAGTTCTTACAATGGCTGTGTTGACCTGCTGCAGGATGAATTCTCCCACTGATCACGATTTTGTTTTTTAAATTGATTATGGATTGTTTTTATATGTTTGTATATAGGTAGTCCTCGGTTACCAGCAGGCAAGGCATGTCGTGAGGCGCAGTGTGAGCGCAGCGGGGTTGGGGGTGGCTGCTGCCAGGCGGAGGAGGGTGCGAGAGATTTCACTGGAGCAACTTGCGACCTTCCCTGCAGGCTTCCCCATTGATTTTGCTTGTGGGAAGCTGGTAGGGAAGGTTGCAAATGGCGATCACTTGACCGTGGGACGCTGCAACCATTTTAAGTGTGAGCAATGTCATGGAGATCCACCATGGTGGCACAATGCTGTTTTCATCCTTTGTCCCCCCCTTGCCCTCCCTCCCCTTCTGTGGATGCTTTCTGACCTGATTCTGGCAGGGAAAAATAGGGAAATCTTCTCATGCTGTGAGTGTGTCCCTTACTTCAGGTTCAGAAAAGTAACTGTTATGCCGCAGGACTTAACACAATCTTCCTCAAAATGGCATGTTCCTTATGTGAGGATCACAAATCCCATCACCCTCAGCAAAGAGCTGTCTGTCGATGAGTGATCTTTTTGTGGTCTTTTATATCCAGAAGGTGCCAGATTGGGAAAACTTGGTTTGCATTATGAATTATAGTATTTTGGCACTTTCACTTCCGGGTGTTGGGTTGAGCGGAGCGGCGAACCGAGGCAAAAATGTATACTTGAACCAAACAGGACCAGACATTCCTGCCTTTTGCTCCCTATGGCATTTTATCTTTCACGTAGATTTCTTGATGCAACATAGTATGATGTTGGGGTTTCTCTTTCCAACTTTCCTAGCAATTTCCACCTCCTTCTCTCACTGCTCAGACAGCCAGGGTCAGAACTGGGGAGCAGGGGAAGGTAAGAAGGGACAATCAGCAAGACACATGCTGGCAACTCTATCCTTGTTTCCATGGTCACGACAATTTGTGATCTCTAGCAACGGTTTCCATGGTTGCCCCATGAATAGAAGTGGGACCCAAAATGAACATTGGCAGGGCATGGGTTTAAAGAGACATTAAAATTTTCTGGATGGGTGGAGAAATATAACCTGTGGGTCTCTCTTCTCCAGAGTGATACCGACCAAAAAACTTGGTGTTTCTTTGTGGTAACAATGTGGTGGATATGTTTGTATTTTACAAACACACACGTTGCTATATACTCAGAGTAGGCAAGAATCCTGTGTGTATGCACTGTGAAGTGTGTTTAGAATACAGAGTTAAAGAACAGAGAAATTAATTGGGTTAAATGAAAGAGGACAGAGATTATTTTACACAGCTATTAATAAATAACAGAACAGAAGCCACAAATCTTCCATTTGTACAACGGTTGATTGATTCTGCACTCTCTGAAACCAACCTGTATGTTAGTTTATAACACTAAGGAAAGTGACAATCTTTAGTTATTACGTTTATATGGTATGTTTGATAAATTACAGTGGTAGATACCATTGCCAGGGGGGAATGGCCATCATGGGGTATCCATCAGGTGGGCCCCCTTCTACGCTGGGCCTCCTATCTGTGGTGGCCAGCAACAGCTGTGAATGGCTGGGGATGATTGCTACCAGGTAACTTCCCCAAACATCTCAAAGTGGCATTGCAGGAAATAAAAATAGGCAGCTCTTAAAACCCAATCATGTTTATGAAGAGGCGCTAATGTGGTGAGATCTGCTGGATAATTAGGGTCCTGATAGCTGTCCAAGATCTCTGTCCAAGGATGTGTTTCTTGTGCTTTATTTTCCAAAAGAGAAGCCCAGACGGCACATTCTTGGGATGTACTTGCAAGCATAGCCCCTCAAATCCAAATGGAAATGGAAATGGTCTACCCTATGGTGACAGAAAGGCATCCATATGTGCTCAGATTGTTCGTATCTCTCTCATAATCTCAATTTTGACACTATACTTTTTGGGATTGAATCTTGGCTTAGATTCAAGACCCCTCTGCACGTGGGATTGACGACACAGAGAGGTTAGAGCTGTCAGTAAGTTTGGCTAAAAGAGGAGAGGGCTGAGTTCTCTTCTCCTTCCTGGGACAAACGGAGAAAAAATACTGCAATATAATAAAGACTGATTAAGGTTCTATAAGGGTTGTGTGATCAGCTCATTACAATAATCTCCTTCCGACAATACTGAACATGACAGGCCCTTATATAGCCTTCTCCAACCTAACTCCTAATTCTAACCTTCTAACACAGTGTTTCTCAACCTTGGCAACTTGAAGATGTGTGGACTTCAACTCCCAGAATTCCCCAGCCAGCATGCTGCCTGGAGAATTCCGGGAGCTGAAGTCCACACATCTTCAAGTTGTCAAGGTTGAGAAACACTGCTCTAACAGGTTAGAATTTCTGGAATTAAAGTCAAACATATTGAGAGAGCACCATGTTGAAAAGAAAATCTAAAAATATATATAATTTTATTCTTAAATCCTTAATTAAAAAACTATCAAAATGTGCATGAAAAATAAGTAATGTTCATCAAGATCAGGCTCTCTCCTCCTATTAGAAATTTTTCCGCATGACTCTGACTCTAACCCTAACCCTAAACTCAGGCCAGCTAGCCTTTCTGGGGCTAGTGACATCACTATCAGCTCGCAATCTCCTGGAACAAGATGGGATAATAAGCTAGGAAAACCTAAGATGTATACCATGTATGGAATACTGTGGGGAATTTCATGGCAGCTCACATCAGCACATGCACCTGCATAGAATGAAAGCAAAAGCATTTCTCGGATGCTCAGAGATGGTGAGGGCAGCTGGGCAAAGAAACTGGAAGGGGAGGGGCACATGCTTCGCTTAGATCTGCAGTCGCCTCTCCGTATCAAAGGATTGCTGGATGAAAGTATAGGCAGCTGTGGCAGTGTCCTTGTTTTATTGCTAATGAAGCAAAAAAGTAATATGTTCCTTTTATTGCTGAGCTCAGGGTGAATCCAGTTCTGCATTAATTACTTCTCAAAGGACAATGGTGGACTTGGTGGTAGTGTGCGACTAAAAATGGAAGTCTAATCTTCTTTGGTCTGTCCGCGTTTCCTTGTGCCACCCTTCCCTTATAGTACAGGCAGTATTGCGGAATCAGTGATTTAAAGCCAAGGTCACCTGCTGCTACACACATTCCTGCCCCCAAACCCACTGCCGATTTTACCCGCCCTTAATAAACTCATGCTGTGCAGCAACACAGTGTCTGTATGAAAGACGAGGAAAGATAGCGAGCAAGGCACCCTGATTCAGAAGGGATGTACCTGATTCAAGAAATAATTCTGTAAAACCGGGTACAATTGCATAACATCATGATCTACGGGAAGAAAAGTTAATTTTGGTAATCTGAAATAAAAATAGTGTCCTCCTTCTACTTCCACTCCCTTGTGAACAGTAAAACCCTGGGGTCAGAGACCTGTTACTTTTTATACTGTACTCCAAAGAATGTCTACAAATGGCATGAAGATCATGAATGGTTGTAATAATATTCCAGGTGGCTCAAGCAGCAGAAAAAGTAAATATCGTTTGAAATAGGTTTGATTCAAGTGGTTTGCCACTGTCTTCTTCCTGATTTTTTTTAAAAATTCCCAGTTTAGCCTACAGCCTTGGTATTCCCTTCCCTAATAGTCCCTCATCCAAGTACCAACCATGCCCGACCTTGCTTAGTTCTGAGGCAGACAAAAATGGTCAAGAAGTCATAAATTGCTGGAAAAATGCAGCAAATAGTTTTCCATTGTGCCTTTGAAACTCAGCCCCCCCCACAGCATTTCAGCTTTCACCTGTCCACAGGTGACTCTCCACGCTCTGCCCTCCCCTCCCTCCTTCCCCTTTGGTTGCTTACCGTCTGGTGCAAATCAGGAATGCCAATTCGGAAGACCATCATACTGAAGTGAGCGTCCTCAGGTACTGACATAGAGCAGTCGTGGGCAGGGTTAGCAGGACTGGCCGGGGGGCTGGGCCCCTCGTGGGAGCTCTCCGAGCCCGACTCCCCCTCGGGGCACTGGGAGAAGTGCTCCTCCTCCTCCTCCGCACTTGATTCGGGGCTCTGGGGCATCGTCAGAGGTGCTGGGCACCATCACTGGCTGCACTGCAAGGATGAGGAGAGAAGAACGATACAGCAGAAAGATATTTCCATGGGGGACAGCAGCAAGGGATGCATGATGAACAGCCAGTGGGACCTAGGAACATACAGTAGTACGACGATAGCATCCGCGTCCCAGAACGACAAGATGCATACACGTATGCACACTTACTCAAGTGACATCTTCACGGGCTGCAATGCTAATAAGGCATTTAACCAAACAGGCCCAGAGCAAAACCCCCGTGCACACCCAAGTAAGTTGCTGGGCAAGTCTAGTATAAAGTCATCCTTTATGCTGACATAAAACAAACACAAATACACTAAGGGTTATGTTGATAAAAAGAAAAAAAACCTGAGGCACAGCAAGGTCAATACAAGCTGTTTTGTTGGCCTAGGGCGAATGCTAATTGTGCCACCCACCCACATCTTGCTCTGTGTAGGAGGCAGACTGGGTTTCCTCCTTAAGGAGTTTCCCAGATTGTGGCTCACTTTTCTCTGCTCAGTACCAGGGAATGGGAATTTCCAGTTTTACAACTCATGCAATAATGAGAGAAGACCTGAGATCAGTAAACCTAACTTCTTCCTTAATCGAGATAACGCCAAGTTAACAAATCAGCCTTTCCCAATCTGGTGCTTTCCAGGTGCAACAGACTACAAGGCCCATCGAATCCAGCTAACTAAAGAGTACATGACTGCGGAAGGCTGACAAATGTGATGTGCTGAACACTGAAAAAGTCCCGAGGGGATGGTAGCAACTGCTACTTCAATAGTGCAAGCTGCCAACATATGTGTACATGTAATGAGCTTTTCACACTGTACAAGGTATGAATATCAGCCACCTGGTCTCACAATAATGGATTCACACAAGCATATTGGAAAAAGAAAAGGCTGTTTGCATGTATTCAAGTATATTTTCCAAGCAGTTTATGGGAAACTTGTTCAGACACATAGTGCTTATAAACATCATTCTGAACAGACATACAGTATACAAATTCTCATTTGATCAGTCTAGCGCATCTCATATTTAGTTATTAATTTTGATTTATACCCCACCTTCCTGCTTGGAAAGAAGACATCCTGCCCGGAAAGAAGACATCCTACCCTTCCACCCCCTTTTGTCTTTTACATTTCTTCCTTTCCTTCTGATTGTGCCCCCAACTTTTTCCTCCTCTGTGCTCTCCCCATAATGGTGCCAGTTATAAATCCCCCATTCCAGGTCTTGTCCCAGTCATCTGCCAATCAGTTTCCCTCTCATCTCTCCCACCTCCATCCCAGTCTCCTTCTCTGACTTTTCATGCTCTGTGTCCCAGTTTCCAGCTGGCCCCAGGGCCCATGTAATCTGAAAACAAGCAGCACATAATGTCCCAGAAAGTGTAACAGACCTGGAATGACTGCCCTACTTTTGACACCTGCCCCAAAGGCTTATAATTAGCCCAAAAGGACATTGTTTGCCCTACGTTGTCACTCTTCCAGTTTCAGACACACAGATATATGAGGTGGAGGGAAGCATAACTCAAAGGATGAACATGCAGTTTGAGAAAGGTACCAATTTCAACGGCTGCCTTTTCCAAACAGGTGCTTGAGATGATGGAGAAGCGTTGCCAATTAGAAAAGAAAATCTGGGACTAGATGGGCAAATAATCTGAGCTGGAATAAGGCAGCTTTGATATCAGATAAAGTATCCCTCAAGAGAAGGTCCCTTGTTTGATAATGTACACCAGACCATGCCTTCTATGACCATGACTGCAGAGACCTCATAGAATTACTTGTTTTTTCTGAGGCACCAGAGTTGGTCATGATTGGAGAAGGGAAACAGAACGCATAAAGAACGAACAAAGATACTGGATACATTAACAGAGAAAGGAAAAAGAACTTCTCTCCAAGAAGCCAAGTGGACAAAGGCAGATGACAACTAGCACTTTAAATTAGGGATTTTTTCCCCTCTTGGAAGGAAGCCATGAATACATCTCCTAGCATATGGTCCATCTCATGGCCCAGTTACTGTTATTGTTTATTCGTTCAGTCGCTTCCGACTCTTCGTGACTTCATGGACCAGCCCACGCCAGGGCTTCCTGTCGGCCGTCGCCACCCCCAGCTCCCCCACGGTTGAGTCCGTCACCTCCAGAATATCATCCATCCATCTTGCCCTTGGTCGGCCCCTCTTCCTTTGGCCTTCCACTTTCCCTAGCATAAGCTTCTTCTCCAGGGTATCCTGTCTTCTCCTGGCCAAAGTACAGTACTTCAGTTTTGCCTTTATACCCAGTTATACCCTGCATAAAAATCTGTCCAATGCTCTTTGCAAAACTAGATAGGCTGATATGCTGTAAATTTGGAGGGAAACTTCCTGATTCAGCAGTGCAAGTGTAGGGCATCACAGGTTCCTATTCTTTACACACTGTTGCTGATATGTTTAATACCATAAATCAGAGCTTTCCAAACTGTGTGTCGGGACACGTTAGTGTGTCAGCTGCAGTGTCTGGGTGTGTCGTGGCTGCTGCTGCCTCCGAGCCCTGCCAGGATTCCGCGCAGGTCCTAGTGCCTGCCTTGTTCCCTGCTGCCTCCAAACCTGCTGTGATTCCACGCAGGTCATAGTGCCTGCCTTGTGCCCTGCTGTAAGAGTGTGTCGCGAAATGATGCATGTCTAAAAAGTGTGTCACCAACATGAAAAGTTTGGAAAGCTCTGCCATAAATGCTTTGGATGGTATTAGTAACAGTGATGATACAGTGATGAAATGAGTGCAAGAACAGTAAACTATGTGGGTTAATAGCACCTAGGTCAGTGCTGAGGAATTCTGGGAGTTGAAGTCCACATATCTTAAAGTTTCTGAGATTGAGAAACACTGATCTAGGTAGTGCACCAAATTTGTTCTGTTACTGGTAGGTATGGAACAAAGAGGCACACAAGAATGTCAGAATCTCTTGGAAAGAAGTTGAGGGACTACCTAGCTCAAGTTAAGGAATTGCGCGTGTTTGTTGTAATTCCACTGTAGAAATGGTAAAAATGTGTCCATGGCTTCCACATTCATATAAACAATGAATGAATGAATGAATGAATGAATGAATGAATACATTTCTCAAAAGACATTTTAGAAGGAATATTTTTGAGAATGCTTCAACTTTCACTGCCAGTCCCTGAACAAGGGCCATGTTGCAGAAGATACTTTCTGGCAGAAGCTGTCATTTTACTGTGAACTGTCACAGTATGATAGTAGAGAAAGATCCAAGTAAAGACAGGAATGGATGTCATAAGGGAACACAAAAAGCAAACAAAGAAGATAAAGTACCTCTCTCTGCATGCAGCAATCATAGTAAGTACATAGTAAGTACATGAAGACAGACACACATACAATGCTATGTGCATTTAAAAGAACCATGCACTATAAAGGGAACAGAGCACTTAACATCCTGTTTAGTTAGAACAGCTTTCCCCAACCTGGTGCCCTCCAGATATCTGATGGCTCTTAACTCCCATTAATCTAGTCACTTGGTACTGGTCACCCATTAATGGATAAATAGGCAGAAAAAGAGATACACAAAGATGAGTTCATATACTGTGCCATTATGAGGTTTATTTTTGGTTTAGTGCTAGAATTCTCAAACTTTATGGAGCTGTTATTCCATAAATAAAACTGATTTCATTGGGGTTAGGGTCAGGCAAGAAAGATACCATTTACTTTTAATAAAGTGTTAATTTACAGATAAAATAAAACAATGCTAGAACCTTACAACTTTATAAAATAAAACCTTTTCATTGGAGATAATAGCATTTACCATCATATATTTTAATAGGAACGATGAGCTTCCTTCGTTAGGCATAATGCCAGAAATCTGGGTTTGATTATATTTTTGAGACAGCCACTCTCATTTTTCCTTCCACATTTAGTTCGGATTGATATCTGCTCTTCATAGCAACACTAATCTGCAGAAAATCTTGGCTTTGCTGTCAGCTTATCCAGGCAGCAGGCAAAGTCATAGTTCTGTTAGAACTCACCCTAAATTTGCCTGGACTAGCCAGCTGTTGGCACATCCAGGTAGAGTAGGAGAAAGGTCTGGTAGCATTCCTGCTCTGTGTGTATGACACCCACCCACAAATTTGTGCTCCCCTGAAATTTATTTATGACCACTTGGAAGGTTGCAACCCACAGTTTGAGAACACTTTGGTGTGCTGTTAGCTCAGCTGCTGTGGCTTAGCATTTATGCAAATCATGGCTTAGTCAATAAACCATAGATAAAAAGCTGCAACTTCGGGTGATGCATGAGCCCACCCAAAGAAAATCATTTACATCTGCATTTGTTATACTTCTATCCTTACAAAGAATAGTTTAGGAAATAGGTCCAAGCTAGCTATGGAATTTTTTAGTCTTAAATTCATTATATATCTACATAACTTTTTTTAAAAAAGTCAGCTCTTAAAATCAGTATACCTTTTTCCTAATAAAGGCACTATTAGATTTTAGTTTCAATTTTGCCTAATATTTTTGCAAGCAACCTTTCTTAACAAAACACTTTTCTACCAGGAAGTATATTTTTGTCCATACTTTTTCTTACTGTTTTCCTTTTTGTATACCTCTTATTTAATGAACTGCATCACAAAAATCTCAGAAGTGCAATCAGTGAATGAGAAGTGCAATTACTGATGAAGAAGTGTGTTCCTGCTTGCATATTTATTTGGGAAGAGCTAATTTAGTAAGTTCTTGTCAAAATTCACTCTGAATCAAATTCTGCTTCATGTTTGAGGTTAGTAATAGACTGGTACTAGAATATTAAGGGAGAACAAGCTTAGCTCTTTCCCCATGCCATTTTCCGTATGAAAAGTGCCTCCAGAGAAGCTATCACTGCCTTCTAGGAGAATGCACTTTTTTTTAAATTGCAGGGCAAAGAGTGGTTTAAGCAATGCTTTCAATAAGTGCAAAGAAAATAATTCACTTCCTCCATCTCTCTCTCTGTACTTGCCTGTTGACATCACAAGTTACCTTATTCCCAGATCTCCTACATCAGTTAATTTGGCCCTCCCTATGGCATGTTATCCTCACATGTAGAGCATCCTTGTATAGCAGGTCCAAACATGAGGATGGAAAATACTCTTCACTCAACATGCTGGGCTAAGTGAAAATTCTTTGGTACAACAGGTTGTCAGAACCCAGCCATTGTTAGTACCTTAGGTGAAGCCATAGTACAGTTCAGGGTTTTTCAAACTGTGCTCTGCAGAACCCTAGGGCTCTGTGAGAACTTGATGGAATTCCATGAGAGGCTCAGGGCAAAAAAGTTCACTTGAACATAGCCGTTTTTTATCACTAGAGCAGGGTTTCTCAACCTTGTCAACTTTAAGATGTGTAGACTTCAGTTCCCAGAATTCCCCCGTCAGCATGGCTGGCTGGGGAATTCTGGAAGTTAAAGTCCACACATCTTAAAGTTGACAAGGTTGAGAAACCCTGCACTAGAGCTTTGCTTTTTGACTGGGGACTCTGGGATATTGTTTTTTAACTAACAGGCTCCATAGTCTGAAAAAGTTTGAAAGCCCTTAGAATTAGTACATTAGTTTGGGCACGGCATGTTTCGTGAATACAAAAATTGTGCTTTATTAACTCGGGATTTAGGATTTAGCATGGTGCATGAATCCAGCCTATCAGTGTGTAGAAATCTAGGGGATCTCTTGGTCTAATCTGTAATTCCATTATCATAAGCTAAAATTCTTAGGCTAAAACCAAGCTTTGTTATTTCTATGAGCATTTATTTCCTTTTATCTTTTGCCTAGGTTATTTGCAGGATTTACTGAAGCCAATCAAAAACTGAGCAGTGGAGGAGAGATTGCACCCTTGTGCTCTTAAACTATGGTTTGCTGTTTGAGAGAGATAAAATCTCTGCTTTCTAAAACAGCATGTCCTCTAAAAAAATACTATTTTTCCAGCTTGTTTTCTTTAAGACCATCTCATTCATCATGAGATGAATACTCATGATTGGGTATTGCAGCAAAAAGAGCAAAGGTCTTATAGTATAGTATCTTCAAGGCACTGGTTGGAGTATATCACAAACTAAGCTTGATTATGGTTAGGGGTTAGCATCATAAATCTGACTTAATGTTATGGAGCGAATCTGTCCATAACAAAGTTGCATTTCTTATAGCTCTTTTCTATCAGATGTATGGTGTGACTTTCAATGGCAGGCATGTTGTGAGACTGATGGATGCTGATTCTGCATGGCTAAATCTAATGCCATTTATTGAAACTTTCCAGACAGGGTGATATTAATTCCCAAGGCTAATAGGAATCGGGGATATTAGCAGGAACTGCAGACACAAAAAGCACAAACAAAATAATGGATCCACATATTACAGTAAGATATGCTTTTCTTAACCATGATTTATTAAATAAATATAAATAAAAGCAGAGTTCATAAACATACTTACCTACTCTAAGGTTACCATATTTGATCTTTCTAAACAGAAAATACCTTGGAAAGGTGGTTATTTTATCAAATGCTCAGGGATGGGGGGGGTTATTTATTTTTGCACTTATATCCTACCTTTTTTCTGAGAGCAAAAAAAAGCCAACGTAGAAATGTTATTCTTACAACAATCATATGAGATAGAGTGGGCTGAGTGTATGTATCACCCAGCAAATTCCATGACCAAGTAGAGGACACAACCCTAGATCTTCTAGGTCCAAGTCCAACATAACTGTACAAATGACACAACATTAATCATAGAAATATACAGAGACATATTCTTGCTCGTCCTGAACATTTTCTTTTTTGCTGCCCATCACCTGTAGTAGTAGTAAGAATAACCAATGAGGAAGGGTGGATCCAGGCAAACAGGGAAGGGGACTAGATCTTGGAGACAAAAAGGCTGGGATGGAGGTTGAGGAGGCAGGAAAGGGAGAGGTAGGCTGGAGATGAGGAAAGCGGTGAGAAAGAGAGCAGATAGGCAGTGAAGGGAACAGGGCTCGGGATGGGAGAAAAGTGATGCCTGAATACAGGCAGAGGAAAGGGCTGAAGAGGATGGAAAAGAAAATCAGAAGAGAACAGGGAGATGGGGAAGAAGCAGGAGACAACAGAGAAGAGCAGGTATGTGGGAGAAGGAGATGAACAGCCAGGTAGGGGAGGAAAAGAGTGGTAGGATGAACACAGAAAGAGGAACAAGATTGAGGCTTAGTTTGCTCCAGCCTCTTTAAGCAAGCAATTCCAGCCATAAGCAAGCAATCCCAGCCATTCTACCTCCTTTGAGAGCCCCAACAGGGCTGGCATTCAAGGTTTTAAGATCAGACTTATCTAGGCAGTAGTGAATAGATGAAAACTCTGGCTAAACCAAAACCAAACAAAGCAAATTATAGCACATTATGTGAGCCCAGCAAGAGGATGATATTGCTGTGTTTGGGACATGGGAGGGTAGGAAGATGCAGATATCCAACAGCAGGGCTTTGAACTTGGATATGAATGTTGCTTCTTACTAAAATGCTTTTGGCTCCCTACTGAAACTTGAAACGGTCCCTTGAAAATTCTGCTTAAAGCTAGGGGCCAGGCCAGGCCAGCGTAACAAGTTACACGTACGGCCACCTTCTTCTTCTTTTTGCCTGGGGTGGGATGTTCTCCTAAACCAAAGTTTTCCGTTTTGTCTAAAACTGAAAAACAATGGCCGTCAGCTTAAGAACAAGCCATGATCTTAAAATATAATTCCATGTTGGTTTAAGATCTTGTCTTGTCTCCAACTGGTTAACCAGAATAATAATGTTATTCCTGAATAAACCAAGATGGGAAACATTTTTCCACCATAGAATTGTTGTCCCTCCCAAATGTATATCAGCAGATGGTGCAAGACTGATCTGATGGTGAGTGAAGCCCGAGTTGAATCTGGGCAGAATCTGCAGCTTTTTCTCTCTGTGTGCCAATTTAAACCCCTCTTCTCCCCCCCTTTTTTTCTCTTGTTCTCTCTCTGCTTTCCTATATGGTTCTCTCTGGCTGTGATACTTACCCATAATTAACTTAACCATAGTATATTCAATTAACTGAATTATCTGGGTTTGCTAAGAACAGCAGCATCCACAAGCAGGTTCCTGCAAGATGGTGGGTGCAGTGTTGAGGTTCAAGCACTGCCCCTTTTGTATGTCTGTCTCCATCTTGCAGATTTTGACATGCACTTCTTGTGAATACTTCTAAGACATTCTTGGCTGGTTTGTATTTCGTTGCCTGGCTTCATAGGACAAGCTTAACCTCAAAGCCAGGTTAACAAAATACAACTGCTGTGTTCACTTAATGCTCTGTGGCTGAACAAATAAATCAAATTTTGGCTTAGTGTGACAGCCCCGTTTATGCAGTTAAGACAATGGTTGGGTTCCAACAGCATGCTGACCCACAAACCAGCCAAACCCATTTTAGGCTAGCCATATATGCTATGCAAACCCAAACAAAGTGGCTCGAACACACAGCCCATGTCCCCCATGTCAAATTAGGCTGTGGGCAACATGGAGACCATGAATCGCAGGTTCCACACTCCCTTTCTCTACCATGGCTTCAAGGAGATTGAAATGTCCCATTTCTATTTTAGATAAACCATAGTTTTTCATGTTATGTCTAAACCCTAAACTAGGGCTACCATATCTGGGTGGGAAAAATCCAGAGGATCATGAAAAAGCAACCAAGAGTTTTAGATACTGTAATTTAGCGATCATCTCGATGTTTGCAGCTGAAATTTGAGAGCCCTCAACTGTGGTGATTCAGCTATCTGCTCTCTGAGCACCAGAGGGCCCCAGGGACAAAGGAATTGAGGCAACTTGGGACTTAAGCATTCATTCAAGGAAAGGTAACTGCTGTCCATTTATTTTATTACATTTATAAACTCTGACATTGCTTGCCAGGAACTGAATCTTAGGAGGGCAATCCCTTAAGAAAATGTTCAGTCCAGGAGCTAAATTCCAAGTGTGATAACCCTGCAGAAACTTACAAATTTTGGGTTCTTCTGTTCCGGTAAGGAAAACAGGAGTGCTAAAATAGAATTCAGACAGAAAATGAGACCGAGATCAAATGGGGGGTAAAAACTAAGACATCATTCCCAAAAACCACACTGCAAAATGAATTCCGGGAATCCTCTCATGCATATTTTGAGGGTGCCATGGCTGCAGGAAGGAAGACAGGAAGGAAAAACTTCATTGTAATTTTATTCAATGATTACTCATTTTTCTCCCAAAATATAGAAGCTTGACATATCATACTTTCACCAAACAACCATTGTACAGAAAAAGCAGACACTAAAATAAAATACACCAATAACAAGGCATAAATTAAAGGGAGGGGGGATTTTAGGGTGTTATGCTTCTGAATATTGCTGCTTACCTTTTTCACACAGAAAGAAGATAAGCAGCAACATTCAGATACATAAAGCCCAAAAATGTATGGTGTTTTAATGTCTATTCATTGCTACAATATAATTTTGTTTTTCCTCTATTGCAAACAGTTTTGTTTATAAATATTTATTTATTTATTTATTATCCCACCTTTATTATTTTTATAAATAACTCAAGGCGGCCAACATACCTAATACTCCTCCGTCCTCCTATTTTCCCCACAACAACAACCACCCTGTGAGGTGAGTTGGGCTGAGAGTGTGTGACTGGCCCAAGGTCACCCAGCCGGCTTTCATGCCTAAGGCGGGACTAGAACTCTCAGTCTCCTGGTTTCTAGCCCAGCACCTTATTTAGAAAAAGCAGGAAGAGTGCTGTTGTGAAGATTATAAGAATAATAACCATCCATAGTGACTGGGTTCAACGCTGCATTATATAAGTCATCTGATTTTGGCTTTGCATAATATGTGAACCCAGACAATGTGTGTTGTATAAACAAGACCGCTATGGTTTATTCAGCAAACCATTTTTAAACCAAACTTTAGCTTTAGAATGTATGGATGTAGTTTGTGGATGCTGCAGCTGGCACAACCAGGTGGCTTCACATATTATTCTTAGTCATAATGTGTTGTGTTTGGTTCTGATGTAATGTTATCTGAACTCAGTCATGCAATAAACCATGGTTAACTAATCCATGACTTAGGATGCGGTGTGAATACAGTCATTGTTTTTACTGGATTATTTCCAGTAATTTCCAATCTTCATAAACTATGTTTATAAACTAAATTTCCAATCTTCATAAACTATTCTCCCTTCCCACATTATATATTGTTATTCTAAGCTGCCCATAGTTTTAGGCAGATCCAGAAGCTTAGTGCTTAACTTGGTTACTGAATTATCCCACTTTCTGGGTTCATATTGTACAACAAATCCTAAAATACTAACCAACTGGGCTGATGTATTGTCGAAGGCTTTCACGGCCGGAGTTCAATGGCTGTTGTGGGTCTTCCGGGCTGTGTGGCCGTGTTCTTCCAGAACACGGCCACACAGCCTGGAAGACCCACAACAGCCAACCAACTGGGCTGAGTTTGTCCCAGATGCTAAATCAGAAAAAAAAAACCTAACCAAAAATAACATGAACCAAGTTTAGCCTGTTACACATATGTGGCCACTATATCTTGTTAAGCATTGAATGTGAAAGAAAAAGTGGCAATGAATATGTAGAACACAAAACTACATACACCAGCTCCCTGGCTTGTGATACAAAAGGGCTGCCTTTTCAGCCTCAACAGGAGACACAATTGCTTATCTGGAAGGCACCATCTTGCACAGGGGGAACCAGCTGTTTGTGGGAACTAGAGGGAGCTTCTGCAGCTTCCTGATATTAACCTCTTTTGCCAAATATCAGGGAGCTGCAGAAGCCCCATGGACCTCCATGTCCATTCCCAGGTACTTAGTCAAGAGAGGAAAAGCATCTAGGTTTGGTGAGACACTGCCTGATGGCTGTGCCTTTAAATCAGCAATAGCATCATTCTGAAAACTCGAGATGACCAGGAATGATTCAAACTAAGCCAGTGTTTCTCAACCTTGGCAACTTGAAGGTGTGTGGACTTCAACTCCCAGAATTCCCCAGCCAGCAAGTGAGCTAATCCTGGCTTCCCCCTACTGTGGTGCCAGAAGGCCTGTGTTTAGGGGCAAGAGTCCAGGCCCTGTGTACCTTAGGCCCAAGTGGGCCTTACAAATGCAGCATGCTGGGCTGGTTTGGATGCAGGAGGCTGGAGAGTGAAATGAAGATCCTGGGTTTGGGTGAAGGAGGCAGATGAGTGCAAGGAGAGGGGTTTGAGAGACAGCAGTAAGAGAGGGAAAGTGGGTCTCTCTGGCTTAGTGTGCGCTGGGAAGTGAGAGATTGAAAGACTGCCGTAGGTGTTGGGTGTCTGATCATGATAGACAGAGGAATGAGTCAACTGAGGTGACTCCAACTTGTGTATTATTGGGGAGGTAGCATAGAAAATGCATAACCAGGTTGGTTAAAAACCCTAGTAACTGCATTTGCACAGCACATGAAGTTCGGTTAATTTTAACCATGGCTACTTTGTTGTGGTTTAGCATGTTTTTTAATCCAGGCCATTTGGGCAATGTTTGACTGTCATGCATGTTAACACTTGATCATTTTATGAAGCTACAGAGACCTGGGTTTTTTAAAATATAAATGGCAGCACAGGTTTTCTTTAAAGGGTTTCATTATATTTTGTTTTTGAGGTTGATATATTTATGGGTATATTTTTGTTGTATAAATCAAATCTAGAGAAATTGCTTGGAGTCTTGGGGCTGAGATGGGTTTTGAGTTTTATGAAATACATACATTTCGTAAATGTCATGTCCAATAGCCAATGCATACTTGGGAGGGGTGATCCTGAAAGAGGGATCAAATCTGTGGATTTTTTTGTTTTCAGATTCTTGGACAAGCTATTTGCCTTTTAGTTTCACCAGCTGCTTTTCTGTGAGATGGCTTGCCCATTTTTTTTTGGGGGGGGGGGTGAAAGACTGCATCCAATATAGCAATCATTTTAAGAAAGTGGTAGCCATTTTGTTATGGCAAACATTTATTGTAATATAAAATGATCATTTATTGGCTCAAACAATCTAAAGTAAATAGTATTCAGTCCAGTGTTAGCCCATCTTAGGGCTACTATATCTGGGCTGCAAAGATCTGGAGGACCACCAGATGGTGGCAAAGAAAGTTTTCTGTATCCCTTGGCTGTCATCTAGTAGTCATCCAAAGTTTTGCAAGCCAGATGTGGTAGCCCTAGCCTATCCTACAAGTCAATTAGGCATTCCCCACAGACAGAATGTTGTACCCAGAAGCCTTAGGGATGTGCAGTGGACTTTCTTCCCCCCTTCCTAGAATATAAAAAAAACGAGTAAGTGATCTCATGCCAAATCTTGTAGCTATTCAAACACTGCATCAACACTGTATTGTTCACTCAGAAAATTAAAATGTTGCTTTCAGAGCAAGTGATGCCAAACAATCAAATAGACATTTACTGGCTTTCCTGACATAAATTTGCTCTATTTGCAATCTGTGTTCCAAATCAGACATCAAAGGTTCCCCACCCCCCAGTCCCATCCAGATTTGTAATATAATGATAAAATAGTTGGGAAGAAGAAGGTTGGACAGGCAAGTGTTTGTTAAGGATATGTGTAGAAACTGCAAAGAAAAAGTGGGCAGTCATTCATGACAGCAAAACAATAAACACTCCCCCTGAAGATCAGTTCTCTGACTGGCTGTGTTAATATACACCATTTACTACTCAGAAGCTTTTAGACTACCCTAGGAATAAGTATAACAACCCTATGAAGGAGGCCAATAACATTAACTCTCCCTTCAGGGGGAGGCAGTATTTAAGCAGAGACACATTGGTTGGGTTCACAAAAGCATGCTTAACCAAGTCAATGGAAGACCCAGCAGCTGTGTTCATGTAAAACAGTGTTTTTCAAACTGGGCAACTTTAAGATGTGTGAACTTCAACTCCCAGAATTCTCCAGGCAGCATGCTGGCTGGGGAATTCTGGGAGTTGAAGTCCACACATCTTAAAGTTGTCCAATTTGAAAAACACTGTTGTAGAAGGTAAGCTTGATTTGTTTTAACCTTGATTTGTTTGGGGGGGGGCTTGCTTAATATGTTGAGTAAACCCAGACCCTTTGATTAGTTTATGGTTCAATGTTTTTTGAGAACTCAGACAATGGGTTAATTCAGTAACCAGGTTATATGTATTCTGTAAATGCAGCACTGGGTTAGTTCAAACCTTACCCATCTGATTTGACAGTGCACATCGCCCAGCTTGTTTGAACAAGCTAAAACAGGATTTGCCGAATTCACTGGCCATGGACCAGACTCTGTCCATGTTCTCACACTAACTTTTGGGGAACTAGGTGACACTTTTGGGGAGGCTGAAATCTGCAACAGATGGGGCAAGGATGCGAAGTGGACTGGATTATATTACACACACAGGCAGAGCTTGTTTTCTCCTACATTATGCTAATCCTATTTTAGGACACCCATTACAATTTTTGTGTATTTCTCAGAAAAGGCCGCTTCTAGATATTTTAAGATTAAATGTGGCCCTATCTCAGCAAATGCTAAGCCATAGGACATACCATGAATGCTCTTTGCTGCTGCACATTTATTCCAAGCAGCACAGTTAAAACAAAAAACAGGCATTTGTGTTAACTGTTTCCCACAATTCCTATATCCTGATCATGTAACCTGGAGACAGTTGTCAGATGACATAACCTAATTGGAAACAATCCACAGATTAGGTTTGTAGGTGTGCCCAGAAGGCTTGGCTGGGCACCAGGATCAGGACCCTGATGCCCATGGGTACAACACCACATGTGTCATCTCTGTATGACACTGTTTTTAAAAAAAACTTTAAAAATGTATATTTATTTAAAATTAAAAGGGTCCAGAATCTTGCAAGATGGTCAAATCTCACAAGATCTGCTTTCCCACATGCAGTGTTATGAATTTTGAGCCATGTTTATTATTATTTTTAATTTTCAAATATTTTGGGTACCTTCAAAATCATGCAGTGATGTTTGTCATCTGAAAATACTGCTGACTTCTAGCTTATAATGCTACGAAAAATGCACTCATTCTTGCACCGGTTTTTCTCAGCCTATCCTATCTCATGGGATTATTGTGAGTCCAAAATTGCCAGGGAAACTATAAAGTATTTCCTGAGCTTTTTGGAGGAAAGGTAAGCTAGAAATTAAATAAAAAACAAACATGTCTGCTTTGCAGAAAGTACATGCCTATTATGTGTGAACAGAACAGCAATCATCAAATCCACAGACAGTGGCTGTTGCTTGAGATAGTACAGTATTGTAATTAGGTTTAGTATGAAGGCAAAACATGGTTCAGTTAGTTTGGATGCATGGTTTGCTCAAACAATGCAAGGGCAAGATGAGAAGCGTTTCAGCGTATGCATAGTTTCTAAGGTCAACTACTGTAATCCCATGGTTTGGTTAAAATTGAGCACATTTTAAATCAAAGCACCTCTGTTCATTTGCTTAGCTGTGATACACTATCCCAAGATCTCTCAGACAGAGACATTCCCAGATTTGGGGCTGATGAAAGCGCTATCCTAAACATGCTTAATTGGCAGAAGTGGTATCACTTGCAAACAAACCTGGTGGAGAAGTGGTACATTCAGTAAATACGTGGTGAGCCCCTCATCGAAATGAGGCTTCATGGTCAACGTATCCCAATAATTAGCAAAAACAAATTGGCCACTCTCCTTTAAGAGCATCACTGAATCTGCTCCTTGTTCAATGGCAAGGCCTGGAGCTCTGCAACAGACCATGACTGTGAAATTTGAAATGGTGAAAGAGTTAGTCCCAGCTACTTTGCCTGAAAGCTGGATTCATATTTAATAAAGCTAGAATGGCTGGGTGGGTGGTACGTGACACAGAAAAATATCACATGTGTGGATATTATAGCCTGTACAGCCGGCAATAACTCTACCCAAGTCATCTTCCTCCCTCAATACATTTGTACTTAATGTTAAAGGATGTGCTTCATAGGCAACACTCCTACACGGCAATCTACTACAGGGAAGCTTTCTTAAGAAAGTACTGTTGAAATGGCTGAAAGAAGCCGAGTTCTATTCTCTGCAAACGGATTTATAGAGAACATTCCAGATTAGAATCTGGACAATGGTCTGTCTTTGGACAACCACTGGTTCCTTTGGATAACTCCTTAATCCCATACTCCAGTAATGTATGACTGCAGATGCCTGGTCAAATGGGAAACAGCCAATTCTGACATCCATCCAGCTGATGCTAATGTGGTTTCACTGTTTGCTTTTTAAAATCTATTTAAAAATAAATAAATCTCCCAATCAGGGTCAGCCCCACCATGAATGGAACTGGGAAGCTTCCCACTATCACCCCTTCCCTGTTCTACAACTTGGGCTACTACACCTGGTCTACAAAAATCCATACAACTGCAGACAAGATGGCAGACAAGAGGTACAGATAACTTTGCTGCCATCTAGTGGTGGTTTCGATTTTTGCAGTCCAGCTCTACTAGCCTTACTACTACCCCGAGTGACAGGAGGGCAGGGGAGAAACGTGAAATACAAAATACCCAGAAAGATGGGTTTCTTAGAGCAGCTGCGGAATTTCAACTTTTTTTGTCTTGTCAGATGGACGACGAGCTACATTGGTTGCCAGTTTCCTTCCGGGCTCAATTTAAGGTGCTGGTTTTAACCATTAAAGCCCTTCATAGCATGGGACTGGGTTATCTGAGGGACCGCCTCTTCCTGATTATATCTGCCCATCCCATATCAGATCTGGTAGAGAAGGCATGCTGCGGGTCTGGTCAGCTAGGGAACTACACTTGGCGGGTCCCAGGAGGCGGGCCTTCTGTGCCCGCCTTATGGAACATTCTCCCACCTGAAGTGCTCCATCCCTGTTAATGTTCCGGAAGTCCCTCAAGACCTGGCTATGTCATCAGGCCTGGGGGTCCCAGGGGACCGGTGAGATCTTGAGTTGGCTCCATTACTGTGGTTAACATTCAGTCTCTCTTGTGACTTGTGGTTTTTTATATTTTTATAATGATTGCTTTTATATATTTATTGTTTGATTGTTGTATGCTGCCCAGAGTCACTTTTTGTAAGAGGGGCAGCCATATAAATAAAAAAAAATAAAAAATAAAGTTAACACCTCCCACTCATTGGGTTTTACAAATTGCTCTAAATTAGGGTTTCTTTTTCCATGGTTTATTGAATGAAGCCCAATAGGCTAGATTCACACAGCACACTGAGTCATAAGTTATGATTTAGGAACCATCATGTCTAAGCCAAAATTAAGCAAATCACATTATGGGCTAGCATACTGTGTTCTTCAGGCCACCCTCAAGGATGGAGCTCTTTTTCACATGTATCACTTGCTCATACTGCAAACTTTCTCACAGTGACAGTGCAGATCAAGATTGGGAAATCCAACTTCAGTATAACAAGAAGGCCATATAACAAGAAGGCCATGTACTGAGTGATGTTGAGTCCGCCACTGTCTCTTAGGATTACAGTGAGGGAAGGAACTTTGATATTCCTGTCAATCTCTGGAAATACAGGTAAGATACAGACATGTAGTAACAGTCACGTTCTTTGTAAGTTACTCATGTATTCAATTTACAGAGGATGGTTCTCTATTTCAGGGAGGGGAACAGGTGGCCCTCTAGGTCAGTGTTTCTCAACCTTGGCAACTTGAAGATGTGTGGACTTCTACTCCCAGAATTCCTCAGCTAGCATGGCTGGCTGGGGAATAATGGGAGTTGAAGTCCACACATCTTCAAGTTGCCAAGGTTGAGAAACTGCTCTAGGTGTTAATGCACAGGATCTCTTCTTAGATGTTGCTCACTCCCAGTAATCTCTCACCAGGATGGGAGGTTGGGAAGTTGTAATTCAGCTCTGTTCTATATGATAGGCTGCCATAGACAGTTCTCTATTTGAAGGGCCACCCAATCCAACACCAATTTAAAAACAGAAGAACCATGACAAGGATTAGGACCCAACTACAATTAGCCCCTGGCCTGAGCTAGTGAGCAGATGGATCTCCTGATCACTGTCTTTCCAACAGTTATGCGATGACTATATTTTTATTTCAACAGAGACTTACTTCTCAATTTGTATTTGGGTGGCCTCCTTTTCAGTGATGTGTGGCCACATATTTTTGTGCATGTACAGATTCACACAAATGAGATTTATGCATCTGTATACAACTCTATATTCTTCTTCATGGAACTCTTCAGTTTTTTCTTAAGCTCAACTAAAAAGACATTTTATGCACATATATGCACAGTATATTTAAATGCAAAATAAGCATACAGGGAAGGTAGCAGTCACAAGCCTAGCACCAGTAGCATGTTGCATATTCAGGCAAATGTTAGGGTCTTAGTAGGACCTACTATTGGAACCCCTTTTTTTTATTTCCCCAAGGCAGAAGAGAGCATTATCCTTCGGTGCCTGCAAACCCCCTTCCCCAATCATTTAATTCTCTTGCAATGCAAGACTGTGCATTTTTGCTCAGAGCCTGCTCAAACTGTGCTGTTACTGAGGAATGGGGAAATCTATCAATTCTAGTTCCTCTCTGATTCTTCTTTTTCTAAAGTTTGATTAATCTCACTGCTACATTACTTGTAGATTTTTAAAAACTCACAAAAAACCGTACACACTTTTGTGTGAATTTCTATCTATGTATGTATTTTTGCAGGTAGCCTAACAGACTGTCTTCCTTATAATTTTCTCACATATGTACAATTCTTTAGGTACTTTCTCCTAAACAATAGGTGGTTTGTAGATATTTTGCGATAAGAAAATGTCTTCCCAATATTCAGAGGAGTCTGAGTTTTGAAGGCAATATGTATCAGGTCACAGATTGGTTTGATGTTAGATAAATTTGCATTAAAATGCAAATAGAACTGATTTCTCTCTATTCATAGCAGTCACATGAATGTTTATTTTTTATTTTTATCCTGCCTTTATTATTTTTATAAATAACTCAAGGCGGTGAACATACCAAATACGCCTTCCTCCTCCTATTTTCCCCACAACAACAACCCTGTGAGGTGAGTTGGGCTGAGAGAGAGGGACTGGCCCAAGGTCACCCAGCCGGCTTTCATGCCTAAGGCGGGACTGGAACTCACAGCCTCCTGGTTTCTAGCCCAGCACCTTAGCCACTAGACCAAACTGGCTCTAATTTTGGCATGCTGGAAACAGCAGATGCAAAAGCTCTTTAGATTAGTGTATGATTTTTTGTGTATTCCTGTGTTCATACATTAAGCATATCCCCAAATAGACAGATAGATGCAGACATGCTCTACAGTGATGATTCTTATGCATCTGTTGGTTGCAGTGTGCCAACAATTCAAGTGTCTCTAGTCTCATATATCCCCATTGCCCCTGAAAGAAATGTGCATATGTACACAGTTTTTCAACCATCATATCTTTTCATTCCATAATGGGGCATAAAAGCATATTTGTGCCATTATGCAAATGCCATGCATTAGACTCGAGCAAGTTTGCATACCAAGTATGACAAGGGAAACCTAAGGAATACATGGCAGAAATATACTTCATCTGCACATAAGCATGTCTGCATATGCTGTATCTTAAGCATGCCTGCATATCTGCTCACATACAGCCTCACAGGTTTAGAGCTGTGTGCCTGCAAGCCTGCACAGACAGGCACTCCCGCATGCACTGAGCTGGGCATGTGCATCCCGCCCCCCCACCCGACTCCACTCCCTCACACACCGCAGTAGCTGTTCTCTCTGCACACCCCAAAGAAATACTCTCAGAAGCATGAATCAAAGACCTGGAGCTAAGAATAGCCAAGCCCAGCTGGGCGGGGGAGAGGCAGCGCACGCGCTGTTTGGAATAAAGCCAGCCTGAGAATGGTGAGACAGAGAAAGGATGGCCTTCTTCTCCACAGACTCCATCTATGTTGGCAGCAGGGCATTTGGGAGAGGGGAAGATGCACCCTGGATTTTCACAGCTCAGCAATGAGCTTCATCCTACCAGTATTTCAAAAGAGAGTGACAGACTGAAAGATCTGGCAAACAAAGAACAGGAAAATGAAGCCGAGAATGATAGAAGGACAAAGGGAGAGGGGAAACCTTGTCTTTTGCTTTCATCTTACTAATCCAACCGCTGCCTTACACCCCCTGAGAAACCTCGCTTGTGGGATATTCTGCATATACGGGTTGCATCCATTTACCAGTATATGTCATTGCATAGCAAGCACACAGACAAAATCTGGTGCATGTGGAGAGAATGTTGTCTATGTAGACTGCAGCAGTCAGCTATTTCTAGGAATAAAAGCCTAGATTTCTTTTTAAGCTTCATGCGTGCTTCAATGTGCATGTGTGTATGTTGCTTTCTCAGGCTTTCTCATTCCTATGGTGTCACGTGCAATAGGTGGGAAAAGAGGGCAAGTGAGGGCGATTCTCCCTACGGTCACAGGCATAACCCAGGGGACTCTTGCTTGCCAATCCTTCACACGCAGGCACACACACCTTCATTCCCTCTCCTTGGAGCATAAATATTTCTGTCCTCTTTGCTATGTTGTAATAATGGTGGGCTTATACTTTTACCTGTGTCTGTCTGTCTGTCTGTCCCTCCTTTTCCCTTGTGCAGTCAATCATCCAGGCACACATTGGCTCACATGAGAATATCATTCTATGTACCAGTCTGGTCATCTCAACACATAAACCTTCCAAGTTTTTCCTTGGAAAGAACTTGATCCTACAAGACTGGGCTTCTACTAGTCAGATCTATTTGGGTGAGCCTTGGGTGAGTCACTCTCCCTCTTTCTCTAAGTCCTAGTTCCCTTATCAGTTAAATAAAAATAGGACAAAACAAGATGTTACGAGGCAACCTTGTGGTTTGCAATCCTGTATTTTTCATGCAACATCAATATTACGCAGGGTGAATCTGAAACGAATCGGGGTGCTGCACCCTTTCTGCATGCCCAGTGTAGAAGACGTGGCCTGGAAGACACATGCAGGGGGAAATTGGGACACTGGGGGGAGGGGCAGCTTGCATCCCTTCCACATGTGGGTTTTCTCCTTAAAATACAGATACACAAATACTGAGCATGTGGCTTTGGCCCTTCACCTTGGCCAGGTTGGATGCACTACCCGGTGCAGTCTTGTGGGGGCGGTATAAAAACATTCCTTTTCAGCGGCGTTTTTGTCCAAGTGGAGATGGCTCTGTGGAGTGCTCCTGTGTTGCTGCCTTTACAGGGAATCTAAGACATACCTCAATCCCTGGTAGAGAGCAAGATGCTTATCTGTACTTCTTCTATCTGACCAGGACCCTGATATATCTTTCCAGGTTGCCCAACTTTCTGCCACCATTTGTTCTATCTGTCCTACTTACGGCTGAAGATTAGTACAAATTTTGGTGATTGCCACTGTTATCTGTAGTACTGTTACTATATTAATTTATTTGTATGTAATCTTATTGTATTTTATGCCTGCTTTTCGGTTTTATTAATAATTATGGGTGTATGTATTTTTATTGGAGTGCTTTCTGTCCTAAAGGCCGTAATAAAGGTTTTGATTGAGTATGTGGCTTTGGGAAACAAGCTTGCTGATCTGTATCATTTAACCTACTTTCTCATGATTGTTAGGATAAGAAATAAGGGAACATCAATAATGCCCCCCTCCCCACTCAATATTCTAAAGGCTAATCCTGCAACATGTTCATCCATGCATATTTGCAGAATTCCCAAGTGAAACAAATCATGTTGTCTTGCCAGTACAACTCTGCAATTTGTAGGTAACTTGAGAAAGAAATCCCAGGACACCTGGAGGTTCCCTGGAGGCTAAGCCACTTCTGCACAAAGGAATCTCTTGCTAAAAGGCTATTCCAACTGGAGCGGTGCTTTAGGACAGCCATCTCCCCCATAGCAAGCTCTAGGTATATGACAACCTGCAATTCCCAATCACCACAGTTATGTGAGCTAGGAATTGTAAGAGCTGCAGTGCCATCCCATCTGGAGAAGGCTAAGTTTGGGAAATTGCTCTAGGAGGCATCCACTGTGCAAAGTCAAGCACCCACATGGGCCAGGCCAATTACTAAATTGTCAAGTTATCTCAATGTTGCTGTAATACTGTGGGGTGAACCCATAGATGAAGAGCTCTCACCGTGCTGTGGCAGCAGGTCAAGCCTGGCAAAGAGTTATACGTACATGAGCATCTTGTAAGTATTTCTGAGGAAAATACACTCAGATACATGATTCTTAAAGGAGAGATGTAATTTGCAGAGGTACATGCAAAAGAGACGTGCCGTCTGTGTCGAGGTGTGCGTATATGCAGAATCCTGCAAGTATCTTTGAGGAATACCCAGATGCATGTCTCCTCAAGCACCACATGGGAATATGCATGGAAGCACAGAGAGGTGCTCTGTAACAGCCAGAGAGAGCAAGATAAAGCCACCTTAACCAAGTTCAAAGAAGCGGAGCTGTTACGAGAAAAAGATCTTTGAATATTGTCAATGCAACTGTAAGCTGGTTTGCTCAACATGAAGCCCTGCTAAGCTCAAGGGAGCTGCCTTCTACTGAGTCAGAGCATTAGCCCATCTTTCCCAGCGTGGCTTTCACTCACTGGGAGCAGCTCTTCAAGGTGACTGGCAGGAGGACCTTTTCCAGGTGCACCTTCAGATGCCAGGAATTGAACCAAGGTCCTTTGGCAAGCAAACCAGGCGGTCTAGCCTGGGCTACAACCCTGTTCGCAATGTATGCTGAGAAAGACAGACAAGCATTCAAGCCTATTCAGTCCCATTTTGTTCAGGGAGCCACATTGCAAAGTACACTGACACAGGATTGTGGGCGAAGATTTCTTTTGTATTCACTCTCCGTAAGGACAAAAGTCCATTAAAGCCCCCCAGACTTATTCCTGAGTCAGTGAACAAAGGTTTGGGTTGTTAAATGTCACAAATCGAACAGCCTTATTGAATTATGTGATAAAAAGATAATTTTATCTCCATGCAAGTGTATGCACACACACAAAAAGGTATATAACATGCCTCCCTCTCCCTCTCCCTCTCCCTCTCTCTCTCTCTCTCTCTCTCTCTCTCTCTCTCTCCCCCCCCCCCGGCACAATTATTAGTAGGGTACTATATATGCAAATACTCTGCACTGCACCTCTATTAAATATAATAATGCCCAGAATTTTTTGGGACACAAGTTCTTAGATTCATAGAAATTGGGAGCTAGGAAGCATACCTGAAGCGACAGAATGAGAAAAATCCAGGTAAGAGTTTTCTACTATGCCTGGAACCACGTTGCACAATGCACGGGCAGGCTCTAGAAATAAATGCAGTGCATGCTATATTTGTACAAGACTCCATCATGGGATGCTATCGCATGAGGAAAGCAACAAAACCTTGCATTCATTAAAGGCCCAGCAAGTACACTCTGGAAATCCTGTAAGCGTGCAGACATGTGCGCACACAGCATGTGCTCTTGCACCCAGGAAGCCAGAGGGAGGCAGCGCTAGCCTGCATGAGCTTTGCCGCAAGCGAGAGCCTAGCCAGAAGGGGCAAGGGGCTCTGAGAATCAAATGGGCGCTTGTTCTCAAAGAGCTTATGACAGCCACTGCTCATATATAATGTGAAGGGGATGGCGGAGCTCATGACTACACCCATTCAGCAATATGGAGGCACACTGATGAATCTGGGGTTGTGTGAAAGCTATGCCAGCACACACACAGGCAATGCCAATTTTTAATGCCACAGGCAAGATGGAAATACAGAAATATGATCCAACTGGTCTCCTTTACTATATCTGCTGCTTCCGAAATAATTATTTCAAAGAAATTAGATTGATTTCTGTATTTTACAAGGGTAGTTGAGGAGGGGGGTGAGAGAAGGGCATAAATATGAGGGGTGACAAATCAGAGGAAATCATAAATAAGGGGTACAGAAGCCATTGCAACCCCAACTGTGCATCAGGAGGGGTAAGAGAGTATCAACACATATTCTGTTTTACAACCCAGAGGACTAGGAACCTGCCTTCCTATTTTGTATGAAAACTGGGATTACTAGGATACAAGAGTATGCCATTGTACAGTGAAATTAAAAATGCACACATTGGGATACAGAAAAGTGTATCTCCACCTGTAGGGATAGAAGTATGTGGACTCCCAGTTTGGTAAACTGGTGTATTCATATGCACATTTTGGTGGGATCCAGATGCATTTCAACTGCTGTCACCCAGTCATGCAGATCAGCATTGCCCACAAAACTGTTATTGCCCCTCAGTCTATTCACAACCTCAGGTGCATATGCACGGAGACAGAGAGAGAAAAAAATAGTCCCACAAAGGTTAGGTCATTGAAAATGTGCAAAGCATGCATGCAGGAGGGCAAATATATATGGCCAAATATGAAAAAAGGCATCTGGACACATACATGGGTGTTGCAGAAAAAGACATTTGCACACATCAGGCAGAAAGAGGCAGGCACTGTCACACTTACCGATCAAGCTTATTTGGAGGGGAGCTCACATAACGATGCCCATAATAATATACAGAAATAAATATAGACACACACAAAGCAGGATGCATGCACATTGTAAAACAAACAGAAAATCTCTTCTGTACGTGTCCTTTCTCGGTGTGGGTCTCAAACACATTACTACGGACACACCAAAATGTGTGCATGCTTACACATATACTCACTCAGGCTCCTAACCCCAGCCTGCGCACGTGCATTTCCACATGCCTGTGCAAGCATGCACATATGGGAAACATATGTCCACCACACACCCCGATATGCTGGAAGCTCCAGCGCCCCAGCTTTTGACGACCCCGCCGAAGGTGAGGGTGTAAAAGAAGAAAATCCTCGCGCCTCTGCCATTCAGGCAAACCCCTTTTCTCCTTCAGCGGGGTCCCGTAGAAGCTTCCCCGCTCTAAAAGTTCACCACGGGAGCCCCCACCTTGCTAGGAAGGGGGCGTGGCAGGGGCCACGGCGGTGGCCCACGCGGTGGCTCCGGTGTCACCTCCAGCCACGACCGCACCTCCCCTGCCCCGAGTCACAATCAGACGGCGGGTTTCCGTCGTGGGAACTCCGACCTCCTCTTCCCACCACCAGGGCTTGCTGACATTTTGGCACCCCCGCGGAAAGACCGATTCCTCCACCCCGCTCCCGCATGCACCTCCCAGAGCAAGCCCCGCGCATCCCTGGCCCTGAGCGCTCCCATTACCTGCCACGGATGGGAGCCGCTCAGCACATATTCTTCTCGGGGGGGACCCGCCGGCTGGTCCCCCCCCGCCCTTTCTCCACCGCCACCCCCTTCTCTCTTCGCCCGGTGGTGTCCTTGCGGTCCTGTACGGAGGCAGGTGGGCGGGGAGGGAGCGGAGGTCCAGTGATTTCCTCTGGGAAGGAAGGGGCGGAGGCGCAGCCACGCTAAAGGGGGGGGGGGGGCGCCTCAGGCTTCCATGGCGGCGCCCCTTGCCGTGGACGAGCCGCTCAGTCTCCTAGGGCTGCGCTGCTGCCAGCCGCTCCCTCCCTCCTTGCCCGCCTCCCCTCCCAGCCGGGGAAGGAGGCTCTCCGCTCGCTCGCTCGCTCGCACGCCCGCCCCGCCCCCTCCCTTCCCCCCTCCCCTCCCGCTCGCCCGCTCGCTCGCTTTCTGCTGTTCAGGAATGCAGCGCTTCGCCCAGCCCCCCCCCCCGACTCATTCATAGCGTCACGTGGGTCCGGGGGTGGGCAGCGGGGAGGCCCGCGCACGCTTCGGACACCCGCCCGGACCTCGCGTCGGTCCCTCTCCCACCTCCTCCTGCACTACGATCGACCTCCCTCCTAGCGCTTCCTCGGCTCCTCCTTTCCCCTGCTCTTCTTTTAAAGCACGGCCGCTGCCCTTCTTCAGCGTCCCCTTTATTCCTGTGCACCCTCGGGAACGACCGACTTCATTTACATCCAGTCCATTTTGCGCTCTCTTCCTCTGTTCTACAGATCCCTGACACCGCCTTCAAAAAAGGAAGCAATCTTCTCTGTCTCCAGCAGCAGCAATCCAACTTCAGGGATTTTCATAGGCGAGGCTTCCAAGGACCCTGAGAACTGGTTCTCTTCTCCCTCCATCCTTTTCTCTTGTACTCTATGCTTCCATTCCATGCAGCATTATATCTCTCACTCTTAAAAACTCACTCATGTTTGTACCGTAGATATTGAGTGCTCAGTCTTACTTGCATTGTCCATCCCCAGATATGTCAATGAAGGTTCTCAGTCATCCAGGTGGAACAGTCTGTGGCTTGAATCATGTCAACTGGATTTCTATTTTCTCAGTAGAAACGTTTCACTCCTTATCCAAGGAGCTTCTTCAGTCTGAGTAAAGTTAGTAAGGGAATCCTTAAATATGTTTCTAGGGTGGCTGTGTGACCTTGCACCTGGGGCTAGGTCATGGTTATTTTGAGATGTTTATTTCTAAGTCCCTTTATCATCTAAAGGAGGATCGTTAAGATTACCCTGCTGCTGTTGAGCTTGCGAAATGGTCTTAATCTTCCTAGGCACAGAAGACAAAGCAGGAAGGAAGATAGGGGAAAGGTTGTGCCTGAGGCCCCCACCTCTATTCAAGGAAGGATTTTCCAAGTTGGCATAAATGGATTCCTTGACCCCTCTCTCTACCATACTAGCACCTCTAGTTGGATACTCTGAACACCACATCCAAAATTCGGAAGAATTTGTTTCCAAAGCAAAGATCCTGAAACTGGATACAGATGAAACTATGGTCTCCTTCGATGTGTCCTCCCTTTTCACCAGCATCCCCACCACTCATGCTCTATCCGCTGTCAGGAAGAGACTAGAAGAGGACAGCACCCTTGAAAGGAGAAACCATCTCAACCCAAACCAGATCTGCCATCTTCTGGACCTGTGTCTTAACACCACTTATTTCTCATACAGAGGTGACTTTTACAGACAAAAACACGGCTGTGCCATGGGTTCTCCTGTGTCACCCATTGTGGCCAATTTATACATGGAAGAAGTGGAGAAGAAAGCACTCAACACTTTCCAGGGAACGGTGCCCACCCACTGGTTTAGGTATGTGGATGACACATGGGTCAAAATCAAGGCCCAGGAAGTAAAGGCCTTCACGGACCATATAAACACTATAGATGCCAACATTAGGTTCACCAGAGAAGACACCAAGGACAACAGACTGGCATTCCTAGACTGTGAAGTCCTCATTGGGACCGGTGGCAAGCTAGAAATAGGGTTCTACAGGAAACCCACACACACAGATCAATACCTGATGTTTGACTCCCACAATCCACTGCAGCACAAACTAGGAGTCATCAGGACATTATCACACAGAGCAGAAACCATCCCCACCTCCATGGATTCCAAAAAGAATGAAAAACAGCACCTGAGAACAGCTCTGAAGGTCTGTGGATATCCAAATTGGGCCTTCACTAAAACTAAGTCTACCAGACCTAAAACAGCGACAGATAGGGCTGAGACTCAGAGTAAACGGAAGAACCTGGTCATTCCTTACATGGCTGGCGTGTCTGAAAAGATAAAACGGATATTTGGCAAACACCACATACCTGTATATTTCAAACCCACCAACACACTGAGACAGAGGCTTGTACACCCCAAAGATCAAACTCCAAAACACAAGGAAAGCAATGTAGTGTATGCAATCCAGTGCAGTGAGGAGTGCTCTGAACTCTACATTGGAGAAACCAAACAACCTTTGTACAGGAGGATGGCCCAACACAGGAGAAGTAACACCACAGGACCAGAGTCAGCAGTTTATCTTCATCTAAAGGAAAAAGGACACTCATTTGAGGACATTAATGTTCACATTTTAGACAGAGAAGATAGGTGGTTTGAGAGAGGGGTCAAGGAATCCATTTATGCCAACTTGGAAAATCCTTCCTTGAATAGAGGTGGGGGCCTCAGGCACAACCTTTCCCCTATCTTCCTTCCTGCTTTGTCTTCTGTGCCTAGGAAGATTAAGACCATTTCTCAAGCTCAACAGCAGCAGGGTAATCTTAACGATCCTCCTTTAGATGATAAAGGGACTTAGAAATAAACATCTCAAAATAACCATGACCTAGCCCCAGGTGCAAGGTCACACAGCCACCCTAGAAACATATTTAAGGATTCCCTTACTAACTTTACTCAGACTGAAGAAGCTCCTTGGATAAGGAGTGAAACGTTTCTACTGAGAAAATAGAAATCCAGTTGACATGATTCAAGCCACAGAGTCCATCCCCAGATAGTACCACAGCCTTACATATCTGCCCTGCCCCTTTGGTTCCAGTTCAATTTGCGCCTGGGATAAAGATCTGAGAAACCAAGTTTATATGTTTCCATTCTTCGTCCCTGACTTCACCAATCAGAAATAATACATTGAGCAGAATTTACACAAGAGCTTCACATGTTGTGTGGAGTCATGCTTTAATCATGTTGTTTGAATAAACCACAATTGACTGGGTTCACACAACATGTTAAGGCAGGGTGGGCTATCTGTGATCTGTAGAGTCCAGCCCCTTTTTTGTGGCTCACAGACTCCATCAAGATTAAGGCAGCAAACTGGGGCACCAAACTGTGAAGTAATAGCAGCTCAAATTTTATTTTATGTACTTATTTTGCAAAATTCAGTGCCCCTAAATATTGAAATGCATCTCCTGGCTGCAAAATCATTGGCCCATCCTAAACCATTTTTGTTGTTTATTCATTCAGTCACTTCCGACTCTTCATGACTTCATGGACCAGCCCACGCCAGAGCTTCCTGTCGGCCGTCGCCACCCCCAGCTCCCCCACGGTCGAGTCCGTCACCTCCAGAATATCATCCATCCATCTTGCCCTTGGTCGGCCCCTCTTCCTTTTGCCTTCCACTTTCCCCAGCATCAGCATCTTCTCCAGGGTATCCTGTCTTCTCATTATGTGGCCAAAGTACTTCAGTTTTGCCTTTAATATCATTCCCTCAAGTGAGCAGTCTGGCTTTATTTCCTGGAGTATGGACTGGTTTGATCTTCTTGCAGTCCAAGGCACTCTCAGAATTTTCCTCCAACACCACAGTTCAAAAGCATCTATCTTCCTTCGCTCAGCCTTTCTTATGGTCCAGCTCTCACAGCCATAGGTTACTACGGGGAAAACCATAACCCACAATTATAATCCATAATGCCTGGGCTTGCCCAACACAACTCAATGCATCACCATACGGCACATTGTGTAACCCAACTGCACATACTGACAACAGCCTGTAGCAGCAGCAGATCATAGCTTGCCCATGCTCAAGACTTGCCCTAAAAACCTTGGGAAAATAGAAGGACCTGGATGAGTCAAAAAAGTATGGAGGATATTAAATATATGTTTACACTATCTACACCAGAGCTTTCCAAACTGTGTGTGGCGACACAAAAGTGTGTCGCCACACACAGTCTGGTGTGTCGCCACACAACCCGGAAGCACTGATCATCATCCCGCGGCGACACACCAACGGCGGCGCGCAAAAACTGAAAGCGGCAGCAGCGCTTCCGGGTTTTTGCGCGCTGCCGCAACGGCGGCACTTCCGGGTTTTCCCACGGCGACACACCAACCGCTGTGTCACCACGGGAAAACTTTGGAAAGCCCTGATCTACACTATCGCCCTTCGGTTAACTGATACTGCTATGCATGTCTGTCTGAATTGTATATTGCCTAATATTTGCAGTTTTAAGGGATGTATGGTTTCATACACACACACACATCTTTATATAGAGAGGTTTTTATTGAATTACTCATTTCCACATTGTAACTGTTTTAAGGATGATTTAATTTTAATTCTGATATTGTTAAAGCAATGAAAAGGTAAAAGAAACAGTATAGGCACGGATGGATTTTTTTTAAGAACACAGGAAATACATGACTACATATGGCAGTGGGTGGATAGATATAATTTGAAGTTGATGCAATAAATCAGAAAGGGAGAACCCATGGTTCATAAGCCCCTGTGTGTGATCCAGCCTCATTTTTGAGCACTCAGAAGTTAACCAAAAAAAAAAAAATGAAAATAGATATGTTAAGCCTCCATAGGGGATAAAACATGTACTTCCTCTCAGTCCCCTCTTCAAGCTCCTTAAAATAAAAAGCCAAATTTTATAGCGCAGCACATCACCCTCCTGCCCCCAGGAACTCATGAAAAAAAGGGGGCAACCCTATAGTTATGTTCTTCATTGATGAGAGATCAAGGCACCTGCATAGCTCTTAAATGCCAGTTGGACTGTCTGGGGCACAAATATGCATGTGCCCTAATTTTAAAAAGTGAAGTCTCTTTTGATTCAAGCTTGACTCCTGATCACTTCATGGACCCATCCATATAATTTTCCCAGCAGAAGGGATTTGCCATAGCCACCCTCTGAGAGGTTTTTCAACTTCTTGAGTTGAGCCTACAGGTTTGATATTTCCTGTGGTCGCCCGCTGAAATACTGAAAAAAAAAATCTGCTGATTGCTTTTGGGGGATCTGCTAAGATCTGCTAGGTACTACCACCAAGTTGGGTGGTTCCTAATTAGATAGACTATTTAAAACATGTCAATTTATACTATTATACTATTGAATATATAATATTACCATACTATGCATATTGACTCATACATACTGTACTGTACTATGAATAGTATAAATATACTATTTATACTATGCATTTAATAATAGCTTAATGTCCATTTTTCTTTTTAAAAATCCTCAGCGCAGCTCACAATATTTATAAAATGCAGTGGTTTCATTAAAAACCATATGTGTTAAGGAGGAAAAGAAGTACACCCCCGTTTTCTTTGCCTGCTCCCCTCTTTCTCTTCCTCCTTCTCATAGGAGAAATGCCAAGAAAGGGATTGAGTAGAAGGAACAATCTGGCTAAAGAATGAAGGAGCGCTGACCCTTCAGATGTTGCTGAACTACAACTTGAAAAGGCTTATCCAGCATGGCCAATGGCTAAAGATGTTGGGCGTTGTAGTTCAGCAGCAGCATGTGGACTGCAAGTTTCCCATCCCTGCAGCAGCAGAAGTGCTGGAATTTACTGTAAATGTGATTAGGTACATCTGTAATGCCATGTCTTGCAATTCAATAGGCTTGGGACACATGAACACTCAGGGAAGAATGGAACATGTAATGGGATATGTCTGGGACCAACAACAGCTATCATTATGTCTGTATGAGTCAGTATGTGTGGATGCATGTGTATACACATTAACCATAATTTCATCTGATCCATTTGTTGTTTTAAGGATTCTTCAATATACTGTTGTACACTATGACTCTTGGAATAAAGGAGAAGAGTTTTTGTAAAATCCCAGCACCCTAGTTATGAAACGTGCAATTTTGTATGTTTAAGTGATAGAGACATCTTATTATTTCAGATTTTAATTGGGAAAACGACATTTAGTATGGTCCAAAGACCTGTTATATGTTCAAGGAAAGACAGCACAAAATATTCCTCAAACATACCCAATAAGTTTTAGGAACATTTCTTATGATTTTTGACAGCTGGTTTACCATAGGTGTCTAGAAGTCTGGATTGTGAACCCTGAAGTATCAACTTTACAAGAAACTCATTTAGTTTATCTGCAAGTTTCTGGCCAACCTTTCTCCCCCAGTGCAATTGTGGAAAGCTGTCTTTCTTTACCAGACTGTTCTAATGATTTTTTAGATGATGACATATAGCAGATGTGGACAGATTTCAGATTTATGGAATCTATTCTTAGAACTCAGCAATGATGAAGTTTGGTATCACATAGGATAAAACCCAATGCAACCTGTGGCTCAGAGGATGGAGCAGGTCTCTTCTGAATCTAGTGAACTGTATCCTGGGATGGCCTGCATATACAAGTCCAAACCTATATCAGATATGATACATCTGAGAAATGCTGATAGCTTAACTGAACCTGCCCAGCAGATTTGTTGAGTCCACAACTGCTAGAATTCCCAAACAGCATTGGAAAGCTGTTCTAATAAATTGGGGGATTTTCACATTATTCAACATTTTTTATGATTGTTGAACTGCCGGGAATAAGACCTATGGTAACCTGCTAACGCCGGTTGGTGTGTCGCCGCGGGAAAAACTTTGGAAAGCCCTGCTATAGTCCTTGGAGTTCTCTCTGTTCATACTTGCTGAACACTGTGCATTTTCCACGCATGATTCAGTGTGTAGAAGCAGTGAGATGGCCAAAGAGGTAGGAGACATAATTGAAAGCCATGTACAATGATGAGTGTGATGGGATTAATAAATTTTAACTTGAGTGATCTCCATCGTTTTTGCCTAAAACTTGAAGTCTACCAGCTGGAGCCAAGTGCTAAATAGTAGCTTAGTAAATGGAGAGGTGAATACTCAGAGCTCATCCTCATAGCCGAGTTTAAGGTGCTATCCACCACCTTGAACTGCCAGCATAAATTATGTTCCTCCCAATTCTGCCACAGTAATGAAGCTGATAAATGATGCTGTTCCAATTTACTTACTGCAGTCTAAGTTAAGGAAAGGGATTGGTGGATTCCCCCAGCTTTGTTTTCCCTCCCACCCAGCATCCCTTGCTGGCAGGGAAACAAGAACAAATCGGTCTTCCAAATGCAGGGTGGAGCAAATTTAGACAGATGTTAGAAGGGCAAGTTTAGCCATCTGTCAAGTTGCCTGACCAACGGATGACAAGCAGAGTGAACTGGGGAAGGAGCTCTCTTGATGTTCCTTGCAACCTTTCCTCTACACCTGTTACTATCAGGTAGACCAGAGCTTTACAAACTGTGTGTCGGGACACGTTGGTGTGTCGGCTGCAGTGTCTGGGTGTGTCGTGGCTGCTGCCTCCTGGCTTCCACACAGGTCCTAGTGCCTGCCTTGTGCCCTGCTGTAAGAGTGTGTCGCGAAATTATGCATGTCTAAAAAGTGTGTCACCAACATGAAAAGTTTGGAAAGCTCTGAGGTAGACTATTTCCATACATGGCAATAGTTCTCTTCTGAAAAAAGCACTAAACTTGTATCCAGGAATTGCCTGGCTGACAGATAACAGTTATTGGGGGTAGGGGATAAGGGTGAGAAGGAATGCACCTGCTCAGCACAATCCCTTCTCTGTTCCTGTTACCTGTTTATTAGGCTGTTTCTGATCATGGATTTAGACTCTTCTGAAAGATTACCAAGACCATGGAGTACTGTGATGGACTACAGTAACACAGCTGGTTCTCAGGAAGGAGGGAGCACATTCTGAAGAGGGGGGGAGAGGCAAAAGACAACACAGCCCTGAGTTGGATCATGGGAACAGAAAGAGATTCAGAATAGCCACGCCCTGGAGCAGTGTTTCTCAACCTCGGCAAGTTTAAGATGCATGGACTTCAACTCCCAGAATCCTCCAGCCAGCATGGCCCCTAGAGTCTCCCAGGTTATATCCTTTAGATTAGAGTAGTACAGGTTTAGTCTGGCAAGATTCTGTCTGTATGGTGTAAGCAAATAAAGAATAAAGAACTGAAATTTGGCTCGATTGCTTCTATGTCGTTCTTGGGCTAGACCTGACAACTACCAAGGAATCCAGTTCTGACCTCATGGTTGGCAGCATGCAAAAGTAGACAAGGAATGGCCAAGGAGAACACATACACTAGACCAGACCTCTGGAACCATGCAACTGCCACTGGTACCCACTCCCCCATCAAAGGGACATAAGTAACTGTGAGACATTGCACAAGCAGCCATGGAAACTGCATCTGTATAAGATTAATCCTGGGAGCATTCCCCAGTCAGGACACTAGTTGTAGTATTTTTCCATAGCCCTCAGAGATAATTTTTTAAAAAGTTAAAAGTATGGCCACATGAAACCTTGTAATGGAAATCCTGTAATGGACTCAATGGTGGCAGAACTAGCAACACAAAGCGGGCAGAGCCCAGCATTTTTTCCTAGTTTAAATGCACTTTATGTGCCATGTGGGTTTAGCATTCTTTCAGAAGAGCACTAAACCTGTATTTCTAAGGAGCCCACATGAGACTTGACAAGTGCTGTGAAAAACACTAATTAAGCCTTATGCAGGCAGATGCCTCTGAACAAACCTAGTGTCCAATGTCTCCTGTGGCTCAAGCTAAAATGGTCCTGCAGGGGAAGTGACCAGTGACCAGAGGAAGAGGGTGTATCTGCAGCATCTGTGGCCAATAGTTGCTGGGCAGTTCCTAATCCCTGATCACATCAGCAACCAAATGATTGGTGAAGAGTGCCAGATCATAATCTGGACAAAAGTTGAATCAGGAGAAGAGAGAAAGCACTCCTTCAAAACTGGAACTGCTCAGGACAACTTTAACCTTCCTCAGGTATGGACTTGGAATGAGATGAAGACAACGTTATGAGGATATGGCAGAGAAAGAGGTTGCTGGGCCATGTTTGTGCCGTGGTTCAGAGCAAGAGAGATATGTCAAGGAACATATCCTTGTACACCTCAGTCCAGATATGTATTTTCAGTACCAGAAAAGCTCTTTTAAACAGAACCCATTCTTATTTTCCCCTAGCTTTCTGTTTCACTAACCTAATTTCCTTAGAGGAAGGTGTTGCTATGGTTAAACAATTGGAACATCCTTAGCGATTGGCTGTGACTCACCCAGAACTCTGTCCTGAATCCTGATCTACTGTCTGCTCAGTTCTAGGGTGTGGGATACACAAATTCATCCGAATACAGAGTTCACTGAATCGCATACAAATACAGAGAGGTATTATAGCCAATCATTGCATGGGTATGATATGCAGACATATTTTCGACAGTATAGGCACTTGATATATTATGTTAATTATATTAGCCTTGCTTTTGTGCCAAAATAGACTTCCAAAATAGCTCATGGCAATTAAAATTGCAGTGCCAAAGGCTGTTCTCATTGAGACTGGGACCCAGGTTGTCAGAGAGATGGTTAGCAGCTGCCTTCCTTTCCTCCACTCATTTCACTGATGGAAGCTGGTCGTTCTGGCAGAGGAGAGTCTCAGATATGGTGAGAGCTAACTGTTAAGTGGAGGTATAGTACTCCCAACAGTCCCAAGCAGAATGAAATATATCCTCCAGGAGAAGATGAGAGGAACCTTGTGAAGGCAAAGACTATTCTGGAGCCTCTTTTGTTTCTGAAGCATCTCTGTGCTGGTATTTTTTCAGATATAACTGCTGCTCTGTGATCAGATATAATGAATACAGCACAATATTTGCTGAATTTTTAATGTGAGCAAGTGCCTCATGCCAATGCATAGGACAAGGAGCCAGATTTTGAAAGATCGCATGTGCTTTATCATTTGTGTTTACCATGGAAACTCATGCCAGAAGTTGGCAATGTACTGTGGAAACTGCAGAAGAAATAGGACATCACAAGGGTAATTTCACATCTCTGTTCTTAAAACATGGTGCCCCATAAGCACCATACCATACCAGAACTATCCATTTATAACCATGAGGATGCCAAAATGGTGAAACGTGCATTGTGATGTCACAATGAAAACCCTACTTTTTCATATTTGCATTGCAATGTTGCTTGCAAATATATAAGGGGAAGAGTTTGGTTGCAACATTACTATGAATGTTTCATCACTTGACTCCCCATCTCTCTGAGAGTACCTGTACAGGTAGTCCTCGTTTAGCAACCACAATTGGGAACAGCAACTTAGTAAGTGAAGCGGTCGCTAAGTGAAAACGCAATTGTGCTTACGATTTTACTTCAGCTTTCCTTTGCTTTACAGACCTGTGAAAGTTATAAATGAGAGGACTGGTCGCAAAGTTACTTTTCATCACCTTTGTAACTGCAAATGGTCACTAAACGAGTCAGTCGCTGTAATGGTATGTGGGAATGACCTTGATAGACAAAAGGAAGAAATGCTGCTTAGGGAATGATCAGATAAAAGGGGGAGGAGTCTGCAACTGCATAACAGGAAGAGAAAGAAACTTAGAAAGGATCCACCCTAACTGATCAGGCGGTAAAAAGGGAGGGCGGGAGATTTGTACTTTCAGACTTGCAAGATTCTGTTAATGAAGCCTTACAATAAAGTAGAATTAGCTCATCTTGTCGTGTTTCCTGTCTGATCTACCTGGGAGGCTGACATCAATCTTGCAAGTTTGAAAGTACAAATCTCCCGCCGTCTCTTTTTACTGCCTGATCAGTTAGGGTCACTAGGAAAGGACTATCTGTAATGCTGCCTTTTGTTCTTGGAAGGATAGAAATCTAACAAATTAATGAACAAATCTATATGAATGAATGGAAGGATGGATGGATGAATATATGCAGGTTTTAAAGTTTTTAAAAATGTGGTTATTCACAATTGTGCAGCTAAAACTGAACACCTACTATCACAAGATAACACCTGACCAATTGCCACCTTCATGAAATGAGAGGAAATAGAACAAATCCCAGATGAAGGTGGAGAAAAATGTTGCAAAAATAATTTTACATCTTTAAAGGTGTTTGCATTGATAAATATTATAATAAATTATATTTCAACATACATAAATTGGTAGCACGTGGAAACGGCAAGAAATGACAGTAAAAGAAGTAATAAAGGTCTACAAAAACCAACATAATATCTTTATAATAAGATATTTTTAACACCTCTGTCTTGGAGTATACTTTTATGTAAGAATATTGTTTTATTGTATTTTAATGATTATTTATTTTTGTTTTATTGTAAACCGCCCAGAGTCACTCCTTGAGTGAGATGGGCGGTGACTAAATCTGAAGTATAAATAAAATAAATAAAAACATATAAATAGTGAAAGAGCATGGGTTGGGGACTGTAACATGTGCTCTGTGGCTGAACCAGACTTTCCTGTGCTGAGGGGAGAAAAAAACATAATGTAAACTGGCCCTCTCAGTCCACCTTGTCCAGCATCCATTTGCCACCAACTGCAAAGATACAACTAATAACATACATACAAAAGGTTACACATTTGTAATAGATTTTGAGAGAATCACACTCAGCATGACCATTTGTTACAGGAAGGTCAAACTTGCACATTTTCCATTGTACAGTATTTGCGCTGTCCTTTGCAGCAAGAACTTACAAACACTTTTTGGACTGGGTTGCAATGATACCTCTTTCTACACCTCCACTCCCAATGTACCTTTACAATGTACCAGGTAAAAATTGACTATCTTTCTTAAATTAGATGCAGCATCTTCCAACTGAAATGTATTATTTCATATGTAAATATATACAAATGTAAAAGCTTGTAGGGTGCGATGGCTCAGCAGGTAAGACGCCAGGCTTGTCGATTGGAAGATTGCAAGTTCGGAGGTTTGTATCCCTAGTCCCGCGTGATGGAGTGAGCTCCCGCACTAGCCTCAGCTCTTGCCAACCTAGCAATTCGAAAGCATGCAAATGCAAGTAGATGAGTAGGTACCACTTCGGTGGGTAGGTAACAGCATTCTGCATGCATCATGCCGGCCACATGACCGCGGAAGTGTCTTCGGACAATGCTGGCTCTTCGGCTAACAAACGGAGATGAGCACCGGCCCCTAGAGTTGGACACGACTGTGCAGGGGAAACCTTTACCTTTTAAAAGCTTGTACTTCACAGAGGTTAGATCTCCCTTGAATCTTAGGTATCATCATCATCATCATCATCATCATCATCATCATCATCGCAATAGTAACCATCATGAAGTTACATTACCATGAAAAGAAAAAAAGTTCATTCAAATTTAAACTGGCCAGGTGACAACCCACATGCAGTACTGAGCTGCAGTTCAGTTTGGGTGAGGTTTTGGCTTCATCATCTCACATCTGGATCAGATTAGACATTCCAGCTTCTGGATGGCTGAAGCTTTGTTCCTCCCTCCTCCATTTCTGCCCCAACGCTGGAGTGGGCAGACAGCAGCGAATTCCAGGAATAAAAAGCAGACCCGCTCTTTCCTCAAATCTGGGCAGACTCAGGAGAATTGGCATCCCCTTCCATTGTTTGGACAACAAATCTGGATTGAGAGGGAAACATCATGGAGCTTTGGACTCTGATGCAGCTGCTGCTCCTGGGGACACTGTTGGGTGCAGCTCAGGGACAAGGGGATGAGCTCAACTCCGAAGAAGAACGAAAGGCTCTGATGCTCAAGGTGAGAAAATCTCCACTTTGCCCTGGGACCTCTTACCACAAGGGGGCTGTTGACCGAATAACTAGGAGCTTCTTGGGCCAACACCAATCACAGAGCGTTTCTTTGCTTGTTAGAGAAAGTGAATCTGGAATCTTGAGTTCCTTCTTAAATAGCTTAAATAGTTGTCATAGAAAAACGTAGGAATGATTTAGAAGCCATTGAACCAACCCAGGAGATTCTGGGGTAAAGTTAGAGTGGGGAAAAAAAAGAAAAACCAAACAATCCTGAAATAAACTTGGGTGGCTCCAGCATAAAGACCTTCTTCATCTTTGCTTGGCAATCACCTTTAAAAATTCATGCGGTCACTTTATGTAACAGACTTTCCCTCTTGGCAAGTGTCTCTTTACTACAAAATCTGGCAATAGAGCCAGGCATGCTGGCTCCACAGCTCATCCAGTTACAGTTTCGCCAACTCTTTTCCTTGTCAGGAAAAATGGGAAATTGCAGCTCTTTTGCTTCCCCTTCACGTATTTGTGGAAAGGTTGCCAATGAATCTCTTCTTTCAAACTTAAGTTCAGGACAGAGCAATTTGACAAGCATCCCCTTAAACCTGGGATCAACCCTGGTGACATATTATCCTTTGGCAGGGAAAAACTGGAAAAAGAAGCCTATTTACAATATTGGAGATCACACTGATATATCAGGGAGTGAAGGAAACAAAAGAAGAGCCTGGGGCAGATTCCTCTAACCTGGTGTCCTCCCACAATTTCAAGCCCTCCTTTGAGTTATAGTCTCAATACATTTGGAGGGCAGTAAGTTGGGAAGATTGGCAGAGGAGGAGTTTATGTGCTTATGGTATGGACAGAAGAGTCTAGCCAGCCTTCCCTCCCTCCCTCTCTCTCATGCACACAAAAAAGTTTATTTTGGAAGAAAATTAAAACTAGTGCCCATGAAAAGAGAGGGCACATGCTTTTCAATGTAATATATTTCTGTAGCACTTCCCATGCAAATGCATCTCAACGCAACTTTTGTGTAGCTGCTTAACCACAGATTACGGCTTTCCTGCAATGAAGCGCTCTATCTCAAGCCAGAGGTACCACCATTTTTGGTGAGCGCGAATGAGAATTTGAAATCATGAGAAGATATTGGTCTTAAATTTTGGTTAGTCTTAACCAGAAATGATGGGTACTCCAGATTTAGACAGCTCACTTAACCATAGGTAAATCACTAACCAAGATTCAGGAGTCCTGTGGGGTGGGATTGAAATGAGAGTACTGTATGTATGTTTACATTTCTAATTTTGCTCATTTAATGAATGAGTACCATGGGTTTACATGAGACTTCTCATGCTAGCCCTGCCTCAGGCCCATGCATGTTAAAGAAGACTTGAACAGGACTTAGGTTTATTTATATATTTATTCATCAAATTTCTATCACCGCCCATCTCCCTCGTCAGGAGATGCAAGCTACTGCAGAGGAGCCACATCAGATGGCAGTGCCCAGCTAATCTTAACTGATTTTAAAAAAAGCCAAGTGGGGTCCTCAGATGGGAGGGAGACAACCAGGAAATCCCAGGGCTGTGGATGACGTTGGGAAGTCAAAAGAATATCTGTGAAAAAGACAGTGACAAACCAATTTTACGCTGCTGCCAAGAAAACAATGTAAGATATTGTGAAGGAAACCATAACATGTTACTATAGATGCAATTGGGAACTGTTGGTTTTGCAGCATTTCTGAATGCATGGAGAGACATCTTGCCTGCAAAATCAAGTAGGGTCTGTGTTGCCTCTATTCAGATTAAACACAAGAGATTGAACAGTGGGGCTTGAATTGCAGGTGGGTGAAAATGAACCTGATCTCTGTTTTCAGAGAATGCTACAGCAGATGACATTATTTGGCAAAGATTGAGAGGTGTCAGGATTGCCCTGACGTCAGCATGTGACAGCCTTGGGCATGGTCCATCGCTAACTTCTGGGGGTTCCAATGAAGAATGGGAAGCTCTCTTTTTAAATCTGCTACACAGCAGTACCCAAAATCTCCCCAAAGAAGCTCACTCTGAATTTCACAGGACCCACACCTACCAAGGAACGTTAGACCAAAACCTTCATCTGGCTGCTTCCATTACTGTAGTCTCAGCAAATCTAAAAGTCAAGCTTCCCATAAAAAGATAAATTATTTAGGGGAAAAATTAGTCCTCCTTTCAGGAAAATGTCATATTGCATCAAGAACAATGCAAGGAATTAAAATGGCTGCTCATGCTTGGATGAAAGTAGTGTTATTGCTGCCTCTGCCAAAGCCAGGTATGCTGGGCTAGGGAGGGGCACATTAGAAAACACTTTGCCAAGGCTCTTGGAAATCTGGAGCGGCTCATGACTGGGTATGGGAGTCCTTGTGGACTACTTTGAGGGTCCCACATACAAAAACTGAAGCAAAACCATGACTTCAATACCCCCCCCCATATGTGTTAATTGAACATCAATACATCCTTTCTGAGAATTCTTAATCTGTATTTGTTGCATACAAGCAAGGTGTTCTACCAACAAGCTGCAGCCCAAAGATTTCTACATGAAATCTGAATAAATAAAAGCTAAAGTTAAACCAGTGGCTATTATGATGGCTCCTAACATTGATGTAGATACTGGTTGTAATTGTATTCTTTTTGCTCTCTGTAGTGGATAGACTCACAAACATGAGCCTGCCTTATCCCTGTTGGAGGTCTCAGCAAATCAGCATTCCTCATTGGCATATGGGTGATTGCTCTAGGAGGCAAACTCTCTATGTGCTTCCGGAGGAAGCTGCTTGTTGCCCCTCCCACTCTCCTCTCTCTCTCTCTCTCTCTCTCTGCCTTTTGCCACCATCGAAGGAGCACATGGCTGCTGAGCTCCTCTCCATCTTGAGGCCATGCGGCCTAGAATCAGGAGGTTTTCCCCTTTCCACATGCAGCCCTTGGCAGCAATGAGGGCCAAGGGTATACAGTTTAGGGAAACACAGAAGAAGAAGAATCCTTCCTAACAGAATGGATGTAACTGGACCAAATAAACGTAAGAACTCTCTTGTACTTACTTTTGAAACTACTTTGTCTAAGCGTGTAATTCTTTATGCTTGGGTGGGCTGAGTGTGTTAAGATCAATAACCTATATTTCTCTAACGTGCTCATTAATGCTATTTTGATAAAAACTCTTTTCTGTGCGCTTATTGATTCACTGCACTAAGCAATGCCCCATTCAGTGGTCTTAGCAGTCCACTAATGGCCATCAATCCTTGCCCTAAATCACCATGTTTAAATTATGGTGTAACCTTATTGTTATTTGTACTGTGCGCTCTCTGTCTGTCTCTCTCTCACACACAAAAATCTAATAATCTAATAATAATAAAATGTAGGACTCAGTGATGGCTAGGCTGTGATGTCAAAACAGTGGCATTTTCATCCCTTTTCTTTTTAGAAAGATGTTTTAACATCAACAGGACCATGTCTTATTCTTGATTGCTAACTGAGCAGATGCCACAATGTTGCATTCATTATGGCTGAAGATGAGAATAAAGTCTGGATCTCTGAAACCTGTTTAAATATAAAATATTACTAAACAGTTACTGTCTTGGTTTAAGGCAGGGCTTTCCAAACATTTCCCGTTGGTGACACACCAACAGCGGCGTGCGAGAAAACCCGGAAGCGCCGCCGCACTTTCGAGTTTTCACGTGTTGCAGTGGCGGCAGTGGCACTTCAGGGTTTTTGCGTGCCGCCACTGCGGCACTTTCAGATTTTCGCACGCCACAGCAGTGGCGGCAGCAGTGTCCTGGTGTGCCGTGCGAAAACCCAGAAGCGTTGATGGCCCGCTGCCGCTGCCGCTGTGCGTGCGGCAGCAGTGGTGGTGGTGCACCATCAGAGCTTCTGGGTTTTGACGCGACACACCTGGGCCCCGCAGGCAACACAGTATTGTGTCGCGACACACAGTTTGGAAAGCTATGGTTTAAGGTCTTCAGCTGATGGGCAAAGAAAATCTTAATTTTTCTCTCGCATGCATTTGCATCCGTTTTCTTGATTCTATGCTCACTGTTTTATTTCTGGACAAATATAATTGTTTAAGTACCTAGCATTTTTAACAGGGTGGTTTCTAAACTTCTTGTATATGTTCTTGTTATGCTTATAAATCTTGGTGCTCAATGTTTCCACAATTGGCACCCTGGAAAGAAAAATGAACATAGACTGTAAGTTTTCTGTTTTGGTCCCTGCCTAGGAAAGCAAAAAATGGAAAATAGTCCAGTGCTTAACAAACTGCAAGATGTGGTTTGTAACCACATTTTGACATTCGTAAGTAATGCAGGTCTATGCTGTTACATGAATCAATAGCAGAAATGCACAGATAGAAGTCAGATAATGTAATGCAAGCTGGCTGGGGAATTCTGGGAGTTGACATCCACACATCTTAAAGTTGCCAAGTTTGAGAAACACTGGTAATGGATGGGGTGATCTGCACACTATATGTGAGTCTAAGTGTTTTCTATTTCTACAAAAGCTACTGTCTTCTTCCAGGCTGGGGGAGGCAGGTAGAAGTCTCTTATTCCGGTCAGAGCTGGCTGCAGGTTCTTCATGGTTCTGGGAAGGGCTGAACAAGCAGATTTTTCCTGGGACTCAAACCCTTTGCCAAAAGCCCTGGAAGAACTAGAATTAAAGGTATAGAATTGGCAGGGGAAATATAGGCAAAAGCATCAGGGGTCATTTCTTTCTTTCCAGTATTGTTTAGTTCCATTATGTAAATTTACCTTAACTCGTATGTTTGTCCCTGTTTCTATGTTTGTCGGTTTGCTTGATTAATTTCTAGCACTTGTACGTAGTCTCCTATAACTGGGTTCAGCTACCTGATTCCCCAAACGTTTATTTTGTCACATTTACTAAAATAAAATGCGTTTATTGTTATTCCAGCATTGGGTTTGTAGGTGCACCACTTACTCCAAAACTACTTGTAAAAAAAAAAAGGGTGTTTGTGTCTCCTGTTCTGCCTTATCTAGATTTCAGGTAAAGGGGAAGGAGGGTTCTCCACACTCAAGAACGGATGCTGCAAATTTAACAACTTATCTCAGATAGAATTCCAGGAAGCAGCTACATCCAGACACACTGGAACTCAGGGGGGAGGATAGAGATCAGGGATGAGATCACCACAGACAGTGACTCAAAAAACTCACAGTGGTAGTTCTGAGTGTGCAGTCAAAGCCAAGCCCTTTCTACATGCCTGTAAAAAGGGCAGGGCTTCAATCACAGAGTTATGCCACCATGTTGACTTTTATTTATCAAAAAAGTCAAGATGGCAGATGCCCGGTATCAAACATGCAAAAAAAAAAAGTGTGACTCGATTGCATAGATGTGGCCGCCATGTTGACTTTTTTGACCCCCATGGACCCCCTGTAAAAAATAGATGCACCCACATATATATCAAAAAATTGATTTAAAATGTGTATCTAACCCCCGCACTACCATAATTTGAATTGTTATTGGGTATGGCAACTGAAAAGAATGGTTCTTCCAGCTTTATAAAGGACGAGGGAAAAAAAGTGTTTTTGAATCTCACAAATTCAATCTCTAAAGGTAGTTCAGTGGGGGGGGTGGATTTGAAAGAGTAGGAACTACATGGGAAAAGCCTCTGAAATAGTGGAAAGAACACAGAGAAGCAACAGCAGAAGCTCCATGGCTGGCCAGGGAATTCTGGGAGTTGAAGTCCACACATCTTAAAGTTGCCAAGGTTGAGAAACACTGTTCTAGATCAATGTTTCTCAATCTTGGCAACTTTAAGACGTGTGGACTTCAACTCCCAGAATTCCCCAGCCAGCATGTGTTGAAGTCCACACATCTTAAAGTTGCCAAGATTGAGAAAAGCTGCCCTAGATAGTTGGCCTAGCTGGAAAAGGCAAGTCAATGGGCAGAGGTTATGTAGGAGAGGAGATGGAAGCCAATTGAGGATGCCTTCCCAGTCTCAGACCCAAATATATTAGCATATGGCCCGCCAGCAGTCAATAAGTCTCGTCTCCCCTGGGAATGGCTATGGTCCTTTTTTCCCTCTAACATCAATGGGTCTTTCATTATGTAGAAAGATGATTTAGTTAGTTAGGAAAAAAATAACCTACAGCAAAGACAGAAACTAAAAAAAAAAACAAGATGTGCAAAGCAAACAGTATGATCAGAGCTATGGTAACAGAAGAATGGTAATTGCAGAATAGCAACGGATATTGAAATGTGAATTCACATATCCACCCTGGTGCCAGCATATCTCTTTTTAAATAGAACTTTAGGGCTAAAAAATGAATCAATCAATAGAAGAGGGGCTGTAAGTTTACTAACTGCAAATAGTATAAATTGGGATTTTGTATTAAGGTGTGGAACTATGTGCTTCACATTAGGGCTTGTAAATCCTAATGATATGAAGATTCCCTCCCCAAAATGGGGGAGATCTCCCTTCCACCTCCCTCCCTCCCTCCCTCCCTCCCTCCCTCCCTCCCTCCCTCCTTCCTTCCTTCCTTCCTTCCTTCCTTCCTTCCTTCCTTCCTTCCTTCCTTCCTTCCTTCCTTCCTTCCTTCCTTCCCTCTTACCATCCATCCACCTATCCAACCATCCTTCCTTCTTCCCTCCCCCTAAGCCTGAACAGTGACCCAGGAGAAACAAAAAACACTGTAAAAAAGAAGAAACTCTGTATTTTTTCCTGGAGTTTTTTTTCCCTTCTGTTCTGTTCCGCCCACCCTCCCATGACTGTAGTTGGGAGAGAGAGGAAAAAGGCTGGGGTGGGGGGAGAGAAAGGGGAAAAAACGGAATGAAATGTGTGTGTGTGTGTGTGTGTGTGTGTGTTTGGAAAAAATACAGAAGACACAAGTTGAGGGACAGCCGCCATTAGCTTTCGTTTGTGGCCCTCTCAGATTTCCAAGAAGGGAATGCAATGTCCCAGCTCTGTAACTTTCCCTGTGGATCACTCTTTCTGAAGCATCTGCAGGAAGTCCTGGAGTTGTCCGAGATGACTGACCAGGAGGAAGCACAGGAGGTGATGTTGATGGAAGAGAAGGAGCCAGATGGGAAGGAGGATCTGGACAAAGAGACCGAGCAGGAAGAACTTGAGGAAGGGGTCCTCCAGCCCACCCAACCATGGCTGCCAACTACAGCAGCCCCGCCTCAGGAAGAGGAGGATAGCTTCACTTATGTGTGTGAGTAATGCTGAGCAGTGAGGTCACCTCTCTTGGCTAAAACATCCTTCCTTTCAAAGGTAATCTTTAGTGCATTTTGTCCCAGAGGATGTAACAGACTTCTTTTTAAAGAGGATGGAGTATGTTAATGGAAGGTAAGTTCTGTTAACTGTTGCAATAAAGTGGAACTTCCATGTTTAGGAGCAGCAGCACCCATGTACTACTAAAATGCTCATGTCTGTTTGATCGTGTCAGGGAGATACAGTAACTGGTGAAGGAGGAGGGGGCTCCCTCCAGGGTGATAAACGCATGCGCAGTACTTAATCGCTTTGCTTTCCTCCCAAGAGGCTAAAGAAGGCCCCACCCTAGTTTCATGGGCCTTTTCTCTGAACATCACTAATTCATTTCAGTTTAGCTGGATTCTGTCTAGCAGAGTAGAACAATAAAACACTAGAGCTTTTACACCAAGTCTCAGCATGTTCCTTCACTCGAAGTCAGGACAGTTCGTAACCTTTAACTGGGCAAAATGGTGCGTCAGGGGCCAACACATTTTGAACCTACGTACCTCAAATGGGCTAACTTACAGAATGTGTCCAAAATCCGGGACCCATGACTCTGGTGGAATAAAAATTTGGCAAATTTTATAAAACATTTTATGACATAAAAATGATCATAAAACATTTTATGACATAATACATTTCCTGTAGTCAACGCCTGATGTTTGACTGCTATACAGTTCAATATGAATGACATGGGCTATCTCCAAGGCAGATACATCTCTGAATATCTCCCTGCATTTTTAAGAACTTTTGCAGTGAAGGCAGTACATTAGAATCTCGGCCATTGTTGAAGGCATTGAGGAATCTGGTAAGGAAATATCTCTGAAATGATGGCCCAACGGGTCACGGGTTGTCTAGTTCCCTTTATTTTAGGTGTTGAGGCAGACAGTGCTGTTGCCAGGCAACCAAAACAGTGACATTCACAAATAAGAGAGCACTATTGGCAAGTTTGGGGTACTTTGAGGTTTGCAGAGTTACAGAAAACTTTGAGGTGGAAAATTCCCCAACACAGGTCCCCAAAATGGCTTGGTTGGACCGTGCTCAGGGGCCACAGAATTTTGGCTGACTGTCCGGGAAAGAAATGGAAAATGGGGAGGGGAATAAAGAGAGTGGGAATAATGAGGACTCTGTGCTGTAACTTTGTGTTGCACATCCCACTTGTGCAATAAGCACCAGTCACTGTTGCTTGTGGGCTTTATATATAATCCAGCAAAGTTTCACCTTCAGAGCCAACCATGGGACACTGAGAAAGGCAGGGATTACCATGAGCCAATCAGTGCTCCTGCTAGTCAGCCAATCGGAGAATGCAAAAAGCGGGACTCAGCTGGTGCCCCGCCCCCAAGCTACTGCAGCTCCTGGAGTAACAATTTCTCCTCAGTCTTGCAACACACAGAAACCAAGGGGTGGGTGTAGGTGTGGGTGTGTTTGGCTACTGTATTTTGATTAAAAAAGCCCAACACCTTAGCTGTTGGTGTAAGAAGAAAGCTGCCTGAGTAAAAGGTAAAGGTAAAGGTTTCCCCTGCACAGTCGTGTCCGACTCTAGGGGCCGGTGCTCATCTCCGTTTGTTAGCTGAAGAGCCAGCGTTGTCCGAAGACGCTTCCGCGGTCATGTGGCCAGCATGACTCACGTGGAACGCTGTTACCTTCCCACCAAAGTGGTACCTATTCATCTACTTGCATTTGCATGCTTTCGAATTGCTAGGTTTGCAAGAGCTGGGGCGAGTGCGGGAGCTGCTGCCTGAGTATCAAGAAGTGATTCTTCTTGCCTATAAATTCCCACTGGAAACTGTGGCCATAGCAGGATGCCATTGTTGTGCAGCCAGATGCTTTTCTTGGTGGTTGTAACCATGGATATATATTTTACTATAGAGCCTACAGCTTATGGTTGTTTGGATGATGGGTGGCAGAATGTTTCACTTGAGCCCAGTGATGGGAAGTAGGATGAGTCAAGAATTTGATATCCATTGTTTATATAGCTGAGCATTTTGTATAGGGCTTGTAAAACTGGCTAGAAGGATGGAGATTGGATTCGCTAATACAGTAAAAGTTGCTGTTGAAATTTATTGGAGCAAAGTGTAAAAGTGTGGCTGAGAGGCTGCAGGTGGTGTCTGCAGGGGATGCGGCAAAAATGTCAAGTCAGCAGCTGCGACTGTGTGATCAAAGCCCTGCGCCTTCTTTAACTGCATTGTGATGCATTAAAGGGGGCAGGGCTTTGTTTGTGTGGTTGTAGCCACCATCTTGATCTTTTTGACACCCCCCCCCCCTTTCTGGATGCTCCTGCACCACCACCACCCCTTCTGTGGCACCCCGAACCCATTCAGAACAGGTAGGTCTAAACATTTGGGCCTTCTTTGTGCATCTTTTGGGGTCTGGGAGATCTATGGGGCAAAATGGGTGCTTCAAACTTTGCGGTTGTCACTCTTTAAAAGTTTTGAAATCCTCTCCCAGAATAGGCCCTGGCCCCATCCACTTTTGGAGTATGGCCCTTGGCATGCCATTGCAAAGCCTGGTGCAGCCCTTGAGCTAACAGTAGTTGTGGACTCCTGTACTGGAGAGGCTCAAGATTGGGATGTGGCAGGTGAGGTAAGGCCACACTTACTGTAAATTAGAAGATGGCTTGCTCCCAAGCCCTGCAGAGCTCCAACACTGCCAATCATAAGAAGGTTATTTTGAGATTGGAGCTGCACCACAGCCGGGCTAGAAGGAAACCAGCCTGGCTGCCAAAGAGGGTTAGCAAAGTCGTGGAAACCCAGCAAAGTTGCCAGCCTGGTGCAAAGGCAGGGTCTGATGGGGCTTCATTCCTCGAACATTGACTGTAATGGCTCCGTCATCCTTAGCAAAGGCTACAGTATGCTAGGTGGAAGTGCGACAGTTGTCCTCCAGTCTGAAACATCTGGATAGCACCAGATTGGGAAAAGCAGTTCTACAATTCTGCAGCTTCAACGTGAGCTCTTTCCTTTTATTAAATAGGGGATTGAATAGCATTATTTATTTAGACATCCTCTGCAGAATCACTGGGTTTATTCCAAAGAGAGCCAGCTTTGCATCTCAGCTGAACCATGAACTGATGTGAGAACTGCTACTGTGTCCTCCCTTAGCAGCTGTTATGAGACACTAAACACATCCACTTTTTCAAGCTTCCCCTTGCATTTGCCTTATGCCTCCAAATGATTAATGTTTTGTTCTTTTTCAAAGCCATCACTTACTTTCTGGTTTCTCCCTTGTTCTCAGTCATAGAAGCCAATAACATTTTGCTCAAATCAATGCTTTGCATAGATCTGATTTCTTTGGCCTTGCCTTGGAAGCAACAGTAAACCTACCATCACTCTTCCTTCCACTTTATGAAAAACTGAGCTTTGGGCTGAAAATCCACATGAGCGCTTTACTGCCAAAAGGGCCTGCACCTCTCTAGGTTCAAAATCACAACAGTAGTCAAGAGTTTTGGTATCTCTCTAAGAATAAGATCTGCTTGTTTCACAAGAACCAGCTAAATGCCTGTGAGGATGAAGAAGAAAGACAGGGATGTGATAGTATTCCAATGTCTTTTTTCCTCAGCATTTGAACCCCTTTTGTTTCTGAGATACTGCCATGCTGGTATTTCTTTTTTTAGAACTGCAATTGCAACTTGCTTGGCAGCGTGCAGAAGAAGTTCAACACAGCATCCTCTGTATTTTTAATGCAATCAAGCACCACACATCAATATATAGTGTGGCAACGGCTGTAGCTGCTGAGAGACGTTTGAAGGTCGACTGTGCTTCATTCTTGTGTAGGACATACATGCTAGGAGGCAGGAGAAATGGGAGTTCACACTGCTGTTTCAGGTTGCTCTAAAAAAAAAAGTCCAGTAAATGCATGCATATCTGTACAGCTCTGCTGGGATGTTGGTTTTAAATACATTTTAACAATGGGTAGAGCACATGAATCAAGACACAGTACAGCAATGCAGTTGCAGGACATTACTGCCATATCACCTTGTTTTCTTTAAAAAAGCACTGCTAAATTTGTCACAGCTGTGCACAAGCATTTGTTTTAAAGTAAAATGTATGGTGTACATACCACAACTCACAACTGCAAGGAAAGTATGACCTTATGTTGCCATTCTAGATTTTTTCTTGAACTTAAATTGGGTGAGAGACCAACAGGGAGTATCAGGACTAGAAGCTGGACTGAGAAGTAACATACAACCTTGAAGAAGACAGTGGCCACCCACTTCCATGTGGTTGTCAAGAAAACTATGTGGACATGTCCATGACATTAAACATAACTTGAGGGAGACCTGACTTTATTTTAACTGCAGTTATACATAGCTACGTGACACACAGATACACAGGGCAAGTACAATCTAAACGGGAAAAAATCCTTTATTACAGATTATCAGTTTACCGTGAAATCTTTTTGTAATGTGGATGGAACAATTTTGCCATGAAACATGTCTATGTACGTAAAGGTAAAGGTTCCCCCCACACATTTGTGCAGTCGTGTCTGACTCTAGGGGCCGGTGCTCATCTCCGTTTGTTAGCCGAAGAGCCAGCGTTGTCCGAAGAAGCTTCCGCGGTCATGTGGCTGGCATGACGTGCACGGAACGCTGTTACCTACCCACCAAAGTGGTACCTATTAATCTACTTGCATTTGCATGTTTTCAAATTGCTAGGTTGGCAAGAGCTGGGGCTAGTGCGGGAGCTCACTCCGTCACGCGGGGCTAGGGATTCGAACCTCCAAACTTGCAATCTTCCGATCGATAAGCCTGGCATCTTACCTGCTGAGCCACCACACCCCTTATGTCTATGTAAAGGAGCATAAAAAAGGCATATTTAACCTGGAGAAGAGAAGATTAAGAGGCAACATGATAGCAGTGTTCAAATATCTTAAAGATTGTTCTGTAGAAGATGGAAAAGATGTACTACTCTAGAGGGTAGGACTAAAACTAATGATAGAAATGGTAAATTAAAAAGCAACTTTCGGTTAACCTTCAGAAAACTTTTCCTAATGATGTGCTGTTTGAAAGAATCCCTCAGAAGGTAGTGAATCTCCATGGCTAAGCTAAGGAAAAGAGGCTGAGCTGAGCTGAGTGTTTGCGGCAGAGCAACCATCTTTCCCTGACTGTAGCTTGAATCATGTCAACTGGATTTCTATTTTCTCAGTGGAAACGTTCAGAGGAGTGCTCTGAACTCTACATTGGAGAAATCAAACAACCTTTGTACAGGAGGATGGCCCAACACAGGAGAAGTAACACCACAGGACCAGAGTCAGCAGTTTATCTTCATCTAAAGGAAAAAGGACACTCATTTGAGGACATTAATGTTCACATTTTAGACAGAGAAGATAGGTGGTTTGAAAGAGGGGTCAAGGAATCCATTTATGCCAACTTGGAAAATCCTTCTTTGAATAGAGGTGGGGGCCTCAGGCACAATCTTTCCCCTATTTTCCTTCCTGCTTTGTCTTCTGTGCCTAGGAAGATTAAGACCATTTCACAAGCTCAACAGCAGCATGGTGATCTTAACGATCCTCCTTTAGATGATAAAAAGGACTTAAAATAACATCTCAATATAACCATGACCTAGCCCCAGGTGTAAGGTCACACAGCTACCTAGAAATATAAGGTATTTAGGATTCCCTTACCAACTTTGCTCAGACTGAAGAAGCTCCTTGGATAAGGAGCGAAACGTTTCCACTGAGAAAATAGAAATCCAGTTGACATGATTCAAGCTACAGACAATTCCACCTGGATGACTGAGAACCTTCATAGACACATCTTTCCCTGACACTGCAGATGTAAGATTCTGGTCTTGAGTAAGGGTTGGACTGGATGCCCTTGAAGATCCCTTCTGACTCTAAAAATCTATGAAATAACCCCAGAGCGGTACAATGAAACTGCAAGTCCCTGTGCTTGTAGATAAATTGCAGAAGAGGTATCTATGGATGCTCACTTCAGCAAAAACCGGAATGAGGCTGTATTGGACAATAGATGAACAGCTCATGCAGTTGCCATCAACTCTCTAATCCATGGCAGTTCTAGATGCCTTTATCATCTGCCTGCTGTCTGAATTCAGCCTGCGACATAAAGTGATGTATCTCAATCATGGGCATTTTCTGAGTTTCTGTTTTGCAGCTCAGATTTTTGTTTTGTTTGATTGCTACCTGCAGCCCAAGGAATTCTACAAGCCCCATGACCCTAGACTGGCAGTTGCTAATACACACTGATTTCAGAGCTGTCCCTGATTTCAGACATCATTGGCTGAAAGTGCAAATGTTTTGACACGTACATGTTTAAAAGACAGAACTATCCATACTATGAGGACCTGTTGGTGAACAAAACCCAGAAGGCTGCTTCTTTCAGCATAAAATGTCAATTTAGAGGGGAGGAAGAGAGCAGGTGTTTAACTTTTTCCCCACCCCAAACTTCTATCTTCTCCCTTAACTTTTCCCCATCAGTGGTTCCAAACTCTTAAAACATATGTTTATAACTTCAGTGGGGTTTATAAAAGCAACTAGAGAAGGTTGTAGATAAAAGCAGTTGATGTCAAAAGAATGAAGAATGATTTTACCAATCTAGCCCCCATTTTCCATCTAAAACTTTTTGCCAGAAGAAACAAACATTGGGTTTCTGTCCTTCCTGCCTGAAATGTAGTGATTGCTTTCTTCCCCATCATAAACAAGCTTGATTCTAATACCCAGATCAACTGCAGCATTCTTTATGTCAGAAGTGAGAAAATTTGATGCCCAAGTGTGGGCTGCTCTTACTGTTTTTGCGGTGGATGTGAGTTTAACTGTTGGGTGGCGGGCAACAGGTAGAGCAACACCACAAAATGGACCATAGAGCTCAGCAGGGGCAGACATTTCTCGTGGTTTCTGAGTGAGACTGATTTTTTTCTAGGAAAATTTTTTTTCTAGGAAAAAAAAGTGCTGCTAAGCCCATTTTAAGCTTATGTATCAGTTTTGTAGGTGGGGGCATGGTGGCTCAGCGGGTAAGACGCCAGGCTTGTTGATCAGAAGATTGCAAGTTCGGAGGTTCGAATCCCTAGCCCCGTGTGACGGAGTGAGCTCCCGCACTTGCCCCAGCACTTGCCAACCTAGCAATTCAAAAGCATGCAAATGCAAGTAGATAAATAGGTACCACTTCGGTGGGAAGGTAACAGCGTTCTGCGTGCGTCATGCCGGCCACATGACCGTGGAAGCATCTTCGGACAGTGTTGGCTCTTCGGCTAACAAACGGAGATGAGCACTGGCCCCTAGAGTCGGACACGACTGAACAAATGTGTGGGGGGAACCTTTACCTTTTTATCAGTTTTGTGGGTCTGCTGCCTCAGAACTGTAAAAAACTGAAATCCAGTGGTACAGCTGGAGGGGTTTCTGCAGGTTGAAAATACCAGTTCAAGAGCTGCATTCAGCCATGGGCTACAGTACAACTTCTTGGATTGTATTTTAGGAACAAGCTACCCTTAAGAATAACTTATGTGTCATTTTGCCTCAGTATTTTTTAAATGAAAGGCATCAGAAGCTTGAATTTTGAGCAAAGGAGCCTCTCTCTTTCTTTCTGTGCCCTTAGTTGTTCTCTGGGAACAAAGGGGGGAAAGGCTTTTTCATCATTTTGCCTCGGGCTGGGTGTTTGTGTTTAAAGTTGTCCTCAGCAGCTGCTTTCTTTATGTCTGTCTGTGTATGTGTGTGGAAAGCAACCCAGGGGTGAATTTGTGTATAAAGAGGGTTAAGGGGTTAAGCTCTTCAACACTTCAGCTCATGCTGTGCCTTTCCTCTATACAACACACACAAAACACACACAAACCATGGGCCATCAGATCTGAGCTGCCAAGAATCCCACTAAATGGGAACAAAGAAGAGTGCTTTCTGTACCTCACTGGTGCCACCTTGAGATCATCCAGATTTTTGAAGGCCAGATCTGGTATCCCTAACAAAGTGCCCCACATATCCACCACCAGCAGGAAAAAAATAACACTCAGTGGTGTGTTAATACAATTTTTTGTATTTTAAACTATTTTTTAAAAGAAGGAGTATACAGTATATGTGAAAGGGGTGTAGATATAGCTACTTAGTTTTTTTTCTTTTTTAAAACAAGGGAAGGATTATCTCCCACAGTAGATTCATTTGTTACAGGCTTCTATGGATTTCTCATTGAGGGAACCTTTTTCAGCATAACATGTACATTAAGGGAGCGCACACACACACACACACAAACAAGATGCTTAGTTGTATCAGAAGCAAATTTTTAACTCCGAATGCTATAGAGGCTTAATAGCTGAAATTAAAGTTATCATGGGAATATAATGATAAAAAAAGGCATTGTCTCCTATCTTATTTTTGCTCAGACTCCCTCCCAGGGTCTTGATACCGCCTTTTTATAAAACCTTAACGTGTATCTGAGTTTTTGTTCACCCTTCAACCACAGCTGATAGAAACCCCGTGAACACACCTTTGCGTTTAACTGTCAAATAATCTATAAAGGTTTTCTTTTGAAAAATACAAATAATTGGCTGTGAACCCAGCCCATAATTAGTACGTGTGAGTCTTGAAAGCATTTCACCAATATTAGCTCAATAATTCTAACCACATCCCTGCATGGCAGGCTGGCATTATTACAGTACTTCGTTTAAATCCCAAGATTATGTGTATGGTTCCTATTATCCTGGCTCACATTATCTGGCCATATTATTCTCACAGCAACCCAGGGAAGTAGGTTAGTTGGAGAGAGAATGAATATCCCAATTGTTGTGTGGGCTTTTATGGATGAGGGGGCATTTGGACCTCGGTCTGTCCTATTCTGTCCTATTCTGTCCTATTCTGTCCTATTCTGTCCTATTCTGTCCTATTCTGTCCTGTCCTGTCCTGTCCTGTCCTGTCCTGTCCTATTCTATTCTATTCTATTCTATTCTATTCTATTCTATTCTATTCTATTCTATTCTATTCTTTCTATCCCGCCTTTATTATTTTTATAAATAACTCAAGGCGGCAAACATACCTAATACTCCTTCCTCCTCCTCTTTCTAACCTCACTGTAGAGATTTCTTTCTGGCAGCTGTGTAAGAGAAGAGAGAAAGACAGAGTGCAAGAACCTGAGATGTATTCTAGTAAATCTGGAACTATGATTTAGCATTAATAAAGCTTATGACCAGCTTCACATTTCACAATCAGCCATAGTTCATTTGACTCTGGTTTACTGAAGAAACCACAGTTGGCTGACTTGAACATGCTAAGCCATAAACCAAGCACACCAAATTATGGCTTAGTATAGGGATGCGGCCCTGAAAAGCTTTGAATGTAGCCACCTCCTTTCAAAAATTAGTGCAGATAATTTTCACAGATAAATTAAGTGGGAGTAGATTGTGTATCAGGGTATGCAATAATTTTTGAACTAAGAGTCACACTTTGCCATTCAATTGCACAAATGTAGGATGGAAGCTTCTGGGTAGGTGCCCACCCACATTGTGCCACAAGCGTAGCATGGGGCAAGTGAAGTGCCGAAAGTTTTTTATAGGTAAGGAACTGGCCCAGCTAGATGGCAGCACCTACTGTAGCTGACCCTCTAACAAGCTAAGCAGGGATATGATTAGTATTTGGATGGGAGACTGCCAGAAATAGACTGGGAAGTCAAAAAAATATATCCTGGAAGAAGGCAATACTAAACTGCTTTGGTATCATTGCCAAAAGAACTAGGTGGATGTGTCTGTGGAGTGTAGCAGAACTTGACAAAGTCTACAGACTTGTCATGTGGCCATGGCAGTTTTCCAATGGAGGCTGAAATTATGGTTATATCAAGGAAGGTTAAAATGTAAATTCACATACCTGGCCCAGAAACTACTCAAGAGTTGCTAATGTACTTCCTGTAACCAGCTATCCTTATGCCACTTTCTCTTCTTGCTATGTCCCCCCCCTCCCACATTTCTGGTGTATTGCTATTGGGTTTCCGTTTTCTGATTATGTATATGATTTTTGCAGTTTTCAACCATGCTATCCAAAGCTTCCTTACAGACCATTTAGCCTTGCTTGCTTATTTATTTATTTCCCCGCCCATCTCCCATGTTGGGTGATCGTGGACACTTTTCACCAGCAGGACAGTAAAATTATTTGGTTGGATCCAGAGAGTGATTCTCCCCCACCCACCTTGATAAGCATCTATTTGGATTTTAGAGAACTGGAAAAGTGGATCTGGCCTGGGGTTTAATCTGGTGCATAAAAGTTCCTTGTCTGATCCCCAAATTCTTTTAAGAAGATCCAATCACTTTTCCCAAACTTCCACCCCTCTTCAGTGGCCTTGGCCCTCTCCCTTATTTCTGCATTCTGATTCACTCCTGATTTATTTTCTTCTCTAGGTAGGACGGCTCTAATATCTCCTGTTTTTCAGGTCCTTAAAAGTGGTAGAGTAATTACTGTCTTCTTTTTCTCCCTCTTCCTCCTGATGCGCAAAGTCTCACGACTGAACAGCCTCGATGCAGCCGTCCACCGTCTCAACGTGCAGTTCTATCACATGGATGTGCGAGTGTCACAGTTCTCCCAAGGCTTGGCTGAATTGAAGGGGGGCCTGGCTGAGGCTCGCGAGTCACTTGCTTCCCTGAATGAAGTTGCCACACGCAACCAGAAAGAACTTGGACGCATGGATGGTGAGGAAGGAAAAGGGGAGTGGAATCAGCCTTTTCTTCTTCTTCTTCTATAGCAATGTTTCTCAACCTCACCAACTTTAAGTGTGTGGACTTCAACTCCCAGAATTCTCCAGCCAACCATGCTAGCTGGGGAATTCTGGGAGTTGAAGTCCACGTCTTAAAGTTGCCAAGGTCGAGAAACGCTGTTCTATAGGATGTGAGTTACAATTCAACACTTAAAAGCCCAGGGTTGAGGAAAACTGTACTAGCAGCTTGCATGAAACTAATCCGAGCAACAATAAACAAAAGATAGTTGGGCTGGGCTCAGACCTCCAGAAGCATAAGTGTCTTTGATCTACAGCCTCCAAGGAATGGGAGGACACTGTCCAGAATCTTTGGAGGTCGCTCTGAGAGCTGGTTTCAGCCTCTGAAGCTACCAGTTGCCAAATCCCTCCAAAAGGGAAAGCTCACCTCTTTCTTTTACATACAGCTGAGGTCCTATTGAAAGAGCCCAATGTAATATACTGCTCAGGGCCTGCTGATCTCTGCTGTCTGCAGAAGACAAAAGGATCAAACGAAAGGTTATTCAGGCTGAGGAAGGGCTGGCCGAAGTCTGTGCATGAGTTGAGCTGAGAGGAAGAGGAGGAATCCAGTTCTCAAGGTCATTCCCCTGCTGTTGTGTCCGCTGTAGTGTAGTGGTGAAATATTGGACTAGGGCTGATTGTGGAAACACAGGTTTAGGTTCACCATTAGCCACAGAAAGTCACTGGATGAACTGGGTCTGGTCATCCTCTCTCTGCCCAACCTATTTCACAGGGTTGCTGTTGGGATAAAAGGAAAGCCTTGTGCTCTTATGAAGAACGTGTGAGTTGGGCGGCCATATAAATTTGTTTAATACATAAAAATAATAAGAAAGACAGGAAATAAACCAAATAAACAAACAAATAAACAAATCATTGTTCATACATTTTTCATGAACTTCCATAAAGTTCATAGGGCAGGGATTTGGCCCCTTGTGTTCTATATACCTCCATGCATTCTGCAGCTGGTGATAAAATACAAAGCCATGGTTACTACTAATCATCATCATCTTTGCCCCAACCTAGGTTGCTTGCGGGGCCGGCGCACTCAAAGCAAATGCTTCCTGATCTTCAAGCACTTTGAGGTCTATGATGGAGCCCAAAAACTCTGTGAGGCCAGAGGAGGGCATTTGGCCATGCCAGCGGATGATACCGAGCTGGCTGTCCTGCGCCGCTACCTCTATGATGCTTTTCAGCCCTACAACTGGCCGGCCTGGGTGGGCATCCATGACCGGCGTTCCGAAGGGCTGTGGCTTTTTGAGAATGGCCAGCGCGTCTCTGTCTTTGACTGGTACCAAGACCACCTGGTGACCCAACCCAATGGTGGTACCCGCGAGAACTGCGTCTCCCTCAGCTCGGATGATGGGAAATGGTGGGACAATGACTGTGAAAGGCGCATGTATTACATCTGCGAGTATCGCCTCTAGTGGGGCATCGCTTTTCATGCACAGCCCCTGGTGCTCCTGGGTGCACTGGTGTCCTTTCACTAGTAGCATGTGGGTGCAGGGACAGCTAAAAGTTCTGGGAAATGCCCCCCCCCCTTTTTGTACACGGATCTGTTTGCTTTCCCTTCTTCACCTGCCATAACCTACCCCAGCTTGGTACTCTTGAGATGTGTGGAACGGCAACTTCCTGACATTTTTGTCAGGATGAACTTTTCTGTGCTGATTAGAAATTGGGCAAGTTTCAGTCCCCAGCAAGCAGACAGCATTTCCCTGGGAAAGCAGCTGTACCCCAGTCTGCAGGGGAAATGAAAAAAATTCTAATTGTTTTATTAAAGTAGGTAAGATATATTCAGCTTCTAAAAGGGTTAACCCATTTTTTGTTTTGCTTTGGAAGTCTCTGAAAAAGCCAAAAGGGACATTTGGTGCCCATCCTTCTTTGGTGACCTTCCTGAATCACTGGCACGCCCCCTGCAGGCCTCGGAGGACAATTTTTGAAATGCAAGCCTCCTGCTTGAGGAGAAACCCCCCCCCCCATTTAGCCCTAAAGCAAAAGGAAAAGAAGGCATATAAAGTGCTTCTTGCTTCTTCTTTAATGCCTAGTGAATCTGCAGTTAACAGTTTAATACAGTGTTTCTCAACCTTGGCAACTTCAGGCTGTGTGGACTTCAACTCCCAGAATTCCCCAGCCAGCCATAGTTTAATAGGAAATCCAGTATTCAATAGATGTCAAAGCCCAAACAAAAGCCTAAAACCTAAATCTGTATCGAAAATCCCCTCCCTACAATACCTTGTTCACTGACAACATGGAGATTGTTGAGTCCATTCCTCATTGGACCTCTTCAGGAATGGTGGAACTCCAACTGAGTTGGGAACATAGTCTTGTAAAGTTTTAGCCCTCTGTCCCTACCCCAGTTAACTGTCCCAGGCACTTAGGATTAGCATTGGAAGGAAAGCTCCATCTTGTCTTTGGAGCAGTGTTTCTCAATGTCTAGTCGAAGGCTTTCACGGCCAGAATCCGATGGTTGTTGTGGGTTTTCTGGGCTGTGTGGACTTCAACTCCCAGAATTCCCCAGCCAGCATGGCTGGATGGGGAATTCTGGGAGTTGAAGTCCACACATCTTAAAAGTTGCTAAGGTTGCAAAACACTGCTTTGGAGAGCTTCTCTCCTGCATCCCTGCACTTGTGAATGTGGTTGGGACAAAAAAGTTCTCCATCCCGTATGATTTGGATGGGTAGTCTGGACCCACAGGACTGCATGCAGCTCCTAAACCGTTTTTATAGACCCCAAAGCTCCTCCCAACCACAACTGCTGAAAATCAGCCCATGTTCTGACATTTTAAAGCACAAAACAAAATCTGCTGTGTGATCCCTAAAATAGATGAGCAAAGATATTGCCCTAAACTCTCCCTTAAACCAGGGGAAAAAACCACCACCTTGACTCCATCCATTTGTATGATTCAGCCCCATCTATTTTGCATCATTACCCTACTCCTGAATGTAACACTGCCTACCCAACAATATGCACGGTCCCTATCTGCCGCATATCAAGATGATGATGAAATCAATTTCCTTTTTAAAGTTCTATAAATTAAGAGGTTACAATTGATTCTACACTTTTCATAAAGACTGAAAGTGATGCAGCAAGAAGGAATCGCATCTTTCTGAAAGCAGGGATGAGTAATAGATACCTCTTTCCAGATGTTGAATCCAATAGGCCAGTAGTAAAAGCAAAATTATGTTGGAGTTGAGCTCCTGATGACTTACATGGATGCATTCATGCAGCTGACATTTCCCATCCTCCCCCCCCCCTCCCAAAATGGTTTGCTGCTGCCTTCTGCTGGGCTATTTTTCCAAAGTTCCTGTCATTCAACAGCCCTTGACTTTCTTTCTAGGTGACACTCATCTGAGTATTAAGCAGAGCCAGCACTGCCTAGCTTTCTAGATCAGCCAAGGTTGATTAGGCACTGTCACCTGCTGAGAACCATATTCTATTAGCTGTATCTAATATGAATAGTACTAAGAAGGATGATGTCCGACAGCTGGCGGGCCTCATATTGCCCACCAGATACTACCCAACTACAACTTCCAGCAGGCACAGGACAGTAATGAGAGGCACTAAGAGATGCCATTCAGCAACATGTAAAAAGGCTCTCTGTTCCCCACCCCAGCACTAGGAATAGTGTTCGCCTCAGCTTATGCATCAACTCTCTTGTGACATTGGCCACTATAGGGCAGCTTGACCTCCCTTTTGGCACCAATAAAAATTCAACAGCTACTGGATATTCTCAGATACACAGAGGGACAGCCATGAGCAATCCAGCAGATGTGCTCTGCAGACATGCTATGGTTGGAACTCTTAGCGAGAGGCAGCTGTACAACTTCCACTATTCCTAGCCCATTTGGAGAAATGTTGGATGAGACTAGCAGCTAAGGCCAACAGGACTGCATTATAGAGTCAGAGGGTAATGTCTTATTCGCATCAAACAGGACCAGAGTGGCATGTTTTCTATGCTCTTTTGCTCCACTGCATTCTTGGGTGTTGGTGCCCTAAAGCATCAACCTATTGCTATCTGGGCATAAATTCCTTCAGCCCCCCCCCTTCTTAGCACCAGAAGCACCATCTTTTTTTAGATAAATCATCTTTTATTTTCTTGTTGAACCACCGTTCTTTGAATTAAAAAAAAAACTGAAATAAAAGTGAAATAAAACTTGTTTTAAAGTGGAGAGGGGAAAGGAAGGTAGACTCATGGATCCTGCCTGTATACCTTATAAAAGATGTAAACCTGTTTTCAGCTGTTCCTTTAACGTGTGCAAACACGGGCGGGGGGGGGGTGGACAGGAGAGAAGGGCCAAGAGAGGTATACATGGGGGAAGGGGTGTCCAAAAAAAATGACCAAGGTGCAATGAAGAGAGGAATGGTTAATACTTTCTTTGGTTTTTAGGTCAATGTAATGCCCCAAAAGTGGAAGGCAGGCCAGAGGAATCACAGTATTTTTCTAACATCCCTTCTTCTTTTGGCTCTGTATCTTGGTTTTTGGGGATGGGTGGGAAGAGAAGGGAAAACAAAGGATGCTGGTTATATTCACAGAATCCATAGTGCATGGAAGATATCTCAGCACTGGGGAGTTCCCCACCTACCATGTTGCCCGCCATCACTCCAGAAGATAATAAAATAAGGGAAAAGGTATGATTAGTGTATCTTTTGTTGAAATACTCCAGGGCTCCTTGCAGAGCAAAACCACCCTGACACTAACCACATGCCTGCTTGGTGTGTGTCTGAATTACAATCCAAACCACTTGAAATATTCCATGCCATCTTTCTGTTTCCCTGAACCTGTGCTGTCATTATCTTCAGCTCCCTACACTCTTCAGTCCTTTATTTTCCCCCCCCCATCTGCTCCCAATTACGAATCTGTCTCCCCATTGTAGGCATGGAATAGTCCAACCCTGCCCCTCTTTTGGTGTCCCCACTTACCCTTAATGCATCATTTCTGTCCTCAAATGTTCTCTCCTTCTGACCCATACATGGATTGTTCCCGCCCTCTGGGGTATCTTTTCTCTGAGAGGCGAGGACTATTGTGTAGAGTACACACTCATACACACTCTCAAACACTCAATTCCCTTACAGTTTTGGAATATTCCAGCACATCAGCCCTCCTACCTCTTTGGAGGATTCAACATGATCTAATTCGGTCTCCTTCCCTCCTCTCCCCTCCAGACAAAGCCTACTAAAAGCCACAGCTGTTTCTTTTATTCCAGATCAGCCTTCCTCAGCCTGGTACCCTACAACTTCGTTGAACTAATATATTCACAGCTCCCAGTCAGCTGGTGGGAATAGATGGAAATTGTAGTTCGATACCTGGACGATGCAGTTTGAGCAGGTTTGCCCTAGTTTGGCTCATGGACTTTCCCTCCCCCACCCCACAAAACCACTCAGATGGTTTGTTCTATTCCTCTTTTACTTCCTCTCTCCAAAACACACAGGCTGTATTCTCCCTCTGGATCTTTTGGCCAGCCCGGCAGAAGGAAGCAGGTACAGGACACGTGGAAGCCCTTCTTCCATTTCACTCAATCTTTTGTGGTGGAATGCTCTAGGACTCTGCAGACAGATGCCCACCCAAACCTGCTCTCTTTGCATATTCTAATAGAGCATTGCACGGTTGCCATGGAGGAACACAAGCATATCAACATGCTCTGGTGTCAGGGCTTGGCGCTTAGTGTGGATGGCATCCCCAGCGCTGCTGAAGAGCCAGCCAGCAGGCACTGAGGTGGCAGGGACGCCCAGGAGCTTGCGGGCTGCCCGGGCCAGCAGTGGGTACTGGGTATGGTGGATCTTCCACCACTGCAGGGGTTCCTGAGCAAGGGCGGATGCTTTGCTGGTCTGGAAGCTGGCTGTCTCCTGCTCGGCTTGCTGATGGGCCGAGCTGATGCCTGGGCCACCACGCATGCTGCAAAGGTCTCCCAGCAGGAACTCGATGCCTGCATCTTGCTTCGGCAACTTGGCAGGGGGCGATGGGGAAGCCACGTCGGGCAGGCTGGAGGCCAAGAAGGCAGGGGCCTCGGCCAGGCGGGACACTTCGGCCTTGAGCAAGTGCAAAGTTTCCACCCGGTCAGAATGGCTCAGGAAGTCAAGGCCACGGAACCGGGGGTCCAGAGCGCAGGCCAGGTTGAGGGCCTGGTTAACATCAGGGCTGGAGAAATGGTGGTTCAGTTCCTTCTGGGCTGCTGCTTTGGCTTCGAGGGCCAGGGCAGAGTCCCACTCGCTGGCCACCAAGTGCTTGTAGAGGAGGCTAGTTAGCACGGGCTTGACTAGGGCCAGGCTGGAAAAGGGATCTTTGGTAAATGTTGAGGTAGCAATTGCCATGGGCTTGAGAACCTGGACTATATCCTGAAGGGCAGCCCAGTCCTGCGGGTGTAGGGTTGCCTCCCCATCAGGACCGAGCCCCGACAGAGACTTGCTGTACTCCAGCAGACCCTGCAGGACTGTGTAGACACTGTGCCATTTGCCCCCATCTCTCAGGAAGTGGCTGAGGTGGGCTTGCAGGAGGGGCTCCTGGAACCACCGTTTCTCGTTACGACCTGCCCCGGTCAGCGCCCAAGAGGCCAAGCGACGGAGACGCTCCAGGGCACTCTGGGCCACTGGCTGGCCCAGCACCGCTTTCATCGCTGCCCGCAAGGCCTGCCCAATGCAAGGCAGGGCTGTCCACCCCAGGGCTGCAGCTGCTTGCTGGGTGGCAGGGCCAAGGCCCCCCACGGTGTACAAGGTGCTATCGCGGACCCCCCACTCTTTGGTGGCCTCAGCCAGAGCCTCCACCAGGCTTTCTGTGCTGGGGTTCTCAGGAATGGGGCGGCTCGAGAGGACCCGGGCCCGGGCTTCAAAGCAGTCATCCACATAGTGCACGGTGAGTGTGAGGTAGGTCAGAGTGCTGCTGTGGTGCCACACATCCAAACTGAGGGAACACTGGGGCAGGGCCCGCACCAGTTCCCAGATTTTCCCTTTCACCTGGGTATACATGTCCTTCAGCACCGTGTGGGCGAGGGCAGCAGCCTCAGGGGGCTTGTAGTTGGGGTCCAGGACCGCTAGCATCTGCCCAAACCCCTCACCTTCTACCACCTCCACAGGCATCAGGTCCAGCACGATAAAGTCAGCCACCGCCCGTGTGGTCCGGCCAGGGACTGGAGGCCGGGGAGTTCCAAACTCCCCCGTCCCGGTCACTCCTTTGTCGAGGGTGGCAGCCTGCGTCCCAACGAGCTGGTTGTACTCACAACGGTGCTTGTAGATGAGATGTTGGCGCAAGTTGGTGGTGTTTCCGCTGTAGCTCAGCCGGACTCCACACAGCTTGCAGATGATCTTGCTCTTGTCGAGGATGCGGCCGTAGGCATCCCCCTGGAAGCCAAAAAAAGTCCAGTAGCGGCTCTGAGCCCTGCCCAGACCCACCAGGTTTTGCGTCCCTTCCAGCAGGGGAAAGGTGCTTCCTCCCACGGGAAGGCCCGGCTTGTGGAGTGGCAGGAAAGAAGAGGCAGTGGCGTCTCCACACAGGTACTGGGTCCGTGAGGAAGGAGCGTGGGGAGCTGGAGGCGGCGACTGAGCCTTGACATGCAGCTCTTGGAAGAGTTTCATCAGTAATTCTTTCTCGCCAAATTCGTATTTGAAATGCTCACCTGTGGGGGAATGGGAGAGATTGCATCACAGGGACAAGAGCCCCCCGGTATCTGAAGGGTGCAACTCCTCGATGTTTCTTCTTTCTGAGCACTAAAGAGTGGCGCCAATTCTGATAGGCTTGTCTGTCCTTCCCCCCGCAACAACCTTCAAAGGCTGAAGTCCCCTCCCCACCTTTGCGGATCTGGGGATATGGGCAGTCCTTCGCTTAGTTTCAAAACTCTTCGGTGAGCAAGCAGGGCAGAAATCGAGAGAGAGAAGATGGATGGCCCCACCAATCTTTGGTTCTGACCTTGTCCACAACTAGGTTAAGCACCACTGGGAATTGTCACTGGCAATTCCCAGATGACTCCCAGCACCCAATGCCTGCAACGCCATTAGACAGCCCAGACAGACTTCCCAAGTTAAAACAAACTAACACAAATGCAAAAATGGCTGTAAACTCACGATAGCCAAATCATGCAAAGAGCTCGGCTTTCATATGGGATTCTGTAACATTAATTTAAAAAAATGAAAAAAGGTTTTTTTGGTGTCCTGTAGCACTGCGTAACATCCACTGACTGTAAAGATAGCTGACCCCTAGCCCAAGAGAATGGGACCCCAACGAGTAAAAAAAGTTCTTCATCTTGCTATAAAGAATTAGGATACTAAGTCCATCAAGTTAAAAGGGAAGAAGTAAAGCAGGAAAAGCCTCCATTAGCCTGGACTTTGTTTTAAAGTTGGTTATAATTTGGATGTAGGAGTAAAAGACCCCAGGAACAAACATTTAGGGGTGCCATTAGCAAAACCAATCCACATTTTTCCCAATATATCCTGAAATCCAGATAATTGAATTAGTCGAGTAAACCAGTGTTTCTCAACCTCAGCATGCTGGCTGGGGGAATTCTGGGAATTGAAGTCCACACATCTTAACATTGCTGAGGTTGAGAAACACTGGAATAAACCATGGATAAGTGTGTTGTGTGAATACAGTCATCCAATAAGCTTGTTAAATCAGGGCTGTGCAAGCTTCTTCTAGTGCGGGCTGCATTCCCTCAAGGTTTTTGTTTGGGGTCACATGGTGAAAAGAGCTGAAGCAAGCGGATGAATCCAGAGCTAAAAGTGGGTGGAGATACTCAGTAGCCCTATTTGGATGACAGGGTACAAACTTTGAAAACTGCATTAATTGACCCACAACTGGCATTGTTTGGAACTAAACCAACCTTCACCTGTGTTGTGTGAACTATTTACTACAGAAGTAACCCTCCTAATATCTGCAATGAAGTACCAGAGAGCTCCCCCACTAAAATTCCGATGTCTATGATTGAGATGAAGCCTAGAGAGGCCCTGCTTTTGCCCTTTACCCTCCATGACCAGGCTGTCTGCAAGTGAAAAAGGGGCAGAAATGGATGATAATGTGACTCTACCTGCACCAGCTGTGCTGGTGCAACCCAACTGCACTATTTTCCCACTCTCAGAGAGGAAAAATATAACAGGAAGTGGAGAGGAAACTGACAGCTTCCTTAGCTCCTTTTGTGGCAGCTGAGAAGACTAAAAATAGCAATTAAGGATTGTGTGTACCCAGCGTACAAAGGTGAATCACTTAACTGGGAGAACAAATGATTGGATCATTCATGTTGTGTGAACAAGGTCATTATTTTCTTAACAACTTATTTTTTCTCTCTTACATAACAGGCAGCAACGAAGGGACAAAACCTTTTCCAGAGACCTGAGCTGGTCTCTTCCAGAAGCTTGGAAATTAAGCAGAGTTTGTTCACTTCTATGTTAAATATACTCCTGATTGAAGTGCAGGGCCACTGGATGTATTTGAACACAATTACTAATGGTGAAATAGAGAAAAAAAATACTAGATCATGACCTTAAATTCCTGGGGTTTTTGCCTATTGTTAACAGAATCCACTGCAGAAAGCAGTAGAAAACCACTGCACTATTATTTTCCCAGGAAAATCATAAATGGCTGAAAACAAGTATCCTAGGGCCTCTGGTCCCTGGCAGGCCTTACATGGTCTGAGGGTGCAAAGAAAATCCAAAGAACAAATAGCTCTGATGGTTACCAATCTCTGGTAGGAGATGTCACTAATAGTGGTGAACCGACATATATCTAATACTTGATATGTATTATATACGGCCAGTTATCTGTTTAGGGGCGCAATGGCTCAGTGGTTATGAGGCCAGGCTTGTCGATCGGAAGGTCGGCAGTTCGAGACCCGAGCGCTGCGTGACGGAGTGAGCTCCCGCACTCGCCCCAGCTCTTGCCAACCTAGCAATTTGAAAGCATGTAAATGCAAGTAGATAAATAGGTACCACTTCGGTGGGATGGTAACAGCGTTCCGCATGCGTCATGCCAGCCACATGACTGCGGAAACGTCTTCAGACAGCGCTGGCTCTTCGGCTAAGAAACGGAAATGAGCACCGGCCCCTAGAGTCGGACACAACTGTGTAGGGGAAAACCTTACCTTATCTGTTTAGTGTAACCAGTTTGGTTTAGTGGTTAGGACATTAGGCTAGAAACCGGGAGATTGTGAGTTCTAGTCCCGACTTGGGCACGAAACCAGCTGGGTGACCCTGGGCCAGTCACTCTCTCTCAGCCCTAGGAAGAAGGCAATGGTAAACCACTTCCGAAAAACCGTGCCAAGAAAACTTCAGGGACTTGTCTAGGTTGTCTCCGAGAATTGGACACGATTGAATGGGAAAAAAAAATCTGTTTAGTGCGTAAGGTCTGTCTGTCTATCTGTCCGTCCATCCATCATCCATCCATCCATCCATCCATCCATCCATCCATCCATCCATCCATCCATCCATCCATCCATCCATCCATATTTGTCTTCATTCTTTTATTTGTCTTTGAATGTGTGAGCACACACATATTAAAAAAGGGGAAAATATTGATTGCTTGGCTATCAGTCATCCTTTATCCCCCCAGCCATGCTAGGGATACCATAGCACACATTTCGCACTCACTAGGAAATTTAATCCCTGACAACTCTTCTTCTGTCAAGGGATGATGAGGAAACCCTATGTTATTCCTTACTCAGGATACACATTACTAGGCTGAAATCTGATGTTGTGGTTGCTGTTAAAAATTGGTATCAAAACTTGCTACTTTGGATGCCTTATGTTTCTTTCACTTTATCAGTGTCTAAATATGCTTAATTTTTATTCTTGGAAAATCACAGTTTTGTGGGAGTTTTTTTGGCCTGGTCAGGCCGCATATTTTGATCCTGCTCCTCTTGATGCAGGGGGGCTTGCTCTTAGCCCTCTCCCCCTCCCCTCTTTCGCTTACCTAAGCGCAGTCCTAGAGTGCGGGCATATTCCTCTCCTATCCACACCAGCAGCTCTGTGTCAGCGGGTATAATTTGGCAGACACGGTAGTAGATGTAACCCCGGTACTGGAATACAGTTAGGTTCTGCTCGTCCTCAGTGGAGGCACACGCCACATATCTGCAAGGAGAACAGGGAGGATGAGTCACTGTGTTTGGGGGAAGCATCGTGTTTTACTTCTTGGTTGTTATACCAGCAGTAATTGCAGATTATGTCTCCAGGGAACTATGGGCCTAGTGGGTTTTAAGAAGGACTCTCCTCTGACTCAGGAATCAACTTCCTTAAGGAAAGGGGCTACTTTGGAGCCCCCAAGGACCTCACCTGATAAAAGTATTTGGATTAAACAGGGGGTGAGGCAAAAACAACACTGTGCCATAAAAATATGGGGTGACAAAATGAGAGTTAAGCATTCACATATTTCCTTGGACCTGCCCAGTTCTTCTTTAGTAGAAAATTAAAAGGGCAAAAATCTCATATATCCCTATCCTTCCCTCTATGTCCTCCCAAAGATCACCAACATCTCACAAGATCTCAAGTGAGATTTTGGTACTCTCATGCAAGATCTTGAGACAATTTGGCAATTATTTATTTGCTTTCTCTCTGTGCTGTTATCTGATAGTGTCAGAGGTTCCCAAAGATTGCTGGAGACGTCATAAAAGATTCAAACGGTGATCATTTCCCCTTGCAGTTTCTACTGGGCTTCCCTCACAAGATACTCACCTCATCCAGTTGGATTTGGAATCATCCGAAGCATCAATGAAAAAATAGGAGCCGTTGTCCCGTACCTGGAGAGGGAGTGGAAGGAACAGAAAGATCCAGTCAAACCCTGCCCACAATTCCTACCTTTATTTTACAATTTGCTTGGGGATTTTAGGCTGGTTGTGGGCAACCTAGAGCCAAGGGGGAAAAGGGCTCAAGAGGTAAAGGAGCGCCCTCTGCAGTGGATCTGAAAAACTCCATCTATTTTAAGGCAGGGATAGGGAAATCAGACTTCCGGGAGGACCTAAATATTAGCGTTATCTACTACACCACCACGGTTCACCAACAAAGCTATGCACAAAATAGTGGCCAAGCAAGGCAGAGGTAGATCTCAAATGGCAGCTTGCGAGTACTGTAGAGCAAATTGTACCACTCCAAGTCCTCCTAGCGTAGGCAGAGACAAACGAACATCTAGCACAGATGAGAGATTCTGAGTAACAAATTTGAGGAAGGGGGAAGAAAGAAACCATTTTGTTCTCGCGATTGCTAATCAATTGCAACACTGCACCTCTTGCAAATCACCCACTACCAATTACTAGAACCCAATGGAGCTTCAGCCCTCCCCTTGCTTCATTATGGGCTTTTGTCTACTCATCCAGCTTATTGGGGAAATTGATTTTGTATTTGTTACTCACAGTCCCTGAATCCTCCTTCACGGCTGTGCTTCTTTGGAAGGAATATCATGGATCATGAGTGCTCAGAGTACATTGTTTTCTACCTGGGAAAATGAGGGTACTGGCACTTGTGAGCATGCCCTCCCCCAAGTGGTTTCTGAACTATTATGAATGCTTGCAGTATTCTTGGGGAGGGGGTGTAGACCTGCTAGTGACAATGCAACCCTTCAAATCCTGCAGGCATACCTTTCCAAGCTTCCTCTTTAAAAGGCAACTGCAAGACAGCACAGCAGGGCTTCCTAATATTTGGTGTTAAACTGTAAATCTTTTGTTTGAATGCATCTTATTTTCTTCTTCATCTTCTGTGTAAAATACATTCTTGGAACTCTCCTCTTCCTCTTCAATTGTACTTGGCTAAGTAAAAAAAAAAAAAGCAGGGGGAGGGAGGGTCTTCTGTGAAAACACACAACTGACTGTGGCAGTCTGGTGTAAGGGAAAGGCTGTGGGCTTTGGACTGGGAATCCCAGATTCAAATCCCCAAGCTTCTTTTACTCTTTTCCAGCATAAGCTGTGTGTGTTCCCAGGGGGCCCTTAGTGCTGCCAAGCAGAAGACACTGAGCAGCTATTGCCTCTTTCACTCCCTAAAGCAGGGGTGGGGAACCTTTTTTCTGCCAAGGGCCATTTGGATATTTATAACCGGGGACGGAGGTGTGGGGTTTCCGGGATTTCCGCGGACCGGGGGCCGGAGTTTGCGGGAGGGAGCCAATCACAAGCACCAGGGGGTGGGGTTTGCGGGCGGGAGCCAATCGAGTGGAAGGGGGTGGGTTTGCGGGCGGCAGCCCCGCGGGCCTGATGTTGCCCACCCCTGCCCTAAAGGGTAAAGAGAAGAAAAAGAAGGAACAGCAAAGGGAAAATATATGAGAAATATAAGTAGAAAATGCTTCCTCTGCTAAATTTCTCCTCTTGCTCAGAAGCATCCTATCTTCTGAGGTTGTTGAGAACCTAAATTGAAGGGAGGATGGGAAAAGAACATACGTCAGGAGGGCAGTCTGATCACCCTTTTTTGGTGGCCTCTAAAAGACTGTAGACTGTTGATGTCACGGGAGTGGGTGCCACTAACATTTTCAGGCAAAACGGGTACTTTGAGCTGCCCACTCCAGAGGTACAGAGGCTATTTTTCAGAGGGCTTCAGGGCTTAAGAGATCCATTTTATCCCTTAAGACCCAAATGTTTATTCCCTTCTGGGTATGCTCTGAGCAGACAAAGAAGGGTGCTGGAATGGCTTGTGGGCTGTATAGCTCTGATGTATAGCCTAGGGACTGCATGCAGCACACCAAGGAGTCAAATGTGGTCTCCGTGGTCTCTTAGAATCTGCTGCCCACCACCAATAAGCCTCCAAGCTGCCTGTGTCTCACTCCATCATAACCTGTGTCTGTGATTGTGTGTTGGTGTAAATATAAAAACAGTGGTAGGGTTTTTGTTCACACATTACTAATTTCATTTAAAACTGGGACTCAGCCAGGATGTGATAGGGATCATTATAAAAGGGTGTGTGCATGTTTTAAAATGTATGAACTAGGTAACTTAAAACAAGTAACAATATTAAACTTTCATTTTCATCCCCCATCCACTTTTAAAGTATTCATGTGTGGCCCTGCCTCTTTTGCAGTAGGGACGCCACCACACCATTCAACAGTGATGTGGTCCTTGACCCAAAGGAAGCTGCATAGTTTTGATGCCCAGGGTGGATGGATAGCCCACCCTTTGTAACCCCAAGGTTTCAGAATCACTGGCTTTTATTGGTGAGGCTGCAGAGCTACTGATAGTCAGAGTAAAGACAATGGGTTGGACAAGGAGTCTAACCTGGAAAGAGAATGTATCTTTTATTTTCATTCTAACCCAAGTAACTTGGAGGAAATGTCCTTCCTTCCTTCCTTCCTTCCTTCCTTCCTTCCTTCCTTCCTTCCTTCCTTCCTTCCTTCCTTCCTTCCTTCCTTCCTTCCTTCTTCCCTCCCTCCCTCTTAAAAACAAAAGAAGGAACAACTAGGCCTACCTATTCCCTGCATGGACTGATTGATCACTGCTGAAGAGAAAAAGAAGTTGAAAAATGCAGCAGCACAGCAATGGATTTTTTTCCTCTGCAGGGATTGACAGGGGCTCTAGGCAAGCAATGGACATGACCAAAGAGAGCAGGCGAAACAACTCCAACTAAAGAGGGCAAGGCACGTTTCTCTCCCTCTCTTCCCAACATCTCTTTTCTACACCTTTCTTTAGAGCACCTATTTCTCTCTCTACCTTTTTCTGATGAGAAACAAACAAGTTATTTTTGCTGGAGGTCTGAAATAATCCCTCGCAGGCAGTTTGTAACATTAGATCCAGGGCTACAGATTCTTGGGAGGATCATCTGAACCCAGTCTGAGTGGAGAAGGAACCTCAGTTCAGAATAATGAAGCCAATGTAAAGTGCCAGTGGGAGATCCTTTTCCCCTGCTAAAGAAAACACCAGCTTCAGAAAAGAGATTCTTCTCAGGATTGCAGGAGAAGAGGAAAGGGTTTGATGTTTGTTTGATATCGGCTCTGATCCTATGTTAACCATCCCAGTTGATGCCTTTTGCATATTAAAGTGAGGGAGATGGGCGGGATATAAATGTGATAAATAAATGAATAAAATAAATATTAAAAAAACCTTGCATATTTAGCACAAACTCTTATCCTTTGACTATCACAGACTGTTATTTTAAGTTAGAATGGGCAGGTAAACATGAAAGAGCTCAGTTTTCTACGATAGCAGTTGTGTGGAGATCTAGTTTGCCAGACAGGCGTATGAAAGAACTTAATTTAAAGGTAGCATTTTCAGCCCCTGGCAAAGATAGTTAAAGGTAATTGGTATTATGGTCCAAAATATCTAGAGCAAGTCTCAGCAATGTGGCATCTATGGGTGGCATTGACTGAAAACATACAAGATGTCAGAACGGAGTAGGACTTGTGAAATCTTGTGAGATTTGACTATCTCTTGGCATATCTAGTGCCAGAAAAAAAAGAACAGCAGGTCTGAGATAGCTATGACATGATGACAGCTAAAATTTCACAAGCATTTACTCAAAGTATTTTTGGTTTTATATAGTAAGACAGCAAATTAATGGTATAGCAGCTTCCTCAACCTGATATACTCCAAGCATATTGGCCATGCTGCCTATGGATAGTAACTGAGTCCAGCATAGCTGGATCTGACACTGGTTCGGAGAAAGGATAAACTCTTATATTTTTATCCCATGCTTTGACCAAAGGGTTCATTATAGCAGACACAACTACCTCATCCACCACTTAAAAATCTACGAAAACCTATTAAAGTGATCGGGCCTGGCTCAGGATCATCACTAAGACTTTCCTACATACAGGAATTTGAATCTGGGTTTCTCTGGCTTAAGACCAACAACAGCCTTGATGCCACACTGGATCTCCTTTGCAGTGGATAATACACTGGATTATAGTTAAGAAATGGTCAACGATATCATCCACGTAGCAAAGATTTAGGGCACTTTGTATAGTGATCTCTTTGAAGAAATCTCAACTTTAAGGCAAGTCCTTAAGAATAATCTATGTAGATACACACACATATATTATCTTCTCCTTGTACATTATCCCATTTGTTGTGCTTGCATGGCCAACTCTGGGGTTGAGAGGGGGCTCTGGCAATATATGTTAACCCCTTAAACCCCTACTTTCTGCTACAACCTACAACCCCCCAATAGCTCACTGTTGGCTGCAGCAAGATAGGTAGACTCTTTACGAGACACATATAACCCTCTTGTTATTTTCCATTCCAATATCTCAGTTAAGGCTTGTCCAACACACTGTGGGGCACCAAAGTTAGAGGATGGCTGAAACCACCTGCTGCAGGAGATAGTAAGACTAGGGGGAAAATTGGGGAAGGGAGGTAGACCAAATTGGGGACAGACCCCAGCACCTATGCAATTGCCAACATGGTGGTACTGCTTTCCACCTCTTTCCAATACTACAATTTTTCATACGCATTTATAGAAATCACATTTTCTTCAAGAACACAATTTTTTTCAAATAAAGGGATACACAAAGTTCTACCAGATGATTCCATCAATGGTGAAACATTATGTGATTATTCTATCTTTTCTTCAAAGGTTTTGCTGAGGTAAAACTAAAGCCAAAAAGGCATGAGGTAAATACAGGTTAACTTGAAGTCAGTGATACCTGAAGCTCCTGGAACTATTCTGTGAACGAGGAAGAGAAGCTGCACAATACCGTAAAGCTCTTGTCTAGAAGCACCCACAATTAATTGAATCAAGGATGCCTGAAATGACTGTTCCCAATCTCTTTCGGAAATTATTTACTGCTGCTACTGCTAATTCAATTCATTTGCTTGGAAGCAAAGGCCAGTCCACACATCTCACAATTTTTTATACTGAGATTGACAAACAAAACAAAGAAAAAATGGACAAATCTCCTTCAATAGTCACCATTTCCCAAATCCAGAAGAAATTTCAGTTGAGGTCTGTGATTGTGTCTAACAAAGACACCAAGAGCTCTGTACTGTGGTGGACTGGTGGGTGTATCGTGCATCCAGGTGTGCCTTACCGCCCAAGAGTAACGGGTGCAGTCACCGTGTTCTCGGACCGCTTCCCCCTCATAGGGCCCAAAGATGCAGCCACGAGGCAGGGCTGGGAGAGCACTCCACACTCCAAAGCCTCCTTGGGAACGTTCCTTGACCAGAAGTCCCTCAGGCAGGGACAGCAGTGCCCGTGAGGGAGCACTTTCTGGAACAGGCGTGTCAGCCACAAAGGTAGGGGGTCCGTGCTGTGGGCAGGAGTCGCGGAAATAAAGACGGCAGTCTTCACAGACTGTAGGGAAAGAAAGAAGTTTAAAAAAATGGGTCTTATGGGAGCTCCGTGTACTGGGACAAGCTCACAAACATGGTGAAGGAAGACCACATACATCACCCAGTGCAATCTGGGGAAATGAGAGATCAATGAACATGCCACAATATGATTATAGCATGCTTATTTATATTTATTTATTTATTTATTTAATTTCTATAGCTGCCCACCTCAACCAAGTGACTCTGGGCGGCGAACAATTCTAAAACCGTTAAAGCAATTACAAAACACTACAAAAATAAATATATACGACAGCCAAGGAAATTATCGTAATAATTATCAGTATAGCCAAGAAACGGAGCCCTTAACACATTTGGGGCCCCAGGCCCAGGCACATAGCTAGGTCTTTAGAGCCTTATGAAAGGCCAGGAGGGTCTGGGTCATCCTAATCTCTGAAGGAAGAATGTTCCAAACAGCAGGGGCTACAGCAGAGAAGTCCCGTGTCCTGGTCCCTGCCAGCTGACATTCCTTCATTGACGGGACCCACAGCATGCCCAACCTGCCAGACCAAATTGGATGGGTAGAAACTATTGGGAGAAGACGGTCCCTTAGGTAACCCGGTCCCAAGCCATGCAGGGCTTTAAAGGTGACAACCAGCACCTTGAATGGCACCCAGAAACACACCGGCAGCCAATGCAGCAGTGGTGTTACTTGTGTCACATATCCGACACCATTGACTGCCTGTGGAAACTTGGTTGTTACAATATGGCTGAGTTCACTCAACTACGGTAAAATGGGGCGGGCAGTTTGTGGTTCGGCGAGTTGTGAGAACCAGCACGTTAGTCAATCACCAAGACACTAGTGAACAAATACACTACTGTAGTAAATTCTGTAGGTTTCTTTGCTAAAAGAAATGGGCTGCAGATACTCTGAAGGGGTTGAAAATAATTTTACTTGTAACTCACAGAGCAGCTCATCCTCCAAATGGGTGCAGGCGTCCTCAGCCACTTGCATGGTGTGAAGGGTTGGGAAATCTGCAAAATAATGAGGAGATGAGGTACATTTCCCCCATTTCCTTTCCTTAATTTGCAGTGTCCTGAACAAAACACCAAGATATCCTTACTGCATTCCTACATCATGCAGAGACATTTGACAAGCCCTTTTCCCTGGCACAAACACTTACAGTTTCTTCTCCTCCCCAAACGTAACACTAGCCCCCAATCCAATCTCTCTGCCAAGTGATATAAGCCTTCCTTTTTCTTGGAGCAGCAGCCCTCCCCTCCCTCTAAAATGCTACATTTCTCCTACCTTCCCCCCTCCCTGCTCCATTTCTTTGGCACAACTAATGTCACCATTAATCCTTCCCTTCTAACTTACCTTACCTAAGCTTGGAGCTCCCCAGATGTATTGGATTACAATTCCCATCACCCCCTGCCAGCATGATGGCAATTGCCAGCTAAACCCCCAACAGCCCCAGTATCACATTCTAATCTCTGACTCTTCTACTTTCCAGAGTCTACTGCATCCCCCAACCAGATACAAATCTACCATATTAGACCATCCACCCAAATAGCAACACTCCACTCCCTCTCCACTTTTTGCTAAGAGGAAATCAACTTCCCAAATTGACCATATCTGTACCTCATTTCCCCAAGGAAAGCTCAGTAGGTCCCGGGTTGATAACTGCCAGACCCCTGCTGAGATCAATTCAGCAGGCACAGTCCCAGATCTCCTCTGCCATCTAAGCCCATCCAGTTTTCCCATCCCATCTGATCTCCCTTCAAATGCTGCTACCCCTTTCTCTTTCCCTGCCCCCTCCCCAGCATGCAAAATCCCTCAGCATTATCCCCAACCTGGCACTCTCAGATGTGGGACTTCATGTCTCATCATCCCTGCCCATGCTAGCAGCGGATGATAGGGTTTGTATTCCACATACACCGAATTGGGGACAGTTGCTCTCTCTATTCTACGGGCAGCCACCTGCAACATCAGCCAAGCAAGATCTTTCTCCCAAATCAATACGGGTCTCCCCACCGCAAGGCAGGCAGCTGTTGCTACTCCTCTGCCACCCGCAGCATCAAAAGAACAGCCCTCCTCGCCGTCCTGCTCCTTCCCTGCATCCGAACAGAAAGGAAACCTCAACTAATTGCGACGTATCGCTCCTCTTGCCCTGCCTGGGCGGAGTTGGATCGATGCCGCTGCGGCAGCTCCTCCCGGCGGGCGCCCTCGTGGAAAGGATCGTGGCGGACAGGGGACGCGCACGCGCACTCCGAGGAGGGGGCAGCCAGGCGACCCTCACGCGCCGTCCTCCTCCCTCCCCACTCGAGCCCGCGAACCTGCCTGCCGCCCGCCGCCGGGCTTAGGCGCGTCGACGGTCCATCGTTGTAAGCAAGGGTGCAACCACATTCCTTCTGTGACAGCTCAGCCTCGCCAATCAAAGCTCGCTTGGAGCCGGGTGTGTCCAATGAGAGCCCCGCCAGAGTTTTTGCTCAGCCAATAAGATACTTTATCGATGCCAAGATCGGCCCTGGCAAGGCGGGTTGTTTGAGTTGCTTCCAATGGATTCACTGGACTGGAATATGGAGGAATGGCGGAGCATTGTGTCTCTGGCAGCAGCACATAGAAGCGTTGGGACCAATGGGAAAGAAGAGTCGATAAAGGGGCGGGGCCTTGGTCTTTTTACTGTAATAAGAAAAAGGTTTTTTTTAAAACAGTAGGTGGCGCTACTTAGCCGACTTTGGGCTTGGAAGCTAAACAGATCAAAGCCCGGTTGCACTTGGATGGGCAACCCTGAAATCACAGGAATGTTGAAGAAAGCAACGGCAAACCATTTCTGTATTTTCTAAAATGTGTCCATGTAGTCACCAGAGCTGAGCTGTCCTTGAAGAAGACAACCTCAGGAAGATGAAGGGAAGCCATGAATTGGGTGGGAGGAGGAATGCTAGCAGTTCTGGCACCTTAGGGGTTCAGCTGGAGAGAGCAGGTTTGGCTGCCTTTGCCCAACATACAGGCCCTGCTAATTTCATTCGCACAGCATGCTAAACTTCTTTTTAACCTTCTCTTCTTTCATTTTTTTGTTCAAACCCTGCATTTTGAGACTGACATGCAATGATTTTCATTCCTCCCTAACTTGAAACCCTGAGAAATGCAGAGATTTCCATTGGCCAATCTGTGCTGTCCTTCCACTGAAGTTGATCAATAGGAGTGTGCAAAGAATGTTGTGCAGTTGGTGACATGGCCCCCAGGGTAACAAAAGTCCACTTGTCCCCACCTCACACACAAAAGAAGCGCCTTCTAGGATGTGCTCAGATGCTGCTATGATTTGGAAAGCCAAGCTACCTTGCTACCATCCATCTGCTGCCCTTGCTTAAGAAAAATAATAAAGGTGGGATAGAAAAAATCTAAAAAACCCCCCATGATTGGGACCAGCAACTCCATTGCTAAGCAACATGGTCATTAAATGAGACATCACGTGACTGTGATGGACTTACGACCTCACTTCTGCAGCGGTCGTTAAGTGAATCGCCCGTGGTTGTTAAGCAAGACATCACGTGACCGTGACTTGCAATTTTACTGCTGGCTTCCCCATTGACTCTGCTTGTTGGAATTTGGCTGTGAAGTGTGCAAATGGCAATCACGTGACCGCGGGACGCTGTGACGGTCGTAAAAGCCCGTTCGCGAAGTGCCTGAATCTCAATAACATGACTGCGGAGAAGCTGCTACAGTCGTAAGCGCAAGGACCAGTCATACAGTAAGTCTCCTTTTTCAGTGCCGTCATAACTTTGAACAATCGCTAACAGGGCAGTCATTGAGCAAGGACTTCCTTGTATTTGGAAATGATGGCTTCAGAAGGTGCAGTGATACCATATTAGTGGTGGTGGGGAAATGGCACAGAAGAGGGAGTCCAGGAGCCAGAAGGTAAGAGGATTCAAGATTTCCCACAAATGGAAAAATGGACCAAATTCTGTGGAGTCCCAAAGTGAACTCTGCTTTGCTCCAGTTTCAAATAAACTGCAGCAGAAATGGAAAAAAAAAGATTCAGCTCTCAAAACTGAGATCAAAGTATTACGTGGGCCCAGGGCTGGTTCAAACCAGAACAGAGACCTTGTGTGGAGGTTCTCTGTGTCCAAAAGTAATTTTTCTTTTCCTTTTAGTGATACATAGATGGGAGATGTTTTTTTTTTCTGCATTAGCAGTATGAAAATTCTTGGGGAAGTACATTTTTCTTTGTAAGTAGGCAGACTCCCATAGTTGCTGGCATAAGAGATGTGCCCCCTGACATAGTTTCCTACCTTTCCCCTATCATATCCTTAAAAAATTGCAGTGAAGATTAGTGGGGTTGTCTTTAAAAAATCATATGAAATGATGTCCTGATTTTAAGGACCCCCCTCCCAAATTTCATGCTGACTATAAGCCAGATGGAACCACTATATGGTTGTATCTTCAACAACTTCACATATTTTCTATAGGTCCTAAACAAATTGGTGACTTTATACTCTACTCATTTGTACTTATGCATAAGGTCCCCCCCACCGCCCTTTGCCAAATGTTTAACCAGCTCATTTCAGTGGGAAACCAATGGTTAAAATAAACCACTCTGTGGATACTTTTCCACACCCTTCAGTGTACTGGGGACATTTTTGGAGCAGAAAATGACTTGTCAACCTTTTTCATCATTCTGTACTGTACTATCTCTACTTAGCTATATTTAGCATGGATCATCTGTGCTTGGATGGTGAATGGCAAAAATGTTTGAAGATAACACTGTGCAATCTAGGTACATAGATTACAGATTAAAAATAAAGCTGATCTTTTTATTATGTTTGGTGTTGGGGAAGAGTCCTGAGAATGCTGTGGACAGCCCATTCTGACTGGGGAATTCTGGGAGTTGAAGTCCACACATTTTAAAGTTGCCAAGTTTGAAAAACACTGATCTAAATCCTTCAGTCCAATTATCTTCTAATCACAAGACAAAACTTTCTAAAGAGCCAGTGAGGGGTAGTAGTTAAAGTTTTGGATTAGGACTGTGAAGATTCAAGTTTATGTCCACCCTCAATCACAAAAGCTTATTGGGTGATGTTGGGCAACTATTATAGGTAGTCCTCGCTTAACAACCACAATTGAGACCAGAATTTCAGTTGCTAAGTGAAGCAGCCATTAAGCGAATTTGACCCAATTTTACGACCTTTTTTGCAGCAGTAATTAAGCGAATCACTGCGGTTGCTGGGCGAACCACGTGGTCGTTAAGCGAATCACATGGTTCCCCATTGATTTTGCTTGCCAGAAGCCGGCTGGGAAAGTCAACAATGGCGATTATGTGACCACGGGATGCTGTGATGGTCATAAATGTGAACTGGTTGCCAAGCGCCCAAATCGTGATCATGCGACCACGGGGACGCTCAATGGTTGTAAGTGTGAGCACTGGTTGTAAGTCGGTTTTTTCAGCACCGTTGTATGTCTGAACCATCACTAAAAGAATGGTCATTAAGTGAGGGCTACCTGTACCTCTCAACCTAAACTCCCAGAATTGTAGAGAAAACTGAAGAGGAGAATACTATAGATACTGTCTTGAATCCTGGAGGAAAAGTGAGGTATAAATCTAGCTTATAAAAATAAACATTTTTTTCTCTATAACTACCCAGGTGGAGCCATAAAGACTTCAAAACTTGCTGAACCCAAATAGATCTAGATTTTTTTGACACAGAGGTTGGGCGTTGTCCTGCTCAAGTGATTCTGGAACACTTTTATCTATGTCTCCTCAGCACCTTTGCAAGTTTAGGAGATCTGATGAAGAAAGCAGAAAACAAGTAGCTTAATTAGAAATAGTGGTGTTTTTTTTTAAATTAACAATGTAATTCTTTTTCTCAGATCACAAAGACCCAAAGCCATACATACATTAAAACTGAAAAGATGGGACAACTCTGACACCTAGTGGACAAATGGACGTTCTTTGGCCTCCTGTTGAAAAGGCAGCGAAACAGTCAATTCGTTTGGGAAGATGGGGCTGTGCCAATACAACATACATTTTAAAATCCATTATAATCTGGAAGAGATGCACAGTTAACTTCAAATAACGTCATAATGACGGATGCATTTCCATCTATAATCACACATTACACCTGAGAAAAGGCTTAAAGCGTTCGGAGTAATCTTCTTCAACTGGGTGATGTCTAGGTGGGTTGTTTGTATTATGGGAGTTGTAGTTCCGCCTTTAGTTGAGGTTACAAGGCTGATTTGGGGGGTTTAATTCAGAAAAACATGACTGAATGCTAACCCTTGCATGTTTATTCCAAAATATTGTATGATTAACTCCCCAATAAATGAGTTTTGGTTTGCAATGCTGGCTGGCCTCAGCATAAATCTATAAACTTCCTTTTGGCGTGGAGAAAGTGAAAATGCTGAACCCAGTGGCTGGTGGTATCAAGAAAGGATAGTGTGGCCAGATCAGGCTGAGATAGTTGAACGAGTCTTCCAAGCAGCATCTGGGGAAGATACAAAACCTTTGTGACATCCTCCTTTCGAGTAATCGAGGCACCCCAAATGCCAAAGTCTAGTTGAGATTAACATGCAAAAAACAACATCTCGTAAGAAAAGTTCGTAAGGCTACTTTATCAGTGCCACCTAACCATGATTTTATTATTTATCTGTTCAGGACTGTTGCTTTCTAGTACTGAAACCAAGAATAGAGAAAAGAAGCTGGCGCAACCAGCCGTGGGGAAATAAAGTTAAGGAAGGGCAAGAGACCCAGCGCTTTCCTCCTCTTTCTCCTTTGCCTGCTTGTCCTCACTGTTACTTGAAGCTCCGTTTTGCCTGGTTTTTTCATGCAAGGAATAGGTGCACGTCTGCTACTGTCCCATCCTGGGTAGATGAAACCCCACTGGCCTTCTGTTTATACTGCTTGAAAGTTGACTTTGAGTGCAGCATTTGGATTCCTGCCGGTTGCTATTGGGGTTGATGGGATTGCTCTGTTTAATGCTGGCTGCTTGATCACTGATTTCTTCTTAAAACTTTTTGTGTCCTCAATTTGATACTATGAAAAGCCCTGAGAACTTTAGGAGATTTTAAATCCACCGGTAAATGTCATGGAAAATAACTACAACTATAAAAAAAGACAGGTTTTAAGGTCTACAGGGCCCAGATCTTGCAAGGGTTTAAAATAGGAGAGGCAGGCTGCACTTTTAAAAAATATTTTGTCAGTGTCCAAGAACTACAGGAAGTGGGGTGGTCACATAATGATGACATTAGAGGAAGCTGGAATGCTACCTTCAACCTGATCTGCCCCTTTTCTGTTTTTACTTTCAAAGATGCAGCAGGCATCTTGAAGATTTAACAACTTTTTTTTAAAAAATCCATCAAAAAGCCCAGTAGAAAATTGTTCCCTTGTTATTACAACTATTTGTACATTCTTAGAGTATTCAAAGTGCTTCACATGCATTCTTCCAAATGCAGTCCTTATAACTGCAGGGGATTATAAGGTAAATTAGTATGAATGATATTTTTTTCTTAGTAAGAAAAGAAAATGAAAGAAGTAGTGGAAAAAATTGTATCCTTTCCTAATTTTTATTTTTGTTTTGGCATTTCTATAAGACCTGGGTCCCCTAAGCCTTCCAGTATCAATACCTCTATTCTGTTCATAATTGATATTGTTCTGTCTATTTAAGGCCCACCCTTCAGAGAATGAATTTGTTATTAGCATATACCTAGGTTCTCCAATGTGGTGCTCCTAGGATACTACTCTGCTCAAAAATACTCTCCTTAGGGCCAACTAAAGCTCCAGTTTTTATTTTTTAAATTATATTATTAAAAAAATTAGGAAATGACATGCTACAAAGCAAGTGACAGCTTTTGTATCATCTCTAAGAATAAATGAATTTTGGATGACTTTGGAGTTTTGTTTGTAAGTATATCCATCTGCCCAGAAAATAGATTAAAGGGATAGAAGCATTCTGGAGATGTGATTAGGTGGTAAAGAGCATGCTTACCAACTTATGGTCTTGCAAGGGAGTGCTTTGGGGCTGGCTATGTCCACCAAGGCAAGTGTCCCAGTCATTTTGTGAAAACGTCACTTACTCAAAATAATGGGGACTCCATTATCTCCATATTACAACGTATACACACTTCTCTTCTATTGGAATGTATACACACACACTCATCATCACTATTCAATGTGAATATTGTGTTCTATTGTGGGAGTGCAATATGCCATTTCTTCCACCAAGTGGCAAAACTGTTCCATTTTCTTACCCTCCCCCCCTTTTTTTTGAGAAAAGTGACCATGTGCAAAAATTCATTCTCTTTATCACATGCTGACTGAGCTGCAGAGGACAAATAAAAAACACTGAAGCAAAGCATGCTGCTTTTAGATTCCAATTTCAGAATATTCGGCATGAAAAGTGACTTTCAACTGTTATCCAGTTACTGAATTGTGACCAATTAATTCAAATTAATCAAATTAGTTTTAAACCCAACCAATTGATCTTCATACCATCTGCGTATGTTAAAGACAATAGGTTAAAGATTTAGTAGTTTAATATATTTCTAGACGTTGATTGTGTGTGTGCAAGAGACACTTTCTGAGAAGACCGATTCCATGTTTTCTGTGACAATTTCCCAGGCAATAATATTTGATGGAGGAAAACAGAAGGACAGGTTGTTATCTTCATGCCCCACTTTGGACCTTTCTGGAAGCTTCCGCGTGTCCTCTGTGGAAACAGGACATTGGACTAGATAGACTTTTGGTGTAACACACCAGAGCTCTTCTTCTCATCTTAACAAAAACGCCATCAGTAACAATCAATAAAGAGATGATCAAGCAACCAGTAAAAAGTTTACAATTGAGGATGTGCAAAACATGTTGATCTGGGAATGGAACGTTCTGAAGAACTCTGGAATGTTTTATTTTCCTCCAGAACATGCTGAACCTCTTGCTGGATTATGCCATTCTGGGGGCAGTTGGATGGTCCAGGAGGAGGTTCAGCATGGTTCTCCCAAATATTCTGTTCTCAGAATAACAAATTTTGCATATCTCTAGTTGTAGTTATAAAGCATTGTCTAAGGGGGCCAGTATGGTGCAGTAATTTGGAGGTAGGACTGAGTTCACTTCCCACTCAACCAAGGAAGCACACTTAGGGACGGGGGTGGGGTGGGGGGATTGTGGGCTAGTCACTCTATTTTAGCCTTGTCTACCTTATGGCCTTATGGTCAAATAGATAAAAGTGGAGAACTATGTAGAGTGCCTTGAGCTCTTGGAAAAAGGGTAGGATAGAAATCTATCAAACCAATAAATATTATCTTCACATAGGAATTATACGTCAGACCCATGCCTTATATAATTCATTATCACAACTGGATAGGATTGTGTTGCTTACCTTTAATCATATTGCCAGCAGTATCCAACAGATGCCCTTATTATTTGCACGTACATGTTGCAAACAACAGTTGCCACAAAGCCCATCATTAAAAATATTGTGGTGGTTGCATGGATACATCCTGTACTGATGTTGGTTTTCATTGCAGGAAGTTTTCGAAGCTGGGGGGCATGCAAAAAGGAGGTCTTCCCCTTGCAATTTGATGTGGTCCAACCTATGGCATCAGCAGGCAACTGGATGCTTTGGCTGCCTGTGCTGTATGTGGACTGGTCATAGATACTAAAGCACAAGTATATGAGAGCCAGTTTGGTGTAGTGGTTAAGATACCAGGCTAGAAACCGGGAGACCGGGAGTTCTATTCCTCCCTTAGGCACGAACCCAGCTGGGTGACCTTTGGCCAGTCACTTTCTCTCTGCCCTAGGAAGGAGGCAATGGCAAATCACTTCCGAAAAACCTTGCAAAGAAAACTTCAGGGACTAGTCCAGGCAGTCGCCAGGAGTCAAAAACTGACTTGAAGGCACAAAAAAATAAAAATAAAATAAAAAATAGGGGTCTCTAGAAATGCTCTGAAGTCACCTGGGGCATCATGCATTAAGCAGGTATGGGTCTGGTCAGTGTCTGGATGGAAGACTTACTTAAAGCCTCAGCTCTATTGCTTTGAGATTTGGTCAGGAAAACAAGAAAGAAAAGAAAAGAAAAGAAAAAGAAAAGAAAAGAAAAGAAAAGAAAAGAAAAGAATGCAACTCACATAAATGTCTCTAATTAAATATGGTTGCATTTTTCAATGTTTTGCATAGAGACATGTATTTAATTTTTATAGAGTTTGTACATACAGAAACATTTACTTTTTGTTTAATTATTTTAGTTTCATTTCTGCTATTCTCTCTCGCCCCCCTCCCACATTAGTGATTTGGATCCTAAGTAGTTTCTCATTCATGTCAGGAGGGATTTGATTTCCACAAATTCTACCCTTCACTGATTGCCCCCACCATTTTCTGAAAGACAAAAAAGCCCAATGTGCAAATCTAGAGTCTTCGAAACTCTGCATTCCAGCCCTTTCCAGCCACCTGTTTTCACAGCTTCCTTTCCCGCCTCCTCCTGGGTTGCCTCTGACATGACTTGCATGACTCCTTCAGTGCTATGGAAGGTTCTCTGACCTCCAAGAGTAGATTTTGGAGAGTCATGGAAACTCACCAAGCGTCTGGTGGAATCACGCTCTACATCCAGCCTATCTCTCATAAGGCTTTGTTGTGGGGGAAGGTTGGAGGAGGATGTGTTAAGGCATGCCCCTTTTGAGATCTATGGGGACATGTGGGATATAAATTCATAGGCAACCGTGGTTTGGAGAGAGCCAATTCTCCAGCGCTGCTGCGCTGCTTCCCCAGCTGCGAATTGGCTGTCGTACAGCTGCAAGGGGTTGCCCAGGGCCACGGTGCCAGCAACTGTGCCCATTTCTTTGTACCAGAAAGAAGAACATGGTGGCAGACAAGAGTGCCTGGGATTTAAATGGAGGTGTCTGCACCAGCTGGGAGTGGCCAATAAGCACCAGCTGTCCCCACTCCCTACAAGTCACCAGACTGTGTCTCAAGTGCATAATCAAGCACCACGATTTAGCAGTGAGTTAGGAGAGAGGCAGTGGAGGTAAGGTAGAGATCAGCAATGGGGATAACAAATTCCATGCTGGTATAGAGCAGCCATGAAGGCCTTGGAAAAGATATTCAAATGCTGCAACGTGTCTATACCTACAAAGATCACAATTGTGCAAGCCATGGTATTCCCTGTGACACTCTATGGAAGTTGGGCTTTGAAGAAACAGGATAGGAAGAGTATTGACGCCTTTGAACTTTGGTGTTGGAGAATACTTCTGAGAATACCGTGGACAGACAAGAAAACAAACCGATGGATCATCGAACAAATCAACCCAGAGTTCTCACTCAAGGCACAAATGATTAGGCTCAAATTATCCTGCTTCGGACACGTTATGCGAAGACCCAGCTCTCTGGAAAAGGCTCTGATGCTGGGAAAGGTGGAAGGAAAGAGAAGAAGAGGACGACCAGCAGCCAGGGGGATGGACTCAGTTACAGTGGCGATGAGTGCACCGTTGGAAGAACCGAAAGACGAGGTTAGGGATAGATCATCATGGAGAAAATCTATCTACAGTATGTGGTCACTAGGAGTCCAAAATGACTTGATGGCACATAATCATAATTTTCTCCTGATTCAAGGATCAGTGGACAGCTCATTAACTCAGCAAGGTTGAAAAGCCCTAAGTGATTGTGTGCAGGATACAGTTTGAAACACTGTCCACATTGTGAAGCACTGTCATGCTTAATCCTGACTCTGTTCCCCCCAGCCTAGTCATTGGATCCTCCAGCTTAAAACGGGCTACATAGCCTTCCTGCTCATGCCAGCAACAAAATCTCCCTGACTTTGGACTTGCAAAGAAATGGAATTGTTTGGCTGCTTTGTGCTTTCTTTTATCATTGTAAAAAATTGCTTTGTTTTGGGCATTTTCTAGTGGGGGAATGGCTTTAGAGCAGTTTTCCCAACCTGGCACTCTTTTAGATTTGTTGCAGCTGCATTTCCAACTGAAGGTCCCCAAAATATATGGGGGAACTGCCAGGTTGAAGAAGACTTGTTTAGAGGGTATTCTTGACAGGATATTAGAAAGGTCAGAGGAAGTACAAAAGCTCATCCTATAAATTTAAGTGGCAGGAGAAAAAAAAAACTGAATTATTGTGGGACTCCCAAATTTAGCAAAATTCTGCTTCTCTTCTGACTATCTAAGAAGGGCAGGAGAGATTTGCAGTAGTATATGTAAGTGAAGCTTGAAATAATTCAAGAAGAGGTTCATGAGTTCATAAGAGACAATGCTGACATTGCTTAATTATTCGTTCTGGGCTAAAATAAGAAAATAGTCTAGACTAGGCTGAGATGGATGATTGGACCCACCCCATGTTTTGTCGAAGGCTTTCACGGCCGGAGTTCAATGGCTGTTGTGGGTCTTCCGGGTTGTGTGGCCGTGTTCTGAAACCTGGCTACCAGTCCTGAAAAACACAGCCTGCAAAAGGTCAACAAACTCAGTCCAACCACCAGGACATGGGAATACTTCTCACAATGAACATGCTAATCACGCTCATCAGCCACTCGTTAACATTTCAACACAACAAAAAACCCCACCTAATCTCCTATAATTTAGCTCTATAAATAGAACATTGCCACTCTACCTGGGCACAGAGATTTTGCTTCTATCTGTGCTCCTGCCCTCTGAAGATGCTGGCCACAGATGCTGGCGAAACGTTAGGAACCACAACTTCCAGAACACGGCCACACAGCCCGGAAGACCCACAACAACCACCCCATGTTCTTTTCTTATCCTAAAATGGATCTTACAGTTAATTGCTAAAACTGTTTTAAATCTGTTCCTCCCCACCCCATCCCAGAAACAGTGTGATAGTAACTACTGAATCCCTTCTATTTGAAACCTTCAGTAAAATCTTAATCCAGGCCTGATGTTTAATTTTCACTCTCTGCATACTTACTCTCTAACTGGATTCATACTACACATTTGAATTGGTTACTGAATTAAGCCACTTTCTAGGTTTCACACAATGCATGGAATCATAAACTAACCAAAGGGGATGGATTAATACAACATGCTAAGCAATGTTAAAACTGACCAAGCATTGCATGCTATGGAACTGCAGCCACAAACTCTTTAACCTGACCTGGGAAGTGTGTTGCGTGAACTCAGTTTCCCAGGGCAGTGAGGCTCAAATTGCTTATTTAAGGGAGGCATCTAGGAAATAAAGACATTCACTTCATGGTGGTGAGAACTAGAGTAGAGATTGTGTGGTGTATTGTATCAACACTCAGCTCTTACTCCTGCACTGATTCCTAGCTGACCCCTGATGAGTTCTGATGATTCTGCCTTGATGATAAAACGCTCATGATTCTGAGCATATCTTGAGTCCTTTCAGTTCCTTCCTAACATGTTCAGGTTCTTCCTTGTACCCCCTGCTCTTGCCAAAGATTACAGGCATGTGCAGTAAGATGGAACAGAGATTGTATCCTCCAGGACAAGCTCATATGAGCAAAGGGAAGAGAGTTGATCTGTTATTTTGGCCTGCAAAGACTCTTGAGAGCCAATCCTGATATCTCTCAGTAGGGTTAGGAAAGATTCTTGGAGAATTGCTGCCTATCCGTGTTGATAATCCTGAGTTTGATGGCCAATTCATGGTTGGATTAAGTATCAGGCAACTTGGGAGTGAGCGGGCTCTTCCATTCATTAGCCGCTGCACCCAAAGCGCCATCCAGGCAAAGCAGCTGGCAAAGGGTCATTTCATTGTAGCTACCAAATACAGCAATACAAATGAGTGTCTCTCTCATTACTCCTGGGAGATTCTTGGTCTCTGTTGGAGGGGAGCATATGCGTCACCCTTGGGTAGCAAGAGGAGCAGTGATCTCTGGCCATGCTGGGGAGGGGGGATGGGAAGCTCCTAGAGTTGCCAAGTGCTATTTATAGTTCTCTGCAGCCTGGCGCAAAAGGGATCGTGAGGAGCAGCTGAGCTATTTTTAGCAATTGGCTCTCAGCAGCAGCACCCGACTCACATTCTAATAACCCACCGCAGAGGAGAGAGAGAGAGAGAGAGAGAGAGAGAGAGAGAGAGAGAGAGAGAGAGAGAGAGAGAGAGAGAGAGAGAGAGAGAAAGATAGCATGTGCAAGCAAGCAAAGGAGGGGATGGGGATATTCTTGCAGTTTCCATCAAAATCTCAGACTGGGATCTGAAATGATTGATTTTTAGATCCCCTTTCCCCAGACAATCCTCCTAGATTTATTTATTAGGACCCCTGCCATGGACTCCTTCTCCTCTTTTTCTGATGAAACATTTGGCCACAGTTAAAGGCTTCAGATAAGAGCTGTGGGAAGTGGTTGTTTTCAAAACATTCTTTCTGATTTATGCAGTTGATCTGTTCTTGTGCAGCATACCTGAAACAGAACGGTATGAACTATCCCCACGGTAACATTGTGCCTTGTTCTGAAAATTTCAGTCCTGAAATGTAAATGTGTAGGATAGGTGGGGTTTCTTGTGGGTGATTCACAAGCTAACAGAAGTACTGTATATACTGGATAACTCTTCCTGAAAACTTAGTCTGGGTTGTCACAGAACACTAAGCTAGTTTAATTTTAATGTTTTATTTTTTTTCTGGCTCAGTGTGTCATTCAATTGGCTTAATTTAGTAAACAAATTTTATCCCTAATTAAGTTAAGAATGTTGAGTGAACGTAGCCAGTAAGCACAATCAAAGAAGATAGATTATGTCTTGACATGATGGTTAACACATTGTCGTTTGTAGTAATATCTTGATTGTGATATATGTAATACATCATGGTTAAACAATGTATGAAAACCAATTTGGTGAATGGTTAAGGCACCAGGTTAGAAATGGGGGGACCGTGAGTTCTAGTCCTGCCTTATACATGAAGCTAACTGAGTGACCTTGGACCAGTCATTCTCTCCCAGCCCTAGGAAGCTGGCAATAGCAACCACTTCTGAAATTGCCAAGAAAACTGCAAGGCCTAGTCCAGGCAGTCACCAGGAGTCAACACTGACTTGAAGGTGTGGGCACAGACACGTACAATGTATAGTGTACCATGAAGTGTAAAATCTGTCTTACTCTTATATTGCTTTTGGGAGATATTTGTTAGATGCTTTCAGAATTAAAATGTTCCATTTTGTTAAAACATCATAATGTTCTTGTTCTTTTTACTAAGACTCAAAGCAGAAACTAGTCAAAGATAGGCACAGATTCCTGCCTGGGGGAATTTATAGTTTTCATTTTGGAATGGTAGAAACATTCCAATACAGAGCTTTCCAAGCTGTGTGTCGGGACACATTAGTGCAGAGCTTTCCAAACTGTGTGTCAGGACACGTTAGTGTGTCGGCTGCAACGTCTGGGTGTGTCGCAGCTGCTGCTGCCTCCGAGCCCTGCCAGGATTCTGCGCAAGTCCTAGTGCCTGCCTTGTGCCTTGCTGCCTCCGAGCCCTGCCAGGATTCTGCACAGGTCCTAGTGCCTGCCTTGTGCCTGGCTGCCTCCAAACCTGCTGTGATTCCGCGCAGGTCCTAGTGCCTGCCTTGTGCCCTGCTGTAAGAGTGTGTCGTGAAATGATGCCCTGCTGTAAGAGTGTGTCATGAAATGATGCCCTGCTGTAAGAGTGTGTTGCGAAATGATGCATGTCTAAAAAGTGTGTCACCAACATGAAAAGTTTGGAAAGCTCTACGTTAGTGTGTCGGCTGCAGTGTCTGGGTGTGTCGCGGCTGCTGCCACCTCCAAACCTGCCAGGATTCCACGCAGTTCCTAGTGCCTGCCTTGTGCCCTGCTCTAAGAGTGTGTCACGAAATGATGCATGTCTAAAAAGTGTGTCACCAACATGAAAAGTTTGGAAAGCTCTGTTCCAGTAAGATTAAAGATGAAAAAAGGGGAAAGGATAATAAGGATTGAACATGGGCCTTTGCATTTATGCATGTATTAGGTAGTAGACAATTTCCTAGGAAGAAAATCACAGGCCAAATTGGACAGAAAGCTGGTAAACCAAGAGTGGAAACTCATTAGGATTCATGATATTGGAAGAGATCTTCAACTGAAGTTCTTGGATCCAGTAGTGCTGTTTCTTCAGGTCATAAAAAACCTTTGGCTGTCTTTGGCATGAATAAGTAATTGAATTTCTTAAAAAGAATGACTGGATCAACTGTACTGCTGCTTTACAAAGAAATTGTACTTTCATATTCACAGTACTTTGAAATAACTAAAATTGAAAAACCACAGTGAAAAATCTGAGTAGATTTTCCAAGAGAAAAATCTGTAAAGGAGAGCCACATAGATGAACCTGGAGTAGGGAAATCTAGGTCCAAATATTGAATTAGCCATTAAGCTCATGCCTCATTGGATGATTTTGGGATTACTTTACTCTTAATGAAAAGTGGGCTACGTTTAATAATTGTGTGTGTGTGAGTGTGTGTGTGTGTGTGCTTTAAGTCAGTGTTAACTCCTGGTGACTGCCTGGACAAGTCCCTGCAGTTTCCTTGGCAATATTTCAGAAGTGGCTTGCCATTGCCTCCTTCCAAGGGTTGAGAGAGAGTGACTGGCCCAGGTCAACCAGCTGGCTTCGTACCTAAGGCAGGACTAGAAGTCACAGTCTCCTGGGTTTCTAATCTGGTGCCTTAATCACTACACCAAACTGGCTCTCTCTTGTTTAATAAATACATAAACAAAATAATCTATCCAATTTATTTAGGCAGATTCATGCCTAAATTATTTAATAGAGATATGAGCATTTAGTAGAAAAAACCCAGATAGGTCACATTGACTTCTTTGGAGGTAAGGGAGAATAGAAATTAGAAAGAAAATAGTAAGGAACTAGCCACAGGATTCTAGGATTCCCCAGATAAATATTGCCTGAAACTTCCCAGTAAGCAGTCCTAATTCCATGGCATTTACATGTGCTGCAGCAGACAGGAAGTTCAATTAAAATATGGAAATAAATATTCTTGTTCAGCCCATTTGCTTACTAAGCAATTTTGGTTGACTTTCTTGCTCTTTAACCTACCTTATTTTCAGAGCCGTGAGAAGAAAATGTGAAAAAAACCATACATCTATCCTGAGTACTTTGGACAAAGAGCTGGATACAAATTTAATAAAAACAAAAAGCTATTTATAAAAGGATGGACAACCAGAAGTTTCATGCAGCCCTTAGCTTAATTTCCTAAGGCTTTTGCAAGCCATCGGTTCAAGACTCTCGTAAGGGCCATCTGCCTCTTCCCTGGCAGATTTCTAGGTGTGGAGAAAGATAGAAAAAGGGGGCAACAAAAGAACTGATGCAAAAGGTGGTGGCCAAAAGAGAGAGTGACTTTAGCTCTGGCCCTGTCTGCCACTGACTTAAGTCCCATCTGTTGCTAGAATGATAGTTTACCCCAAGGGAATGCAAAGAGGAAAAAAAGGAGGTTTCCTACTGCTGTTTCCAATAAATACATTGCATGCCAGATGTAGTTACTGTATCATTTGATGAAGGTAGCATCACTGTATGCTCAGTGGGAGCTCTAACTTAGTGCTAGAGCAAAAGATGCCAGTTCTAACCCCTGGCCTCGCCAGATAGGGCAGAAAAAGACTCCTATGTGAAATCTTGGAGAGCCACTGAATCAGACAGCCCTGGACTGGATTAGGAGTTCCCACTTTTCTGGACCACTGGTCCCATTTGGTATTTTTAGAGCATGCCATGGGCACTCAAAGAAAGTGGCTGCCACAGGGGTGCCACAAAATAGTGCATATAATAGTGGGGCTAGTAACAAAACACCAATTCATCAGAAGTGGGACTGGAGAGACCACTCCACCTCTAGTCCTCCAAATACTCATGACCAGTCCCAGTTTACCTTCGACTTCTTTTATAAAATTCACATAGACACATTTACAAACAAGCACAGCGCTGCAGCGTCTCACTATTTTTAATTTTTAAGACCGTCAAAGGGGAATCCAAGGCATTCTGTGAAATAAATGACCTGGATGTGTCCTTTGCTTTGCAGCATGCCAGCTTCCTTTTAAAATTGGTTTAAAAATAAAAACAATATTTTAGAAATGTCAAAGAGAGTGGAGCAGGAGGCCTGGCAAACACCAGAGCACGCTGGCATCCACATGCACCAGTCTGGACATCCTGGGACTAGATGGACTAATAGCATAGCCCAGTATAAGGTGGGTTTCAGAGTCTCTTCGTGCCATCCAATGGTCAGAAACCTGCTTTCTCACCAACAGAGGGTCTACAAAATTGGAGCGCTTTCCCCCCTTCCCCATTGTTCATGGAATTATAAAATGGAAGCATTGGAAGGGACCTTGGAGATTATCTAGTCCAACCTCCTACCCAGTGCGGGCATCCACTATCACAGCATTCCCAGCAGATGGCCAGTGTGAGAGTGAGTTCTCCTGCTGTCAGTGAGAAACCACACGAAAGCAAATCTGACGATGACAAGAGCACAGAGGGAGAGGGGCCAGCCTGCCCCAAATAGGGGGACAAATATTCTGTTACGTGGGGTGGAAAGAAGAAACACCAAGTATAAGAGATTTTGAGTAAGGCAGCTGCTGAAACTCTTTGGTTATGACTTAGTACTTTTCTTCAGTGAAAATTACTCTTCTGAAGTTCTTGGATTGTTTAGGAGCTTTCTCAAGTGGTTCAGCCTGACTAGAGGCGTTCAATCTCTGCTTCAACGCTTCCAGCAATGGAGAGTCCACCACCTCGTGAGGCAATCCATTGCTGAACACTCTGACCTTTAGGGACTTTCCTGTTGTCCAACCAAAACCAACTTTCTTGTGGTTTAAACCTTTTCTTGTCTTGACTTGTCTTCTGGAATAGTATTAATCTGTATAAATGGTCTTTCTCATTCCCATTGTCTATGAGACTGTTTCTCCATATTTCTTTGACTGAAAGTACGTGCAGAATAAAAATCAAGACATGAAACATTTTGTAAAGCTTTCATGAATTATTATCATCATCATCATCATCATCATCATCATCATCATCATCATCATCACAATGATTGTATTAATATGAACAAAAGCAGCACTGCCAAGTACCTCTGCATTGTTTTTGAACAGAAATAGTTTCCCAAGCTTTTTATTAATACACTGAGTTCTGATTGCTCCAAGTTAAGGATAAAAAAAAGTACTGCCATCCCATGAATGAATTCCTCATGTCTTCTCATGAACTCTGCAATCAACTGGGAAAGCCTCTTTAAATGCCAAGCAGACATGCCAAAATGTCTCTCATATATCAACACAAAACAATATTTTAATAACTTAGATTTCAGTTTCTTATACCTTATTTCTTATTACATGGGAGTAATTTCAGTTGAACTCCCCAGCCTATTTTTGAGTAGGCATGTACAGACTTGCTCAATTAGAGCATGCATATTTCCTGATATGTATGTCTGTTGGGTACAGTGTAGTTTATTTCCAGAGAAATGACTAAACAACAACAAAGTGTATATGGGGTTGCAGCCTTGCTAACTTGAGGAATTTGTCTTGGTTTTAGAAATAAAAGAATGTTTTCAGTTCTAATCACTGACAACAAGCTGGGTTGCAAAGCCGGCTAGTTTAGGCTAAAATTGGGATGGACATCTGGTGGCCCAGTTGTGTGAAACAGGCATCATATTAAGACATTACTTGCTTGGGCATAGTATGTTATTTGAACACACGGATTGTGTTTTGTTATTCTTTTTTTAGAGTTTACTGTATTGTGTGAACCTAGACAGTTGAAAAAGGATTTTTAAAGAAAAATTTAGGAGAGGGGGAAAGGGAATCTCTCTCTTTCTCTCTCTCTCTCTCTTATAAAAAAGCAGCCTTCCTTCCTTCCTTCCTTCCTTCCTTCCTTCCTTCCTTCCTTCCTTCCTTCCTTCCTTCCTTCCTTCCTTCCTTCCTTCCTTCCTTAGGAAACATTTTTAGAAAAATGATATGATGGTCACATGTCCACCAGTTGTCAGTTGATATACACATTATGCTAATGTCATGCAAATTAGCTGCAGTCCATCACCTAATTATTTATTTTTTCAGCTGCCCTTTATGCCCCCTCCCTCCGCTGCAACTTCCTCCAACTGAAGGACCCTAATTAGGTTGATCCCTTCAGTTTGTCCAGCCTTCTGTTTTGTTACCCAAGTAGCTGTCCTGAGCGCTGAAGTAGCCTTCTACCAGGGAGCTATCCATGGTACCGATCGTACCTAAGAGACTGTTCCTCTCAGCACCACCTGCCGGCCCTCCCTTCTCTAGCGCCTGTCTGCGCCTTGCGTCCCCTCCCTCCCCAGCTTCCCTCCCCAATCAGCGGTGCTTCGTGACTGCCTAGCAGATGCGTCACGCTTGGGCCCGGAGTTCCCTTCCCCGATTCGTGACTCGCCTGCCGGAGTCTCGGGCGGGACTCGGCAATCTCTGCAGCTCCGTGCCTGGACAGATCCCCTCCTTTTCTCCCCCCCTAAACTGACAGCTCCTGTGCTCCTAACCCTCTGAGGTGCCCTTTTGGAGAAGGTGAGCATCTGTCCAACGGGAACAGATAGGAAGAAAGAAATGGAAAGGCAGCTTCCAAAGATCTCTCTAATCATGCCCTTCTAAAGGTCTCTAGGCAAAGTTAGGGGTTGGGGGGGGGAAAGGGGTCCTGGTGAAGGAGGAAGAATGAGAACTGGGGTGTGGGAATGGGAATGGGACTCTGGAAATGTCCAGAGGAGACTCTAAGAGGACTGGGCAATAAAGATGTGATGTGGACGATTGGAGTTCCATGAATAGATCAGGCTGGGGTTAAGACATGAAAATCTCTCTCTGTGTGTGTTTGTGTGTATGTGTGTGCATGTGTGTGCGCTTCCATGTGCATATGACATACTCAGAAAAAGGGAGTCGAGAGGGGGAAAATAAAATGTGTCAGAGACAATCAAGTGTGTGGCTGTGTTTTGGTTTGATATGGAGAGACAAGTGCTGGCTAGTTCTGGAAGGGGTGGGTGGGTATGATGTGACTGGTTGTAGTTGCTTCTGTGCAGTTATTCCCCTCTGAATACGGTCATTAAACCCCGCTCCACATTTTCCCATTTGTGCCTTTTCAAACCTTACTTTCAGGGATGTATACAGTATGTTGCTGTGATTTCCATGTGTACGTTGTGGAGGAGAGGGCTTGATTCCTTGTTGAACTAGTGTACATATTTCCCTCTACATTTGGGGTTGTACAGTATGCTGGTGGTGAGGGAAGGGCAGGGGTGGGAGGAATGATGTGTGGCTTTTAGTCTGTGGAAGCACAACAGAGTGTTTTGTTAGCTGACTAAATGTGCTTGTGCAGAACATATTGCACCATGCCTGAGCTGTAACATTCCCTGCAGGTCAGTTTCAGACATGAAAGATTTCTGCTTTGGAAAACATGTCAGGGAAGGATGCAAACCGTAGATCATTATGTCTAATCATGACTCTTGTTAGGGCTTTCATTGTTGTTATTTGTATGGGCTGTGGGCACACAAGCTGAAAAGACACTATTGGCCATGGTTTCCCATTCCATGTAGGTTGCAATAGATATGTGTGCAAATCTTGCACATGATGATAAAGGCACTATTTGTGCAGCCAGTTTTGCAAAGACGTGTAGGCATGAAGGTCTTAGAAAGACTTGTGAGCCAATGAAAACGTTTGTGGCTTGGTGTTCCTGAAGAAGAGTTAGATATATATGTCTACAGTTTGTACGCCAATCTAGATATGTGCTTTGGCTGGTGTGCATATGAAAAAAAGGTGTGTTTGGGCATGTGGAGGATGAGGATAGTATGTTCAGACAGTGCACATTTAAATTAGGATATACATTTAAGGTGATATTTGGGTGGGTTTAAGATATACAGTAGGTATGAACACATATGTATGTGTACATGAGCATGCAAAAGACAGACATTGTGTACTCATTTCTGGGCACATGATTCCTTTCTGTGCATGTTTAAAACATACATACACATCTGCTGCCATTCAGGAGAGTTTTATCAGGTAGAAAAGTATTAGTATAACCAAAGGCAGAACATAGGGATAAATATGGAACATGGAGGATCCTGTAGTCTGTTTAACACACTCACCACTAACAAAGACTGGCTATGTTCACACAATACACTTAACCTGGCTAGTGAATTAACCTGTTTCTGGGTTCACATAATATACTGAATCATAACCTGAACCAATGGGCTGGTCTGACATAACATGTTAAGCCTCCAATAGCAAACAGATAAATAAACCCTAAGCTTAACACTTATCAAGCCCAGGATGTAGCATGAATGCTGCTACTAGGTCTTTAGCTGACCTGGCTAAGATCCGTTTCACAGCATAAGCATGCCACTGAGCAGTGACTAGGATGTGGGGAGTGATCCTTTGATCCAAGCAGCTTTTTGCTCTTCCAATATAAGGAAAAAGAACTAGGAGGGTGTCTTAAAATTTCAGACAGCTGGGAAGGAGTTAACCTGAACCTTTTGGAAAGGCCTTGGTTCTGGACTTCTGCAGGGGTTTTGGTGTGGTGGTGGTGGTGGTGGTGATGGTTTGTGTATATGTTTGTGTTTATGTGTATGGTGCAGTTGGGAAGAAAAGGGCTTGGAAGCATTTTTTCCTCAGGTACATGGGAGAGAGAGAGAGAGAGAGAGAGAGAGAGAGAGAGAGAGAGAAGGAGAGAGAGAGAGAGAGAGAGAGAGAGAGAGAAGGAGGGGTGGTTGTTTGGTGATGAGAGATTCCCCCGGCTACAGATAGATAGTGGCTGAGTTCGTGGGTGGTGGAAACAGGGAGCTCCCCAGAAGGATAGAAGGGCCATATCTGAGAAAGAAAAGAGTGTAGCTTTCTGGGGTGGTGAGGCTTCCAGCCACTGGGGAGAGCACCAGAAAGCTGCAGAAGAGGTAAGGACCTTGATGCCCCCGGCCAAAGCTGAGACTGGAAAAAGGGGGCTACAGTTGGAGGGACGGGGATGTTGGTGGTGTGCAGATGACCCACTAGAAATCTCTTAGTCCTAACGCAGCCTCCCCATAACCTTGCACCTTCCCAACATTCTGGTTGCAACGCCCATCGCCTTCAGTTGATGAAGCCTCACTGCTGGAAGGGATGGGAATTGTTATATGACAGCGGTGAAGCATGGCTGTCTCTAAGCGAAGTCAACAAATGGCAAGGGGAGAGGGGGGTTCTAAGAATCCCAAGCGCCACACTTAGGTCCAGCATATCCTGGGATGGCATGTAACTGAAGCTGCAGCTTTTCCCCACCAGCGAGGCAAGAAGAAGCAAGGACAGGTCTTCTCTGGGTCTTTTTGCGGTCTGGGCTTTCTGGGTCTGTCCAACCCCGTATCAGAAAGCCCTTACCCCAAAAAGCATCCGGGGTTGTACGATGGCATCTGGCATCGCTGGAACCACAGCAAGGGGGAGCCCGCGAGTCGGAGAAGAGGGAGAAGCTGCTGTTAGTGGCTTCGTCTGGCCTCGTGGCCCCGGAGGAGGTGAGGAACGTCTCCTCGTGTCCATTGCCCGGGTGGCGCCCAGACCCCTGTCCAGGGAAGGCGTGATGGGAGCCGCGGGAGACAGAATGCAGGAGTGATTCTCCCATCTCCGGTCGATCTCTTGCGTGAGGCTGATTGACGTCAGCGGGGAGGAAGAGCCCCGCCGTGGATTCCATGGTGCACTTTGGGAAACTGGATCAAGTGCCTTCCTTCAGCCGCTCCCTCTTCTCTCCCTGGGCTGTCTTCCGGTGCAACTTGCTCCACTTAACTTCCAGGAACCAGGAGCCTCCCAAACTCTTTTAGACATGAAGGGATGTACTCCTAGAGTTGTTACCACTTGCTCTCCCTTTCCTTCAGCAGTTTTCTATCATCATTCCGTCACCCCACTTCTCCCCAGCCACTGAGCCCTGGGCAAAATGGGCTGGCTGGGGCTTGTACTTTTCCGTGGTGTACCTGCGCTAGGTTCATGTGCATTAACATCAGACCAGCCTTCTGCAACGTGGTGCCCTCCAGAAGTGTTGGATTTCAACTCCCAGAATTCCCAGCCAACTTGGCCTTTCGGGGAGTTGAAGTCCAACACATCTGGAGGCAAGACGTGTTGGATAAGACTTAAGCAACCAACTGGTTCACATGCTTACCAAACCAATAACCTCCAGATTGTGGGATGTTGCCTGGTCCAGATCCCTCCTCCTATGCTTCTACTACAGTTAGAATACTAGAAAAGGGCTGAGAGATCTAGGGTTTTTTTTTTTTAAAAAAAGAAATTCTTTCTGTACTCGCTGTTTCTCAGCCTAATACACTTTACTGGGCTGCTGTGAAAATAGTAGGTAGGGCAATGGATAAGATGCAATAGATAATGACATAAAGGACATAATGCAGAATTCATATGTGCTTCTTTTGCCCAAGTTTCACAATCCTCTGAAGAATTATGCATAGATATGTCTGTTCTATAGAACATGGTGAGGACATGTATTGCTCCGTTATGTGGAATGGGCAGCATGTTTGGTAAGTGGGGGAGCTGACTCAGTGAGTCTTATAGACCTTTCAGTCTGTTAACATCAGGGTGCTCATATATAATTGTGGAATGTGGGTTTGGAGACATTACGTTTCAATCCCTGTTCTAATGGAGGTGGATTTTCTGCATGGGCTTGGAGAAGCCATTACTTTGTAGCTTCTGTGGTCCTTGTCTATTATGACCTGGATAACTGTGGTCTTTGACAAGACGATTGAGCAGGTAATAAAGATCAAAGTCTCCTGACATTAAATATTGCTCTTGAAATCTTCTTTAACAATATGGAGGATGACACACTCTTCAGGGTTTCCGCTGTCTTACCTCCCAGAAGGGTCAACAGATACTAGGATCAAGCAGAAGAGGAAGGTCTGGACCTCCGACTCTGCTTGTCGGACACATCTGGTTAGCTGCTGTTTGGTCAGAAAGAGCTTTCACTTGCATGTTTTTGCAAATAAACGAAAAGAGCTGCCAGATAGATTGTGTAATTGATGAGAAAAGGCAAAACATTGGGGTCTCTTCAACTCAGTAGAGGCTTATCATTCTAATTATGAACGGTGTTGAAGTGTTGGAGGGGTCCAGGTAGGACAATCAATCCTCTGCTCAGTGAAGGAACTCCAAAGCTAGAACAGTTCCACCAGATGGCTGTTCAGCCTGTACACGTAGAAGAAGCAATCCTTCAGTGAGGAACTGTTCCGTCATTGTATGCATTTCTCTCCATTGGTGAACTGTTTACCTTCAAGGATGTTATTCCTAACATTCCACCAAAATCTGTTTTCCTCTATCTAGTTCTGCACTGTAGAGCAACAATGAACTAGTCTTTGTCCTTTCAAGTTAGATCAGTTAAAAACCTAGTGATTTTATTTGATCAACATGCTAAGCTTGGTTTGTGTTGGGTTTTTCTTTCTTTTTCTTTTTTGAATCTTTGTGTGGTTTAGCTTGTGGTTCAGATTCAGCCTGTTAGGGCAGTTATGGTTCAATATACAATATTATGTCCATCCAGAAAATGGGTTAGTTCAGTAATCAAGTTAAACTGGTGTGGCATAGTGGTGAAGGTGTTGGATTAGGACCAGAAAGGCTCAGGGTTCAAGTTTACCCTTAGCTATGGGACTCACAGGTGATTTGGGGCCAGTCACTCTCACTCAACCCAACCCACCTTGCTGCTGTGGAGAAGAGCGATCCCCCATAATCTTTTGCTTTTGGAGAAAAGGTCGGAATTAAGTAAATGAATAAAGGGACGGAAGTACAGATACATGCCATCTGGAGAGCTGGAGGATTATATATTCCCAGTCCTTGTCTTCAGAAGACACAGTAAGCAATAAAAATATAATATAAGATTTAAGATTTTTTTTAAAGGCAAAGGATAAAAATAATTCAAAATCTATATGAAGGCAATGCTTTAATTAAGCCAACTGAAGGATGCAAAATATGCCAGCTTTTCTGTTTTTAAGAGCTTTGAATCAGACAAAATGTTTAAGGATGTAGAAAAGGGCAGAGAGGAAAAAAGAAATCATAGCTGGTGTTTAATCCATGTCTGGATCAGTTTACAGCAAAGACTGAAACCTGTGCAGACAAGACTTACACAACAGCTTCATTTTTTTCCTTCCACATTTCCTTTTGCTTTTTTAACCATTTTGCAAGAAGAAGGGCTTTTAGATTTTATAACCATATACAAACCACTGGCCATAATATACGTACTGCCTTAACATGGATTTTATAAGATGAAAAGGCAAAATACTAACCAACCCTCATGTGGAAATTCCTGGACATTTTAAAAAATTATAATAATTTCTTGGAATAGAAAGATGTTAAATGTTTTTTTATAGAAGTCTGTATTTGGCCCATTATCTTCCCTAAGATCAGCTGGGAATAGCTTCTAAAACGTTCATGTTGTACCATCCAGGAGGATCATCTCATCCCAGGATATTAAAATACAGCACTACTTTCACAGTATGAGGCCTACTCTTTTTTTTTAAAACATAGTTTTATTAAGGGTATGTAATCATCAAACAAACAAACAAAAAGGACCAATACAGTAAGAAACTACATACTTACAGTGGTTAAGATAAACTAAACATAAAGGAAGAAAAAAAGAAGAGGAAAAAGGAAAAAAAGAAAAAGAAAAAATAAGTTCCATATGATATCATTATAAAATTAATTCAGTCCTTAAACTTATTAATAAATCTAGACCACACAGAAACATATTGCTCCATTTTTCTCATGTTTAGAATCCAAAGAATTTTCATGTTTAGAATAAATAATTTTCAAACATGGATTTGAAACCAAAGAATACATGTGTTCTATCTATTCCTTAACTTCATGAGTATCAATCTCTTTACTCCCCATTTTTGGGAGCTTTGTGGGGGGCAGAGCCTGGAAGTGTTGCTTCTCCGCGATGGGGCTGGCTCTCTGGAATGGCCTTCCATTGGAGATTTATTTGTCCCCAGTACTACCTACCTTCTGGAAAAAGTTGAAAATAGAGCTTTTCTAGAGGTCTTTTAGGGGCGTGGTGGCTCAGCGGGTAAGACGCCAGGCTTGTCGATCGGAAGATCACAAGTTCGGAGGTTCGAATCCCTAGCCCTGCGTGCGGAGTGAGCTCCCACACTAGCTCCAGCTCTTGCCAACCTAGCAATTCGAAAGCATGCAAATGCAAGTAGATTAATAGGTACCACTTCGGTGGGAAGGTAACAGCGTTCCGCGCGCGTCATGCGGCCACATGACCGTGGAAGCGTCTTCGGACAACGCTGGCTCTTCGGCTAACAAACGGAGATGAGCACCGGCCCCTAGAGTCGGACACGACTGCACAAATGTGCGGGGGGAACCTTTACCTTTACTTAGAGGTCTTTTGCGGCCTGACGTCAGGTAGTGCTTTGGGTTTTTTTTTTAAGCATTTATTTTACGTGATCTTTGGTATTATTGTGTTTTGTATTATTGTAAGCTGCCGAGAGTCTATTTATGATCATGGCAGGATATAAATAAAAAATTATTTATTTTTGTAATTTATTTATCTTTGTGGATCCCCAGGCTTGGTAAAGCCAAAATCCTTCATGAAATGTCAAATTCTATATTTTAGGAGTATAGTTCAACATCACATTTACATCTTTAGCTACTATATTCTCTCCCCCCCCCCCACCCCCGAAACTATGTTAGCTTACAGTTATGACTTGGAACCAAAAAGGAGCCATGAATGGACATGACCAAATCGCATGAGTCAAAAAGCCCTCAGATTTATGCTCTTGGGACGGACCAATTCTGGTTGATTGTCTGCAGAACAACCTGCCTCTCCTTCAAGAACTCAAGCTGGCGCTCCTAGTCCTCAGCCCCAGGAACGGTGAGGAAGATCATGCTATCTACTGGAAGAGATGGCATCTAAGACAACACTCCAGTTTAATCAACCAGCTAACTCTATCTGCTTACCATCTGCATCTTCCTGCTGCCTTAAAGCTGCAATGCTCAAAATCCTTAGCTAACATGGTAATTGTAGGACTCATGGTCCCAATTCACATGAAAGGTGCCAGACTGGGAAAAACTGACCAAGATATATATTTTTTTCCTGTTTGGAGCTTTGATAGACATGGTATAACATTCTACTGCTGTGATTCCAGCTGATGATTGGGTCCTTTTAGAACTGAGATATTCTGTAAGGGGAGGTATAAGTAGTATTTCCTAGAGCTTCCTAGATGCTGTTGTCCAATAATTCCCTTTTTTCTCTGCCTATTGGCTCTTCTAGCTGAGACTGATGAAAAGCAATATTTGTATTATAATCTGCAGACTGAAATGATAGAGTCTAATATGGGTCTTCTGGTCATGCAGATTACTTCTTAATCTTTGTTTTCTCTGTTATCCTCCTGTTTGGAAATTTTGACTGGTTTAGGTCCTCCATTGCTCATCTATCCTAAAAGAACACTTTCCCTGACAATGGGATGCTCTTCGATAGAAGTACAATGCTCACAAAATAAACAATACCATATTCAGACCATATGGCTGCTACAGTTTGATGACATACTGTATAGGCTGGATTCATTTGTGTTTAACAATATTACCTAAAGACCTAACAGCAGTCTTTGCATTAAGCTTGATTCGTTTTAACCTTGGTTAGTTGAGGGGGAGAAGCTTAGCATGTTATATGAGCTTAGCCTGTTGAGTCACTTTATGATTCAATGTGTTGCCTGAACCCCCAAATGAGTGAGCTGAGCAATCAAATTAACTGTATCCTACAAATCCATCCACCATGGTGAACTTCAAATACAAAACTGAAAACTACTATTTGGTTAGAAGTTTCATGAGCAAATGAGATGACTCACCACTGTACCTTTGCATTTGTAGATACAGTCCCTGTTCGCCTAATACAGATGACCATTTCAATTGGATTCAGAAAGTGCTCATCAAACACCTCAGCTAATAGAATTACACAGTGGTCCTAAAATAAAGTATTGCAGTATGCCAGGAGACTCCTACTTTCAGCCAATTTTTCCATTATATTCTGTTCCATCCATCCTGCCTACCTAATTTTTGATTTCCTTCCCTAAAAGTCACTTAGCATTCCATGTTCATGCAGGCTGCTCACTATCTTCATCAGGCTGTTTCGATGATTTCCACTTGCCTAGTTTCTGCCCCTCAAATTGTTTGCATTTCTGTAAACTTTGGGATTTCTCAAATATTATGCCATCTGCTTGTGTATGAGTAGTATTGTTTTGGCTATTTGAAAAGTCCACAACTGGAAAATGAATTTTATACACACACACACACACACACACACACTTTTTTTTTAATATATACGCTGTTGTAACAGAAAGCAACCACCTAAGATTAGTACTGTAGATATTGATTTCTGGATTCTTTTACGTGTAAGGTATGACAACTCCTAGGTCGAATATCCAGATTCAGACAAGCTTAGTATCAGCCAAATGAGATCAATGAGATTTAAGTTAGCAATGACTAACTCTTATTTATTTCAATGGATCCACTCTTAGTGTAAATAAATATGAAATCAAAATATGCAAGATGTGATTGATCATGCACATGTAAACTATTAATTTATTAAATATCCTCAAGAAGAAAAAGAGCATTCTTTTTAGATCAGCTGGAACTTTCCCAGATGTATTGGATTACTATTCCCATCATCCTTAGCAAATTAATAAGCTCAAACAGCTGTATTTAAATAGGCTGAATTATAAAAATGTTTACCATTCCAATTGTGCAAACCTTAAAATTTATCTTCCTGAACTTATTCCCCCCAAATTTCAACATATTTGTGGCTAAAACCTCTCAAAACTAATTGGTATATCTGGGATCCAAAAAAGATTTCTCTACTTCCATATTTTGAATTCAAAGACTGCCCGGACTATTTATCTTCTAAGATAATGTGTATACAGTGCCATGTTCTTTAAGGATGGCACCTTTCATTCACTGCTTTGTATATATGCTTGTATTAAAAATAATGAATGTCTTTTTTAAAAACATGCTGCTTTTACGGGGACCAGTCTCATTCAATAGAATCTTTTTTTAATAAATTCAACATATATTAATCAATTTGCTTTCTGCATTCTTACTTTTTAACATTTATTTATACAATACTATTTGCACCTATCTTTCCTCCTAGAAGATGAAAATAGTATAAATTGTAATTTCTTCCTTACAACAAAATTTTGAGTTAATTAGACTTGATAATTCACTAAAGGCCACCCAAGAGTTTAATGGCTGAGCTGGTTCTTAATCCAAGTCTTTCTAATCCTAGTTCAACACTTCCACCTTACACCATGTTGGCTTTTACTAAATTGAAAGCATAAAATGCCATTGCATTTGTCTGTGGAATACTACATGATTTGCCATGAGAAGAAGATCATGAAAAGCAAACATTGCAGAGAAATGGCTTTGGAAAATCTACGACTGGTAATGACATCCTTGTTTCATATAAAACACATTATTTACATATCATAAATGGAGTCGTGCATCAACAGCCACTGCAAAGTTGTCATGATATATATGGCATATTTTGGTGTGGTGAATAATTCGCCATAAATATTATCAGCCCAAGCCATTACAAGGTTATTCCCTGTTGTATCCAAATAGGTATTGCAAAAGAACACCCATACATTTGCAATATGCTATTTATTATGTTGTGATATATCCCTACAAATTTTGTTTGCTCAAGTTACCAAGTAGCCTAGTCCTCTTCGGGGTGAACACATATTTCTATTATTTTCTGTAAAAAAAAAAAAAAACCAGCTTGAAAAAAAACCTGAAGATTTTAAGAAAGAACTGGTGGGGAGGTTGTTAAAAAAAAAAGAATCCTTTGATCCAAATACTAATATCTCTCTGGAAATATAGTTTCACACACAAAGGATGTTCCATTTTGATGTGTTATTGCTCTCTGATTCTGGAAAGGAACATAATCATCAAGGAAAGATGGGTTGATTTTTGGCTTATGGAGCAACATTTGAAGAATGCAGAAGACATAGAAAATGCTCCCATACAATAACCTGTGCTTCTAGAGATAGCCTATGAAACTATACATGTCCTCCATCTTAGTAACATCCTTCCTTGACCCATTCTTTATGATACGTAACTGGATTCCCCTGAGTCAAGCTGGGGCCTTCTTGGAATAAGCAATAATGAAAGGGCCATCTGGTTCCTCCCAGAATGCAAATGAACATTCAGACTCCCACTACCTATGGAGAAGGCACAGGAAAAACACACATAATGGCATATAGTTTGTGCAAAGATAAATTCCATGCATGTCTGTGTCAGTGGTTGGGGGAGAAATGAAGAGGCGGCCTTCCTAAGTCAGAGTTTCTGTTGAACCCAAATACTGTATGGTGATCCGCAGGATCTGGAGCTCAAGCAAAACATTCCTTTTCTTTAAACCAGTCTTTCTTAATCTGATGTCTTCCAGGTGTGCTCCGTTACATTCATAGATGATTTCTGCAGGAACTTGTCCATCAAAAGAAAAAGAAAAAAAAAACATGGTCCTCTCCAAGATCTCAGATGATGGACCTCTGCCACCTCTGTTCTTTTTAAGTGAATTTTTTTAGGATTGGGACTCAGACTTTCTATATGTGTTCCATGGCTGAGCATGCCTTTCTCCAAACTTCCATTGCACAATATTCCCTCTCTGTCTTCCCCAATCTGCTTACCCTCCAGATTGTTGGTTTAGAATCCACAGGACATCAGAGAATATATAATACTGCTGAGGCTCAGCGCAGGGCAATCGTTTGGCTAGGAGACATTTACAAAAAGAGAGTTGCACTCAAGCAGTCTGCGTAACTTAGTCCCTTTCAGTCTATTGCATTGCATTGCAAGCCCTATAATCTAGACATGCTAGCTATGAATGGTGGGATTTGTAGTCCAGCACATTTGGAGAGTTGAGGTTGGAGAAGGTTGCTTTCACTGCGATAATTCCTGAAGCTTTTAATTTTTTTAAAGACGGAAAATCTCTTCATGGTCTTTTGAAGATAAACTAAGTAAGATGTCAGAGCAGAGATCACACAGCAATTATAATGGCATAAAACATATATTTAACTCTTCTTACTTGTGCTCAGTTATGTCCTTTGCTGTCCCAAACTTTTATAGAGAGACTACCCCAATTATCCGTTTCTAACTGATAAGATGGATCTAAGAAGTAAAGTAACATATTTATTTATTATTTAAATTTATATGACCGCCCATCTCCCCCAACGGGGGACTCTGGGCGGTTTACAATAAAATCAAGTTTAAAATACAAATATAAAATTACAATTTATTAACATAATATAAATAAATATAAAATCCAAATTTGGCGACATATGAGGCTAATAAAAGAATGTATCTAAAACAAACAACCCCCCACCCCCCTTTTTTTTGCTCTTGAACACAAACAATAGCTGGATATTAGTTGGAATGAATGCTTTGTGATGCATTCACTTATAGAGGGATTAAAACATAGGATTCCTATAATAGGAGTCCTCTTGACCTGATGGGAGTCTTCTTGACTATGATGTTTAAGAAGTAGACTTCAGTTTTGCAGTGAATCAAGAGGTGTTTAGCCTAAACAGGCTCAACCATTAGGAAAAATGAGGCAGTTGACTCAGGCAGCCGGCTCCATAAGAATGGGAGGAGAGACATGTATGTCAAGGGCCTTGCCCTGTCCCCCTAAGCCAGGGGTCAGCAAACTTTTTTATGCCAGGAGCCATTTTGACATTTATAAAATTTATAATATCACTCGAGGGCCAGGGGGCGGGGTTTGAGGGTGGGAGCCAATCGCATGGAAGGGGGCGGGGTTTGCGGGTGGGAGCCAATTGCGCACACTTAGGGCCTGCTGCCGCGCCTGCCCCCGCCACGCACACCATGCCCGCTGCCGCGCCTGCCCCGCCATGCACACCACGCCCGCTGCCGCGCCTGCCCCGCCACGCACACCATGCCCGCTGCCGCGCCTGCCCCCGCCATGCCTGCCTGGGGAAGAGCCACACTCAAGGGGCCAAAGAGCCGCATGTGGCTCGCAAGCCGCGGTTTGCTGACCCCTGCCCTAAGCTAACTTGGTGCCTTCAGATGTAGTGGTGGATACTTGCACCATTATCAGTACTACAGTAAAAGAAAGATTCAATGGCTAGTCAAATAAGCTTTTATTCTTGGACTAGGAAGGGACACAGTTTTGGTTTTTTTGTGTCAGGAAGCAAAATGTCCTGGTCTAGCTCAACTTTAGGCTGAGCTCACCCTGCTAATACCTGGCAGATGTTGCACCCCACTCCTGAGGAATGGTCAAGCCAGAAGTGGCTCGTACCTCTTTATCACTTATAAAAAATATCATCAAACTCCTCCAAGCCAGCTCTCAAAACTGCTGCAATGCCTCATTCTTGGAGGAGAGGTGAGATTCTCAAGTCCTTTGTGGGGGCTATTGTAATAGTTCCATAATAAGACATTATCTGTGAACTTATTTCTCTCTCTCCTTATCCTCATTTCCCATCAAAGCTGCCCTACTCTCAAGGCTAGGCCAAGGTACTTTTTAAACTAAGGAGGTACCCCCTACCCACCCCAAACCCAACAAACAGTGTTCCCTCTCTACTCACAAACATCTGTGAGGCAGAGGCTCTCATAATCTCTTCTTCTTGACAACAAAAGTGTAAAAACAAAAGATCAAATAATGACCAATTTTGTGCCCTTTAAGGTTGTCCAAACTGCTGCCTGAGACAATGGTTTCCTCTGCCTAATGGCAGGGCTAGCCCTGGGCACTCTGCTTGGCAACAACATTGCAATGGACATTGTGCTTTGCACATTAGGGCTGTTGCATATCATCATCAGCAAGGCCACTGTATGGGGAAAATGTCTTCTCCAATGGAAAAAATAATGGTAGGAAAACCTTGGACAAGTCTGTGATGTAACTTGTAGGTTCCTGCCCATATAAATCTTTGTTTCCCCTACTGAATATCTACTCTTATCCAACCTTTCATGGACATACAGTATTTCTGGATTATCTCTAGTTATCAACCAGAGCAATGGAAAATCCACACACCTAACAAATGAGAGTCAAAACAGTCCTTAGACAACTCTCTGGGCACCACTTGGAATTTCCACAACTCCTCCGTTGCCCTTGACAACCTGCAATTGTTGCCTACCTTTGGACTGATTCAGTTTAATATTGGCAGAGAAAAGCCTGTTTTCAGTTTGGTTCTGGGAAACAGTGTCATGGTTGGGAATCTCTTGCTCCAGTGATGAAATAAGCGATCCACATCTACTGCATGCCTGCATGTTGAAACTGGTGAGCCATTCTAGATGCTCAATTTCAAAAAGGACATTATACAGCAGGAAAAAGGATAGAAAAGGGGCAATAAAACTGGGTTGAAACATCATCATTCTCTCTAAAAGTTACTTTGTGTGAAATGGAGCCACTGGAAAACAAGGGAGAAGTTCTAAATACTCGAGGAACTCTTGGGATATCCCCTTTTAACTGGGAGAACATGATGCTGTCCAGTCACAGCTGGGCTAAAGTCCTGGATTCCTCCAATATTTTCTATACAGTCCACAGTTCAATTTTCGTGGTCTATTAATTCACTGTGATCATACTGTACAACATATTAAGCTATAGGTAACCATAGTTTATTCAATAAACTACAGTGGGCTGGGTTCACACAATATGCTATTCTACAAACAAGATAAACACTTCTCGAATGAATGAATGAATGAATGAATGAATGAATGAATGAATTAAAAAACAAGAATAGGGCCAGGAGATCCAGGTTCAAATCCATACTTAGTCACAGACATCCAGTGAGTGATCTGGGGCAAGTTGCTATCTCTCAGTCAGCCATCCTCACAGAAGTTCTTGTGGGGAAAATTTGGGTCACGGCACACTATCAACTAAGACTTAATCTCCTGAAGAAAATGTGGGATATAAATCAAGTAAGGTAAGTAAGTAAGTAAGTAAGTAAGTAAGTAAGTAAGTAAGTAAAGTCTAATTAGTGGACTGTTTTTATGGATATACTGTATGTCACTGTGTGATCCAGCAAAGTACATAGCTACCAAAGGACAACTGAACGAAAACAAGTTCACAAAATGACTGAGCAGTGGGAACTTTCCTTCCTTCCTTCCTTCCTTCCTTCCTTCCTTCCTTCCTTCCTTCCTTCCTTCCTTCCTTCCTTCCTTCCTTCCTTCCGCTGAGGATGAGCACTCCAGCTCTGGGTTTGTACAGCAAGAAACTACAAAACCCTCAATAAACTAACCAAAGTATATTATGACTATGTTTTTAGAACACACTTACTATACTTACAATTAACCCAGTTTCCTGGGTTCCCATGACACAATGAAGAATAAGCTAAGCATAGAGGCTGAGTTTGGACAACCTATTGAACTAGATGTATTTTAGCCTAGCATATTGTGCAATCTTGGTCTATGAGATCTGCCTCTATACTTCGACTTAATGGCATGACTGGTCATCCAAGTCCTCCAAAGAACATCAGAAAAATATATCATGGTAAGAAGACCAGAGGATTGGCAGGCTGACCAGAGATGTGTCTTGTTGCCCATCACTTACATGCCAATGGACCTCTTCTTTTTATCAAGGGCTATATTCTTTCTGGGGTTGAATTGTATGCAGGATTAAAGCAGTGGGGCCAGAGTCCCAAGTGGATGAAGACCCTTCTCTGCCTCTTTCTGATGTCCTATTTCTTCTTTCCCAGTTGGAGGGACAGATAACTCTTAAGAGGTCTGAACTGATGGGGTCCTCGGCCAGAGAGTGCCCATCCCTATATTATAAGCATTAGCCCCAGTTTAGCATTAACAATATCATCCATTGTGTGTACAGTATATGTACATGTGTGTGTATGTATGTGTGTATGTGGGAGCAAGGCACTCAATAATCAGGCTCCATCATCTTTCCAACTGTGCTCACCATCAGTGCTCTGTTTCCTTTCCACTGAAATTCTGGCAGGCTGAGTTACAGCTTTGAAAGGCACCATTGAGGCTGCATTACCACTTGGCCACCTGAATGCTCTGTCAGCTGATCCCCAAAGGCCAATCTCTGTGAATCAGACCCTGGTAAAGCTGAGATGCCACATTTGGTCTTCATTCTGTCTTAAGCGCCTTACTCTCTTTTCCCGATTGCTTTCTTCCCAGCCCTTACCTGGAAATGCCGGGAACTGAACCTTGGTCCTTCTGAATGTCAAGAAGATGCCCTACCACTGAGCTACAGCCCTTTCCCACACAAGGATGCTTAGAATTGCCTGTAGAACCCATGGCAGTGCCACTGGGCAGAAACTGGCCTTAGTCTGGTTTATATTTGCAGCAGAGATGCAGCCTGTATTCCTTTCTGGGAAATTTCCATTCTCCAAGTGGTCACTGACGTCTAGCTCCCCTCCCCTCCCCTCCCCTCCTCCTTACCTTGCTGCAGTCAACTCCAAATGTCAGCCTTCTGCTAGATGCAGCAATTAACTTTTCCTAGGACAGAAAGGCGGAAGAGGTTGCAGCTTTGGCATTGGGGGTGGGGCAACGAATGCACAGGAAACATTGCAAGAAGAGAGAAGAGACAGAAGGTGTGAATTGAGTCCCTGGGGCAGTGTAGTACAAGAAGGGGAGACACCTGCTCAGTTCAGCAACTGTTATCTTTGACAACTATATTTCAGAGTGCAGGCAGGTCACAAACAAATCAAAGGTACAGAATGGAAAGTGCCCCAGAATAGGGGTGATCAGATCCTAGGCTTGTAACATCAGCTTATTTTTAGTTAGAAGCTCAAGATCCATCAACCACTGCTTGAGGAGTGCTTCCAAACACTCCATGTACAAAAACCACTGGACTGTCAGAAGAATCTTTCTGTAACATCAGTAATGATGTTCCACTGCCCCTGAAACTAGCAGGCTAGTTTATGGAATTTAGGGTCAGCCCCACTGCTCTTTCCCCCCACCTCTTGCTGCTGCCTCTAAGCATCTGCCACCAGAGAAGATGTCCTTTGCCTGATGGTAGGGCTGGCTTTGCTAGTGCAACAATCGTAGACTCAAAACGAAACAATACTAAGCCCGGGATATTTTCTTCCTTTTGGGTTCAGTTTGGTTTGGTACTGAAAGAGAAGGGCGTTCCTCTCAAAAATCTACCTCTGTTTCTTTGAGTGTTTTCCATTCTGAGAATCAGAAATCCTTGCTGATTTACAAAAGTCATCAAATATATGAAAATTGACCTAAATCTACTTTTTGCCCATCCTTTGCAAAAGAGGCCAGCAGGGGCATCCATGGGGTTGGTAGTGGTGTTAAATGTCAAGATAGCATCTGTGACTGCACAATCAAAGCCGCGCTTATGTGTGTTGTATGTGTGACAAGCTGAACCAGCTTGATTGATTGATAACTGGCAAATAGAGGGAGAAAAAGTGGAGGCAGTGACAGACTTTGTATTTCTAGGCGCAAAGATTACTGCAGACGCTGACTGCAGCCAGGAAATCAGAAGACGTCTACTTCTTGGGAGGAGAGCAATGGCAAATCTTGATAAAATAGTTAAGAGCAGAGACATCACACTGACAACAAAGGTCCACATAGTTAAAGCAATGGTATTCCCTGTAGTAACCTATGGCTGCGAGAGCTGGACCATAAGGAAGGCTGAGTGAAGGAAGATAGATGCTTTTGAACTGTGGTGTTGGAGGAAAATTCTGAGAGTGCCTTGGACTGCAAGAAGATCAAACCAGTCCATACTCCAGGAAATCAAGCCAGACTGCTCACTTGAGGGAATGATATTAAAGGCAAAACTGAAGTACTTTGGCCACATAATGAGAAGACAGGATACCCTGGAGAAGATGCTGATGCTGGGGAAAGTGGAAGGCAAAAGGAAGAGGGGCCGACCAAGGGCAAGATGGATGGACGATATTCTGGAGGTGACGGACTCGACCATGGGGGAGCTGGGGATGGTGACGGCCGACAGGAAGCTCTGGCGTGGGCTGGTCCATGAAGTCACAAAGAGTCAGAAGCGACTGAACGAATAAACAACAACAACATGTGTGACACATGTAGAAAAGGGGTTGCTGTTTGATCACGTGGACGTGGCTGTTAGCTTGCCTTTTAGGTGCTCCCCCCCACCCCGTGCTTCTAGAGGGAGGGCAAAGGCCTGAATGTAAACACGGTGTCAGGGCAAAACCTATATATCCATTCCTACAGATGTTACTACTATGAGTGAAAAAAGTCATTAGCATGGAAATCCCTTCAATTAAGTAGAAGTCCCCAAACGTACAGGACATTGTGGTCATCTTGCAATATCAGAATCAATCTGCTGGTTTGGAAGCACAGAATGCTCAAAATAAAGCAATCTTCCTGTCTAAAACAGTGATGGCCCAAAAGCACTGGGAAAAGTTTGTTTTTTTACATATGCAAATCAGATATCAAGAAACACTGGAGATTCAGTCAATTTCACGATAACCACCAAATATTCTTTTCGAAGCCACTTTTCTCATCAAAACCCCTTTCCTCGGTAGTGATTTATAGTGTCTTTTAGTATTATCCAATCATTGCTGTGCCAATATAACAGTCATGGAGATAGGCTTTGTATCATCACACAGAGGGTTCAGTAACACTAGAAGATGCTATAAATCATTTGTGAACAATTGGCCATATTGTTCCTTGTTTTCTCCATCTTTTTCTCTTCTGTTTCAAAGGTGCTTGACTCCCTTCAACGTTTCTAATGAAACTTCTAACGTTAAGGCTCTTTCCTTATGCCTGATCAACTTTCATTACAAAAAAAAAGAAAGAAAAAGAAATTCCCTTGGATTCCTTTTTATAAATGTGCATGCACCACATTCCTGCTTTTCTAAAAGAAAACAGAGCAACCAACCCCTGGTGTATCAGCCCATTCAGACAAAGCTTGCTTTGATTCTGCCTCATGTTTCTCATTCATGCTTTCACCCCATTCACTCCTCCTGTTTCTCTCTGCATCATGTTCTCCATTCATTTGTTTTGGGATTTGTTCACCGCCCCCCCCCTCTTCCCCTGCCCTACCCACATACCCACAGGAACAGTCAGGATAAACTGATAAATGTTCATGTGTAGGAATTTGAACAGACCTCAGATATAAAATTGGAGATGGGAAACGAAGAAAAGGTTTGGGCTTTTCTTTACCCCCCCTCCCATCCCCTGGAACAGCATGGATGAGCTGAGAAATGTCCCTCTCCTCAAATTACATGGTGCTGAGGTTAAGGGGAGCAGCATCTATGAAAAAAGGGCGACGGGCGAGGTACATAAACAGCGAGGAGGGTTGGGTGTGTGAGAATGGAGAGGCCAGGCACACTTCTAGCAGCCAGAAAACGTGACCAACATCTATGTCGATGCAGCGAGAGCTGGAGGCAGAGAGTGGAACCACACGTGGGAGCTAAAAATAAAGCCTCTCAGCCCCCGCTCCCATTGGCTGGGGGGCACAGAGAGCTAAAAATACTCTGCATACCATAACAGCGGCTGCTCCTGTCTCTGTAGGCTGACCTGTGCGGGCCCTTGCTGAGTTCCCTGCAACTTTGAACAGAGCTGCAGAAGGACTTTCAGCCAATGTCCTTCGGTTACCTTGTACCAGACATCTTTATCTGCCTCATCCATCCTATTATTTTGTTGTAAACCGCCCAGAGTTCCCCGTCGGGGGAGATGGGCGGTTATATAAATTAAATAAATAAATAAATAAATAAATAAATAAATTTCTAACCATCCCCTTCTTAGAATTAGACCTAAGAATTCATTTCATAAGTGAGACAAGGGCTGGGTTCACGTCGTAGGTCTTAACTGCAGGACTGAGTTAAGCCAGTTTCTGGGATCCCACCACATGCTGAATCGAACTAAGCCAAAGGCCTGGTTTTGCAGAAAAAGCAAACAAATAAACAAACCAATGTTAAAAGTAATCCAGCATAGGATGTTGTGCTGCCACAGTTGATACTTCTTTAACGGATCTGGTTAAACGTGTACAAACAAAGCCCCAGAAGATCTAGTGGGCAAAGCATTGGGCCTGTTGGTTTAAACTTACAAGAATAGGGGGACCAACCATTATATGCCCACCTATAAAACCATAGAGTTGGGTTTTTAAGGGACCTAAGAAGTCATCAAGTCCAACCCCCTGCACACTGCAGGATTCACTCCACCATCCCCGATAGACGACTATTCAGCCTATGTTTGAAAACCTCCAGTGGAGGGGAAGAAGCCATTCCCCTCCACTGCTTGACAGCTCTTACTGTCAAGAAGTTCTTTCTAATGTCTAATCTGTATCTACAGCCTTGAAGTTTCATCCCATTGGTTCTAGTCTTACCCTCAGGAGCAAGTGAGAAGAAGTGATTCAGATATTTGAAGACAGCTATCATGTCCCCGCTCAGCCTTCTCTTCTGCAAGCTAAACGTACCTAGGTCTTTTAACTGTTTCTTGTAGGACTTGGTTTCTAGTCCTCAGCAAACTTTAGAAGACCTATTGTTGCAACCTACTACTTCTTCAGTAGTTAATACAGTAAAATATGCACTCTACATGGAGCTGCCCTTGAAGAGTATCCGGAAGCTTCAGCTGGTGCAAAATGCAGCGGCGCAGGCAGTTATGTGTGCTCCTAGAACAGCACACGTTACACCTCTGCTCCGTGAGCTGCATTGGTTGCCAGTCTGCTTCTAGGTCCATTTCAAGGTGCTGTTTTTGACCTTTAAAGCCCTCCATGGCATGGGGCTGAGTAATTTGAAGGACCGCCTCTTCCCAATTATATCTGCCCACCCCTTCAGATCCGGCAGAAGAGGCATGCTACGGGTCCCGTCTGCTAGGCAGCTACACTTGGCAGGTGCCAGGAGGTGGGCCTTCTCTGCTGTGGTGCCCGCCTTATGGAACATCCTCCCCCCGAAATGAGGCTGGCTCTATCCCTGTTATTAATATATTTTATTGAATTTTAAATATACATAGATAAAAGGTTGAAAAGGAAAAAGAAATAGAAATACAAATCAAAGAAAGAAAGAAAAAGGTGTAGTAAAGTAACTAGAAAAAGAGAAAGATGAAACATAGAAATTAGAACTTCCGATTTATCTCTGGTCATAGTGATTTAAAAAGTAGTCTCTTACATGCTAGGTCTATATACAACATTGTAAAACATTTCCTGTCTAATATATCAATTTATATATATTTTAATCTTCAAAACCCCATATAAGCTTTACCCCTCTGGCTCTATCCCTGTTGATTTTCCGGAAGTCCCTCAAAATCTGGTTGTGCCATCAGGCCTGGGGGCCCCAGGGGACCGGTGAGGTTCTGAGGTGGCTCCACAACATCTGCTCTCCTCTCTTAGCCTTTGTGATTTTTAAAATTTATTAATAATTGTTTTTATATGTTAATTGTTTTATAGTCTTCTTGTACGCTGCCCAGAGTCACATTTTTGTGGGATGGGCAGCCATATAAATTTGATAAACAAACAAACAAACAATATATCTCTGCTATACTGTATCTGTTGACACTCCATCATTTCATGTAACAAAATAACTGGTTGCTGACATGACTCTAACATCAGTCACAGCTTTTCCTCTCCCACTTTGCCCACCAGCCTCGGATTTATTATTTTGCAAACCTTTATTTGGCCTAATAAAGGTATTGCTCAGAGCAGCAGTCCCTAACCTTTTTGGCACCAGGGACCGGTTGTGGAAGAAAATTTTTCCACGGACCGTGGGGGAGGGATTTGCAGGCGGGAGCCAATCGCGTGCACCTGGGGGGTTGGAGGCGGGAGCCAATCGCGTGCACTGGGGAGGGTTGCAGGCAGGAGCCAATCGCGCGCACTGGGGGTGGAGTTTGCCGGTGGGAGCCAATTGCGTGCACCTGGGGGTGGGGTTTGCAGGCGGGAGCCAATCGCGCGCACCAGGGGCAGGGTAATTGCGTGCACCGGGGGGGGGGGGTTTGCAGGCGGGAGCCCCGCAGCCCACTTCCACAGGTTGGGGACCCCTGGCTCAGAGTATCCAGTCTAGGGTGGCCAGGGATGCCAACAGGACAGGGAGCTCCTGTACATTTAATGGCTGTGCAGAAGAGGGAATTCCAGTGGATGGATTATTTTAAACAAAAGTGTAGAAGCCCCTACCTTCTATTTTATGTCTGGCTAATAATGACATTATTTGGGGTTCAAATCTCATTCTGCTCTGGTGCTTTTATGGGATGGGTATTTAATCATTAACTCTGAATGTAACTTACCCCATAACATTGCTGTGAAGATAAAGTAATGGAAAGGAGAACCACATCCCTTGGAGAAGGAGGAGGCTATAAAAGCCTCTGTGAGGCTTGTGATTTCTGTGGTAATCTGCTGAGTAAGGATTTAAATTGGATATTCATAGTCCAATCTTACTGCATAGGGCCAAGGAAGGATTCCTAACTGGGGCCAATCAAATTAAGTTTGATTGAAACTATAAATGAGGGTCTGCCATCTACATCCTGAGTGTGTGTCAACACACTGCATGTAGTACTTCCCAGTTGGTGGGATGTGGGCAACAGCATTTGGCTTGCAACATAGTCTCTAGATTAAAGAACCTTGCCAGGCACCCTGTTTCCAGAGGATACTGACAGGTTGCACAAGTCTCAGAGGAGGGCAACAAAGATGATGTAGAGACTTGAGAACATGCCCCATGAGGACAGGTGAAAGGAACTTGGGATGTCCTGTCTGAAGAAAAGACTGAGGGACAACATGATAGCCATGTTCTGGTAGATAAAGGGAAACTACAGGGAAGTTAGTCATGAATTCTTTTCCATGGCCACAGAAACTAGGACCAGAAAGAATGGGTATAAGTTGCAGCAACTTAGATTTCATTTCAGTATAAGGAAAACCTTCCTGATGCTTAGATCTATACAAGAGTGGAACAATTTATCTATGGAGGTTGTGGGTTCTACACCTCTGGCGGTTTTTAAGAAGGGGCAGGACAGCCATTTTTCATGCATGTTTTAAAATTAATGGTTTTCCTGTGTACTACACATGGCTGGAGTAGATTCTTGTGGTCCCTTCCAACTCTACAACTTTATGATTCCATGCAGAGGATACTGTGAGTATGCTTGGGGTAAACGGAGCTTTGGTTGCGCTTGAGGCATACTGACCAAAATGTGCCCAAACTGCTTGGTACTGTCCTTATTAGCAGTACGGAATGCTGCACATGGCATGGCTATGATTCAGCTTGGTAACTTAGTCTACACATTCTTATATTACTAGAAAGAATTATGGGAAATGTATTGTTGAAGGCTTTCACGGCCGGAGTTCAATGGCTGTTGTGGGTCTTCCGGGCTGTGTGGCCATGTTCTGGAAGTTGTGGTTCCTAACGTTTTGCCAGCATCTGTGGCCAGCATCTTCAGAGGGCAGGAGCACAGATAGAAGCAAAATCTCTGTGAAAATCTCAGAGATTTTGCTTCTATCTGTGCTCCTGCCCTCTGAAGATGCTGGCCACAGATGCTGGCGAAACGTTAGGAATCACAACTTCCAGAACACGGCCACACAGCCCGGAAGACCCACAACAGCCAATTATGGGAAAGCCTTAATCGACCAAAGGGTCAATGATGGGTGGACCCATCCAGAGGAGGCCATGGTAAATGGAAGACTGTGACTTGGGTTGTAAGAGGAGTAAGTGGTAAAGATCATGAGTTAACTAACAAAAGAAAAAATAGATATGTTGTGTGTCTGTGAAACTAAGACAAAGGGAAAGGATTTAGTAGATCTGAACTGTGATCTAATCTTGTAGAGTGGAGTTGATGTAGGGAAGTGAGTATATAGCTTTAATTATGAATGAAAGGGCTAAACTTTGGAAAGTATGAATTGGTTTCATCTAGAAGATTGTTGTGGAACATATGAAAGGAAGAACTCATAAGTTGACCTTAGTGGCATGTGAATGGAAAATGGTGATAATGGAAGAACCAGGGATAAGTTTTGAGTAAACGTTTTGAATCAAAATGATCTAGGGGAAAAAGTTACCCTGTTATGCCACATGAATGAATTGGTGGAAATGAAATGAGAGTATAGAAAAACTGATCAGTCCATTCAGAGAATAAATGAGAATGCTGGTTTGTAAGTATTGCTTAGAAAAAAAACTGTTTTGAATACATGATTTAAGCATAAATCTATTTAGGCATATACATGAAAATGGAATGACTCAAAAAACATAATTTACTCATGGTTTATGATGATATTTTTAGACAATTAATGAAGGATATAGGAGTTATAAGAGGTTCTGAATGTGGAACAAACCAATTTTTGGTGGTGCCAAGAGTGGATCTAGGGGGAAAATGAACATGGAAGAAAAGGAAACGAAAGAAATGAGAGTGAAAGTAAATGATTGCATGATGAGAAAGTATGAGGCCCATATGGAAAAATATTAGATTTATTGCCAAACAGGAGTGGAAAGTGCATATAAGGAAAGAAGCTGCAGAAGCTGCTTTGAATAAGGTGATAAGAATTATCTTTCAGAGTGCCACAGAAGTGTGTGAAGTTCTGCTAATAGCAAGTATGAAAAATAATGCTTGGGGGAATAATTAAGTGAAAGAGCCTGTGGGTGAGGGGAAAAATGCACAGAAGAAAATATTTGCTGCAAAAATGTGTAGAGAGCAAAAATACAGTTGCAAAGAGGTATAAAATAAAGAGATATAAAAATACTGTTTTCAAAGAGAGCCAGGAACCCATTCAGATTTACAGAGACAGAGAAATACTGAGTGATTTGGATAGAAATTTAATAAAAGTTTTGGAAGTGGGCAAAAAGAGCTAAAAAGGGAGACTTCTGCAATGTGGATGGAATTAAAAATAAAAATGATATAAGTGGGGATGAAACTGAAGAGAGGGAATACTGGAAGGAATATTGTAGAGATTGGTATGAAAAAGATAGTGATATGTTGATGAGCGGAATTGAAATGAATACTACAAATGCCCAAGAAAACATTGGTGAAAAAATACTCATAATTTTGTGAGCATGTTGAAAAATGGTAAGGCTGCAGGTATAGCTGGTGTAACTAGAGAAATATTAAAATAAGTTTGCTTACAACATGACTGTGTATCTTCTTAATGTTTGTATGGAGACTGTATCTGACAGTTGGAAGATTGCCATTATTGACCTCCTGTACAAGCAGAAATGTAGAAAGAATATATGCACAAAACACAGGGAGATTAATTTGTTATGTCTGCCTGGGGAAGCGTTAGGCAGAATCCTGACTGAAAGGTTACAAGAGGTGACAATGAACAAAATTTGAGAAGTGTAGTGTGGCTTTGTGCTGGGCAGGGGGTATGCAGACTAGATTGTTGCTCTTCAGCAGATTGTTGAGAAATATATGAAGGTGAGAAAGCATTGTTATGTTTGTGGTTCTAGAGGAAGTATATGATGAATAGGCTTGAATTATGACATGTTTTGCATACCTATACAGTTGAAGTTTAATTGCTGGATATGATAACAGTGGCGTGTGAGAATAACTGGAATGCTTAGTGAATGATTCAACATTGAGCAGAGAGTAATAGTGTGATGTGTGATGTCTCTTTGGTTGTTTAAGTTGTTTAGTGCATTTATAGAGAAATATATAAGGAATGCTCATGAGGATATTAGAATTGTCTTTGTTGGGAATGTGAATATATGAGTATTTTTGTACGCAGATGATGCCCTGTGGTTGGCCGAGAACCCAAATTATTTGCAGTGAATGTTAGCTAGAGATTGTATAATGCAGGAGTATAAATCTGAAAATCAATTCATCAAAGATCAAGGAAAATGGAGTAGATGCTTGCAGGTTATATATAAATGGTGAAAAACTAGAGGTGGTAGAGGAATTTGTGTGCCTGGATAGAGTATTTACTAAAGATGGGAAAATGGATAGAGAAATTTTAAGACATATAAATACTAGTGAGTAGATTGTGATCTGTTGTAAGGAACAAATGTTTATTTTAAAAAAAGTGAAAATGGCTGTGTATAACAGCATCTACCCATCTGTACCCAGAGTTGGGTCTGCCAAGAGAAACATAAAAGTAAGTTGAGTGCAGTGCAGATGGGTTACTTAAGAAGTATATTTGTCAAAACAATAAAAGATAGGATCAAGGATGAATGGATGATAAATGAATGTGGATTAAAACAAGAATGTGACCAGTACCCAGTTAGTACATTGAGGTGATTTGGTCATATAGAGAGAATGAGGATTAAATTACAAAACAGTTATATGAAAGAAGAGTGAATGGGTTGAGAGGAAGGGGGAGACAGAGAAGGTCATGTTTAGATGGAACAGAAGGTTATGGAGCAAAAATCAATGCATGAAATGGGTTATGAATGTAGTAGAAGAAAGGATAGTTTACAAAGACAGAAAGCTATGGAAAAATATAGTGAACGGTGTACAGCAGGTGTGAACTAGATTTAGCTATATATTCCTATTCTTTTTCTTATCACATATCTTTATATATTTATTTTTTGGCTACTTTGTCTTACTTTTTTTTGTGCTTTGCATAATGTTGCTTACTTGCAAGGAAATAGCAGTGCCACTTTGAGGGCCAGAAAGCACCTTCAGTACTACCTATGCTTTTTTTAAAAAAAAATCCAGAGACTCATAGGTAGAAACAAATGCAAGTTTATGATTTTCACTGTCCAATTTCATTAGCGCACCCATGTGTACCTACTCAACGCACAGTCTAGTTGGCCAGGAAAGATGAGTTCCAGAAAGCCTGAGGTGGGAGACCCAATTGTATATGAATCTTGTTCTATGTGATGGTGCCAAGGGGTTACAGTTTCCATATATTTTTATATCTTCCAACGAGACTTGATTAGTCCATCAAATTTTGGCCCAATCCATCTTGGCACTTTTCTTACACCTCCTGGTATTTTTCCACCAGAGTGGCATTAAACAATTAAGTTCACACGGGAACAATCTGTTGTTTTGGGAACAATCTTTTGTTCTGAAAACCTTATCTTTCATGCCGTGTTATGTTATGTTTTCTTTGGAGTCATCGTTCTCCACATGCTGCGTAAACTGAATTTTTCCTCAGCAAACCTTTCTGCCTTTTTGGTTGCCTTTGAAAAGGCACAAATGTTTCATCTTTCATATAACTCCATTCTCACAAATCTGTGACATATATTACACATTACCATTACATCATGGCATTAGATAATGATTGACATTATATGTTAGTGACAGCATATAGGCATTAACATACTGATACACCGTTCACTACTTAATGTGGCTATATATGGTTAACATATATTAAAAGTCTGATGGATATGTATATATGCTAGGAGAGGAAGCAGTGCTGTTAAAGAAGAACCCTGTCCCTCTAACACACAGCTTTCCAAACTTTTCATGTTGGTGACACACTTTAGACATGCATCATTTTGCGAAACACTCTTACAGCAGGACATCATTTTGCGACACACTCTTACAGCAGGGCAAAAGGCAGACATTAGGACCTGTGTGGAATCACAGCAGGTTTGGAGGCAGCCAGGCACAAGGCAGGCACTAGGAACTGCGTGGAATCCTGGCAGGTTTGGAGGCAGCAGCAGCCGGGACACACTCAGACACTGCAGCCGACACACTAACGTGTCCCGACACACAGTTTGGTAAGCTCTGCTGTAACACATTTACTGCTACGATTTCATTCTCCCCACCAATATTTTTGTTATAGCAATGTAGACATCCATACAGTAAAGGATAAAAACAATTATGCCTGCTTAACTTAAAATTTAGGGATAAATTCTGATAATTTAGTATATAGGCTTATTATCTAACAAGCTAGCAATCTGGTCACCAACTGACAAACAGAAGCAGGTCTCTCATGCTCCCTTACCTTTAACAGCAACTGATCTTCAACAGGTGAAGGACTTTGTTTTTCCTTAGTTTTCCAGACTGGAGCTAAGTGTTGCCACTTGCTCATGTGTACAGAGCAGGGTTTAAGAACAATGGTTTAAAGGTTGGGCAATCTTGTTGCTAGTACATATTTCTGTTGGCATTATCACAGCCAGATAGGTGGAATTCCAATTTGCGAAATCCAAAAGACCCCTCAAGATCAGTAGGCCATACTGGGAACTGTGGCAGCAATCAGGTGAAATTAATCTAGAATTCCTATAATCCCCAGCCACCATGACTGATTGAGGCAGATTATGGAGTTTGTATTTCATCTCCTCTGTGGGAAGGGACAAAATGGGACCATCAAGAGGCAGCTGAACTACAACTGCCAGCATCCCACATCCCACATACTGTTATACAGTATATTGGGTTATAGCAGCATTTCTCAACCTTGGCATGGTTTGGTTGGCAAAGTTTAAGATATGTGGACTTCAACTCCCAGAATTCCCCAGCCAGCATGCTGGCTGGGGAATTCTGGGAGTTGAAGTCCACATATCTTAAAGTTGCCAAGGTTGAGAAACACTGGATTATGTAGCTTAGCATCAAATGGAAAGCTCCTTGTATCCCACTTCTTTTTTATTGGGACTATTACTCGAAGTATATATTGAGTAAAATAATTTTATAATATTATAAGTAAAATTAAGCAAAATAAATGTATGTGATTCCCTCATTGTTTTGCAATGTTTTTGTTTCTCTCTCTGTAAATATAAATATGTCTGTAGCACCCACAGCATCCTGCATTCTCTAGGATTCTTTGGAGAAAGCCATAACTATTTTAACAATTTAAATTTAGTATGGATGTGATGGCTTTATATCCCTTCAGCACAATCTTACAATACTTTATGGACATGAGCTCGGCAGAGGCTGGAGGACGGCATGAGAAAGCTCAGCATAGGCTAAACGGTCAGAATAATTTCTTACGTCTCAGAGATGGAAATGTGGACTTGTCTGTTTGTTCTACCTTGCTTTTCACACCCAGAATGAGATATAACACATTGTTCTGTTGCATATGGCTGAGGCCCCAGCTTCCCTTCCTGCAGTGCTTGAAATGAGAGAAAAGCTAATTTCCATAGCCACACCAGGATCATTGGGGCTGTCAGAAGACGACTTTGGGGCAGCCAGCAAAGTTATCCCTTAAGCAATGCTTCCTCTCTCCCATGAAACCAGGCTGGCTAGCCATGCTTCAAAGTAACACTTTTTAAATGAGGCACAGTGGAAAGGAGCAGTGATTTATTGGGAACATTGGGTGAATGAACAATTGGAGCACATGTGACCATCAAATGCTGCCCATGTTCTGTTCTAATTCTAATTCAGTGTTTTCTTCAGATTCAACCATTTGCAAGACAAACCGAAGTCAACCTACCCCAAATGGTTGTTTTAAAAATGTATTAATTTATTTGCTGGGGTTGGGGGATTGAGGGTGGCAGTTGTTGAGAGGACACTGTAAACACAGGCTAGATCCACTAATTCAATTTCCTGGATCAGCTCAGTTGGAATGCATTTTAGAGGCCCTAAAATAGTCTCAGAGCAGCCTCTGGTGGCAACAGAGGCAAACTGCAAGTGAAACTTAGAAAAACATGAAATAAATCTTCCCACCCATGCTTCTGACATTTTTTTGCCCATCAGTGCTACTGGAGCTGCTGTTTGAAATGGGTCTGAAATACACCTCGGAGTATTTTGAGCTACAAATTGGCAGGATGTAGTGGTAAAGGTATCCCTCCCATACTTTTACTATTTCTATCTATCTACTTCTACTATCTACTATCTACTTCTTATTTCTATCTACTGATTTCAGTAGCTTTGCTTTACGTACAGACAGTCCTCCTTTAACGACTGCCTCATTTAGCGACTAATCGCAGTTATGATGGTGATGAAAAAGTAACTTTATGACCAATCCTCGCATTTACAACCTTCGCAGGTCTGTAAAGCAAAAGAAAGCGGAAGTGAGATTGTAAGCACAGTTGCGATTTCACTTAGTGAACGCTTTGCTTAACGACTGAGTTGCCAGTCCCAATTGTGGTTGCTAAACAAGGACTACCTGTACTTCCTCTATTCTTCTTGCTGCCTATTTTATAATACAGGGATGGGCTTGTAACATTTTCTTTTCGCTAAATGAGGCAGTCATTAAAGGAGGACTATCTGTATGTAAAGCAAAGAAATCAGTATCCTCACTTTCTCTACTTCTTACATTCCTCCAACCCGCAAGCTCTGTAGTTTACATCTCTGTTCCATCGTAACGCTGTCTTTTTCATTCCCTTCTATCCTCGTCCTGTGCTCTTTTCTCTGACCTTCGGCAACCTCTCCCCTGGTGGCTCTGCTGCTGGGCTTGGCCACCGGGATGCTTGGTTTATTGCTGGTGCTGCTTGACACTTTGTTTTATTTATTTTATCCAGTTCACACATCTGCCCATCTCGCCCAAGTGACTCAGAGGGCAAACAGAGGTAAAAACATCAGTATGGTCGTAAAAATGACAATTCACAACAAAAATGAAAAAGAACGGCAGCTGAGAATAACCATCATGCTTGGGAGAGCAGCCAAGTCATAAGGACCTTCCGAAAGACTGGCGGGGCCGGAGTCAGCCTAATTGGGGGGGGGGGGGGAATGGTGGCGTTGCCTTCTAGGCTGTATGTGGCTTCCTCCGCTTCAAACTTGCTACTCCCGCTTGGGGCGGGGGGCGGGGCTTATTTATTGGGGGAGGGATTTATTTATTCAATTCATATAGCTGCCCGTCTCACGTAAGTGACCCTGGAAGGCTTACAAAATTAAAAGCCACAACAACATGTAATAAACAGCATACAAATAAACCATGAAACCAGATGGCAAACCAGATTTAAAAAGCGTAATCGGCAGCATTTACAATCCATACAGTACATCACGAGCAGCGCAACCGTCTCCCAGGCTCCACCCCACCACCAGATCCCCACGCACGGTGGGGTGGCTCTCTGCTCAGGACGCTCCTTCCAAATCTTTATCCGGAGTTCTTCTTTGGCCAGGCTGGGGCCCTTCCCTGCCAGCTTCCTGGCAGTCTTCACCGATACGCCCATGCCAACTCTCTTCTGGACATCCCGAAGCCCTTCCTCATGGGCTGCCCTTGCTTGGCATTCACTCCCTCGCGCCCTGGGTTGGCTGGTGTTGGTGCCTGAGCCTGGCTCTGCCGCTGGACCCCGACTTCCACTGGCAGATTAGGCCCCTGGGCCAATCCTGCTCTAATCGACAGTGCCTGGATTCTTCACAACTGGGTTGCCCTCGTCCTTCTCCTTCTCCTTCTCCACCAGGTAGCTGCTAAAGCCATTGGTGGCCATTCCGACTCACGACTGCACTGGTGGCTTGGCTGCCGTCTTTTGCAGTGCTGCTCGCCCCACCACTGTCTGTCATTCCTTGCCCTCTTGCCTGCCTCCACCTTACCCAAAAGATAAGTGTGGTGCCCTGAAGGTGGTGAAGGAAGGGCACGGTGGCCTTTGCTGGCTTGTGGCTATCCTCTCACACCGGTATTGTTTGGGGCCAACTCACCAATGGGTAGGTAACCTTTGAACTCAGAAACGAGGAAAGGCTCTTAGTACTGAACACGTTGGTTGCATTCCCTGTAACAACAATTCTCTAAGGTAGAACGGTATTCTCATTCCTCCCTGCAATATGACTAGAGTCAGCAGAAGGTAGATCAGAGTTGATTTTCACAGTCCTAATATCTATGGCTGGAGTTACGGGTGAATGTTGCAGAGAGGAAGATTTCAGCTATGCCTTTTGAAGGACTCCCTTGCAGTAAGAGTTTTTCAGCCATGGAATGGATGTCCTCGCACTGTTGGGAGACTCTCCTTTTTGCTGGACGTATTTAAATAGGCACTCGATGGACATCCATCAGGAACAAAGAATTAATGTTCCACCTGGAGTTGGACTAAACGACCTTACAGATCCTTTTCACTTTGTGATTCGTACTGCAGACAGAAGGCTGGAGATGTTGTGATTCAGAGCTCATCCACACAGCCTGTTTAGGTGTTTTCCTCCCATCCTTCAATATCATTGTGAAATCTGCTCCCCACAGTATACTGGTGGATAAGGCAACGGGCTAGGAACCAGGAGTCTGTGAGTTCTAGTCCCGCCTTAGGCATGAAGGCCGTCTGGGTGACCTTGGGCCAGTTACTCACACTCAGCCCAACCCACCTCACAGGGTGGTGGTTGTGGGGAAAATAGGAGGAGGAAGGAGTGTTAGGTATGTTTGCCACCTTGCATTATTTATAAAAATAATAAAGGCGGGATAGAAAAAAATAAAATAAAATAAAATAAAATAAAATAAAATAAAATAAAATAAAATAAAATAAAATAAAATAAAATAAAATAAAATAAAATAAAATAAAATAATAAAATAAAATAAAATAAAATAAAATAAAATAAATAAAATAATAAAATAAAATAAAATAAAATAAAATAAAATAAAATAAAGCCAGCTGGGTGACCATGGGCCAGTCACTCTCTCTCAGCCCAACTCACCTCACAGGGTTGTTGTTGTGGGGAAAATAGGAGGAGGGAGGAGTATTAGGTATGTTTGCCACCTTGCATTATTTATAAAAATAATAAAGGCGGGATAGAAAAAAATAAAATAAAATAAAATAATAAAATAAAATAAAATAAAATAAAATAATAAAATAATAAAATAAAATAAAATAAAATAAAATAAAATAAAATAAAATAAAATAAAATAAAGCCAGCTGGGTGACCATGGGCCAGTCACTCTCTCTCAGCCCAACTCACCTCACAGGGTTGCTGTTGTGGGGAAAATAGGAGGAGGGAGGAGTATTAGGTATGTTTGCCACCTTGCATTATTTATAAAAATAATAAAGGCGGGATAGAAAAAAATAAAATAAAATAATAAAATAATAAAATAAAATAAAATAATAAAATAATAAAATAAAATAAAATAAAATAAAATAAAATAAAATAAAATAAAATAAAATAAAATAAAATAAAATAAAATAAAATAAAATAAAATAAAATAAAGCCAGCTGGGTGACCATGGGCCAGTCACTCTCTCTCAGCCCAACTCACCTCACAGGGTTGCTGTTGTGGGGAAAATAGGAGGAAGGAGGAGTATTAGGTATGTTCGCCGCCTTGAGTTATTTATAAAAGTAATAAAGGCGGGATAGAAAACAAACAAACAAACACCCAGGAGGAGGCCAGTAGAACTGCTGCCCCATGGTGGTTAGCTGTTGCAGGTGGTGGGGAGGCCTCCAGCACACAGGGAGGTAGGAGCCATGCAGAGGGGACTGGAAGTGGGACCCCAAAATGCTAGGGAACCCATGTCTTTCAGAGCCATCTGCCTGAATCACTGCCGCAGGCACTTTCCCTTCCCTGCTCTGCACCAGTCCATGTGGTTGTTCTAATTGGGTGCTAATTAGGCATTGCTTCCTAATTACAGCTATGAATGAGTTAGAACATCAGCACTCTGTCTTTCAGCCTCTGCTTGTGGATACTGCTCCAATCTGTTCACAACGGTTTCTCTAATGGGAATATTGACCTCATGGCAAAAGACAAAAGTTGCTGGATGAGGTTCTGCAGCCGAACCAGAAGTGGCCATGGAGGCGCCCAGCACTGTGGATAGATGGGAAGGGACAACCCTCGCAGCAGACCAATGGGAGCTCAGCGTGATGGCAACCCTCCAAAGACCCCTCTGCCCTGAGACCCAGGATGTTTGCATGGGAGGTCTTTTTCTATTTTCCCAAGGAAAACACATCTTTCCTTCCAGATCAGCTGCCTACACTCTGGAAGGACATGTCCTCAACAAACAGTAAGAGGGTGGTCTTAGAGCCAGGGCCAAGTGGCTGTGTGGATGAGCTCTCTGTTTCTTAGGCGCTGCACTATATGAGGTTTACTCTTCCTCCAAATGGCTGTGGGGTATTGGAAAAGACTGCTTTTGGATAGAAACAATACAACAACAGGAAATAGCCACGGATATAAGTGTAAGTCAGGAACATACCCTTTAGATTTCTCTAACAATGGGAGTTTCTATAGAAGTTCCTTTTATCTTCAACCAAAAAGTGTTATGTAGTTCTCAACACACTAATAGGTTGAAAGGGAAGATGATCCTGTCTGGATCTGTACCCAGTGAACAAGACAGGGTGTTCACACAATAAAAGTGTGGTCTGGAAATATTCACTGTGGTTAGAACAAGATTGGCAACGTACTGAAGCTCTGGAACTCAAAAAAGGTAAAAGTTTGGCTGTTGGATGCCAGAAACTTGCCTCTCCTGGGGCTAAAATAATATATATTGCTTCCCCTTGGAATGCATTGTAATTAGAACAAGCCTCATTAGCATAACAATCAGCATGTGGGAAGGCTTCTCAACCATATTAGCACTTGCCCCTGTGGTCTTTCTTATTCCCTTGTCTCCTCTGGCCTACCAAGATGTTTGTCACCAGTGTCATGGCTTAGAATATGGGTGGGGAATGTCAGGTCCGCGGGCCATATAAGGCCCGTGGGGCTCCCGCCTACGGCCCGCAATGCTCCCACCCACAAACCCCTCCCCCTTCCACACGATTGGCTCCTGTCCGCAAACCCTGCCCCCCAGTGCATGCAATTGGCTCCCGCCCACAAACCCCGCCCCCCTGGTCCGTGGAAATCCCGGACACCCTGCCCCCCACCCCCCCGGTCCCCAGTTATAAATATCCAAATGGCCCTTGGCAGAAAAAAGGTTCCCCACCCCTGGCTTAGAATCAAATATGGATTACTCACTCTGGAATAATGATCACCATATGCTTTGAGTGTCACAATCACAAGCATCATTTAGAGGCATTGTTCCAGCCATAAGTGGGCACTGACATGGAGAGGGTGGTGGTGGGGATGTTTGCATACCAGAAGTTTATAACTGCAGGTGGAACCAAAGGGTCCAAAAGGGAAATGGTCAGAGGAGAAAGAAGGAAAAGAGTGTGCAGGCAAAAGTTTTGGAACAGACAAAAGGAAGTTGCTGAACTAAGTATGGTTCACATAGTTAAGCTATGAAACAAGGCCTCAATTTACAGTGATGGTCACCAGCATAGACTGTTTTAAGAGAAGACAAGGTCAGGGTTGATAAAAGGAAGTGCTTCTTTATATAATTCTTCATTAAACAATGGTGTTTCTTGCCATTGCATATAGTGATGGAGGACTAAGCAAAATCATGGTGGATTCTGCTATTGGTGACCACACGTCAGGTTAGCTGGATGCTACCTCTTGAATTACAGACAGCATTCCTTCAATACAAGCCATTAAGGAGCAATGGTGGAAGACGACAATAGGCCTCCTGTCTATCCTTGTAAGCTTCCTAATGCATCTGTGTGAAGGCTAGATGTCTCTTTCGCTGATCCATCATGGCTAAAATTTGGGGAAGACTGATAATGTTCATGCAAAATATACAAAGCTATAAACCTTTATAGAAAAATAGTGGGTTGCAGATGGACCTATTTTGAAATATTCACAAGAACGGGTTCAAAGTGACAAACTCAACTGAATAAAATTGAATGTAAAGGCCACAAGGGCAAATGCTGATATGGTTGAGAAGCCTTCCCATATGCTGACAAAGTCAACTGAACAAAATTGAATGTAAAGAAAGAATAATTAGTGAATCCTCTTCCTTCCTCCCCTTGCCTCCATCCTTCCTCTTCTGCCAAAGAATGGCACTCAAAGTGACTAACACTAAAAAAATTTTAAAATCCTGTATGGGTATGTATGGCAAAAAGCTCAGATCATACGCAGTAATTGTGTTCACAGAAAATGCTTCAGTGTTTAGTGCCAATAGTTGGCTACTATAGAGGGGGAAACATCTTAATTTTGCAATGTATAACTTAGATCAGGGGTCCCCAACTCTTCAGCTCACCAACCCCTTCATGAAGTTTCAGATTGTTCATTGACCCCCAAACTTTTATTATCTTCTTCTTCTTCCTAGCATTTTCCTGCTATTTTCACAGGGTTTGCTTTTCAGATCTTGAACTTTGCCCGATCATCTGCATCCTCAGGGCGTAGCCCATCCATTTGCATGTCCTTATCGATGGTGTCCTGCCATCTCTGTTTTGGTGACCCACATGGCTGTCGGCCATCGATTTTAAGATAGTAAGCTATTTTGGTGACAGTGGAAAGTGCTGCTCTAAGGACATGTCCATACCAATGAAGCCGGTATTAATGACACGCCTAGCTGTTGTCGAATGGTATCATTTGTGATGTGGTCGAGTAGGGAGATGCCTGATATCCAACGGAGCATACGCATTTCCATAACATGGAGACGGCTCTCTACACTCTTTGTTGCTGCCCAACTCGGTGCCATACAATGCCACAGGGCGGACAATCGTCTTATAGATCTTATATTTGAGATGGATTGGCATTTGTTTGTCACAAAGCGCTTTTATTATATGAAAATAATTTAATAAATACAGTACTGCTTTAACTAATAGCACTATGAATAATAATAACAACAACAACAACAACAGAGAGAACTCAAGGCCACTCACTGGCAGCTGATCATTCAACCCTGGGCAACAACTGTCTCGTTGATAGCCACCTCACCTTCAGGATTAGGGACTGGTGTGGAGCTCTACAGAGACCCCAAAAATTAATTGACCCCAATCAGCCTTCCATCATTTATCGACCACCTATTGACCCACAGACATTTCTTGGTCCCTTGGATAGTCCCATCAACCCCTGGGGGTCGATATTGATCACTTTGGGGAGCCCTGCCTTAGATGGTAGTGCTGCTTTATAATTACTTCCTGGAAAAGAAGGAAACACCTGGTTTAAAAGGCAAGATGTTTAAGGGCTTGCAATCCAGCTAGAAGACTTGCATTGAAAATTTCCTTCCATTTTGTTGGAGAACTTTGAAGGATGAAAGGCCCTCATCTCCTGCACTATGTAATTACGATAATCATCACACTCTAAAATGTTTATTTCTACTCATCCCCTCCTTGTCCAAAGTTGTACTTTGCCTAAGGATGACTCAAAAGCTGCAGCCTCAAACAGCTGCACACAGGGCATTAATTCAATAATTTGTCAGTAATGAGGCATCATAAAAATAATGTGTCAGCAATGTGGCAGCGTAAAAGGCATCAGATTCTCACTCTTTCCATACAAGGTCAGAAGAGGTGTCCTCTCTTTTCTGTGTAAAATGCACATCCTCTGTGTACGTGGCGTACTCCCAAGGGTGTTTTGTAGCGTGTACAGATTGTATTGATCTGGGCTGGGTAAAGCTTTGAATCTGAAGGAAAAAAGTGGCCCTGGAGGGCACAGGGGTGCTTGTGTAGTCCCAGTTTGCAACTCCTTAAAGTAGTTGCATCTTTTCCCAGGATTGCGCAGCTGTGATATTTTGGGAAAGAAGAATGTGGTTTAAGGAGCTGTGGGCTCCTGTTCTACCTTTGCACCTCAGAACTGCACAGATCTATGGCTGAGCCAGAAACTCCCAAGAGGCCCCCATCCATGTGACTACCGGTGCTGCTGCTGCTCCAGTCACAAGCACTCTGGGCGGAGCTAGGCAGCCTTTCCCTCCTTGACATATGGTACACGTAGTTAAGCTATGGAACTCAAGGCCTCAACGTACAGCGATGGCCACCAGCACAGACTGTTTTAAGAGAAGACAAGATCAGGGTTGCTAAAAGGAAGTGTTGTGCGGCTGACCAATGGAAATGCCAAAAGTGGCAGCTAGTGGCATCCATCCACTGTTCCTCCTCCTCCTCCTCCTCCATGAAGGAAAAATATTTTAAAACCTCCAGCTGGCCACTGTGCTGACGGGGGTAAGAGCACATGTGGTGCCTTTCAAGCAGATGGGGAGAGCAGAGAGGAAGAAGGATGGTATCAAGCCACCAGAGTGCCTTAGCCACAGGAAGAACAGCAGAAATCTCTGGATCCAGGAGGCAGGAGAAAGGGGGCATTCCTCCCCCCAATGGAATATTGTCTGCCCTGCAGCTTCAGATCAGACACTGCAAAATTGTCTTTGCGACATTTCCTCTGGTGCTCCTGAGCTTCCCAAACTTTATGCGGACACTGCAGTGTTGTGGGGACATATGGAAGCCCTGCAGATCTCAGAGCAGCATAATCCCCGCATATGGAAGAGACTTAACTCTCTTCAGCTGGAGTAGTTTGCGATAGACCAACATGCTGGGAAAGAATTTGGTTTATAGGTAGTCCTCGACTTACGACCACAATTGGGAATGGAACTTCCGTTGCAGTCATTAAGTAAGTTACACCCAATTTTATGACCTTTTTTTGCCACAGTTGTTAAGCGAATCACCGTGGTCATTAAGTGAATCACATGGTCGTTAAGTGAATCCAGCTTCCCCCATTGACTTTGCTTGTCAGAAGCCAGCTGGGAAGGTCACAAATGGCGATCATGTGACCCCGGGACGCTACAACCATTGTAAATACATCCCGGTTCTCAAGCGCCTGAATTTTGAAAGGCAAGATTTTTAAGGGCTTGCAATCCAGCTAGAAGACTTGCATTGAAAATTTCCTTCCATTTTGTTGGAGAACTTTGAAGGACGAAAGGCCCTCATCTCCTGCACTATGTAATTACGATAATCATCACACTCTAAAATGTTTATTTCTACTCATCCCCTCCTTGTCCAAAGTTGTACTTTGCCCAAGTATGACTCAAAAACTGCAGCCTCAAACATCTGCATACATGTCATTAATTCAATAATTTGTCAGAAATGAGGCATCATAAAAATAATGTGTCAGCAATGTGGCACCATAAAATGTGGCATCATGTGACCACAGGGACGCTATGACGGTTGTAAGTGCGAGGACTGGCCATAAGTCACTTTTTTCAGCACTGTCGTAACGTTGAAATGTCGCTAAACGAATGGTCATAAGTTGAGGACTACCTGTACTTTTATTATTGCGCACATCCTGACTTTCTTTACTGTTGTTTTTATGTTTTCTTCACCCCACCTTTCCTTATTTTTGGAGGTTTATTTCTTTGCATCTCTGAGGATAGCATCCCTTCACATGCCGAGGCTGCTAAATGTTGTGTTTCAGGGAGCATCACTGGCCAGTGGGACTAAAGTTTCCCTGGCTGCCCACTTCCTCCTGAGTAAACGCCCTGTAAATTAGGGAAAGCTCTCCTGCTTCCTGGCTTGGCTTGACCAGAAGGGCATGGCTGCAGCAATAATTAACAATGATGGACACGCGGCTGGTGGACACACTTCGTAACGTTGGCAGGGGAAGAGCTGCAGTCATTTATGACAAAAGCCATGTCAGAAATGGTAGGCAATAGAAAGTTTAACCGATCTGTAAGCTTGCTGCAACTTTTCAAGACCTTTAGAATAAGCAACAGCCATAATATGCATTGCCTGTGTCAGCTTTCTTCCAACCTGATGCTGTCCAGATGTATTCGGCTCCCCTAACTCAGCCAATTATATTTGCCTATCAAGTGTGGGGATTATGAAGGTTGGTCCCACATATCTGGAAAGCATCAGGTTGGAGAGGTTGAGCTACTGTTTTGCTTCTCTTTCCTTGGTCTTTCTTTCCCCTCTCTCCTTCTGTCCACTCCGGTACACTCCCTTGCTTTCACGGCCCTATTAAACTACATTTATGGCTCATTGGTGGGGCTGCATGTGACGACAGTAGGAAAAAGAGCCCTACTGGATCAGACTAAAGGTCCCGTAGAAGCCAATTAGATACTGCTGAGAAGCTACAAGACAGGACGTGAGGATATGGCTCTCTTTCACTGTAATTGCTCCCCAGCACCCTGAATCCAGTTACATGTTGTCTCTGGAGTTAAGGCATGGATATATCATTATGACGAATGCCCATCCACAGACAGATCCTCCAAGGAACTATTTTCCATGGGCTTGCTCCCACTTACTGCTGTGATGGAATGTCTCTCTCAAGGGGAAGGTAGTGTTATGGAGATCGCTGGACAAGAAGGAGGGGGCGCTTTCCAGGGGGAGAAGTGCTTCCATGGCACGGAAGGCCTTGGGCACCCATCCAAGAGAATCAGGCCGGGCCCTCCTTAGTGTGCTTGGGGTTTTTTCCCCTGTGAACTGTTCTGGTAGCTTAGTTTGGTAAGATTCTGTGTAAGGTAGAGAATAAAGATCTAGAGCTTATCTCTTGGGGCTCAGCATCGTTCTTCACCTAGCCATGACAACTGATGATGCCTAGCAATGAGTAAATTAAGCATTCCAGTGCCATTATAGTGTGGTAAAACACATGTTTTGCATGCAAACAATCACAGGTTCAATCCCTGGTTTCTGCAAGTGGAGTAAAAAAAACTGCCTAACGTCCAAAAGAACCTCTGCCTGTTAGGGTTTGCCATGTTAGGTTAGGCTCAGCAACAGTCTCTGGCTCAACAGAAAGCATCTTTCTTGGGTAGCTTTGAGGCACGGCTACCATATCAGGCTGCAATACTTTGGATGGCCACAGGTGGCAGCAAGGAGATGCCTAAAACTCCTACCCTTTCCTGCCATCTAGTGGTCACTCACTAGATTTTTGTCAGCCTCAGGTATGGTATGCTACTCTTAGAGGCAGAAGCCTACAAGAAAACAGGACTGGAAGGAAAGGCTCAAGAGAGAATCCAAACTCATGGTTTAAATATCAAGCAGACCTGCCTTTCTAGAGTGCAAATCAATTTTCCTCAATATTCATTTGAACCTATAGGAGGCATCTTCCTTCCTTTATTTTTAGGCTAGCCTTTCCCAAGCCAGGTGTTTTCCAGATATGCTGGAACCATAACTTCCAGTCTTTGACCAAGCTAACTGGGAATGATTGGAGTTGTAGTCCCAATACATCTAGGGGCAACAAATTGTTACCCAGCTTGGAATAAAGTAAGTTTTAGGAAAGGGATGATGGGAAGACTGACAGAGAATGCAGAATTTTGTTTGCAGAACAGCCTATATAATTAACTTCACTATAGAAAACCCTGTAAGAAACACTTCACTTTAAGCTTCAATCCAGGCAGGCAGTCTTGAGCCCATTTTTGTTCAACCCCCATCAGCCCAACCAGCATAAGCAGTAACAAGAGCATGTGGGAATTGTCGGTCTGAAACATCTGGCGATTCTGCGAGGTTTAAAGTTAAAAATGTCCTCAAATTGAAATCAACTCTAGTGACTGTAGGCATTGCAGTTTTCCTGGCAACATTATGCAAGTGGTTTACCATTACCTTCTGTGATGCTTTTTTGACACCTTATTCCTGGGATTTCCTGGTGGTCTCCCATCCAGTATTAATTATGCCCAGTCCTGCTTAGTTTTTCAAAATTAGCCAAAGTCAGCTAAGTGCTGTCACCTAGCTGGGCCCCAGGATGTCTACCCCTGATTCAATCCAAATTGTTCCACTTTTTATGAAAAAAGTGCACACATTTAAAGTATTATATTTTCTCTCATATTTGTCTGTATATACTGCACTTTTATTTTCCTCTGATTTTCCAAATTTTATACCATGATCTCAGATGCCTGATTTCCCCATTGATCTGCTGTGTGATTTAAATCAATATTTCAAATTTACTGCAGCTGTGATCAGCTCCAGGTCCTCTCTAATTATATCACCTGGCCTGCTGGATGCTTCAATCATATTGGTGCATACACATGTGCATTCAAGGGAGTGAGTGGCTAGATGATGATGATCTGGGGGGGGGGGGCAGTTCCTGGCTTGCTCAGCCTCTTATATCACTTTGAAAATATGTATTTCCTATGAGAAAGCAGCTTTGAGCCTAAGAGTCTGCCATAAAAATATGTTCATCTTAAAATGCTACAGCATTCATTATTATTTTCAGGTGACTGGCTGACAGGCCACACTCCTGGAAGGGTATAATTCATACAATCTTTCTATCTCAGTGTCAACACTGAAATATGGCCGCACCTCTCTCTCCCTTCTTTTGAAATCCCACCTTAAAAGCCACCTTTTCCATTTGGATTTTTTCTTAGGGTCCCCTTCGTTCTCATCCTCAACTGTGCTTCAAACAGATGGAAAAATTCATTTCCATGCTTCTCTTTCTCTTTATTTTTCACTGGTTCCCACCCCCATTCTCTACCCATATGGCCTTTTTTAGATGCAGGACGGGGAGTCTACAGCACTCCTGCGCCACAGATGGCATGGCCAGTGTTGAGCGATGGGGGCTGCAACAGATGCCCCACCTCTTTTTTACATGTGCACATACAACACACGTAAGAAACAGGTGCTGTTTCAATTGTGTGGTCATGTCCACCACCTTGACTTTTTTGACCCCACCCCACCCCACAGATGGGTTTACTCCAAATGAGGACTTTGATTTGTTTTATATTCCATCAGTTATGTTGAGGTTCTTCTACTTCTAAACCAAATAAATGTCACCACTTTGTGAATTCATTGATTCAACCTGCTTACTCAGTCCTTCTACTACTAGGTTATGGGCACAAAGTTCCTGCTGTTTTTAAAATTTACTTACTAAGCTTTCAAACCAGTACAATTAGCATTTCTTTAAAAATTAGTTTGTACTGTTATATATAGATTAATCTGCTATACAATTCTCTAACCGTATTACTACTGTAAAAAAGGCTATATACATTAAAGAAGAAACTGAACCTATTATACAAAACTACACTAAAATAACAAAGCAGGAAAAAAGACAAAAAAACTCTAGAAAACAAAACAACCCCCTAAACTATAGCTTTCCAAACTGTGTGTTGTGACACAGTACTGTGTCGCCTGTGGGTCCCAGGTGTGCCGTGCAAAAACCCGGAAGCGCTGATGGCACGCCGCCGCCGCGCACACTGCCGCACACGGCAGCTGCAGGCCATCAGCGTTTCCGGGTTTTCGTGTGGCACACCAGGACATCGCTGCTGCCACTGCCACACGCAAAAACCTGGAAGCGCCGCCGCTGTGGCAGCGGGTGAAAACCCGGAAGCGCCGCCACCGGGTTTTCGCCCGCTGACATAGCGGCAGCACTTCTGGGTTTTCACCGCGGGGCTTCTGGGTTTTCGCCTGCTGCCACAGCGGCGGCGCTTCCGGGTTTACATGTGCTTCCGGGTTTTAACCGCGGCGCTTCCGGGTTTTCACGTGCTTCCGGGTTTTCACCGCGGCGCTTCCGGGTTTTCATGTGCTTCCGGGTTTTCACCGCGGCGCTTCCGGGTTTTCACGTGCCACCGTTGGTGTGTCGCCAACTGAAAATTTTGGAAAGCCCTGCCCTAAACCAATAAACAAAACTAAAAGCACATCCCTCCTCCAAATTGTATCTAATTTTAAATACAAAAAAACCTACTGATATTATATTACTTTCTTCAATTTCCTTATTATAATTCAATTTTTGAGCAAGGAATTGAACCTAGGCCATACAGAATCATCTTGTGCAGTCTTGCCTATCATTTGGAACAAAGCTAATTCCAAGGCTGAGAGCTGACAATTTTTACTAAGCCAACTTTCAGAGCCATTTTCTAACTCTACAATTTTTTTTTTGCTGAACTTACTGAGTTTTCACATCATAAAAACCCATTTTTTAAACATTCCTTAAAGCCTGACGGATACTTCTATTCTCTATTCCAATTTTCCTGTATATGGTCCACATTTATTTTTATAATTAAAAAAATGGGGTGGAGTATCATAAGTTGTCGGTTTAGTAAAGGCCACCTTCAATATCTGTGAGTTTCAGAAGCTGTCTGGGCATCAGGCCAAACAAAGTGAACAACCCATAACAAGTGTTTTAACTGGATGTATTGCCCTTCAGCTTTTTAAAGTAAATCATATTCCCTTTGAAAAATCTTATCACTTTTAAATATATTATTACTTAATAATTGGTTAAAGGTAAAGCCCTCCCCCCGAAAAGAAAGACGATGAACGACTCTAATGTAAAGCAGCCATGGCAATTCAAGAAGAAACTACTCCTCTCCAAAGAAACATTTGGACTAGCACAGATTCCAGGAAATGGGGACAAAAGGAATAAGCAAGCAAACGTAGCGTTCAGCTTTTTTGTGGAAGATGACAAGCTCATTCACATCAGAAAGGATGGTACCTGCCAATTTAGGACAGCATTTGTTGCATAATAAAATAAACAGACGATATATTTCCCATTTATTTTGCAGCAACAACTACAGCTTATATAGTCTAGGCCAGTGTTTCTAACCTTGGCAACTTGAGGATGTGTGGACTTCAACTCCCAGAATTCCCCAGCCAGCATGCTGGCTGGGGAATTCTGGGAATTGAAGTCCAAACATCTTCAAGTTGCCAAAGTTGAGAAACACTGGTCTAGGCAAAAGGAATTAACTGTGTTACCTATTCAAGGGTCCTTAGCTGTACTTGCAACTAAATTAACACGATACTCATTGCTTTACGTGGAGCACCATTAAAAAGGCGGCTAGTACGTATGATGCTGATTTTTGTTGTTGTTCATTTGTTTAGTCGTGTCCGACTCTTCGTGACCTCATGGACCATAGAACGCCAGGCCTTCCTGTCCTCCACTGTCTCCCGGAGTTTACTCAAATTCATGTTCGTTACATTGGTGATGCTATCTAACCATCTCATCCTCTGCCGTCCCCTTCTCCTTTTGCCCTCAGTCTTTCCCAGCATCAGGGTCTTTTCCAGTGAGTCCTCTCTTCGCATTAGGTGGCCAAAGTATTTAGGATTTGTTAATTTTCCCTGCAGTGAAGCAGATTTCCAGCAGGGGGTGCTGCTCCCCTGCTGAGCAACTGGAAAACCGCAGGGGAGGAGCAGCAGCTGCTGCTGGGGCTGCTAACCCTGGAAGGATCCTGGGTGGCGCCAAGGGCAGATGAATTTTCCCATCTCAGATGTTGCACCTGGGTTCCAGCTTGTCTCATACTCATGGGACCCAGGCCACTGTAGTTATCTATCAGCAAGAATCTGTAGGAAATGCCATCTCTTCTCTAGAGAACTTCCTGTGCTTTCCCTGCCTCCAACAGCATGGGAAATCCCCCCCCCCACACCCGGTGTGGCAAAGCATTAAAATGTTTCCTAAATAGATTGCTGTGGCAGATCTCTTTTGCAAGGATCGGCTAGGAAATGGAGAATTTGGACACCCCTGCCACTTCCTTCCATGGAAAAGGGCTCCCCTTAAAAGAAGCCAAGTTCTTTAATCGAGTATCGGTTCCCTTGGCTTCCTTAAACAAGGTCCCCATCTCCCTTGCTGGCTGCCAATCGGATATAACTCTTTCTATCCTTAGATAGATTGTGTACGGCTCTTCCCCCACTCCTTTTTGCTGTCTCCTCTTTGCTCACAGCTGCTGCCCTGATTTTCATCTTTTTGGGGCCCAGCCTTTCTCTCTCGAATGCTGGGATGTTTTTCAACAGTCCATGACATCGTACCAGCTCTAGAGGGCCTAATGGAGATTCCTACGTGACAGCCAATGCTTTTAATGTGGGCTGAAAAACTGCATCAGTGCTCTGTGTCCCAGAACGTCACAGATGGACAGCTTAGCATCCATGGATTTCATGAGGCCTTCAGGGATCTGAAGTGTGGCCTGCGCGAATGCTTGGTGCCTCCAGTGTTTGCCATCAGCTCTAGGAGAGATGGTGTGGGGGGCAATGACCCTTCCTGGGTGCTATTCTTCCTATAAGTCAGGGGTGGGGAACCTTTTTTCTGCCAAGGGCCATTTGGATATTTATAACTGGGGACTAGGGGGGTGGGGGGCAGGGTTTCTGGGATTTCCGCGGGCCAGGGGCCAGACTTTGTGGGCGGGAGCCAACCACAAGCACTGGGGGGCGGGGTTTGCAGGCGGAAGCCAATCACGTGGAAGGGGCGGGGTTTGCAGGCGGGAGCCAATCACGTGGAAGGGGCGGGGTTTGCGGGTGGGAGCCCAACAGGCCTTAGGCCCACCCCTGCTATAAGTCATGCTTCCTCACAGTTTAAGCTGGGTATAGAAAGCTCCCCTCCACAAAGCTTTGGACTGCAGCACCATCTTGACTTTTTTTTTTTTTTTTTTACTATTTTGACTTTTTTGTAGGCTGACCATATTTCCTTGAGACAAAAACGGGACATTGGGATGGAAAAAACGGGACAGGGGTCCCCGCCCCCCGGGTCCACGTGATTGGCTCCTGCCTGCAAACCCACCCCCGATCCGTGTGATTGGCTCCCGCCTGCAAACTCCACCCCCTAGTCCATGCGATTGGCTCCTGCCTGCAAACTCTGCCCCCTGGTCCGTGCGATTGGCTCCCACCTGCAAACCCCACCCCCTGGTCCACGCGATTGGCTCCTGCCTGCAAACCCACCCCCGATCCACGTGTTTGGCTCCCTCCTGCAAACTCCGTCCCCTAGTCCGTGCGATTGGCTCCCGCCTGCAAACTTCGCCCCCTGATCCGTGCGATTGGCTCCCACCTGAAAACCCCGCCTCCTGGTCCACGCGATTGGCTCCTGCCTGCAAACCCCGCCCCCTGTTATGCGCGATTGGCTCCCGCCTGCAAACCCTGCCCCCCGTTATGCGTGATTGGCTCCCGCCTGCAAACCCCGCCCCCCCAGTCTGTGGAAAAATTGTCTTCCACGAAACTGGTCCCTCGTGCCAAAAAGTTTGGGTACCCCTGCTTAAACAGATTGTTGTTCAGTCGTTTAGTCGTGTCCGACTCTTCGTGACCTCATGGACCATAGCACGCCAGGCCTTCCTGTCCTCCACTGTCTCTCGGAGTTTACTCAGATTCATGTTCATTACATCGGTGGTGCTATCTAACCATCTCATCCTCTGCCGTCCCCTTCTCCTTTTGCCTTCAGTCTTTCCCAGCATCAGGGTCTTTTCCAGTGAGTCCTCTCTTCGCATTAGGTGGCCAAAGTATTTGAGCTTCAGCTTCAGCATCTGTCCTTCCAATGAGCAGTCAGGGTTGATTTCCTTTAGGATTGACTGGTTTGACCTCCTTGCAGTCCAAGGGACTCTCAAGAGTCTTCTCCAGCACCACAGTTCGAAAGCATCAGTTCTTCGGCGCTCAGCCTTCCTTATGGTCCAACTCTCACAGCCATACATTACTACTGGAAAAACCATAGCTTTAACTATACGGACCTTTGTCGGCAAGGTGATGTCTCTGCTTTTTAATATGCTGTCTAGGTTTGCCATAGCTTTCCTCCCAAGGAGCAAGCGTCTTTTAATTTCATGGCTGCAGTCAGTTAAACAGATTACTGTTTATATAAAAAGACTTGCGATCACCCACAAGGTCTGGGTCAAGGTTCCCTTTTGCAATAGGGTGAGACTGGAAATATATATATTGACTGTCAAAGGGAACCTTGACCCAGACCTTGCCCTGCTGCCAATTGGTCCTATATTTCTAGTCTTGCCATATTGTCAAAGTTTGACAATACGGCAAGACTAGAAATATAGGACAAGGTCTAACTAAGGCACACTGGAGTTTGATATCCTAAGATGTTATGGACTGCAGATCTCATCAGCTGCGTCTATTCAGGCGGGAAGGGGCGCCCAGCCCACCGTGGCCCCAACGGTAGACTGTGCCTGTCCAGAGGGGTTCTCCCGCCAGCACCAGCTCCAGCACCGCAGACGCGAACATCGCCTCCCCCGCGCCTGTTCCGAAGGGACAGAACAGGATGTAGCCGACCCCACCGCCATCCTGCGTACCTCCAGTGAGGGCTGGCATCACCAGCAGCAGCTCCAGGAGGCGGAGGCAGCTCCGTACTCGGAGGGGCTGCATCCCACCGCGTAGCTCAGCGGTGCCCCGGCCAACCAGTTCCCTGGCTTGCTCTGGCTGGGACGGCTCCTCCTGCCCGGTGTGGACAGGTGGTGAGAGCGCTCTCCTCCCATCCCGGGGCCTGCTGCTGCTACCGGGGTGGAGGAGCTCAGAGCGCCACGCCGGGAGGCTTCCTGCCGTGCCTCGCTCAGTCCTCCCAGGGACCCGGGACAGCTCGGCTCAGCAGTGCTGCTGAAAGAGGAACTTCTCCGCCTGGCCGGAAGTTTGGAAAGGGTGTGTGAGCGCACGTAAGCTAGGCTGGCTGCCGTGGCGGAGGGACTGGGGGCCGTGAGGCTCGGCTCGGCTGCAAGAGCGGTGGCGAGGCGAGGCGGCAAGACTGGAGCGCACAAATCTGGCAAAAGCGGTGGAGAGCCCAGCGGATTCCAGGGGGGAAGGCTGAGTGGGCGTTTGGACGCCGGCTTCTTGGCAGCGAGGCAAGGCTTGGCAGCGGAACTCCCGGCAGAGAGGCAGGGATGGGATTCAGGGACCGGATCTTTGGTCAGGAGGCAAGGCTCAGGGTCAGGACTCACCACTGCAGGGCTTTGGAGCATGCGGCACCGACAGGATCAGGTAAGGAGGCAGGAATGGGGTGGACTGTGGTGCTAGTTCTGGCGATGGGCTCGCACATGGCGAAACAACCGGGCTTCCAGGGCAGCGTAGAAGACCGGTGTAGACGGGTGTCTCCGGCAGCGCATGTTGGCTGCGCTGCCCCTTTTATTATTCGCATTTTGCGCCGTTTGTGCATCTTGGCCAGTTGGGCCTCGCACTGCTCGGCCCGCCTCTCCACCCTCCTTTGCTGCGCGCTGATAGGGGGGAGGGCTTCATTTTCCAGGCTGTCTCCCAAAACGGGACAATACTGAGATTTTTGTCAAAAAGACGATACGGTTCAAAAATGCTAAAATAACGGGACTGTCCCGTTCAAAACGGGACGTATGGTCACCCTACTTTTTTGACCTGCAGACACCACTGGTAAGTGGCCAGTAGGAGTGAGATGGGCCCTGTCTGTAACCTCACCTCAAGCAGCTGTATTTCAGATGGACCAGGCAGCACAGCCTGGACTGGAAAAAACTGGAAAAGACCACTTTTGAAGTCAGCCAAGGGAACACCATTGTAGGTTGTTTTAGTAGGTGTAGGAGACTGGGATTTAAAAAGTGAAGTGGGTAAGAAAGGAGTCTGCTGTTCCCCTGCTGCTGGGTACAAGGGGAGAAATGGCAACGTCTGATAAGGAAGTTGATGGGAGAGAGGCAGGCATTTGAAGGTTCTGCATGGTTTAACTAGAGGGCCATCTCACCCCATTTCTAAAGCCAGCATGATGGGAGGGAGGATGCTTCACCCATCCTGAGGGGGGTGCTGGAGATGGTTCGTACTGGTTTGCAAGAGCTGATGGTTAAATTTTCTGGAATTTCGCGAGCCAGTTGAGAGCAGAGCAGAGCCCCAATGCCTAGCGTGCCAATCAGCTGTTTCGCAGCTAGTGGCATGGTGTGGTGGTGGTAATGGAGTTGGCAGAGCTGGCTGTTAAATATTTACCAGCACACCGCTGATCAGCCCTCACCTGTCATGGAACTTTGAATGCATGCACCTTCCTTCTTTACAGGGCTGAAATATGTGTACCCCTTTCCCACATTTGCTTCCTAAAGTGGGGAATGCAATAGTCCTACAGCAATTCCACTGCATGATTTTTTGGAATGCCCGGACCAGCCCTAGGCCATCGCCTTCTCTTTTATCTACTCTAGTTGGCATCGTGAGAAATTATTCAAGGACACTTCAGTTATCCATCAAAGTGGGCTGATGCTACACTACATTGCTCTCTCCCCCTAGGTCTGTGGTTGTCTCTCGAAGGGGTCTGTGTAATTGGAGCCATTTTGGAAGGGTCTCTCTGTCCTCAACTTATTTTCTGAAATTGGTTGAGGGGGCTTTGTTTTGAGGATGGGTGGGCCACTTTTTCATAGCTGAGACCAACACTCAGTGCTCTACACCATGTTGGCATGGAGGAATGCTGTTAAAAAAAAAGGGGGGGGGAGGAGTTGTGACAAAGCTGCTGTGACATCATAAGAGGAGGGGTGGATCTAGATTACATTCTTTTTTTTTGTTAAGGAAAATAAACGCTCTAAGTCTGTAGGAGGTTTAACATCTCTGTTTGGCTCTTATTTTTACCTTCACCTAAATATGAAAATTCCTGGTACTGAAAATGGTTGATTTGCCACCAGATTCCAGGAGTGTGACTTTTGGAAAGTTCTGGGTCTGGCAAAATGGAGTTGGAAGGTCTTGGGCTATGGATCGCCCACTCTTCTTCTGAAACATGAGTGCAGTGGAGAGGCTGACAAATGGCAAAGGGCAATAGAGCAAAAATGGCCATGGAGAGAACATGTTTACACTGAGCACTGCTAAATAATACAGTTCATTTCCTCTGACAGTTATCAGTTTCTTAATGTAATGGCATTGCCATGTCCTAGAACTGACGTCGTTTGGATGGAAAACCCCATCCCAACTCCAAAGCCATCTTTAGATTTACAGAGTCTGAGCTGCTATTGGTAAGTTGTGGCTCTTTATTGGAAACTACCCATTGTGAATGCCAGTCGTTTAGTTCAATCAGTCCTTACACGCATGGATTGGCATTCGTTCAGGTCAGTCATGCCTGTTTCATGCCCCCAAAGCTCCAGCAATTTGTATATGGAACAGAGCAAGCAAAGTACTGTCTATCCCAACACTTTCATTTGCTGCAATGGTTAGACTACTTAGATTTTTTTTCATATACTTAAATATGTATACTACCTTGAACTTTTAAAGTTAATGGCAGCTTTTGAATGTTATAAATAAATAAAATGCACTTCTGACCTGCCAAGATGAATGCGGCCCATTTTCTGTATACGATGGTCTGCCAGAATCTTGGCAAGCATCTGTTTCTACCGTTCCAGACAGGCAACCAGCCAAGAGCTCCGATGAGTTGCCACCCAGGGTTGGGAGTTTTTTGATTGGATAGTCACTAGTCATACAGGCTTCCTAAAGCATATTACATTTGCGATGAGTTGTGGTTGCTGGTTCGTTGGTTCTGAGAGCTGATATCATGTTTGAAACATTTTTATTTCATAGGGTTATATGCAGGGCACCTAACACAGCCCTGCAGCAGGTTATCTCCTGGGCCAGGTGTGGGCAACTATCTTGGATTGGGGGCCTCCCAGGGGGTGCAGGAGACATGGTGGGCGATGCTACCCTATCCCTTGAAAAAGAGGGGTCAACATTTCTGCCTGTTTATTTTGGACGAGGAGAAAGTTGGGGGTTAACTAGCAAATCCGGTGCCTGATGGTTATTATGGGGACGGTGCAGGGTTAATTCTGTGGCCAAAGGCCCCATGTGCCATCTTATTGTGGCTTAAAAGACTCCCTAGAGGTACCCCCTAAGAGAGGGCTTTTGCAGATGTTCCATGGGAACATCTGGTGCGGGTTGGAAAGCAAAATGCATTTACCACCTCTCCATTTATGCAGGGGTTAAGGAATGAGATCTATGAAGCAGGAAAGAAAGGGGAAAGATACCGAACAAAGAAATTGTGATTTCCCCTCACTGAGGGTCAATTTGTTGCCCTGTTACACTCCAGAGAACAAAGAAAATAGTCTGAACCTTTTCTTTATTCATGTGTTGTAAAGTGAAAGGCAGAAGGAAGAAAAATGATTGAAGGTGGTTTTTTGTTTTTGTTTTTTTGCATTGCCCTACACAAAATGCATACATGGATATTTCAGAGCCTCAGCAGGTGGCAGCTACTGGCTGACCTTGTCTGGCCTTGGAAATGTAGCCAGGTCAAACCTAGTTAGTACTTGGAAGGGAGACCTCCAGGGAACGCCGGGGCTGCAGGCTAAGCTGGGAAGTGGAAAAACATTTTAGAAGCAGGCAGTGGCAGATCACTCCGGTACTGTTGCCGAGAAAACCATGTGAACCATGTCCATGAAATCACCAATCAAGAGTTGATCTGGATGCAAAAGAGCATTTGCCTCCATAGTTCAGGACAATAAATCCATACAGGCCTGTATCACTGTCCAAACAGAGGGTCACGAATCCCATCACCTTCCTGTCTGTACAAGGGTATCATTGATAGATAGATAGATAGATTGATTGATTGCTTATGTGCCATCATGTTGGTGTTGACTTTTAGCAACCGCATCATTCATGATGATCTGTCCCTAACCTGGTCTTTCAGGTCTTCCCACAGAGCATGGTGAACCCATCACTGCTGTAACTGAGTCCATCCACCTTGCAGCTGGTCCTCCTCTTCTCTTTCCTTCCACCTTTCCCAGCATTAGAGCCTTTTCCAGAGAGCTGGGTCTTCGCATGATATGTCCAAAACAAGGGTATGATTCCACCACAATTCAACATGTCGATGAAGGTTCTCAGTCATCCAGGTGGAATTGTCTGTAGCTTGAATCATGTCAACTGGATTTCTATTTTCTCAGTGGAAACGTTTTGCTCCTTATCCAAGAAGCTTCTTCAGTCTGAGCAAAGTTAGTAAGGGAATCCTTAAATATGTTTCTAAGGTGGCTGTATGACCTTGCACCTGGGGCTAGGTCATGGTTATTTGAGATGTTTATTTCTAAGTCCCTTTATCATCTAAAGGAGGATCGTTAAGATTACCATGCTGCTGTTGAGCTTGAAAGAAATTTGACATTCTTCTTTCTCGCAGCAAGCAGAAACAAGGAACTGGAGAAACCACTGGGAGGAACAACAACAACAGGACCACAGAGGACAAAAAGAACATGTGGGTGAAAAATCTCTCAGACAGAGAACTCACCCAACCAGAGAGAGATGTCCTAGCCAAAGGTCTTAATTTTGCCATCACTCCCAAGCAAGTTCCGGTTGTGGAGCTCATTACAGCCACAGAATCTGCCATCCACAACAACCACCTACCTTTTGAGGAAGCAGAACAACTCCGGCTTAAAATATCTGCAGCTCTGTCCAGTGCAAAACCTCCTCCCCCCAACCTTACCGTCCAAGAGAGGAGAGCCCTGACAGCCCTCAGCAAAGATGAAACCATCACCATTTTACCTGCTGACAAAGGAAGATGTACAGTGGTTCTTAACAGTGCAGACTACCACAATAAAATTACCTCACTTTTGGAGGATCACCATACATATGAAAAACTGAAAAGAGACCCCACCAGCAATTACAAGAAAAAGGTAACAGACAGTTTGAAACAATTGGAAAATGATGGCTCCATCGATAGGATTACCTACCACCATCTGTATCCTGGAGAAGCCATCCCCTACATTTACGGACTTCCTAAGATCCACAAGGAAGGAACACCCCTTCGACCCATAGTCAGCAGCATTAATTCGGTAACATACAACATTGCCAAACACCTCTCTACCATACTAGCACCTCTGGTTGGACACTCTGAACACCACATCCATAATTCGGAAGAATTTGTTTCAAAAGCAAAGATCCTGAAACTGGATACAGATGAAACTATGGTCTCCTTCGATGTGTCCTCCCTTTTCACCAGCATCCCCACCACTCATGCTCTATCAGCGGTCAGGAAGAGACTAGAAGAGGACAGCACCCTTGAAAGGAGAAACCATCTCAACCCAAACCAGATCTGCCATCTTCTGGACCTGTGTCTCAACACCACTTATTTCTCATACAGAGGTGACTTTTACAGACAAAAACACGGCTGGGTTTTTGTTCTCCTGTGTCACCCATTGTGGCCAATTTATACATGGAAGAAGTGGAGAAGAAAGCACTCAACACATTCCAGGGAACAGCATTCATATATTCATTGGCGATCACTCGTAGCCGAGTAAGATTGTCTTCCAAAGGTAAAATTTTAACAGTGGATCCGTAAGTGGCTATAAAGGCCAATTCTGGATCCGCACAACCTCCCACAGTGAGGGCATAGGTTTCCGGGTGGGAGACGGTCATGATGAGGGTTTGCCTGACGTGCCTTCCTTTTAGCTCTTTTCTCCCTTTCGCCCTGTACTCGCGCTTCTTCAAAGTCCATAGTGCCATTAATAAAGGCTGACCTCCAACTGAAACGCTCATGAGTTAGGGCTTCCCAGTTCTCAATGCTGATATTACATTTTTTTAAAATTAGCTTTGAGAGTGTCTTTGAATCTCTTTTGCTGTCCACCAATATTCCGTTTTCCATTCTTAAGTTGGGAGTAAAGTAGCTGCTTTGGAAGACGATGGTCAGGCATTCGAACAACATGGCCGGTCCAGCGAAGTTGATGTTGGATGATCATTGTTTCAATGCTGGTGGTTTTCGCTTCTTCTAATACGCTAACATTAGTCCGCCTATCTTCCCAAGTAATTTGCAGAATTTTTCGGAGGCAGCGTTGATGGAATCTTTCAAGAAGTTGGAGGTGGCGTTTGTAGAGGGTCCATGTTTCACAGGCGTACAGAAGGGTTGGTAGTACAATGGCTTTGTAAACAAGCATTTTGGTCTCCCTGCGAATGTCCCGATCCTCAAACACTCTACGCTTCATTCGGGAGAAAGCTACACTCGCAGAGCTCAGGCGATGCTGAATTTCAGCGTCGATGTCGGCTTTTGTAGATAGATGGCTGCCGAGATAAGAAAAGTGGTCGACATTTTCTAGTGACACACCTTTAAGCTGGATTGATGGCGCTGCAGAGGGATTGGTTCAAACTTGCTGGTAAAGCACTTTGGTTTTTTTAATGTTAATCGAGAGGCCGAGCTTTTCATATGCTTCTGCAAAGGTGTTTAGGATAGTTTGAAGATCTTCCTCTGAGTGTGCACAGACTACGTTATCATCAGCATATTGAAGTTCTATAACAGAAGTTGTAATTACCTTATTTTTTGCTTTCAGCCTACTAAGATTAAAAAGCTTTCCATCTGTTCGATATATAATTTCTACACCAGTAGGAAGTTTCTCTTCAACAAGGTGTATAATCATAGCGATGAAGATAGCGAATAAGGTTGGAGCAATAACACATCCCTGTTTAATGCCGGATTCCACTTTAAATGGATCGCTTTGAGAGCCATTGTTATTCAGGATTGTTGCCATCATGTCGTCATGGAGTATCCGCAAGATGTTCACAAATTTATCAGGGCATCCGATTTTCAGAAGGATGGTCCAGAGAGCAGTACAATTTACAGTATCAAAAGCTTTAGTCAGATCAATAAACACCATGTATATAGGGTGGTTTTGCTCCTTGCATTTTTCTTGAAGCTGTCGTGCAGTGAAGATCATATCCACTGTTCCCCTGGAAGGGCGGAAGCCATTTTGCGTTTCAGGGAGGATGTCTTCTGATACAGATAGGAGACGGTTTGCAATGATCTTTGCCAGGATTTTGCCTGCTGTGGCTAGAAGGGAGATGCCTCGATAGTTTCCACAGTCTGTTCTATCACCCTTTTTAAAGAGAGTGATAATTATGGCATCCCTAAAGTCTGCTGGAAACTCCTCCCTCATCCAGATTTTTTCGATGAGCTTATGAAGTTGTTGTGTAAGTTCAGGCCCGCCTTCTTTAAAGACTTCAGCAGGAATCCCATCAGGTCCACTAGCTTTGTTATTTTTCATTTGTTTAGTGGCTTTACTGACTTCCTCCAAACTAGGGGGTACTGCAAGCTCATCTCTTATTTGTTTTTGCGGGATTTGCAAGAAGACTTCATCAGCCACAGTAGAGTGACGATTAAGGAGATTGTGGTAATGCTCTTTCCAGCGCAGTGCAATAGACTCTTTGTCCTTTAGAAGTTTAGCACCATCTACTGAGCGTAAGGGATTTGTACCATGGTTTGTTGGTCCATAGATGGCCTTTATGGCATTAAAAAAGCCCCGTGCATCATGAGCATCTGCAAAATGTTGGGTTTCTTGGGCTTTTTTTATCCACCATATGTTCTTAAGTTCTCTAGTTCTTATTTGGACTTCTGCCTTTGCACTGGCATAGATTTTTTTCTTAACGGCACAGTTAATATCTTTTTGCCATATCTGGAAGGCTTTCCTTTTCTTGTCAATAATATGTTCAATCTCACTATCGTTCTCATCAAACCAGTCCTGATGTCTCTTAGTTTGGTATCCGATAGTTTGTTCACAGGCTGAAATAATAGAAGTCTTCAATTTAACCCAGTGTTCCTCAACATTTTCAGGAAGTTCCATAGGCAGATGTTCCTTGAGAGTTGATTGAAAGCAAGCTCGTTTAATAGGATCTTGAAGGGCCAGTGTATTCATTTTACGCCTTGGTTTTCTTCCTTGGAGCCTACGATGAGGGACAATCTTTATGGCCATTGTGGATCGAATTAATCGATGGTCTGTCCAGCAGTCATCGGCGCTCGTCATGGCTCTGGTGAGAAGTACATCACGGCGATCTCTAGCACGGACAATTACATAATCTAAAAGATGCCAGTGCTTCGACTGTGGGTGCTTCCATGATGTTTTAAATTTATTTTTCTGGCGAAAGAGTGTGTTAGTAATGACAAGGTTATGCTCTGCACATTTAGTCAGAAGTAAGATTCCATTCATGTTGCTGTTGTCAACTCCTTCTTTCCCAATGATCCCCGGCCACAAATCAAAGTCACGCCCAACTCTTGCATTGCACTCAACACATTCCAGGGAACAGCGCCCACCCACTGGTTCAGGTATGTGGATGACACCTGGGTTAAAATCAAGGCCCAGGAAGTACAGGCCTTCACGGACCATATAAACACTATCAATGCCAACATTAGGTTCACCAGAGAAGACACCAAGGACAACAGACTGGCATTCCTAGACTGTGAAGTCCTCATTGGGACCGGTGGCAAGCTAGAAATAGGGATCTACAGGAAACCCACACACACAGATCAGTATCTGATGTTTGACTCCCACCATCCACTACAGCACAAACTAGGGGTCATCAGGACATTGTCACACAGAGCAGAAACCATCCCCACCTCCATGGATTCCAAAAAGAATGAAAATCAGCACCTGAGAACAGCTCTGAAGGCCTGTGGATATCCAAATTGGGCCTTCACTAAATCTAAGTCTACCAGACCTAAAACAGCGACAGATAGGGCTGAGACTCAGAATAAACGGAAGAACCTGGTCATTCCTTACATGGCTGGCGTGTCTGAAAACTAATATACAGGTATTTGGCAAACACCACATACCTGTATATTTCAAACCCACCAACACACTGAGACAGAGGCTTGTACACCCCAAAGATCAAACTCCAAAACACAAGAAAAGCAATGTAGTTTATGCAATCCAGTGCAGTGAGGAGTGCTCTGAGCTCTACATTGGAGAAACCAAACAACCTTTGTACAGGAGGATGGCCCAGCATAGGAGGAGCAACACCACAGGACCAGAGTCAGCAGTTTACCTTCATCTAAAGGAAAAAGGACACTCATTTGAGGACATTAATGTTCACATTTTAGACAGAGAAGATAGGTTGTTTGAGAGAGGGGTCAAGGAATCCATTTATGCCAACTTGGAAAATCCTTCCTTGAATAGAGGTGGGGGCCTCAGGCACAATCTTTCCCCTATTTTCCTTCCTGCTTTGTCTTCTGTGCCTAGGAAGATTAAGATTAAGATTAAGATTAAGATTAAGATTAAGATTAAGATTAAGATTAAGATTAAGATTAAGATTAAGATTAAGATTAAGATTAAGATTAAGATTAAGATTAAGATTAAGATTAAGATTAAGATTAAGCAAGCTCAACAGCAGCATGGTAATCTTAACAATCCTCCTTTAGATGATAAAGGGACTTAGAAATAAACATCTCAAATAACCATGACCTAGCCCCAGGTGCAAGGTCACACAGCCACCTTAGAAACATATTTAAGGATTCCCTTACTAACTTTGCTCAGACTGAAGAAGCTTCTTGGATAAGGAGCAAAACGTTTCCACTGAGAAAATAGAAATCCAGTTGACATGATTCAAGCTACAGACCACAATTCAACGCTCCCCATTCTGTTGGCTTCAATGGAAGGGTGTGACTGGACCAGTAAATTGTTGAATACAATATCCATTCTTCGATGGCTTTTTGCTAACATAGTAAACTGGAACATACTGCAGTGTTTGCAGCCAAGACATCAGCTCTGTGCTTTGGTTCATTATGGATGTGGTTTGTTTCTTTTTGCCTTAACAAGGAATGTAAACCCAACCATTTAAGATTTTTTTAAATGCATAAACATTTATAATTTAGCCTGTTACGCAAATGTAATCATTTTGTATTGTTGAAGGCTTTCACGGCCGGAGTTTAATGGCTGTTGTGGGTCTTCCGGGCTGTGTGGCCGTGTTCTGGAAGTTGTGGTTCCTAACGTTTCGCCAGCATCTGTGGCCAGCATCTTCAGAGGGCAGGAGCACAGATAGAAGCAAAATCTCTGTCACAGAGATCTCACAGAGATTTGGCTTCTATCTGTGCTCCTGCCCTCTGAAGATGCTGGCCACAGATGCTGGCGAAACGTTAGGAACCACAACTTCCAGAACACGGCCACACAGCCCGGAAGACCCACAACAGCCAGTAATCATTTTGGCTTATTGACTATCCACTATTAAAACAACCACTCCTTAGCACAATGTTTCAACCTAGCCTGGTGTTTTGCCATGTGATCCACAAATGGATCCCCCAGAATGCTCTGGGGCAGTCTCCACCCCCCCCCGCCCCCAGATAGTGTCCTCTATATCTGTTGGATTTCAACAACATATTCCCAGGTTTCTCAGGCTGTGGTTGCATCAGGGATTGCAAGGAATTTAGGGGGCTGATTGCAATTTTAAAAAAAATTGCTTCAGGCATCAGGAGCATCTGCGGTGTGTATGTGTATGAAAATCTGCAAGATGGCAGTTACAGCCTTGCAATCTGAGCCCCTTTGAAAAAGGTGGCGCTTCAATCACAAAGCTGCACCCACCTTCCTGAAGATTTTGACCCTTCTCCTGCAGCTGCTCCCGTCAGGCATGGTAATCAAGCTCTGCCAGTTGAGTATTACTAAGCTTATAAATTGGTTTTCCATCTGCTTCTTTACCAGAGCACAGGAAGGATTGTATCCTTTAAATTAGTGTTTCTCAACCTTGGCAACTGTAAGACGTGTGGACTTCAACTCCCAGAATTCCCCAGCCAGCATGCTGGCTGGGGAATTCTGGGAATTGAAGTCCACATGTCTTAAAGTAGCCAAGGTTGAGAAACACTAATTTAAATTGTTATTTATGTTATAGAACAATCTTTTGAAATGAATGCATTTTTATACTTTTCACTTTATTTTCCAAATGTTTAAATATTCTTTAAAATCCACCATTGCCCCCAAATTGTTTTGATCAATGCGTAGTGTATATTGTAGATAGGGTTTTTGATGTAACGGAAATGAAAAAAATTCTAATTTTTGCAAAATACCACTTAGTGATCAAACGCAATTATTATTAACAGTCCATTGACATCAACCACCAAAAGCTGGGTTTCGGTTTGGCTTCTCTAGGAAACATTGCTCTCTGGCATCTCCACTGCCATAGCTAATAGTAATAGATATTTGGAATTTCTACAGAAGTCTATGCATTACTGAAGTTTGGAATTTTTATCAGTATTATTTTGAAAACTCCGGTCATTGCTTTATTTGATATAAAATAATTTAATTATTAAAGTGAGTGGTATATTTATTTCTAGCCCCACCCATGAGGAGCTGCATAGATTCATTCATCATTTTAGGGTGTTACAGAATTGAAATGTTTGAGAAACCCTGCTATACCCCTGCTTTGGCTATGCTTGTAAAGAATTATGGGAGTCAAAGTCCAACCCATTTGAAAGCTAGTCTGGAGCATTGTAAGTGGCCCTAGGAGTGTATTTCTTAGATTACATTTTCTTCATTGACATATTATCTCAAATGCCGTGTTGGGTCTCTTGTCTGGTTCCAAATCTCACCGTCATAATTCTTCTTGCCACAGGGATGTTTCCTCAATGGTATTTTTTTTAAATAAACAAATCTGGATCAAAACAAGAATCTCCTTGTTGATCTGGTCTCAGAAGGCCAGGGGCATGAAGGGGAAAACGTGTGTTCTTAGTTTATTACAGCAATCAGTAACCAGCTCTGAGTCTGTGCGGTTTATGGATTCAAAGTGTGCTTGTGTGTATGTGTGTGTGCAGGCCTGCATACATTTGGGCAACCTAGAACAAATAGCATCTGTAACTAACTTTCCCTGTGTGCAAGCTGAGAATTCCTGGTTTACCGTTCCTGCTCAACAAAGAACTGTGTAACTCAAAGGGCAACAAGACCAGCCCAAAGACGGTGTTAATGACGTGATGGCTGCAGGGTGGCTTGCTGTGGGAATTACTTTGATATCTTTTTCATAGCTAGACGAAGACAGTTTTAATTTCCTAGGTTTTTACATCTTCTATGTCAGAAGCAGCTTTAATTGCTGTTCTTTCTCTTGCGGCTTTATCTATTGTTTGTTATTGAGTTTATGGTTCCTTGTTTTTTTTTTTTAATTTTGCTTTTGTATACCACCAGGGAGATGTTTAGCAACAAAAGACAAACCATAAATCAAGTCAATGAATAAACAAATCACTTGACCAACTAAGGGTGCTATTATTATGCTCATCATCATCATCATCCATGATTATAGTGTTTATGTCAATAAAAAATCTGTTTTGTATTTCTGCTGACAGCTTCACTAAGAATCAGTAACTTTTTTAAAAAAATATTTTTTACCACTTGATGCCATGGTTTTCTTCCAAGAAAATTGACAATTAGTATATGTCAGAAAACACAATGGTCTAGACTCAGGACCCTCCTTCCTCACACTTTTGATCCTACGGACTAATTCTGAGTGCACCCTGGGGTGGGGAGGAGAATTACAAATTGGGACACTTTGGCATTTATACAACTTTTGGAGTAACTCATTTTCCTGCTGATTTGATATATGGAATTAACCCTCTGTCCACTTAAAAAAACCCCAAATTCTACTCTACATAAAAAAAAATGAATTATGGGGAAATTGATTGATTGATTATGTGCCATCAAGTTGTTTTCGACTCCTAGTGACCACATAGAAAGATTTTCTCCATGACGATCTATCCCTAACCTGGTCTTTCAGGTCTTCCCACAGAGCATGGTGCACCCATCGCTGCTGTAACTGAGTCCATCCCCCAAGTCATTTTGGACTCCTAGTGACCACATACTGTAGATAGATTTTCTCCATGACGATCTATCCCTAACCTGGTCTTTCAGGTCTTCCCACAGAGCATGGTGCACCCATCGCTGCTGTAACTGAGTCCATCCCCCTTGCTGCTGGTCCTCCTCTTCTTCTCTTTCCTTCCACCTTTCCCAGTATCAGAGCCTTTTCCAGAGAGCTGGGTCTTCGCATAATGTGGCCGAAGTAGGATAATTTGAGCCTGGTCATTTGTGCTTTGTGAGAATAGGGAGTTCCAATGTACATTGCCTACAATTCCTGAAGGAAAAGCAAGATATATATATCTAACTAATCTGCCTTCTTCTCCTGCCATTTGCTGGGAGACCAGTGGACTTCCTTCTGCAGTTGGTTGGCCAATGTGAGAACAGACCGCTGGACTAGATGGGCCAGGGGTCGGATCCAGCAGGGAACTGCTTATGTCCCTCTTTCCTGTCAACGTCATTCGTTTATGCAACACAAGAGCCATGCCCACTCGACTTGAAGTTCACTGCTTCACGCTGCAGATTTGGGGTGTCCTGAAGAGGGAAGCATAGCGTTAGCTGTTTAAGCTGTATTTTTACATCTTGTAAAAGCAGTATTTTTATTGCTGAGGGACTGAGGGATTTTTCTTTCTGGTGTTCCGGAACAGCATGGGCTGATTTAAGATCTCGTGTGCCCTGACAGGAGTGGTTGGCTATTCTGGTTTTAAACAACCTAAAGAGAGCTGCCCTTTACAGTTAAATGTATGTTAGAAAATAATAACGAGTTGCTGCAAACAGTTTGCCCAGAGCCTCACTAGCTGTGCAGGCCTGTAAGGTAAAAAAGGTTCCCCCCGCATATTTGTGCAGTGGTGTCCCACTCTAGGGGCCGGTGCTCATCTCCGTTTGTTAGCCGAAGAGCCAGCATTGTCTGAAGACGCTTCCACGGTCATGTGGCCAGCATGACGTGAGCGGAACGCTGTTACCTACCCACCGAAGTGGTACCTATTAATGTACTTGCATTTGCATGCTTTCAAATTGCTAGGTTGGCAAGAGCTGTGGCTAGTGCAGGAGTTCACTCCGTCACGCGGGACTAGGGATTTGAAGCTCCAAACTTGCGATCGACAAGCCTGGCGTCTTACCCGCTGAGCGACCACGCCCCTTGTGCAGGCCTGTGTTACACAGCAACTGACTGTATTTCCCTTGTGTGCCTTGGCCTCCCTCAATTTCATTCATGCACCTGGGTGATCTTTTCCCTGTTTGGTCCTTATCATAAAGAAGTTGGCTCAGCCATTCCTGCAGCTAGGTTGATCTCCTTGGCTTAGGAAGCATGGGAATCCAGGCCTATCCCATAATCTAGCCGCTCTGTTGCCCCCCAAGCCTGCATTTGTGGCTGAGGAATCCCTGGAGGGGAGTGGCCGCGGGGCTACCATGTTGAGCTCCTGGGCTTCCAAATTCATCCCTGCATTATGAATCACCTGTGTTAAAAATCCTCTTCAGAGAAAAAAGCAGCCCAGGTGGAAAAATGCTTGGTTCAACTCTTTTTTTGGAGATGCTAGTTTTCTACTAGCATTGAGGTGAGTTTTTATCATTGCTGTCTTTGTCTAGATCAGTGTTTCTCAACCTCAGCAACTTTAAGATATGTGGACTTCAACTCCCAGAGTTTTTGGGAATTGAAGTCCACACATGACTTTGACTCCTGTTTTTGTCTCCTGGCAACTGCCTGGACTACTCCCTGTAGTTTTCTTGACAAAACTTCAGAAGTGGTTTGTCATTGTCTGCTTCCTAGGGCTGAGAGTGGTCACCCATTTGGCTTTGTACCTAAGGCAGTGCAATTAAGGAAATATTTAATACTCCTGTAGCTTCAAATGGAGCAGCCCCTTCTACACCTTTGGCTAGGCTGACCATACGTCCCGTTTTGAACGGGACAGTCCCGTTTTTTAAGCATTTTTCAACTGTCCCGTCGTTTTCATAAAAATCTCAGTTTTGTCCCATTTTTCAAACCCGGCAGGTATGGCACGGAAGGAGGATCCGAGCGGGAGTGCGGACTGGGGGGTGGGGTTTGTAGGTGGGAGCCAATCGCGTGGACTGGGGGTGGGGTTTGCAGGCAGGAGCCAATCGCACGGGCCGGGGGCGGGGTTTGCAGGCGGGAGCCAATCGCGTGGACCGGGGGGCAGGGACCCCTGTCTTTTTCATGAATAGGGAATATTACATAAGACCCCGTCCCATTTTGCCATCCTGAAATACGGTCAGCCTACCTTTAGCCTCTCACTCCACATTCCTAATTCATACTGCTGTGAGTGTAAAACTACCCAGCTTCAGAAAATGGCTCTCTTACACTGTTCACCCACCCCCACCCCCCACCACTCCAGGCAGGGATTTTTTCTTTTTGGTCTTGTCAGCAAAATTAATATTTCTGCTGGTTGTTACAGAGCTGCTAATCTCTCGTTTTTCCCTGTAACTCTTGGGGGGGTCAAATCTTTGTGGAGAACAGTGCCAGAGGGCAAGTGTTTTCCTTTTGAGATTTTGAAATGTTGGAGCCACGGAAAGATTTATTTTTGCAGGCTGCCAATACTGCCTTTCCCCCACCTGCTAGGTCATGTTGGCCAGCCCAGGCAGCCCAGCAGCCCTGTGAAAGGAAGCAGAATGAGGCAATTTGGCAACCTGGTCAGCTCCCACTCTGGAACAGCAGATCTGATGGCAAGGGAAGCGCTGGTTCCCCTTGGGAAGGCTCCTGCCAAGCGCATCCCTGGGGCCCCGTTCTCTGGGACTGGCTCCCATCAATCTGCCCCACAACCTGGGCTTCCTGGCATCGTCCCTGAGAAGTTCTTCACGTTGGCCGTAGCGGTGACATTTGAAATGTTGCTGTGGCTGAGGACATGGACGCCAGTCGGCCAGCAAGGACAGAACAGCATATTAAGCTGCTTGGGAATGTGCAGGAATTCTGTGCCAAGAACAGGGGAGGCCAATTCTTTACACAGAGACACTCCTAGATAGTGTCTTCATTTGCCTAGTTCTCTCTTTTTCTTGGATCTTTCACGATCCCTTTGGATTTTCCAAGCACTGTATGTCTTCTTTGCTCTTCATCTTGTAGTAGCTCAGCCTGCAACAATGGCCCAGGGGAGTATTTCCTATCACTCTCCCTCTCTGCTAGGAAATGCTTCCCCTACTACATACATTTCTAGATTCAGGAAAATCAGATCAAGCTAATGGTCAACCTAGTCCAACACTGTGTTGACCTCAGGGCCATTCACTTCAGGGAAGCTACAAGCAGGTGCTTCATGCAATCATTCTACCTGGTTTTATTTATTTAATTATTTATTTATTTATTTTATTTTTCAACTTCCTTCACCGCATCATCTCCCCCAAAGGGGACTCTGGGCGGTTTTACTTTTCAGTCATGGATTGTTGGTGATGGTGATGGTGATGGTGATGGTGATGGTGATGGTGATGGTGATGGTGATGGTGATGATAATGATAATGATAATGATAATGATAATGATAATGATAATGATAATGATAATGATAATGATAATGATAATGATAATGCTTTTGAATCCAGGTCTTTTATACAACCATGATCAATCCCTTTTTTCTAGGTATTAGTTTGATCTTTGGGTCCCCAACAATGACGCCATGGTCACTAATATTCCTAATGAGCCCTATCTCTCTTGGTGTCACCAGGCACCACACCCACTCTGATTTTGGTAAAAAAAAAAGTTCCAAATTCAAAAAACAGGAAGCTAGCATCAGCTTCCAACATCGTCTTTATTTTCAAGAATGCTTCTGGCCCCATAAAGACTGCAGAGGCATTCTTAGAAAATAGAAATGATGGGTATCTACAGTTCACTGCTTTCTTTGGAAATATCTGTCTTTACAAGAAGAGCAAGGTAAGCTGAATTTGGTGGTGAATATCCTGGAGGCTAGCGGGGGATGTGGGCAGCAATCTCATTCCCTTGGTTAGTGCCAACCCACCATAGTAGACATTTTGTGAGAGTGCGAAGAAAATGAACTCAACATTCCAGATGTGCTCACTGACCCAAGTTTGGATATTACATATAAGGAAAACTTTTTTTTACATATGATAAGCCTGATTTTTTTCAGTATTATGGAGTGTTAGGAATCAGATGAGATTTTTTTTTGCCTCAGGTGACTGGCTGGGGGCATGCACCATGAAATAGCACACTGCTGTATGCAAAGATAAAGTCTCTTGAGTCAAGCTTGGCTCCCAGTGACTTTATGTCCATGTAATTTTGTTTGAAATAGTTTACCATGTCTTCTTCCAGGATGTTAGCTTGACTTCCAGGCTGTCCTGAAGCCCTGGCTACTCTCCAGTTCAAGTACTAACCAGTCCAACCCTGTTTAGCATTTAGGATTTGGCCAAAATTAGCTAGGAGCAGCCACCTCCCCAGGCTTATAATATGGTATATAAAAATATGATGTGTAATTTTATTGAGATGACTGAGTGCATGCAGCAGGCAAAGATGTACACACCTTTTCTGCATGGGACTGTCCAGGAACAGCATCCCCAGCCAGCATGGCTGCATGCTATGATGTGATATGCGTGTACCTCCAGTGTGGCTAGGCTGATAGATACATTCTGGGCGTGCAAGGTGCATATTTATTTATTTATTTATCAAATTTCGCCACCGCCCATCTCCCCCAAAAGAGGGACTCTGGGCGGTTTACAATAAAGCTAAAAAGATTAAAATACAATAAAAACAAGATATATTACATAAAACATAAATATACGTATGAAGTATAAAGTAGGATCCAAGGTGGCAATTAAAAGTTCTGATTCAGGATCATAAATACATGGGCACCACTTTAAGGCGCTAGCCACCCCCAGGATTGACTACCCCCCTTCCCGCCCCAAGCGAGATGGCAGAGCCAGGTCTTCAACTTTTCCCTGTGTGCTTGGGGCTTGAGGGACAATTCCATTCCATTCACGAGCATATGAGCCTGTGGTTTTGTGGAGGTGCCACATGTGGTGGCAAGGGCTATTGTTCTGTTGTGCCGCACAGTGAAGCAACTTCTGACAGAGCCTGAGCTTTGTGTTAGGAAAGTCCCCACTTGGAACTTAGCCTTTGCCACACACTCACCAGATGGCTATGATCTCTCGGCCCTTCATCTGCAACATGCAGAGAATAATATGAGTCTTAATATGAACTGCTTTGAATCCTCTGAGGCGCTATAAAAACATTGAAATATTTCTAGGGAGAAAACCCTAGATCAGAGCTTTCCAAACGTTTCATGTTGGTGACACACTTTTTAGACATGCATCATTTCGCGACACACTCTTACAGCAGGGCACAAGGCAGGCACTAGGACCTGTGCAGAATCACAGCAGGTTTGCAGGCAGCAAGGCACAAGGCAGGCACTAGGACCTGTGCAGAATCACAGCAGGTTTGCAGGCAGCAAGGCACAAGGCAGGCACTAGGACCTGTGCAGAATCACAGCAGGTTTGCAGGCAGCAAGGCACAAGGCAGGCACTAGGACCTGTGCAGAATCACAGCAGGTTTGCAGGCAGCAAGGCACAAGGCAGGCACTAGGACCTGTGCAGAATCACAGCAGGTTTGCAGGCAGCAAGGCACAAGGCAGGCACTAGGACCTGCGCGGAATCCTGGCAGGGCTCGGAGGCAGCAGCAGCAGCAGCAGCAGCAGCAGCAGCCGCGATACACCCAGACTCTGCAGCTGATACACTAACGTGTCCCGACACACAGTTTGGAAAGCTCTGCCCTAGATGTTACACCAGCAGCAGGCAACCATTGCTGGTCGAGGGTTGTCCTTTTGTTTTAATCCTATTTTGGAGGGGCAACAGGGAGAATGGCAGGGGCATGGTGATGGCACTGGAGGAGTAGTGGGTGGTGGGTGGGGATAGAATTCCCAGGCCTTTTGTTTCAGAGGCTAAAACCATTTATTGTAGCTCCAAACATGTGAAGAATATTGAATTTGGGAAGGATCGTCTGGATAATTATAAACAAACTATGAAAATGTTTGTCATCCCAAATTACTACCACCATGCCCTAACAATATTGAAATTTATATTTTGTTTATGTTTAATGGTTCCAAAACCCAAACATGATCATTTCCTAGAAATTATTCATCTTTCCACTTCATCAGCCATGACTATGTATGTTAGTGTTATCATTCCAAGCTATTTATCAGCTGATAGCAGTTCAGATCTTTCCCACTTGAGTGGTATGAATTTAAGCTACTGTCAGTGGATTTGAAATTAATTTTATGCCCTGTCTTTTCACTGTGCCTTTTAACTACCCTAATAGAATCATTCAAGGGTCTAGGGAAATTAAACATCTTAGTGGCTCTTTGATTACCTCTACTAGTCCTTCCCAGTCTGCTCTAATTTTAGCACAAAACCATCATTTATGGATAATACAAATGCAGTTCATGAAGATTTTAACCTGCTCCCACCATTTCACTGAGGATTAGGAACTTGACTTTATAACAAATACTGCAATAAAACAATAGAACCTCAGCAGCTACTCAATTTTGCATCTGGGAAATTCTGTATTGCAAAGGAGATGACATGTGGCCATGAACAATGTTTGCTTGCTTATTTATTTGGTTGATATATAACCCACTTTTCAACAACTGTCCTCAGAGCAAGTTTCAACTGAGAAAAAAATTACTAGTTTGCTGCAGAAATCATCAAACTCTAAGGCAAGACTGGAACAAGAACATATTAAAACAAGGAATTGTCATTAAGATAGTTTTATAATGGTAAAAGTTTGGTCTGGAAACTCCTTTTAAAATAGCTGATCTCTTGGATCTGTTGCTCCAAATGTGGGCAGATGTAATGGGAAGAAGGAATAACCTTGAGGAACAGGAGGAAGAGCCACAACCAAGACAATGGTCAGATAAAAGAAACCTGAGTCCGGGCCAGATTGGTAACCCAAATAAATATCTCAGACAAGTTGGCCCAGACTGAAGAAGCTACTTGGATAAGCAGCGAAATGTTTCAACCAAAAGAAAGAAATCCAGTTGCCATGACTCAACCTACAGACAATTCCACCTGGATGACTGAGAATCTTCATCGACATCTCAGACAAGACCCTCTCCAGTCCTCATGAAGATAAAGGGAGAGAGAGGGGAAGCGCATTCAGACTAGCAAGGTTCTGTTGCTATAACCTTATAATAAAATAGTATTAGCTTGCATGACTTTGGTTTCCTAGACTGATCTATCTTGGAGGGCTGACAGCAATGATGCCAGAGCCTGTGGGGTGAGGGAGATGACACAAAAAATGTGGTGGGCTTCCTACCTGATTTTACAGACCATAAGTAGTTCCTGCCTTACCTAGAACTAAACCATCTAAATCAGGGGGTGGACATTGTATTGATAGACAGGCACTATATTTAACATTTTTTAGAAACCTAAGGATATCATAATTTTTATGTTTTCCATCTCAAAATGGTGGGAAACTGCAATACCAATTTTGGCAATTGCATTCAAAGAAGATTCCAGGGCCTGCAAAAAGGTCTGGGAGACATTGTGACTCTGGATCTTCAGGTACCCCCCCCCCCCACACACTATCTAGCTTAATATTGTCTACAGCAGCCTTCCACAATATATTACACCTTCCAATTTATTAAGCTATAGTTGGGTATTCCCCCCCCCAAGACCTTTTCATTCCTCACCACAAAGCATACTTCAGAAGCATACCTCAGAAGCTACTCAAAGTCATTCTCCATCATTTCCTCATTATAAGTAAAATATCTAATATGTGCTAGGAGATGCTTTGTAGGAACAGCAACAGGCCAACAAAAATCCTCTTTAAGGTTCAAAGTGGAAACATACAAAGCAAAATTAAAAGGAGGGGGGGCATTTACTCAGGGAACTTTTCCTATTTTGTAGAAACGATGCTGGTTCTTCTCCAACAAAGTTGGTTCTCCAGATGATTGAACAATTCTTAGACCTATCATCACTTTTAACCAATTTGCCCAGGATGGACAGGCCAACAAGTATGTGATTTCCTGTATCTCTCAGCACCATCTCTGGACTTTCCCCTTTACATATACCTTCTGTCTCTTAGACACAAATAAACATACACACTTCTTCCCATTCTAATACTTGGCTACAATGGCCAATTTCTAGTCCTATGTTAAAAAGAGAATTTGGTGGTAATACATATTTTAGTTTAGAAGTGAGCAATTTTAACCTAAGGCATTTTCAGAATTTGATGTTGCACCTCACTAGCTGGGTTTCAAAATGGGCAGATAAATGTAAAAGAACAAGAGAACAGGGTCAGATCAAGTGGTCCCTGCAGCTGGCATAAAGCTGAATTGCTTCAGTGGATTTTAATATCATTGGTTTCAGCAAAGTACTGCGTTGTGTGGCAGCTATGGTAAGGAGGTGGAAGGTTTCTGCTCAAATCCAGATGTGTATAACTAGAAAAAAATGCTTTGAGAGATCTCAACTGGAAGGAAAGGATTCCTAAACCACAAAAGTGATTCCTAAACCACAAAAGAAATGGTGTTCTTTTAAGTTCAAAGACAGAATGAAGTCCATGAGTCAAATTGGTACAGGTCATGCTGGGCCAGATGAAGTGAATGCAGAAGTTTCTCTTTTGAATGGCAACAGGGCCCAAAAATAATGGTAATGCATATGGGCTTCTGTTGTAACAGTTATTACATGGTCAGAGGACAACAACCTGATATCAGATCTGTCTGTTACCAAAGCAAGAGATACTGTAGATGGCAACCAGGTCTTCTGCCCAACCATGTCTTGCTTGGCTTGGGCAAGAGAAAGAGACATAACAATTTGAACACTGGTTTTACTATGTATAGGACTCATAAAAAGGACTCACATTTGATACATGACAGTCATTGGAATTATTCTGAAGTGGCTTCTTAGCTTTCGTACAATAAAACTCCTGATCAGAAATTCCTGGATTCTTCTGTACCTGTTTAATTGGTTCAGTTTAGCTTGCCATGGAAAGCTGAAATTTGGGGTGTACTGAAAGGCAGATTTCCCATTCAAGCAAAATGCACCTCAGGAGTCTATTGTATTCTCTGCTTTCCACTTTGCCTCCCCCCACCACTATACAGACCAAGATGGAAACTCCATAGCTCTTTACAGGAATATACCAGGTTCCTTAGTTTCATGTTTCTGGCCCAGTTGGTTCTTGGGTCCTCCCCACCTAGGTGATTCCACTGGGCATGTGTAGGGTTAAAATTAAAGCACTGTACAAATGTTCTATGAATGTATGAACAGTGGGTGTAGAGTATGGGGAGATGGGTTTGCTCCTGGTGCCCTTGCTTCTGATCTTCTCTGTATTTTCACCGAAAGCCTAGGTGGAATCCATACATGAAGAACTGGATAACAATGGGATTGGGTGGAGGAGGAGAAAACACCCTGCTTTTTGTAAGGTTTTCAGAATAGATTTGTAGATTCAGAACCCATATTACAATCTCTCACAGCCCAGTTTCTGTTGTGGCCATGGTGATTGGGGATTCTTTAGTTCTTTTCTGGAGGGCTACAGGTTGGGGAAGAGTGTGATATGCATACAACTTGCTTATGCCTAGGCCTTATCCTGACCTTTGAATGAGGTAGTGAAGACCAGGGGCAGAGATCAAATAATATCGGTGGCAAGAATGAGCACTGGAAATGCCAAAAGAAACAAAGGCAATAACAGGAGTTGCAAATGCCAATAAGGGAACTGTGCTTCTTTGAAGTGGGATAAGTGTACAAATAAGGCAAACAAACATATTAAGAGTGCAAAAAAGCAAGGACTAAGTGTAGATAATCAATGGAATAGATTTTAGGCTAGGACCATACTTATCTCCATCCATCCATCCATCCATCCATCCATCCATCCATCCATCCATCCGATTTATATCCCGCCTTTCATGTTGGGGAATTGCAATGCCAGATCTTGAAAGAATGGGAATGGAATGACAGGCAAGACACACAACTAAATAGGAGTCTTCATTATTTGGACAGTGAAGCACCATGGATACCCCTGAAACTGATTTAATCATGAGCTTGTTGGAAGATATCTGGACTGTCTTGATAACTATAATTGTGCAATTCATAGTAGTCATTTTTCAGGATTTCAACAAGGAATCTTTCCCAGTCCTGCCTGAAGAGGGAACCTGAAGTTTTTGTAAAGAATGTTCTCCACTAGAAAGCTAGTGGAGCTTGGCCCTTCCCCAAACAGCAAAGTAAGACAACTTATATTCAGAACATTGATTATTCACCTAGTTCTATCTTCAGAGGAAACCTGTGTCCTTCAGTTGCTGCTTACACAACTTCCAGCAACTCTTGCCAGGATGGCCATTAGTGAGGGATGCTGGGAGTTGTAGTGTAGTACTGTAGAGTTGTAGAGTTGTACTGTCTGGTGGGTCATATGTTGTTGCAGGTTCTGGCCTATACTGAATGACAATAGCCCTCTAGGGTTTAGAGAAGGCTTCATCTTTCCTTTCACTATCTGAAGATGTGCAAGGGATTGTCCTTGAGATCTGCTGCATGCAAAGCTTATGGTTTATCACTGAGCTATGGGTCCTTTCCAAATTACCAGCCTCTGAAACAGTGGTGTAACATATTCTTTGAAATGCATATCTTCAAGCCATCATGGTGTTCTGTGCCTGTTTTTGAAGACTAAGAGTTACCACTCAGTGGTGTCTACTGGGTTTGTCTGGCACCACATCATTTTCTGAAGCTCCTGGCTAATTTCACAGCCAGGAAGCATAGTACAACCACTGACTCATCATTCACAGCATTTTGCTAACACTGTGGTGTGGGAAACTCAGCATTTTTCCTGATGCGAAGGCCTCTTCCTCTGCAGTGTAACAGAGACCCTCAACTGATGAGAGAGATATAATTTATGGAAACTGGGGAAGCATGGAAATGTGCATGTGTGTATGTTCCTGCATTTGTAGCTTTCTGTGTTGGGGTGTGGATGGGGAACCTTAGGCTTCTTGAATGTTTGACCCATTTATACTTGCCCTTAATGCCAGTGCTAATTTATGCCATACGTATGTGGCGGCAGTTATTCTCACACCTTGTTTTGTGTGAGTTCTAGTTTTACAGCTGGAATGTAGAGGTGCTTATCTTGAGAACTTCCAGAGGAGGGGTGACCCCAAAAACCAGTGCTTAGCATTCAAAGGTCAAAGACAGCCTTGGGGCAATAGAATAGGATCTTCCAATTAGGCAGTGCCTTAACTGAGACATTCTTATTTGTATTGTTTTATTGTTATTGTTACATAGCTCCTTTTCTTACTGAGTACTCAAGGTAGTGCATATGAGATAGGTAGTCTCCTTTCATTTTTGGTTCAAAACATTCTCATCAGGTAGGTTGAACCAAGAAACAGCGACTTGTCCAGAGTAATTCAGCGAGCAGCATGATCAACTGGGATCTGGAACCAGTTCTTCAGTGTTTCTTCAGTGTACCTTGAATATTACACTACATGGGGTCTTGGAGTACGGAACAGATTTTAATTCAAAATAGTTATCCTTTAATATCATCTCAGGCTCCGATAAAGGTAAAGGTTCCCCCCGCATATTTGTGCAGTCGTGTCCGACTCTAGGGGCCGGTGCTTCTTAGCCGAAGAGCCAGCGTTGTCCAAAGACGCTTCCATGGTCATGTGGCCGCATGACGTGCGCGGAACGGTGTTACCTACCCACCAAAGTGGTACCTATTAATCTACTTGCATTTGCATGCTTTTGAATTGCTAGGTTGACAAGAGCTGGGGCGAGTGCGGGAGCTCACTCCGTCACACGGGGCTAGGGATTCGAACCTCCGAACTTGCGATCTTCCAATCGACAAGCCTGGCGTCTTACCCGCTGAGCCACCACGCCCCTCTGATTAATTCCTGAGGCTGTGTTATTCTGACTTCTGGAGAAAGACACTTTATGATTGGTTGGCAGGCAGTATGAAGCCTCTGCATTGGCCATCCATAAGTATAAACAAACTAAGAATCTGGAGGTATATTTTGCTTGCTGTGCCTCCATCTCCCCACAAGTGTCTTAAAAGATCTCAAGACTCTAGAATGTAGCAAAGATCTGCCTTTGGTTATGGTCTCCCACAGCCTCTGCTTTGTCATAACATTTCTGAAAAGTCTGGCTCCTACTCTATGTACTGAGGGGAACTCAAGAGCTGTAAATTGATGATCCCCACACCCTCTTTTGATTCATGTCTACATATCATACAGATAGATGTAAGTAGAGAATGAGAGGGTGGAATTTAAACTCCTCTAAGTCAGCTGGAAAAGGCATACATTTTGATGGGATATAGGGTGGGAATTTTGAGTGAGTCTGGATGAGATCAGTATGAGATTACAGCTGGGTTCAACACAGCAGTTTAACCAGGTAAGTTAAGGAAATAGCATATTTAGGAAACCATTACCTCAATCAGAACTGAAGCAAAAAAAGAAGAAGACAGTTTTAACCCCAAAGTGGACCAGGGCAATTGAGAATCAAACATCATCCCCAGGTCAGCCATTTTGTGTGAAGTGATCCTCAAAATTGTGGGGCAGTGATCAAGGCCTGACTAGTTACTCCTCCAAGGAAATAAGAAAGTAGAAAGTGCAGATTGCAGCATTACAAAATTCATGGCCAAGGCCAGCAAGATAGAATTCCCCTTCCAGACCATGTCTGTCACTGCCCACATGACCAATGAAGTAGAGGCCTTTGAAGACTCGCCAGTAGTCTTATGGCATTAGGGATCATAGAATTTCAAATAGGACTGGAGGAAGAAAGCAGGTCTGTACACTCCCTAAAATGATAGCCCTGAATCAATTAGTAGACAGTAATTTCATATCGCTGTACTGGATTAGGAGTGACCAGTTAAAGGTGTTCTATGAGCCCAGCCTGTAGCTGTATTTGCACAACATACTTAACCAGGTCAGTAGAAGACTACTAGCTGCATGCATGCAACATGCTAACCTAGTTTTTGTTGGAATTCAGCAAATCAAGCATGCCTCATTAGCATATGGGTGATTGCTCTAGGAGGCAAACCCTGTCCTACTTGAGGAAGCTGCTTGTTGCCCCTCCCACTTCCTCTCTCTCTCTCTCTCTCTCTCTCTCTTTCTTCCATCGAGGAGGAAGCAGCACGTGGCTGCTCCTCTCCATCGAGAGGCCATGCCCAGGCCTCAAGCCCCTTTCTCCATGCAGCCTCTGGCAGCAAACAGGGCCAGAGGTATGCAGTTTAGGGAACAGAAAGAAGAACTGAAACCTATTTTCTACTGAAATGGCTGTACCTGGACAAAATAAATGTAAGAACTCTTTTGTACTTACTTTTTGTACCTGCAATGTCTAAGTGTGTGTTTCTTTATGCTTGGGTGGGCTAAAAGTGTAAGAATAAGAACATGAATCTCTCTAACGTGCTCACAGGCTGTGTTTTTAAACAATATTCCTTTTTTTTCTATGCACGAGTTTACACGATGTTAAGTTCTGCTCCATTCACTGGTTCTAACAGGCCACTGAATGATCTTCAGTTTTAACCTTGGCTATCATGTGTGTAGGTGCATTAGCATGCTCAGTGAGTGCAGCACATTAGTTTATGATTCAATGTATTTTGCTTCTTGGACAGATACTTCGTTATCCTGTTACCAAGTTAGATGTGTTGTATAAATGCAGTCTGTGTGTCATAAGAAAATATATGTTTGCATGGTGGAGGAATTACAGATGTAATGCTGATTTGGATGCCCAAAAAGTCCCCCTAATCCCATGAAAAGCTTCTCTTAAATGAAGTGAGTCAGTAAGAACACAAGGACCAAACTGCAGTTCTGTGATTTCATTTCTTGCTTATTATTATTTTTCAAAAGTGACATACAGCTGTGGATGGCCATCAATGCTGTGGGCAAGCTGCCATCTGCATAAATGTATACCTCTACCTGCTTCATCACCTTCTAGTGCTTCCTCTTTTGTTCTCCCACCTTCAGTCTCTCCAGATCAGTGTTCTCAACCTTGGCAAATTTAAGGTGTATGGACTTCAACTCCCAGAATTCCCCAGCCAGCATGGCTGGCTGGGGAATTCTGGGACTTGAAATCCCCACATCTTAAAGTTGCTAAAGTTGAGAAACACTGCTCTAGATTCTTTCTCTTCCTTCTTGTCACATCACTATCTCGCAAGTTGCATGTACCAGGATAACTTCTTTTTTTATATATATAAATTTTATTGAATTTTGAAATACATATTAAAAGTTAGAACAAGAAATAAATAAATAAATACAAAGTAAGAAAAAAATAAAAGTGAAATCAAGAAAAATAATAAACAAAAGAAATATAGAAAATAGATGGTCTCCAATCTGTCTTTGGTCTTTAAGTACAATATTTGCTTTAAATGTTGGTCTTTCATACAAGACACAGGAACTTTTTTTTGTCATGTACATTTCAATTTCTATAGTCCAATCTTCTGATCTTCATGTAGATTTCATCTTTCTAGCAATTCTCCAATAGTCCATCTGTAGTTTCCACTCCTTGAAGTAATGTCAATTTAAATGTTCTTAACTGCATCAATTTCCATTTTTACATCCATATTTATATCCTTGATAGAATCCAATTAGTCTTAAAACATATATATATATATATAACAAGTAAAGGCCTTATTTTATATCAACAGTAATTTATATTTTATTTTAATTCTAATAAAAATAAAATATATTCTATTCATACATATCCATAAAAATAACCCTAATTTAAACTTAGTCTATATTTAGACTATAATTATACCATATTCTACATCTTCCTACATATCTACCTATTTAACAAATTTTTATATCTACCTATTCCCCTAATACATAACCTAACAACAATTCTCAATAATATTCATACTAGTAATTATAAAAATAAGTCATCCTGTAATAGTATTAATTCTAATTCAAACTCAACATCCCATCCTTCATGTATCTCCCTAAAATTTTTTCTAGTTTTCATATACTCTGTAACATCAATTTATAATTATATTACTAATTTTATAACCTTTTATCTTACGATTAAAATATCACATTTTTATACATCCATACAGTTTCTCATATTAATTTTTAACATTTAATATTCCCAACAGTTATATTACTAGTTAGAACTTGATTTATTTAGTACATTTACAAACTCAGTATCCAGTTAAAATCCATGGTTTCAATACCTTTGTATCCCACATAATGTTAAGTCTCCTATTCAAGTTATGCCAAAATCATAATATGTAGCCTGTTTTATTCTGTGTCTCATGTAAAATGTCAAAATGTTTTTCTTGACCTTTCCCCATATTTCACAATTTCTATCAAATTGCATGTTCAGTCTTTCTCCTTGCCTCAACTGCCCCAATATGTTTGTACCAAAATTATAGTGTGTAGCCTGTTTTGTTATCTGTCTCATGTAGAGTGTAAGAATGTTTTTTTGAACCAGAGTGTTTGAAATTTCTCTTTCTTGTTTCTCCTCTATCTCAAATTTTTTTCTTCTGCTTCTATTTCTATCTTTTGTTCCTTTTGTTCCTGATCTTGCAAAAATAAAATTTCCAGTGATTTCTTAATTTCCGAAAGAGCTTCACAAATCTCCACATTAAGATCTTGAATTGCTGTTAAAGTTGCTGTTAAAAGAGCCATTCTTCCCCACCCCCTCCTTGTTCTCAGGCTGCAGCAGCGGCCGTTCTAGCCAAAACAAGTAAATAGTCAGCTGATCTGTTCGAGTGGAAAATTACCGGCAGGGTCCATTAAGTAAAAAGTTTTTTAAAATAAAGGAAGAAAAATTTCAATAATCAAAAATAAGCGAAAAGGCAGTATTCCAAACAGTTTATAAAAGGAGAAAGAGAATATGAATTTCTACCATGATAAAAAGGAAAGAAAAATTAAAAAAACCCAATTCAATAGTTAATCCAGCAAAATATATTCAAAAGATAATATAAACTCTTATACTTCCAAATGAGACAGAGTCCTCTGATAGGTTAGAAAGATAAAAAATAAAAAATAAAAAATGCAAGCATTACTATGCTTCAAACATAAAATCCGTTATATTTCCACCATAATTGTTATAGCAAAGAAAGTACAAAATTTGCCAACATTTTGTGCAAAGTCCAAAGATAGACCTTAGATGATAAAATAATCTAATCTAAAAATAAAATAAAATAATGTGATCTAAAAGCCAGCTTCTAGCTCTAACTTACGATTCCCTGGAAGAGCTTGATGTTTCTCAGGTCGTTTCACTGTCTCCTGTCCCCTGCTCTCTCCGTGGCAGAAAACTACAAAAAAAGCAGGAGGGGGCAATTCCAACGACCCTGTGAGTAATCTTCTGGTTCTCCCCTCTCCAGGGAGAAAACTTCAGTGGTCTTATAATTTCTATAGACCACCGCAAACAGGGAAAAGCTAGCCAGGTCTTCAGCACTCTGAAAAATCTGACTTGTCGAGCTGCCAGCTGACTCGGAGTACCACATGTACCAGGATAACTTCTCTCTCTCTCTTTTTTTTCCTACAAGCAACCGAGCATACAAGAACACTGTTCTTGAAATGTATAAAACCAAGGTGAAAGTCAAATAGATAAAGGCTGGATTTGCATAAAAATACAGAGTTAGATGGGCCAATGATTTGACTCAGAATAAGGCGGCTTCTTTTTTTTAATGAATTTTTATTGAAGAAATTTTTTACAGAATAAAAACAATACAATTTTTTAAAAAAGGAAAGTAAAGAAAAGTGATTTAGTAAGTAAGAAAGAAAAGAAAAGAAATAGAGACAGAAAAGAAAGAAAAAGAAAAGGGAAAAAAGGGATATAAAGGAGTGGCTTCCGATCTTCTTTACAGCAGTTATAAATGCATTTATATTTTATCCTCTTTCTCTAAGGTTGCATCGTGGCTCCATTCTTTCCGTATTCCACCCTTTGTAATAATCAAACCCATAAATCACAAGTTAATTTTTTTTCCCGTTTTCAGCAAAAAGTCCATAAAAGGCTGGATTTATAAATGTAGTTACAGGTAGTCACCAACTTACGACCATTCATTTAGCGACCATTCGAAGTTACGACGGCACTGAAAAAAGTGACTTATGACCGGTCCTCACACTTACGACTGTCACAGTGTCCCCACAGTCACGTGATCAAAATTCGGGCACTTGGCAACCGGCATGTATTTACAATGGTTGCAGTGTCCCAGGGTCACATGATCACCACTTGCGACCTTCCCAGCTGGCTTCCGACAAGCAAAATCAATGGGGGAAGCCGGATTTGCTTAATGACCATGTAATTTGCTTAACGACCATGGCAAAAAGGTCATAAATTTGAGAGTGGTCATGTGATGCCTCACTTAATGGCTGCACTGCTTAGCAACTGAAGTTCCAGCCCCAATTGTGGTTGTAAGTCAAGGACTACCTGTATTGTCTTTTCCCTAATCAAACAAATCAATTTTGCCATCTCTTCACCAACCATTCCTCTATTGTGGGTATTTCAGTGTCTTTCCATCTTTGTGCATATAATAATCCCACTGCAGTTACCATGTATGCAGACAATCTTCCATAAATCTTTTGTAACTGTCTGTCTATTAGTCCAGCAAGAAAAGTTCTGGTTTCAATAAGGTGGCTTCTTCGGTTCCTAAAAATATTACTTGATCAAGATTACAGGGAATCCAATGTCGTATCTTAGGGGCACACTAAAAATTTGGTATAATAGGACACCTTAACTAACCTCAGGAATCCCTCAGACTGCCCTATTGTAATTTGGTAGCAAAGTGCTCAGTTATGGAAATGCCATTTTTCATCCAGAAAAGAAAGGAAATTGATCTGTTAAGCCTCTTACATCTAATAATGCTTTCGTATTATTAAAAGAAAATGCTGGCTTACCTCCCACCAGTTATTCTTTGGCTCTTGGCTGCTGAAAGGGGAAGAGAACTACTTAAAAAGTGTGGCCCACAAACAGAAAAAGGGTGATCTGTTCCTGATAGACACAGAAGTTTACTGTTGTAGTGGAAATGACGTCAACCCACATCTTTTCAGGAAGTTTGTTTGCTAAGCCTAAAGTTAATTATGAACAGTGTCTACTACTGTCCCATGGAATCATTTTTGGTAATCCTAACTTTCAACCATATTGAACTTTTCTGCCTTTTGAAAAACATGTATTTTTTGCAGGGATTTTAAAAGCTGTTCCTTAAATGAACATCTTACACCAGGGTTTCTCAACCAGGGTTCCGTGGAACCCTAGGGTTCCATGAGAGGTCACTAGGGGTTCCCTGGGGGATCATGATTTATTTATTTCAAATTTGGGCAACTTCACCTTAAAGAGGTAAGTTTCATACTTTATTTTTAGTTTAAGAACACTGTTAATGCATCTATACAGGCCTACGCATGAAATGAATATGATAATTTTGTAACTTCTGGCCTATATTTGAGCCTGGTAATGTAAGGAGCTTTGGGCTGTGCATTCCCTATTTCAAGACAGCACAAAACGTTTATAATTACGTTATACATTTCCTATAATTAATATACATTTCCTATCCAGGAAACAGGTCAACACTTGGCTTTGAGAACAGGAGACCTATACTTTTCATAAGCCTGCAAGGGTCAATTTCTGTAGAAATAAAAATAGTAATGCCCAACATAAATCAGGAATAACAGAATGATCTCATTGATATTTCTACATTTTCTAAAGAGAGTCATGGAAAAAAGTTCATTTTATCAGTGATAGATGTACTATCTAAATATTTTTGGCTGCCATTTTATCTGTCAAGTTGGGGAGAGAGGTAACTGTGGCTTATCAGAAGAGCTTCCATATTGGGTGTGCAACTTGAAAATTACAAATATGGTAAAAACAGATCAGTGAAGAAACTTTTAGAGCATTACACTGTTCAGTATTTTGTCACTCACAATAAAGTCAAGGTGGGTATCATTAAGAGGCTTAAGCATATTCTGGAAAGTAAGCTCTGGAAATCCACACTAACCAGTACGTAGACATTTTGGCTGGCATTTGGTGCTATAGTCACACTTATTTTATGTAGCATCTAGACTGCCCCTGACAATGAACGTGGTATGTGGGTAAGAGGGTATGGGGAAATTTTAAAGGGCAAAAGCAAGGAGAAAATCCTTTGGTTAGGAGTTCACGTCAGAATATCTAGACCATAGCTTTCCAAACTGTGTGTCGCAACACTTTAGTGTGTCGAAACTCACAGTTTAGTGTGTCGCAAAGCGGTGGCGGAGGCATGCACGGCGGCGGCACGGCGGCGCGTGTGGCTGTGGTGTGCATGGCGGCGGCGGCAGTGACGACGGCAGCGGCGCGCCATCAGCGCTTCTGCATTTTAGCGAGGCCGCCGCCATGCGCACCCCCGCACCGCCGCCACTGCCGTTGTTGGTGTGTCGCCAACGGCGGCAGTTTGGAAAGCACTGATCTAGACTGAAAGAAAGATTTGAAAACTGCTATCAGCAAGCTTACATACAGTAGGTGAAATATTCATAATCAAAGAATTGGGGATAAGGAGTGGAAGACTTGTATTAAAAGTCTGTGTGGATGAACCACTAAAAGGCCCCTTTTATTTCAGAGAACTATAAAAGGTGCCCTCTGACCAACAGTGCATGTATACAATTGAAAAAATGCTCAGAAAAAGAGAGCAGGGGAATACAGACAAATTTTAGTCAATTGGGTTGGCAGGCCAGAGAAGTTCAATAATTGGGTTCAGGTGACAGGGGTACGACACCTTTGAATACACCAATGTTTTTACATCACCCTACCCAGCAATGCATCAGCAGATGCTTTCTCCAAAAACACAAGTTCAACTTTCACAATTTAATTAGCAAGTCTGCTGAATGTTCCTGGGTCATGGGAAGTAGGGCTTGTAGAGTTATAGTATCCATACATTTAGAATACTAATTTCAGATGCATGATTTGAAATTGCTAGTGAGGAAAAAAAAGGAAGCATTGGAACTTTTCTTTGGGACATGGCTACTATGTCAGCATCCCTGAGCTATTGGAAAACACCAGTAGCCTTACAGTATATTTGATAGCAACAATGTACCTCATGTAATCCTGCCCTTTGATCCAGAAGTTCAGAAATGGAATCGTAAAGCAACTGACCTATATTCCTTTCTCATAAGTGAAGGGACTTGTCCAGGCAGTTGCCAGGAGTCAACACTGACTCAAAGGCATAGAAGAAACAGAAGTGAAGAATTTGTTTATGTGTTAGAACTCTTCCCCAGATACTGTGGCAAAAAATTGCCCTTTGCAACCAAAATTACTGGAGGCTTCAACACATTATATGTTCATATCAACATGGTAGAGCATCAGATGGGGATTTCATTGTGCTGTTATTGCGCTGGGTGTCTGTCTGAGGGCAAAACAGCAATTTCATCACAGTAAGTTATGATAAGACCCGTTACATTCCAGGGAGCAAACATTACATTGATACCATTACTGTGGAATTCAAAACCAATCAAAACAGAAACATCTGTTTTTGTCACAGGAAGGTGGTTGTTAAGTATTTCAGGCCACAGAAAAGTGAAAGATGGTTATAATCAAGGAGCATGGGAGCCTTCAAAATTTCATGGCTGGTACAAGCTGGTAATAGCTGATAATAGCTGCAAGGGCACAAATGGTAATGGTCTCAAGGGCTTTAGAGGAACCTCCATCATATACAGGACAGATTTAAGAGGATTGTTCTGTGGACTTCTGTGGAAAGGTCTAGAAATCATTAACTGCTTGAGAAGTATGTAGTCAAAAATATAGCCTGGTGGTTCATGTCCTGTGTCATTGAAGGTGTGCAGGGAAACTTGGGAATGGCCATAGTCAGGAAGTGTTATGCATGGGGTCTGTCAGCCCCAGTTATAAAGAGGAAGGTTGCGAAAGAACCCTATCATACAAAACAAAGGTGTACTTGGAAGAAGAATCTCTATGACAAGCAGGACATGTTTTAATTCAAGATGGTCTTTATCCATGAAGCACAGTGTTTCTCAACCTTGGCAACTTTAAGACGTGTGGACTTCAACTCCCAGAATTCCCCAGCCAGCCATGCTGTCTGGGGAATTCTGGGAGTTGAAGTCCACATGTCTTCAATTTGCCAGGGTTGAGAAACACGGATGAGGCATCTGAGAAATGTATTAAATCTGAAAAGGATATTTTTCAGTTGGCACCCATATGAACCAGTATTGAAAACAGAATGTATATTGAAATTCCTTCCTTACCTGATTGTCGCCCAAAGCCCCCCTGGAATTTTCATCACCAGCCAAAGCAAAAATTACATGGATTTAAACAATACCCTGTTGTACGTGGGTTGCAAGATGGTAAAGGCTGATAGTATGAATATTGACAAGGTGCAAGGGTGCCCTGATCAACTACCCAATAGCATTGTTGTTCAATCTGTTGGACATTATTGTGCGGGACTGCCTCATCACACAAAGCCCCCATTGCTATCCTTATTGGGCGACGACTAAACCGATTCTCAGTTTTGGGGGTGATGCACCGTTTACAGGGTTTTCTAAAGATGACTGCTCACAGGGAGTGTATTTTGCTGATAGCTGCTGGCAATCCCAGTTTTAAGCCTAGAGCAAGACTGGTCAAGGCTGGTAGATGTAAATGGGATCAGCTGGAGCCACCGCATTGCAATCAATTTTTTAAAGACAAGCTGCTGATCCAAAGGCTTGATGTGAAAATTAGTCATACAAGCAAAAATGAATTTTGTTTGGTGAAGGAAGGCAATGAGAACTTCAATGTGCAACTCTTGGTAGCCTGTCACTTTGTAAAACAGCCTTTTTGGCACCAGGGACTGGTTTCAAAAGATTTTTCGCGGACTGGAGGGCGGGGTTTCCGGGATTTCCACGGACCGGGGGCGGGGTTTGCAGGCGGGACCCAATTGTGTGCACGGGGGGTGGGGTTTGCGGGTGGGAGCCAATCACAAGCACCGGGGGCGGGGTTTGCGGGCAGGAGCCCCACGGCCTAGTTCCTAACAGGCCGCGGCCCACTAGTGGGCCATGGCCCACAGGTTGGGGATCCCTGTTGTAAAACATGTGAAAGAAAAACTAGGAGTGCACTTTGGCCACATAAAACCTTTACTGACATCCAAAGCCAGCCTACCCTAGAGTTACAATGAAGGTCTACAGCATTCCAGCAGGCAGTTTTAAGTGCAATTGGGAAAACCTATTTCTGGATCAGCTGCCTAAAAAATTAGTGATTGCATTTGTGGACAATGCAACCTCTAGTGGCGATTATGGGAGAATCCTTTCCAATTTCAAGGACTTCAGTGTTAGTTTTTGTGCCCTGTACTGTGATGGAGAAACAAATCCCTGCAAAGCCTCTTCATCTTAATGATGAGCAGGGCCTTTTGTGAGGAAATACACACAGATAGTACAAGTGTTAGGTAAAGATATGTAGGACAGATTGCTATTAATCAATCAGAAGGAGTTTAGCCATGGCTACACTTTGTACTGTTTTGAGTTGAGCCTTTATCAAGGGTGCTCTGAGCATTATTTGCTGATTAGGAATGGCAATCTCAGAGCTAAGGTTAGGTTTGCACAACCCCTTCCCAAATACAGTCAGCACGTTTCTTTATGTAATCTTTAAAAATCACACAAGGAATATACTTTTCGATTATATGAGAACATGGACATGCTGCAGCTCCTCTACTTGTTCTCTAGAACTCCAATTTTCTAGGGGTCCATCCATGTGTTCCAAGAAGCTAATCTCTAAAACAAAATGTTGGTTTAATTGCAAATACCCATCCTCAAACTTGGCTGATGGCTGGCTCTCTACTTCATTCCCCTTGGATATGGACATTTAAAAATTTTTTTATGAAAGACTTTTGGACAGCTCTGCGCTTCCTGTAACCATGTAAAGTTTTTAGAGCAACAGATTGGGGAGCATACATTTCACCAATGACAACCACAACATCTTTCTGTGGAGACTTATGGCCACAACCAGTGTTTTTTCTGCAGAATCTATCTAATCAATCTTTCCTATCAAGAGATGCTTAAAGTTGTACTCTGAAGATAAACATGACTAAATAGTAAGGAAGTTTGTAAAAGGTATAACAGCCCCACAGGAACCCTGGGCCTGGGTCACATATCAATGCATGCAGGGTGCATGCCTTATTGCTAAATAAAAGTACTGTGGTTTTTGTTTATTTTACAAACTGAGCCAGTCACCAAACTTTGGGACTTTCACTTTCATTTATGGGTATTCATAAATTCATCTCAACCTTTAGGTTTTCTCTTCTCAGCAAGGGTATCATACTGTGCCAGGTCTAAAGATTCACCAAGTCTAAATATTAGTGCTGTGATAATCTCAAGCTAAAGTGCAATGATGTTGTTTAATTTTGTTCAGCAAAAATATGACATTTCTCCTGTAATATGTGCTTATGACACTTAGGACCTCTTGGATTGATGTCTTGTGGTGATGTTCTGGCAGTGATGGTAGAGGTGCTGGTTGAGGATGCTATGGATCCTTTGAGTGATAAAAGAGATTTAGTTTGTCCTTCCAGACTCATTTTGTCTAGTCCAGGGCTTTCCAAAGTTTTCCCGCGGCGACACACCAACGGCGGTGCACAAAAAATTGAAAGCGGCAGCAGCGCTTCCGGGTTTTTGCGCGCTGCTGCAACGGTGGCACTTCCGGGCACCGCGGGAAAACCCGGAAGTGCCACCGTTGCGGCAGCGCGCAAAAACCCGGAAGCGCTGCTGCCGCTTTCAATTTTTTGTGCGCCGCCGTTGGTGTGTCGCCGTGGGAAAACCCGGAAGCGCTGATGATGATCAGCGCTTCCGGGTTGTGTGGCGACACACCAGACTGTGTGTGGCGACACACTTTTGTGTCGTGACACACAGTTTGGAAAGCTCTGGTCTAGTCAATCTTAGGAACTTCTACAATGCAAAATTGTAGTTTTATCTTCTCATCCCCAAACAAATCTACTCTTTGAAGAACATCCAACCGGTTAACGGCCGTACTCCCAATAGCAGATGTTCCACAATGTAATTGTTTTATCTGACAATATGGTACCAGATACAGACCCTCAGTGTAGTGCACTATGTACCCAGCAAACAGACTTCTCAGCAGTGGAATACCATCACCTAGTTAGGGCCTGATGAAGCCTTCTGACCTATTGATTATCCACTTTTTCTTTTTGAGTGAGACCCTTCTATCTCTGTTTTTTTAGTGATGCTTTGTTTTAAAATCTAGAACTATTCAGAAGGTTCAGAGGAAGACTTCCTTTTAAAGTGTTCAGGGCAAGGGTCCTTCCTTGCGGGGGAGATGGGTGGGATATAAATATGATAAATAAAAATAAATAAATATTGTGGTTAATGAAATAAAAACTGCTGTTGCTCCTACCAGGTCATTATTAGCACTGCATAGTATACGTTTCCTCTATTTCGGTCTGGCCTTTATAGCACCTTTAACAGCTCCCAGTTTCTGCATACCATTCCTGACATCATGGCAAAATGAGTGTTAAGTGGCTAAGCTTCTGCTTTTTTACTACACTTTTTTTGTAGTGCAAATAGCCAGCCAATCAGGGGGAAAGAGCTCTGCTCTCCGTCTGTAGGCTTTGGGGGCTGTGGCTGCCAAATCTCCCAAAAGATAACCATAGAGTTGTGGACAGCATACTGAGAAACGTCTGAAAAGTGCTGTATGTTAGTGGGATAGATCTCCAAGCCAATGTGACAATCTGTATCTGGTCACGGGGGCAGAGGAAGAAACTAGGTATTTGGAATAGAGAGTGATTGAGAGGTTTTGGAAAAGGAAAAGAATGCTCAAATTTCTGTGATGCACGTATTGTCTAAAGTATTTTTCTATCTGATTACAGTCACAGGCTGAGGACATCAGAACATTTATCATTGCTAAATTCATTTTATTTGTTAAAAAGAATGCATCATCTTCAAAAGCAGATGGGAACGCTTCCATAAACTTAATATCTGGAAATTTATTAGGCAGGTCTGTATACAAAGGTTGCCAACAATTGTAAATATTTTGAAGCATTTGAGACAACACAGCATCACTACGTTCACTATTTGTTAGTAATAGTATTTGATAAAAAAAAACATTTTTCCAAATTGAATGGTCCACTTAACATACAAGAGAATGAATGTACAAACTGCACATTTTTTCGAAATAACATACAATTCATATTTGTCATAGTGATACCCAGATATTTTACCTTCTCCTCAATCTTAAAACCCATTTTATTCATCAATTCTGTTTGATCTTCTCTTTTCGTACTTTTTGTTAACATCTTTGTCTTCTGTTTATTAATCTTGAAACCTGCTAATGCACCAAATTCTTTAAATTTGCTCAATAATATTTCAATTTCCTTTAAAGGATTTTCCAGACCAACACCAAGTCATCTGCAAAAGTCCTTAACTTATGAGTTTCTTTTTTAATTTTTACTTCCATAATCCTCTCATCTTGTCTTCTATCTCTATTCAGTATTTCAAGAACCAAACTAAACAAGAGAGGAGATGATGGGCTTCCCTGTCTTGTTCCTTTTGTATCTCACAGGGTCAATGCAGCTTGTTTTTCATTATGTTGCTCCAAATATTCCAAAATGTCCAGCACATTTCTAACATTGTCTTTTAACTGTCTTTTAGGTAAAAACCCACACTGATCCTCATGAATAAATTCTTGCAAAATTATTTTCAGTCTATCAGCTAGAATCATTGTGAACAACTTGTACTCATTATTCAATAATGATATCAGCCTATAGTTTCTTGTTAAAGTCAAATATTGTCCCTCTTTAGGTATTAATGCTGTTTTGGACTCTTTCCAACTCTCTGGCATCTTTCCTCCCTGGAAGACAGAGTTCATCATGTTTTGCAAAGGTTGTAAAAGTTCATCCTCAAAACATTTATAATAAGAACCTGATAATCCATCTGGTCCAGGCACCTTTCCTAGTTTAATATTTTTTATAGCTTCAGAAACTTCACTTATTGTTATAGGTCCATTCATAATCTGTCTCTGTTCCTCTGTAATCCTCAGTGAATTTTGTTTCTTTAGAATTTAGATATTCATCTATTTTCTCTAGAGCAGGGGTGGGGAACATCCAGCCTGCGGGCCGTATAAGGCCCGCAAAATCATTTGGTCTGGCCCTGCCAAGGCAACCACAGGCGGGACTCGAAATTCAATAAATCTAGGAGCTCCTGCCCACAAACTCCGCCCCTTCCGCGCGATTGGCTCCCGCCTGCAAACCCTGCCCCCCAGTCCGCAATTGATGTTATAAATATCCAAATGGCCCTTGGCAGAAAAAAGGTTCCCCACCCCTGCTCTAGAGAGATGTTGCTTCCTTTATACAAATTGAAATAATATTGATGAAATGCTTTTTGTATGGCTGCATTGTCCATTAATACAGTATCTCCCTCTTGTAATTTCAATATCATTTTCTTTTCTTTTTTACTTTTCGTAATTTATATGCTAGCCACTTCCTTGGTTTATTTGCAAACTCAAAATATTTTTGCTTTACATAATTCATTTTTATTTCGATTTCTCTTACTATTAACATAGATAATTTTCATTGTAAAAGCTTAATTTGTTGAGAAATACTTATCTTCTCTGGGAAATTCTTTAATTCTTCTTTTCCGTTTATTTTATCCAAAATAGCTTGTGTTTTCTCTTGACTCTTCTTTTTAAGTTCACTATTATGCTGGATAATTTAACCTCTAATAAAAGCTTTGCCTGCATCCCAAACCATTCTTAAATCAGTGCCTTTACCTATGTTTTCAAAAAATTATTTTAATTCTTTTTACAATCCTCCACTATTGCTTCTTTCTGTAGCAACATTTCATTTAGTCTCCATCTAAAAGAATTAGATTTTCTTTTATAAACCTAATAGGATTATGGTCCAAAAAGGTCTTTGGTAATATCTCTACCTTCGAAACCTTAGCAGCCAAGTTCTTTGAAATCCAAATCATGTCTATTCTTGAAAAGGATCTATGTCTTTCAGAATAATAGGTATACACTCTTGAATTGCCATTTTTCTGTCTCCATATATCAACCAGCCCTAAATTGTCCATCAAATCAAAGAAATTGATTGGTAATTTGGTAATTTACCTTGAGTGATTTTAATATTTTTCTCAGATGTTCTGTCCAGTTGTGGGGAGATCACTCCTTTCCAATCCCCCATCAAACACCAATTTTCATAAGAGAAACCTATTAATCTCTCCATAACATGTTTATAAAACAATACTTTGTCTTCATTTGGGGCATAAAATTCCAGTATCAAAGTCTTAGCCCCATGCAAATTAACTTCCACCCCAGCAAATCTACCATGCTCATCAGTCAATAAAAATTCTGGTTTTAGTTGGGGATTTAGTTAGAGTCCCCCGTTGTGGGAGATGGGTGGTCATATAAATTTAAATAATAAAATAAATAAAAATAAATAAATTTACATACAAAACAACTCCATTTTTTTTGTTCCTGCTGAAATAAATTATTAACTCAAATTTTTATAAATCAAATATTTTATATCCTTTTTTCTAATATATGTCTCTTGTAGGCAAATTATATCTTGTTTTAATTTATTCCACGTTAAACATTTGTAATCCATAATCAAGCCAAAAATTTGGAAAAATCTATACCTGTAGCACCTAATTCTGTATTATCCCTTTCAGTTTCCTGTTGCACCAGTTGGAGTTTTTGTGTAATCTCCTCTGACACCTCCATTTGAATCTCCTCCAATTCCTCTTTGAATTTTTCTAGAAATTCCCTCTCCATCTGGACAGAATTCAATCGAAACCTCTGCTGTTTAAAAGTAAAAATCACACCTTCCAATTTGTCCCTTTAAAATGGGATCTTTTTCTGCTTTAATCTCTCAGTCAAAGAAGAATACTCTTTTCTCATACGCAAAATTCTAATAAGAATTTCTTTAAGAACTATATCTGTATTTTTTGTTGTTTATTTGTTAATTCGCTTCCGACTCTTCGTGACTTCATGGACCAGCTCACGCCAGAGCTTCCTGCTGGCTGTCGCCACCCCCAGCTCCCCCAAGGTCGAGTCCATCACCTCCAGAATATCATCCATCCATCTTGCCCTTGGTCGGCCCCTCTTCCTTTTCCTTCCACTTTCCCTAGCATCAGCTTCTTCTCCAGGGTATCCTGTCTTCTGTATTATATATCTGTATTATCTTTAAGAATTATATCTGTATTCCACAGATACCTATGGTTGAAGATTGGATTGTTAAATTAATGGATCCAAATCGCTAAATTAACAGCATTAATTAGAGAACATTTGGTTTCTGGATTTATATCTGTTTGGCAACCACTTCTAGAGTACTTGCTTGTGGTAGAAAAAAATGATGTTCTGATTTTGGGTTTTAATGATTAATTGGTTTATTTTAATAGAAATAATGTTACTATGGTTTAATAATTGGTAAGAGATTATTTTTGTAAATTTATCTATATCTGTATTGGAGAAAGTCGGAAGTCACTTTTCCATCTTTGTTTTCTGTCTTTTTGCACTTTTATAGTTTTTTCTTTTTTTTTAGTTTTATTTTCTTGCTTTTCTGTATTTTCTATTTTGTATTTTAGCTATACTCTGAAAATTAATAAAGTTTAAACTAAAAAAAAAAAGAATTATATCTGTATTACCAGTCTTCAGTCTTGTATTAAAATGCTGCTGCAAAACTTGATCCCTTGTCTCCTTCCTGACAAAGCATACCAAAACTTCCCTTGGAACATTTCTTATTCTTGCAAATCTTGTATTTATTCTATATACTGTACTTTATCAATTTCTGCCTCTATATCCGCCTTGTCCCAATCCAAAAAAATTGCTAAGACTTTAAAAACCTTTTCTCAAATATTTTCACCAGAATCCTCTGGAATTACTCTATGTCTCAAACAAAATATTTATTTATTGATATGATCATTTTGTATTTGTATTTTTAACCTTGTTTTATTGTGAACTGCCCAGGGTCCCCTGATTGGGGGAGATGGGCGGTAATATAAGTTTAAATAATAAATAAATAAATAATAAATAAATAAATAAATAAAATGCCTTCTCTCTCACTTCTTTTTTATAAGAATTTTATTAGATTTAAGACAAAGATAAAAACTACAAAAAAGCAAAAAAACTACAAAAAGAAAAAAGAGAAAACTAAAAAAGTGTGAAAACACAAGATAATTTTTTTTTACAGTTACAAGAAGAGGTGACTTCCGACTTTTAACAACAAGAATATACAACAGATTTTCCATAATCAACCCTTACTCTATATTAAACCAAAATCACATTATTTCTATAAATCATTCCATTGGCACATTATAAAAATAACTAAATACAGTTGCTCCATCCCCTTATATTAAAAGAAAAAGAAGAAATATATATATACACACACTGTGTGTGTGTGTCTGTGTGTGTGTGTGTGTGTGTGTGTGTGTGTGTATATATACACACACACACACATACATACATACACACACACACACACATACCTCCTCATCAACTTCCCCCTCAAATATAACATTTATTTAATTATTTCCTTCCTACTACTATTCTATACATTTCTGTCTACATAATAAAAATCAAAAAAGCATATAAATTGTCTGCCATTATAATTAATAATACAGTTATAACAATCTTAATCACATTAAGCCTAAAACCAAACATGTATTATTATACCTTATTAATCTTAATCCAAATCATTAAAGATGTATGAAGTCAAACAAGCCCTAGAAGCAATCCAAATAAATATTGTTAAACCCTTAGCCCACTTCAAAATAAACCAGAGCATTTACATATCCCCACAATACACACAGAGCTTTTTTCATAAAAAAATCAAACAGCCCAACTGCCCCCCTTAAAAATTCTGATTTCTCAACAGAAAGCCTCCCATACATAATAACCCCTTCTTTTCCATAACATTCCATCAGAAAATCAATTTCACTTATGACTTGCAATTCGATCTGTCCCTTTAATTTCTTCAACTCGACTATCCAATGTCGATGAAGGTTCTCAGTCATCCAGGTGGAACAGTCTGTGGCTTGAATCATGTCAACTGGATTTCTATTTTCTCAGTAGAAACGTTTCACTCCTTCTTCAGAATTCTGAAGCTTCTTCAGTCTGAGTAAAGTTAGTAAGGGAATCCTTAAATATGTTTCTAGGGTGGCAGTGTGACCTTGCACCTGGGGCTAGGTCATGGTTATATTGAGATGTTTATTTCTAAGTCCCTTTATCATCTAAAGGAGGATCGTTAAGATTACCCTGCTGCTGTTGAGCTTGCGAAATGGTCTTAATCTTCCTAGGCACAGAAGACAAAGCAGGAAGGAAGATAGGGGAAAGGTTGTGCCTGAGGCCCCCACCTCTATTCAAGGAAGGATTTTCCAAGTTGGCATAAATGGATTCCTTGACCCCTCTCTCAAACCACCTATCTTCTCTGTCTAAAATGTGAACATTAATGTCCTCAAATGAGTGTCCTTTTTCCTTTAGATGAAGATAAACTGCTGACTCTGGTCCTGTGGTGTTACTTCTCCTGTGTTGGGCCATCCTCCTGTACAAAGGTTGTTTGGTTTCTCCAATGTAGAGTTCAGAGCAATCCTCACTGCACTGGATTGCATACACTACATTGCTTTCCTTGTGTTTTAGAGTTTGATCTTTGGGGTGTACAAGCCTCTGTCTCAGTGTGTTGGTGGGTTTGATATATACAGGTATGTGGTGTTTGCCAAATATCCGTTTTATCTTTTCAGACATGCCAGCCATGTAAGGAATGACCAGGTTCTTCCATTTACTCTGAGTCTCAGCCCTATCTGTCGCTGTTTTAGGTCTGGTAGACTTAGATTTAGTGAAGGCCCAATTTGGATATCCACAGGCCTTCAGAGCTGTTCTCAGGTGCTGTTTTTCATTCTTTTTGGAATCCATGGAGGTGGGGATGGTTTCTGCTCTGTGTGATAATGTCCTGATGACTCCTAGTTTGTGCTGCAGTGGATGGTGGGAGTCAAACATCAGGTATTGATCTGTGTGTGTGGGTTTCCTGTAGATCCCTATTTCTAGCTTGCCACCGGTCCCAATGAGGACTTCACAGTCTAGGAATGCCAGTCTGTTGTCCTTGGTGTCTTCTCTGGTGAACCTAATGTTGGCATCTATAGTGTTTATATGGTCCGTGAAGGCCTGTACTTCCTGGGCCTTGATTTTGACCCATGTGTCATCCACATACCTAAACCAGTGGGTGGGCACCGTTCCCTGGAAAGTGTTGAGTGCTTTCTTCTCCACTTCTTCCATGTATAAATTGGCCACAATGGGTGACACAGGAGAACCCATGGCACAGCCGTGTTTTTGTCTGTAAAAGTCACCTCTGTATGAGAAATAAGTGGTGTTAAGACACAGGTCCAGAAGATGGCAGATCTGGTTTGGGTTGAGATGGTTTCTCCTTTCAAGGGTGCTGTCCTCTTCTAGTCTCTTCCTGACAGCGGATAGAGCATGAGTGGTGGGGATGCTGGTGAAAAGGGAGGACACATCGAAGGAGACCATAGTTTCATCTGTATCCAGTTTCAGGATCTTTGCTTTGGAAACAAATTCTTCCGAATTTTGGATGTGGTGTTCAGAGTGTCCAACTAGAGGTGCTAGTATGGTAGAGAGGTGTTTGGCAATGTTGTATGTTACCGAATTAATGCTGCTGACTATGGGTCGGAGGGGTGTTCCTTCCTTGTGGATCTTAGGAAGTCCGTAGATGCAAGGGATGGCTTCTCCAGGATACAGACGGTGGTAGGTAATCCTATCGATGAAGCCATCATGTTCCAATTGTTTCAAACTGTCTATTACCTTTTTCTTGTAATTGCTGGTGGGGTCTCTTTTCAGTTTTTCATATGTATGGTGATCCTCCAAAAGTGAGGTAATTTTATTGTGGTAGTCTGCAGTGTTTAGAACCACTGTACATCTTCCTTTGTCAGAAGGTAAAATGGTGATGGTTTCATCTTTGCTGAGGATCCTCCTTTAGATGATAAAGGGACTTAGAAATAAACATCTCAAAATAACCATGACCTAGCCCCAGGTGCAAGGTCACACAGCCACCCTAGAAACGTATTTAAGGATTCCCTTACTAACTTTACTCAGACTGAAGAAGCTCCTTGGATAAGGAGTGAAACGTTTCTACTGAGAAAATAGAAATCCAGTTGACATGATTCAAGCCATCGACTATCCAATCTTCATCTAGCATTTCAACAGAAGCCCCAATCTCGCTCTTAGAAGAAACATTTCTGTTGTTGTTAAGCTCTTCAATTTCTTCCACAACATCCCCAACCAGATGACACATTTTAGACCTCATGTTTCCCACAATGTCCTGAATGCCTCACATAAAAACTTGACAAGAATCAAAAAGAATCTGTTTAAGGTCTCGATGAAAATCCGAGAAAGTCTGATTGAAATCCTCCATGTCTCATGTAGTAAATTATGGCACCCCCTAGGTATTTAACCAGCAAAAGTGGGAGATAATAGGAAAATTCCGAAATGTGTTTACACAAGTGAAAATGCGATAAGAGTCAGTTCCCCAGGGAAAGTAACAACAGAAAGCTGAAAGTTCAAAACAGTAGATTCAACGTGTAGGAAAATGCTAAAATCTTCAAATTTAGTACAAAAATACTAACAGGGAGATGATTACGTACTCTCAACCTTCCTTAATATTTGGATGGAAAGCAAAATCCAAAACTTAAAAAGAATTTTTTTAAAAGAAATTAATCACAAAAATAACGATAAGCACCAAGAGAATGCGTTTCTCCTTGCTGTAAAAAGCCTTTCTTAGGGTACACATACTTAAAAGAAAAATAAATTGGGTGACTTAGAAATGGGGTGGCCAGTCTTAACGTCCCTTTAAGGCTACAGCGCGGCTTGGAAATGGTGATGCCCCAGCCTCCCGGCTGCTCTTACCAGTCGAGCGCAAACACTGTTTGCAATTTTCTGGCTGCAAGCAGCCTTCCCAAGGACAGATGGGGATGATTCCAAGTGTTTTACTTTCTCTGGAAAAACGCTCCTGGGCTTCAGGAAAAACCTGCCGGAGCCCGCAAGCACAGCTGTTCAGACTGGCATATTCCCACCGGAAGCCTCCCCTTCTCTCTCAATTCTGATAGAGCCAGATTATCTAGTTCTCTTTCCATCTCTCTGTCTATAACTTCTGTCTTACTCTCCAAAATTTCCATTTTGCCATTAATTTGTTTTACATCTCCAGATACTTGTTTTACAGAGCTTTCCATCTTCTTAACTTCTTCTTTCATCTCCTGTTTCATCTTGTTAAGAAATGGAATGAAGTTAAAAAAGACATGTTAAGATGGGAAAAACTACAACTGTCATTGCTGAAGAGAGTTTCTGTGATAAAAATGAATGTCTTGCCTAGAATGATGTTTTTGTTTCAGATAATACCTGTTATGACAACTGATGCACCATTGAAACAGTGGCAGAAGGATATATCTAAATTTGTGTGGCAGAGGAAAAAAACACGAGTTAAACATAAGGTGTTACAAGATGCAAAGGAAAGAGGAGGACTGGGTTTACCCAATTTGAAATTGTATTTTGCAGCTTGCTGTTTGGTTTGAATGAAAGAGTGGATGTTGCTGAGAAATAGAAGACTTTTGGAGTTAGAAGGACATGACCTGAGATTTGGGTGGCATGGATATTTGTGGTACGATAAAGTCAAGGTGAATGTGGATTTTAAAAATCATTGTTAGACGTGCCATATTGAGAATATGGAATAGATACAAACCCAGATTGTGCCTGAAAACACCTGTGTGGCTCTCAGCACAAGAAGCATTTTTATAGACGAGAAATAATAGGTAAACACAAATGGCTAACATGGTGACATACTAGAGTTTTTTCAAGGGGAATGTAAAATAAAATCAAGAGAAGAACTGGTGGCAGAGGGATATAGTTCTCAATAGTTCTCTTACTTATTTATTAGAAAGATTTAAAGTAGACAAAATAATTTATGGTTTTGAACATTGTAAGACTGAGTTTGAAACATAATTGTGTACAAATGATGAACATGTACTGTAATTGCCAAAATGTATCAACTGTTATTGAAATTTGAAACCGAAGAAGAACAAGTGAAAGAATGTATGATAAAGTGGGGTAAAATGTGGTTATAATATACAGGTGGAACAATGGGAAATATGTGGCTGAAAGGATTGAAATTTACACTATGTTATAATCTTAAAGAGAATGTTTATAAAATGATGTACCATTGGTATATGTCACCAGAGAAATTGTCTAGAATGTATAATGGCACTTCAAATTTATGTTGGAAATGTCAACAACAAGAAGGGACATTTTATCATGTTTGGTGGATGTGTAAAAAAGCTAGAAAATTCTGGATTCAAATCCATACACTGATTCAGAGGATTTTAAAGATTAATATACAATTGAAACCAGAGGTTTTTCTTTTGGGATTGATGGACAAACAGTTGAAAAAAAGTTATGGAACTTTGTTTTTGTACATGATAACCACAAATCATAAGTGCATTTTTTTCTCTTTCATGCAAAAAGTCTATAGGGGGTTTCCAGTCAGCCATAAATGTAGATATTGTCTTTTCTCTAAACAAGGTCAATTTAGCCATCTCTGCAAATTCCATCATCTTCGCCAACCATTCCTCCATTGTGGGTAGTGTCGAACCTTTCCACTTTTGAGCTTATAATAATCTCGCTGCAGAGATTCTCCTTGCTTTTCACTGCCCTGCAGGCCATGCTGAATATTCAGATTCTCACTGTGTGCCACATACGTCAACTATAGCATGGATGCTGTAGAATAACTTTTCTCGGTTCAGTGGTAGCCATCTGAAGGTGCTGCTGCAATTTTATTTTTCCTCAGATACATGAAATGGAATTAGGCTGTGCAGATAGGTGCTGGTGTAATATACTGAAAGAGGTCAATACAATGAATCTCAAACTCCACAGCAACATCCCCGTCAGTGCCTGTGAGAAAATCACGCTTTGTCATTTTCATCACTTGTTTCCTAAAACACGTACAAGCCTCCCTCAATATCTGTGAGTTGCTTGCAATAGAGATCTAAGGCTCTTTTTAGTTTAAATATTAAGCCTATAATAGCAGCCTGTCAAACTCAGGCATCATGGTTTCAGGTCTGACGTCAAGGATTGGTCCTTCATAATCTTGACTGGCTTCTGTGTTGATCAAGTGGGGAAATACCCCCTGAAAGCCCATAGCTGTAGGGCAGTCTGCTTAAATTATGGGGTAAAAAACAGAGACTGTCAATAAATCAAATCCTAAAGTTCCATCCTGCATCAAAGTTGGACCTTTTCATGGATCACATATCTCAGCACCAGGTATCCATCATATCTCTCAGAACTGTGTACAATGAAAGTACATCCTGCAACTCTGGGTTTATAAATATTTTCAAAAACTGAACAGGCACTCAATACCATAAATTCCCATCTCATTATATCACTGTCATTCTTCAGAATGTCCATGGCAGAGTCATAATTTGGTATATTGACACTTTCCTGTTTCTTGACAACATTCAAAGTTATATTTAATGTATCTTACACATACTTTCTCTTGAGTCAGTGGTTTCCAAAAACATAAATGTCCTTCCATGCTTTCAATATTTTCATACAGGTAGTCCTTGCTTAACGACCACAATTGAGACTGGAATTTTGGTTGCTAAGCAAAGTGGTCATTAAGAGAATCTGACCCGATTTTACAACCTTTTTTACAGTGGTCATTAAGCGAACCATGTGGTCATTAAGCAAATTACGAGGTTCCCCATTAATTTTGCTTGCCAGAAACCGTCCAGGAAGGTCGAAAATGGCAATCACGTGACCATGGGATGCTGCGACGGTCATAAATGCAAACCGGTTGCCATGCGCCCAAATCGTGATCACATGACTGCAGGGACGCTGCAACGGTTGTACGTGTGAGGACCGGTCATAAGTCTGTTTTTCCAGCACCGTTGTGAGTCCGAACCATCACTAAATGAATGGTTGTTAAGTGAGGACTACCTGTAATGTTGCCTGCATGTATTTTTTATACGTAGTTTGTGAGCATGAAAGCCATAAGCCCCACATGTGTCATACTATATGTTAATCTTGGAATAAATGTTCCCATCCTTTGCCAATCATATATGTCTTTGGAGGCAGGCTTAGAATGACAAAGCAATTTGTACTTAATACATTTCATCCTCCCCAGAGTAACTTCATGACAGTCTTTCTTCAGACATGTGAGGCATTAACATTGACAGTTATGGTGAAATTGATGGAGGTAGGGCGTATGACAGAGTTCGCAGAACTAGCATTCACCCGGGAACCCCTTCATGTTCTTGACTCCTCAGAAGTGATTGTCATGTAACAATACAAGCAACAGTTTTTCTTGTTGGGGCCTGTCTGTGATAATAAAGTGCCCCTACTCACAATACAGATCTTCAATTGTTACACTACATGTTCTTCAAAAAAATGTACTTGTGAAAGACTAATTATTATGTTTATGGAAATATCCATTCTGGGGTAGAAGTCTGTGGCTCTAGCAATGATTTATATTTTATAAATACTCTGCAATCTAACAAATATAACAGACACCCTGCAAAACACTGGGATTCATCCTGTACATTGAAATCTACCAAATGCTGTAACCCTCTAGGACAGAGCTTTCCAAACTGTGTGTGGCGACACAAAAGTGGGTCGCCACACACAGTCTGGCGTGTCGCCACACAACGCGGAAGCGCTGATCATCATCAGCGCTTCCGGGTTTTCCCACGACACACCAACGGCGGCGCGCAAAAACCTGAAAGCGGCAGCAGCGCTTCCGGGTTTTTGCGCACTGCCGCAATGGCGGCACTTCCGGGTTTTCCCGCGGCGACACACCAACGGCGGTTGGTGTGTCGCCGCAGGAAAACTTTGGAAAGCCCTGCTGTAGCAGATAACGTTCTATAGCACCATAAGGATGAATTTGTCTCTCCCATATTTGTGTCCTTCTCAGGTCTTCCTCCATTGGTGGTTGTGTATCCATCAGGTTGGGGTCCTCTGCCTCAGTTTGTAGAATAGGATTGTTTGTGACCTCTGCTGACTGTGATACAGCCTCCTCTATGTGAGCAACCCTCAGGAAGTCTCCTGCTTTGCCTCTTCACCTTTTATACATGGGGGCTCTGACACAAACAGCAGAAATGGGTAGAACTTCAGCAAGGTTCACAACAATATATCAGTATACCTGGTTCCTGAAAGCTATTGCTGCAGTCTAACATACCTCTGTGGAGAACCCATACCTGTATATGGTAGACATTTTAGCTTCTAATTTTGCATGTGCAGAGTGGGGTGTGTGTGTCTCTTGTAACAATCTGATCTCAACAATCTAATTCTAAGTAGGCATTGGTAAGGCAGCAAACTTTTCATCAGACTCCCATTTTAAAGAAATGAAAAAGAAAATAACACCAGAGGACACACTTGCTGCAGGAGTGCTTGAAGGGATTCTGAACTTTAACCGACATTTATTTCCATTAAAAAAAAATTACCTTCATAGACTTTCAAACATTGTGAATCCAATATTTCATTCTGTTAAAGGAAAAGAAGACAAAATTTACAATACTATTTTATCTCTAACAAATCTGCTTCTTAAATTGTAGTAATAAAAGACTTATATTAGTTGAAGCTGATGCTCAAAAAGTTCATCTTGGCTGGGAGATGGTACAATGACTGGATAAAAGTAGAAATCTGTACTGAGACGCCTCTTGATGGCCCCTGTATTGTATTACAATACAATATTGTATTGCTCTGGACTAATTGCTCCAGTCCTAAATTCTTAGCACCTTTGCAAAACTCAATTGTGATCACGTGACCACAGGACACTGCGATGGTTGTGAATGCCCACCAGTTGCAAACCGGGGATGCTGCGATGGTCACAAATGCAAAGACTGGTCATAAAGTTACTTTTTCAGCACCATCGTAACTTCGAATGGTCGCTAAACAGGGTAGTTGTTAAGCGAGGTCTTTCTGTAACAATCTGACACACCAGCCTTTTCAGTCTACGAGCAATTTGCCCACAATATTTAACATTACTGAAAGTAGATCAGCAGCCTCCTCTGTGCCGTGTATGAAGATTATCACTTCAACAAAAGTACTCTGTATGAGATATAATTTATCCAGTGTCAAAGAAATATTGATGATGATCCAAAGGGCCTCAGGTCTGAAAAGTCTCAGGCAAATATTTTTAATGAGATCTGATTTGGTGTCACTGTCAACTTGCTTCTCCTGGTCATGCAGATATTCCGTCAGATGATACAAAATTTCAGAATCTGTATCATGTGAACATGTTGAGATCTCACAGTTTCAGAAAAAAAGTGGAAGGGTAGAATAAAATTAGGATATTGTCTTTAGAATCAAATATTTTTTCTTAATTGTTACTACTTGCAGGGTTCTTGAACAGGCAGTTGCTGAGCAATCTAGTGCATTCTTCTCAAAGAGATTGTACAGTTTGGCAATGCCAGGTCACTTTCTCCTATCCCTTCACTTAGATCAGGGGTGGGGAACCTTTTTTCTGCCAAGGGCCATTTGGATATTTATAATCGGGGACCGGGGGGTGGGGGGCGGGGTTTCTGGGATTTCCGTGGACCGGGGGCCGGAGTTTGCGGGCGGGAGCCAATCACAAGCACTGGGGGCGGGGTTTGCGGGTGGGAGCCAATCACGTGGAAGGGGCGGGGTTTGTGGGCGGGAGCCCCGCGGGCCATAGGCGGGAGCCCCGCAGGCCTTATACAGCCTGCGGGCCTGACGTTGCCCACCCCTGACTTAGATGGTTCCAGGCACCATTTAACCTCAGGTATATCAGCCTCTCCCCTTCATGGATCGCTGCCTTGTCGTGGCGAAGGGGCTTGCATAACTCAATGAAGTCAGGTCAAGATGGACAGGTCATGACGGAGAGTTCTGACAAAACGTGGTCCACTGGAGGAGGGAATGGCAAACCACTCCAGTATCCTTGCCAAGAAAACCCATGGACAGTACCAAAAGGCTAAAAGATATGACGCCGGAAGATGAGCCCCTCAGGTCGGAAGGTGTCCAAAATGCTACTGGGGAAGAGCGGAGGGCAATTCCGAGTAGCTCCAGAAAGAGTGAAGCGGCTGGGCCAAAGCCGAAAGGACGCTCAGTTGTGGATGTGTCTGGAAGTGGAAGGAAAGTCTGATGCTGTAAAGAACAATATTGCATAGGAACCTGGAATGTAAGATCTATGAATCAAGGTAAGCTGGATGTGGTCAAACATGAGATGACAAGATTGAACATCGACATCTTGGGAATCAGCGAACTAAAATGGACAGGAATGGGCGAATTTAATTCAGGAGACCATTATATATACTACTGTGGGCAAGAATCCCTTAGAAGAAATGGAGTAGCTCTCATAGTCAATAAAAGAGTGGGAAAGGCAGTACTGGGGTACAACCTCAAAAACGACAGAATGCTTTCAGTTCGAATCCAAGGCAAACCATTCAACATCACAGTAATCCAAGTCTATGCCCCAACCACTGATGCCGAAGAAGCTGAAGTTGACCGGTTCTATGAAGACCTACAACACCTTCTAGAACTAACACCAAAAAAAGATGTCCTTTTCATCATAGGGGACTGGAATGCTAAAGTAGGAAGTCAAAAAATAACCGGAATAACAGGCAAGTTTGGCCTCGGAGTACAAAATGAAGCAGGGCAAAGACTAATAGAGTTTTGTCAAGAGAACACACTGGTCATAGCAAACACTCTTTTCCAACAACACAAGAGACGACTCTACACATGGACATCACCAGATGGTCAATACCGAAATCAGATTGATTATATACTTTGCAGCCAAAGATGGAGAAGCTCTATACAATCAGCAAAAACAAGACCTGGAGCTGACTGTGGCTCAGATCATGAGCTTCTTATCGCAAAATTTAGGCTTAAATTGAAGAACGTAGAGAAAACCACTAGACCACTCAGGTATGACCTAAATAATATCCCTTATGAATATACAGTGGAGGTGAGGAATAGATTTAAAGGATTAGATCTGGTAGACAGAGTGCCTGAAGAACTATGGATGGAGGTTCATAACATTGTACAGGAGGCAGCAACTAAAACCATCCCAAAGAAAAAGAAATGCAAGAAAGCAAAGTGGCTGACTGATGAAGCTTTACAAATAGCTGAGGAAAGAAGGGAAGCAAAAGGCAAGGGAGAAAGGGAAAGATATAACCAACTGAATGGAGATTTCCAGAGAATAGCAAGGAGAGATAAGAAGGCCTTCTTAAATGAACAATGCAAAGAAATCGAGGAAAACAATAGAATGGGGAAGACTAGAGATCTCTTCAAGAAAATCGGAGATATCAAGGGAACGTTTTGTGCAAAGATGGGCATGATAAAGGACAAAAAAGGCAGGGACCTAACAGAAGCAGAAGAGATTAAGAAGAGGTGGCAAGAATACACAGGAGAACTATACAAGAAAGATCTTAATATCCCTGATAAATACGATGGTGTGGTCACTGACCTTGAGCCGGACATCCTAGAGAGTGAAGTCAAGTAGGCCTTAGGAAGCATTACTAACAACAAAGCTAGTGGAGAAGACAGTATCCCAGCTGAGCTATTTAAAATCCTAAAAGATGATGCTGTTAAAGTGCTGCACTCAATATGCCAACAAATTTGGAAAACTCAACAGTGGCCACAGGATTGGAAAAGGTCAGTTTACGTTCCAATTCCAAAGAAAGGCAATGCCAAAGAATCTGTAGCTTGAAACATGTCAACTGGATTTCTATTTTCTTAATGGAAACGTTTCGCTCCTTATCCAAGGGGCTTCTTCAGTCTGAGCAAAGTTGGTAAGGGAATCCTAAATATGTTCCTAGGTAGCTGTGTGACCTTACACCTGGGTCTAGGTCATGGTTATATTGAGATGTAATTTTTAAGTCCTTTTATCATCTAATGGAGGGTCGTTAAAAACACCATGCTGCTGTTGAGCTTCTGAAATGGTCTTAATCTTCCTAGGCACAGAAGACAACACGGGGAGGAAGATGGGGGAGAGTTTGTGCCTGAGGCCCCCACCTCTATTCAAGGAAGGATTTTCCAAGTTGGCATAAATGGATTCCTTGACCCCTCTCTCTCAAAAAAAAAAGGAATAAAAAAAAAGGATTCATAAAAGGAATAAAAAAAATGGATTCATAAAAGGAATCCATTTATGCCAACTTGGAAAATCCTTCCTTGAATAGAGGTGGGGGCCTCAGGCACAAACTCTCCCCCATCTTCCTCCCCGTGTTGTCTTCTGTGCCTAGGAAGATTAAGACCATTTCAGAAGCTCAACAGCAGCATGGTGTTTTTAACGACCCTCCATTAGATGATAAAAGGACTTAAAAATTACATCTCAATATAACCATGACCTAGCCCCAGGTGTAAGGTCACACAGCTACCTAGGAACATATTTAGGATTCCCTTACCAACTTTGCTCAGACTGAAGAAGCCCCTTGGATAAGGAGCGAAACGTTTCCATTAAGAAAATAGAAATCCAGTTGACATGTTTCAAGCTACAGACAATTCCACCTGGATGACTGAGAACCTTCATAGACATAATGCCAAAGAATGTTCAAACTACCGTACAATTGCGCTCATTTCACATGCTAGCAAGGTTATGCTCAAAATCCTACAAGCTAGGCTTCAGCAGTATGTGAACCGAGAACTACCAGAAGTGCAAGCTGGGTTTCGAAGAGGCAGAGGAACTAGAGATCAGATTGCCAACATTCGCTGGATCATGGAAAAAGCAAGAGAGTTCCAGAAAAACATCTACTTCTGCTTCATTGACTACGCTAAAGCCTTTGATTGTGTGGATCACAACAAACTGTGGCAAATTCTTAAAGAGATGGGAGTACCAGACCACCTTACCTGTCTCCTGAGAAACCTGTATGCGGGTCAAGAAGCAACAGTTAGAACCGGACATGGAACAACTGACTGGTTCAAAATTGGGAAAGGAGTACGACAAGGCTGTATATTATCACCCTGCTTATTTAACTTATATGCAGAGTACATCATGAGAAATGCCGGGCTGGATGAATCACAAGCCGGAGTTAAGATTGCCGGGAGAAATATCAACAACCTCAGATATGCAGATGATACCACCCTAATGGCAGAAAGTGAAGAGGAACTAAAGAGCCTCTTGATGAGGGTGAAAGAGGAGAGTGCAAAAGCTGGCTTGAAACTCAACATTAAAAAAACTCAGATCATGGCATCTGGTCCCATCACTTCCTGGCAAATAGAAGGGGAAGAAATGGAAGCAGTGACAGATTTTATTTTCTTGGGCTCCAAGATCACCGCAGACGGTGACTGCAGCCATGAAATTAAAAGACGCTTGCTCCTTGGGAGGAAAGCTATGGCAAACCTAGACAGCATATTAAAAAGAAGAGACATCACCTTGCCAACAAAGGTCTGTATAGTTAAAGCTATGGTTTTTCCAGTAGTAATGTATGGCTGTGAGAGTTGGACCATAAGGAAGGCTGAGCGCCGAAGAATTGATGCTTTCGAACTGTGATGCTGGAGAAGACTCTTAAGAGTCCCTTGGACTGCAAGGAGGTCAAATCAGTCAATCCTAAAGGAAATCAACCCTGACTGCTCATTGGAAGGACAGATACTGAAGCTGAAGCTCAAATACTTTGGCCACCTAATGCGAAGAGAGGACTCCCTGGAAAAGACCCTGATGCTGGGAAAGACTGAAGGCAAAAGGAGAAGGGGACGGCAGAGGATGAGATGGTTAGATAGCATTACTGATGTAACAAACATGAATTTGAGCAAACTCCGGGAGACAGTGGAGGACAGGAAGGCCTGGCGTGCTATGGTCCATGAGGTCACGAAGAGTCGGACACGACTAAATGACTGAACAACAACAACAAATATCAGCCTCTATGCTTTTTGAAAAAAGGACTCCTGCTTCTGCACAGATGTACTTGGACATACAGCTGGGGCCTGTGACAAGCATTTATCTTGCAGAATACACTCTGCACATGCCTAGAGTATTAGGGAAGGACATGTCCAGGCATGTATCCAGCACCTCTTCACTGTGTGATAAAACATTTATCTAGTAGAATACACTCTGCACATATTTCAAGTCCTACCCCATCTGTCTGTTCAATAACATTTTGGTGCCTGTTATTTTGCTGCTGTTGCTACAGATCTTTAATTTTCAAAAGGTACACATTACATTAGAAAGTTTACCCTTTTCTTCCTTCCTGTACTCCACTCCTTGGACTTGGGTTTTTTTTTATAAATACATCTAGGTCTGGGTTTCCCCCTCCTCCCAGTTAAGCTTTGTGAAAATATGTGTTTTTATCTTACAATGGCAAAGAACAACAACAGCCTGTAGAATGAAAAGTTATGGAGCTGGGAAAAGATCTGTAAGAAGGGACACCTGAATTTCCATCTATTTGTGACTTACACATTTTCTCTCCCTTCTCAAGATGAAGTTCGTTTTGTCTACTTAAGCAGGACACTGGAGCACTAATAAAGTCTCCAAACACTTTATGATGGGTTTGCAAAGCCTGGTCAAGCATACATGGACACGTTCAGCAACATCCCATGGACACAGGAAAGAGGTATTTATAACCAAGCAACAATATTATATATGTGATTGGTTACAAATTAATTATAAGAAGGCAAAGTTTAAAATAGACCGGAGTTGTTATGTTGAACCCACTAAATAGCTGCCCTGACCAACTTCCTGTTGAAGCCTAACTACAAATACATTATAGAAACTTTTTATATACCTACTCGCTTCGAGTGCTTGCTAAATATTTGCTTAAAATATTTATCAATATTAAAATGACTTAAATTCTTCCACATTGGCAAGAAACGTTCACAAAAAAATCACTAGGGACTAATCTATTTCAAAAACATACAGCCCCACATACCAAGGTATACTCTATATCAGTGTTTTTTAAACATGGAAACTTTAAGATTGCCATGTTTAACTTTAAGATTTAAGAACTTTAAGATTTAAGATAGGGGGCCTGGTCGCTCAGCGAGTAAGATGCCAGGCTTGTCGAGCAAGTTCGGAGGTTCAAATCCCTAGCCCCCCCCCCCCCCGTGACGGAGTGAGCTCCTGCACTCGCCCCAGCTCTTGCCAACCTAGCAATTCGAAAGCATGCAAATGCAAGTAGATTAATAGGTACCACTTTGGTGGGAAGGTAACAGCGTTCCGCATGCGTCATGCCGGCCACATGACCATGGAAGCATCTTCGGACAACGCTGGCTCTTCGGCTAAGAAACGGAGATGAGCACCGGCCCCTAGAGTCGGACTCGACTGCACAAATGTGCGGGGAGAACCTTTACTTTACTAACTTTAAGATGCGTGGACTTCAACTCCCAGAATTCCCCAGCCAGCATCTCTAGGCATCTGTGAATGTTTCACTTTTGCTCCCCCCCCCGCCCCCCCCCCCCCCCCGTGGCCATCTGAAGGTTGGATGAGGGACATAAAGGAGCAGGAAATAATCCCCCCAATTCCTTCCACAGTGGTGTAATGTTAGCCTCTTTGGGTTGGGAGAATGTCAGACACGGTTTCCTCCCTCCCACCAGTGATCTTACCCAGCCTGCACACAGGGGTAAGAATTTAGCCAGGGAGCCAGGCCTGCAACTAGGGTCTATGTCACCCGGGGCAAACATGGATTCTGCGCCCCCCCCCATGGGTTGGGGGGGCATGGAAAGGTGGCCCTTTCCATATCTTGCAAGGAAGGGGACAAAATCAGTGAAGGAGGGTGGCTGGGGGAAGCGGGGTGGGGGGAGGTAAGAGGAGAGCGGAGTGCCCGGAGCTGGAAATGGGGACATGGGGAAATAAAAATCTGCAAGTTTTGGAAAGGGGGGGTGGGTATTTAGCTTTACTTCTGCACATCCTCGTCTCCCGGGATGGGAAGAGAAAGGGCCAGGCCTCCCTGCGCAACAGCGGGGCTTAATTTGGAGCAAACACGTCTGGATTGCTGCCTTTGCTTGCCGCCAGCGCGGGAGGTGCCGGGCAAAAAGGCGGCGGGGCAGGGCGAAAGTGCGCTGGCAGCGCTCTCTGCCAGCTGGTTGGAGGGAGCAGCGAGGGGCTGGGGAGGGGCCGGGAGGGAGGGGCCCGGGGGGGGGGTGGCACTCGTTTTGGCCACGTCGGAGCCAGCCGCCCATGGAGTGCTGAGATGGGCTTGGAGAGCGCCGGCGGGCGGATTTCCCGCTTCCCCCCGCCCCACGGACGAGGTGGGCCCCCTGTCCCCCAAGGCCAACGCGTTCAGCATCACCTCTGATTGCAGCCGCCGAACCCGCCAGCGAGGAGGAGGAGGAGGGGGAGGAGGAACTTGCGGTGGACTGTCAAATATTATTTTGTCATTTTGGCGCCCCCCCAGCCCGTGGCACATGCCCCGCTTGCCCCCCCCCCCCCCAGTTGCGGCCCTGCAGGGAGCAGGTGAACGGGTCAACAGTGTAGTGTGAACATGGCCATTGAGTTCCCATTGATCCGCTCCCAAATAACCTGGTACAAGACTCCTGTCTTGGCAGATATATTGTGATTCAGCCTTGAGTCAACTTTGTCAGAACAACTTATTTCACTTTTTCTTTCATTGTTTTCCCAAAACCTTTCGGCCACAAAGCAAGCACTGGCATTGGCTGCTATGACATTGGAAGTACTAGCTTCAGCTGCTTTTTTGATATCTTTATACCCTTTCCTGTGTAATCTTCCTCTTTTTCTTACAAACAAGCCTTGCTTCTCTCACTGCAGATACTCAGCACCTTGCTGTTTCCAAAGAAAACTCTGGTGTGACCTGATGGGGAACCTTAATCCTTCTGATTAAGGAAAGAAGCAGCTTCATAACAATGTCCCCTAATTGCAAGGGGTAGTGAAATTCTCTAGGAAGTTTTTTTGTGATGGTGCTGCTGTCTGCTTTGATTTAGTTAATTTCATTCATAAAGCAATTACTTGGATCTTCACGTTTCTCACAGCAGCAGCAACTCATGAGAAACACTTTTGGTTGGCTTGGGGAATAACAGTGGCAGTGGTGGTGGTGATGATGGTGGTGGTGGCAATTTCTACACCATGATGAAAGCTATAGGAAGGTACCTGCACGTTTTTTCTAGCTATCCTACATTTTCACTGAAGCTTCTAGGGCTAAGCAGTGGCCAGATCCTGCAGACCCCGATAGTCTTTTCTTTGGGTTCTGATTCTAGCTATATTCTTCTTACGCTTATACAGTTATGAGTTATTCCCCAGTTAGTCCATGGAGAAGTGAGAGAGGTGAGAGTGAGAGAGTCTTGACAAGGCGGCCTTAGCCTACTGGCCAACCCAGCCCCAAAGGTGCCAGCCGCTCAGTTCACCTTGCCTCTCAACAGCTCTCTGTCCCGTCCCCCCCCCGTCCTCCCTTTTCAATCTGCATTTGCAGAGGGCGGTGACATGAAAAGACCTGGTCCCCGTAGTCGCCAGGAGTCAAGCTCGGCTGAAGGGAGCCCTCAGCTTTTCAACATTTCCTCCAAGGAAGAGGCCAACAAGCGTCTCCCTTTTTGGGGGTAAAGCCAATCAGGAACGAGGCAACCGGCTTCCAGCTCCTCACGAGCACTTACCAGACTTTCTCCACCTTCCGACCCACCCAGAAACCGCCGGCCCTCCAAGCCTCCCCAAACGCCACCTCCTCTCTCTGGCTGCGCCTCGCGCCCATCTCCCCTTCGGGGCGCGCTATCTCGCTCTCCTCCTTGGCTCAGCCGCTCTCGCCCCGCCCGCTTTGCCCTCCTCCCCTCCCCCCCGCTTCCTCCCCCCACCCCCCCCCTTCCACTATTAGTATTCCACTCCCGTCTCTGCTGCTCGCAGGAGCGCTTTTGCTGCAGCGCTCCCGACGTCGTTGGTTGGTTGGCTGCTTGTGTCGGCTTCTTCCTTGGCAGCCGGGTCGGGTCGGAGCCGCCAGGACCAGTGGGTTCTTCCAGGTCTCCTCTTCGCTTCCTTCCCCCCTTCTCCGTCGCCCACTCCCGCGGGCTTTGGCGAGGCTCCAGTTGGGTCTGGTCCGGGATCTCTATGGAGCCCAAGCATTAAGGGGACCGGGGGAGCCCGCAGCCTCGCCCCCCTCTTTGCCCCCCAACCGGGCACGCGGAGGAGGGAACAGCCGTCTGCGCCAACCTTATCAGGAAAAGAGGGGGAGCAGGGGATGCTGTCTCCGCGACGCCCCCCACTTTGGTGAGTGTGGGGACGAAGGGGTGAGGCTAGATGGTTGGGTGTTGTTGGGTTTTTTTTGGCGGCAGGGGGGGGGAAGGGTCATGATCCAGCCCAGGAAAAGGATGAGAAATAATACATACAGCAGGATGGATGCCCTATCATGAAAGAATATGGATGAAGTAGGGAGTTGAAAAGGTTAGACTGGGACAGTGATTTTTTTTGGAGGGGGGAATAGGGCAGGCTGGAATTAATCGGAATGGAGAAGTGGGATGATGGATGGAAGTTGCTATGGAAACTGCACCATCTATACCCCGCTCAGTGGCTGAAAGATGCTGCTCTCCTACCTCCTCTTTCCCCCCACCCCAGACTTGGCAACCCAACCCCCTTCTGCCCTTCCTAATGCTGCAGGCGAATCTCCCCGATCCAACTACTTTCCACTTAATTTTCCCCACCCCAGAAATCTTCCTTGCAAGCATTCATCCACTATGTCCTCTAAATAGCTCCCCACCAGGCTCAGCCCCCTCCCCTTCATTGCTTGCTCCCATAGCAACATGCGTTGCTTTCCCATCAAGCTGTGCTTAATACCCAGGTCTGATGCCACACCCCCACAATGGGAGGAGGAGGAGGATTTCTCTTGAGGAGCCCCATATATCTCACCTAGGCCTGGCTCCAACAAATACCTGGTTGCTTCCTATCTTCTTACTACTCTTATTGCCTGTCTGCCAGTGGGTCCAAATCTCACTCTTGTGGCCAGAACCCTTTCCTATGTGAATCCCAGTGACATGCTTGAAGCCATGGGTGTTTTCAACTAAATCATCCTGAGACTGTTAGGTCCCATGAAGAAATGTACCAAAAAGTAAGTCCAACTCCAGGGAAGCATCTATTTCACCCTCTCTATTCCCATTATGGACCCAAGATGATACCCACCCCCATGCGTGACTCCCATCCCTCCCAACTAGTATGGCTACTAGGATGATGGGGCAGGATACTAAGTTGGGGAAGTAGGTGTGTAGCTATCAAGAAAGTCCAGCTGATTCATTTTCCAATGAGCTAAACTCTCCCCATCCTCTATGACTTTTTGGAGTTTCCTCTTCCTCCATTTACTCAGGACCCCCATCGTCTCTCACATAAGGATTAGTATTGCCAATTTTTAAATTTCTCTTCCCCCCACCCCAGATCTAAATTCAATGCCTGTAATAGCTTCCCACCCTACCCCATTTGGACTCAGCTCATTCAAGGCTTCCACCTTCTTCCTGTTTATACTTGATTGGCATGTTACCATTTCCCAATATTTTGAAACATAGAGGCCATAAGAGCAGTTATCTGTATCCTACCCACCCCCCATTTTTCATGCTCTACCCATTAAAAATGCCCACATTTCAAATTTTGCTAGCTGCCTTGAATGCTTGCCAGAGTAAAAAAGCAAAATGTCAGATAAATAAAATAAGCAATGGCAAAACTCCTTCCACTCTTACATACTGGTTGTTTGTCTGTCCAACTCTCAGAGTCCTGGTCTGTTGGTTCTTCTGCCACACTCTCATCAATTCCCTGTAATTATTTTAGTTTTTCTATTCATAGTGTGTTACGGGTAATCGAAGTGAAATTCAGTAGGGCCTAATTCTCAGGCACAGCTGATGAAGAGTTAAAGCTGTGCCTGGATCCTATCACTTAACACTGCAGATGGGAAAACACATGATTGAATGTTCTTCCATACAAGGAAGCAGGCTGCATTAACCTGAACATGCTTAACCTGGTTGCTGAATTAACTCATTTCTTGCTTCACACAATACAGTGAACCATAAACTGATCAAAGAGACTGGATTTGCCCATGCTAACCCACAAACTCATTAGGTAACAAACCAAGTTTAACATGAACCAAGTATAACATCTAGGTTGATCGGGTCAAATGTATTGTGTGAATCCAACCTCTGTATGGCAGAGAAAGTTAACCACAACTCTTCACCCTGATATGTTCTTTTCTAGATGCAGGGTCTTAAATGGAGAGGCATTTAATTATGCAAGCCTACACCTGCAGTCTGAAGTGATTGCAGATTTACTGTACATGCAATGAAGTTTTCTCTGTGTATCAGCAGCCTTCTCTAGCCTGGCATTCTCCAGATAATGTTGGTATTGTAACTCCCAGAAATGAAAGTCAGCATAGCCAAAGGCTAAACTGACCACACAAAGCCCTACTAGCATGGCCATGGAAACTGGGATTGGCAGTCCTAGCACCTCTTGAGAATGTCAGGTTGGGTGAAGTTTCAGTGGTAGCAATGCTAGTCTTTTGCAATCAAAAGTAATCCAAAGAGAGTTGGGACAGCTTAAAGGGTAATCAGTTTTATGTTATCATATTAGCTTTAGTCCACTTCACGGAAAGATTTTTGGTGGGATGTTGCTATAGTGGCATTTGAAGGGAATGGCAATATTGCAGTGGCAAATTTATGCCAGAAACTGGTAATATTCACCCACTGGTTACTGAATTAAGCCATTTTCCAGATTTGTATAATACATTGAACCGTGAAGTACAGTAACCAAATGTGCTGGATTCCAACAACACCCTAAGCCACAAAATCACAACACCAAATGAGATTGACACTATTCAAGTGTATTGTGTTGTGTGAATGCAGCCAGTGTGTTTGTGTGTATGTGTTTTCAGGAGTTATTGCAAAGATTGAAATGTAGCTGGATATGCTTGGGTCAAGAAGGATCTTAAATTAAAGGAGGGACTTGGGAATAAATATGAGTCTAAGGATTTATGGGATTCACAGAAGGACCTTTCTGAACTCTCTGGGAGGGGCCCTGTAGCCAAATATTCATCTGAGATAGCCTTCCCCAAGCCAACTGCCCTCCAGATATGTGAACTTCTCACAATCTCAAGCCAATATGGCGGTTGCTGAGAATTCTGGGAGTTGCAGTCCATGCACTTGAAGAATACCCAGAATGATCTGAAGGCTTCTTTTCCTTCCTCTGTTATCTTAGTCTATTTGTCAATGCTAATAACATAACCTTCTCCATACATGAGACCCGAGGCAATTGTTCCACTTGCATCCGTCTCGTGTGGCTGCCCTATTCAGTAGCAGAGCCCCAAGCACAAAGGAAGAGCCACTTGAGAGCAACAAAGTGAGAGGTGGTCCTAAGCATGGACTGAGGGCTTGCAACGCTGTTACCTGGCTGAAGTTAAGCAGGCCCTGGTTTGGTCAGTGCTTGGCTGGGAAATTGAGAATGCTTGGGATACTACCATGGGACACCACTTGAGAGGAAAAGCAAGAACCCAATACAGGAAGTTAATATGAGTAGAAGGGCAAGGTGGAGGATCTGTGAGTTAGGATCCTACAAAGTTATGTGGAAGGTGGGAATGACACTCGAAAATTATGGGCTATAACTGCTTGAAGATAATTGCTTTGCAGTGGGACAGGGTGAAGTTTTCTACATAGATTGATGAAAAAAGAGAGAACAGAAAGATTGGACTGCTGATAAAATAAGGTATAAGGAAGTGGTTATTTAGAAACAGATTACTGGTATATTTAGACTAGCATTCTCCAATCTAGGCATCTTCTGCAGGGCTGATTCCCCACAATATGCTTAGGCTAAGCTAAAATAGAGCTGGATAGCTGGCGCTTCACTGTATTGTGGAAATCCAACTCTTGTCTTAGCACGTTGTGTGGATGAGCCCCATCCACTAAGCCATGATGTGGCGTGTTTGTTTGGGTGTAGCACGTAATGTGGACAAAGCCGTTTTGTCTTGTTAACCCAGATTTAACATGTTATTAGAAACCAGTAATTGAATTGGATAACAGCTCCCAGCATCCATGGACAAGCTGGCCAAGGATGAAGGGAGTTGTAGTCCATCACCTTTGGGAAAGAGGCAAGCTGGAGAGGGCTGTTCTGGTCCAGCCGGTAATTGCTTCCTTTTTTCTTTCCTGCAGGTTTAATATTTTGCAGGGGGGAAGGGTCTGCATGATTACGCAAAGCCAGTCTCCTTTCCCCCTCCCTGGGGGGCCATCAACAGACCTGTGACAGGAAGGAGGGATGTATTCCAGTGTGTGTAGTTTGTGGCAATTTATGAAAATGGAATATTGTGCAGCCGCTTGAGAAGGGGCATGCTGTGGGTATGTGCGTGTGCATGTCTCTGTGCTGCACACATTTACAACTGTGAGTGCTGCTGGGGCTGAAGGGGGAATGGGGGGCCTGAGGTAGAGGCCGCTTTTGCTCCTTAATGTCAGGGCAGACCCTGACGGAGGCATGGTGATGCTTTGGGAATTAATTAGCACTGCAAACAGTTGAATTGTCAATTGTGAGGGCTTTGGCCTGTGTACGTATATCTGGGGCATGTTTTTAAGCGTGTTTGCTTGCCCTCAGTGTATGATATGTATAAAATATAAAACTGTACATAGCTACAGCTACTAGAAAAAGTGGCCAAGAGGATGTGCTAGAAACAGTTACCATGGCAATGGGAGCTAGAAGAAAGGGGATGAAAAGGAAGGAGTGAGAACCCTTTTTAGTTTCTACCCTAAGTATGTGTTGCCTTGGTTGCTGTTTCTCCTTTCCTCTCCCCAACGTTGCATCCATAAGATACAACACAGTTTATATTAGTCACTGTGACAGGGTCAAAAAAGCCTTCTCTAACCTGGGTCCTCCAAACAGTTGGGCTGCAATCCCATCATCCCCTGCCGATGCTACCTGAGAATGATGGGAATGTAGCTCAATGTATCTGGAAGGCACCAGTGGGAAATGGCTGCACTCTATGGAAGAGGGAGGGGGGAATCTTGATTTCCCCCTCCATGAATAGTTTATCTTTTCCATTGTACATGTGCTTTATCTGGAAGGCTATGGAAGAAACTGTCTCATATTAAGTGCAGGGAAAGGAACTAAGTATGTTATAAAGGATGGTGTGGGAATAATCATGTAGGGATGAAAGCAGCTATCTGCCTTTCTGCATGGGATTGGACTCAGTGGCCTAAATCACGGGCTATGTGGACAGGTACACACAATAAAGTAGGCTAAAATGGGGTTTAAGTAGTTTGTGGCTCAGTGTGTTGTGGGAACCAGGTCCTCATATTTAGCCACAATGTGATATCTTTGTTTGGCATTCATGCTGGCTGGGGAATTCTGGGAGTTGAAGTCCACACATCTTCAAGTGGCCCAGGTTGAGAAACACTGATCTAGGACAATGCAGTCTTCTAGCAGCAATCTTTTTAAATCTTCAGCTAAGCTCTGTCACATAACCTATTAGGAAATAATGTATTTTTGAAAAAAAATTATTGGGATTGAGTCTGGGGATTTCTGCATACAGAGCTGCCATGGATATGGTCCCCTGCAAGACGTAAAATCTTGTACTTCAGCTTTTTTCAAACGGGGCTGGATTAAGGAGGATTCTCATGGCCTTGAGTCTTCCTTGGCAGCAACAGTAACACACCTACTGAAAAACTCTCAAGGGGGAAGTGCCCCTAGGGCAGAGCTTTCCAAACTGTGTGTCGCGACACAAAAGTGTGTCACCACACACAGTCTGGTGTGTTGCCACACAACCCGGAAGCGCTGATCATCATCAGCGCTTCCGGGTTTTCCCACGGCGACACACCAACTGCAGCGCACAAAACCCGAAAGCGGCAGCAGCGCTTCCGGGTTTTTGCGCGCTGCCGCAAGGACGGCACTTCCGGGTTTTCCCGCAGCGACACACCAACGCCGGTTGGTGTGTCGCCGCGGGAAAAACTTTGGAAAGCCCTGCCCGAGGGATTTAATGGCACGGCAGGAAGCCAGGGAGGCTGAAGACCGCTGGAGACATGATTATATACTAAAAGGGGATACCCAGACAGTCTGTGGCCATCCAGTAATCAAATAAGTCAAAAGTTCTCAATGAGAATTTCTCCTGATTTTTCTTCTTTGAAATAAATGCTGATACAAGTTCTCTTTTATCAAATAGAATGGGAACTTGTACAAGAAAATTGCAGGAGAATTTTTTTTTCTGCCTGACACTAACTTAGATTGTCAGGTCTGAAAACTCTTGGTTGTTTGCCTAGTTATCTTCCTTGGATAGTGAGACCACTATCAGACCAGGCAACATTTCCCTTAGAGACGGTTGTTTCCTGACTGTGTCATCGCGACTACCATATCCACTGAAATCCATTTAAATGATCCAATTTATTCTTGGGTCCTAATTTTATTTTCTCTTATTTTCCTTGGTGTCTGCAGAACATTTGAAACATTTATTCTAGGTGTTACTGTTATTATAGTCTTCTAGCCAACATTACAGCAAGACTGTCAGGTAAGGAATTATAAGTGGCAATTGATAATGAAACAGACGTTACTTACTCTTTCCCCTGAAGGAGCAAAGCTGTGGACCAACTTTGTTTTGATCACAGTTTACGCACAATATAAACTGGGTCTGTTATTTGGGAATCCATTAGTTGCTAACTTTCCTAAAGGGTTAATTTTGTAGCATTTGGGAGGCACTGATTTACGTATGTGCCTATATGTGCCTTGAAAGAGACATCCTTAAAAAGAAAAGAAAAAGATAGCATCAGGGCCATTGGAATCCATTTATTCCTTACAGGAATGTATTGAATTTTCAGTGTTCATTGGAATGCATTAAATTGAAAGTGATTGGTTGACTACCAAGTAGTTTTGGAGAAGGATCTCCCAAGTGGCCACAAATGAATTGTCCTTCAGAATGGCTTCAGAATCACATTAGTATCCATCGCATTTCGGCAAAATTTGACTTTGGGAGAAAGGATCAAATCATTATCATCATCATCATCATTATCATCACTATCCTGGGATTTCCCACTATGTTCCTAGAAAGAAACGGTCTCTTTTGATCGCATAGGCAGGCCCTGAAATAGTGTAAGTTCTTGAGTAGCTTCCTTTAAGGTGCAGCTACAGATCAACAAGGAATTTTGCATATGGCTGAATCCTGTTCATGGTAAAGGTAAAGGTTCCCCCCGCACATTTGTGCAGTCATGTCCGACTTTAGGGGCCGGTGCTCATCTCCGTTTGTTAGCTGAAGAGCCAGCGTTGTCCGAAGACGCTTCCACGGTCATGTGGCCTCATGATGCGCACGGAACGCTGTTACCTACCCACCGAAGTGGTACCTATTAATCTACTTGCATTTGCATGCTTTCGAATTGCTAGGCTGGCAAGAGCTGGAGCTAGTGCGGGAGCTCACTCCACACGCAGGGCTAGGGATTCAAACCTCCGAACTTGCGATCTTCCGATCAACAAGCCTGACGTCTTACCCGCTGAGCCACCACGCCCCTGTTCATGGGTACTCAAAGCAAATTAAGGTTATCAGTTCTGGGCCACAGTAATCTACAAGACCAGTAGATGGCAACAAAGTGATTGAGAAAAATCTAACTCCTTGTGGCTATCTGGATTTCTGCAGCCCAGACCTGGTATCCTGTAAGTAAATACTTTCAACTGAATTTATGCCAAAGTAATTGTTGGTAATGGGGGCATGGTGGCTCAGCGGGTAAGACGCCAGGCTTGTCGATCAGAAGATTGCAAGTTTGGAGGTTCGAATCCCTAGCCCCGCGTGACAGAGTGAGCTCCCGTACTAGCCCCAGCTCTTGCCAACCTAGCAATTTGAAAGCATGCAAATGCAAGTAGATGAATAGGTACCACTTCGGTGGGATGGTAACAGCGTTCCGCGTGCGTCATGCTGGCCACATGACTGTGGAAGTGTCTTCGGACAACGCTGGCTCTTCGACTAACACACGGAGATGAGCACCGGCCCCTAGAGTCAGACACGACTGCACAAATGTGCGGGGGGAACCTTTACCTTTTTAAAATTGTTGGTACAATTTTTGGCACAGGGAGACCATGAAAAATCTTGGAAATACAGTATTTCTTGCTCCCCCATTTTTTATTAACAACTGATGAATACTTGGCAATTGTATAGTGCTCTTCCTGAGTGGTTTCTTGTGCTATCTCTGTAATATTTAGAACCCTTAAGTTAGGACAATAGCATTCCTAATTTCCATGTCTAGAGGGTAGTGCAATTTCTTATTGACAAGCTGTGGGAGAAACTTGAGCACAATAAATATTGGGAGGCGGGGGGAACTGAAGGAACAAAAAGCAAGCAAACCCCAAACAAATCAATAAGAATGGGTCATGCACAGGGACCATGAAATACTGGCTGGCTGGCTGGCTGGCTGGCTGGCATGTGTGTGCGTGTGTGCGTTTGTGTGCGTGCGTGCATGCGTGTGTGTGTGTGTGTGTGAGAGAGAGAGAGAGAGAGAGAGAGAGAGAATGGGAAATGGAATTCTGAACAAAAATTTCTCCACCCTGCAACCTTTAATGGTGAGGTGTTATTTATTATTCTCTAGACATATTTTTGGGAGATGATAGGAGTGGAGAGATGCTGAATTAGTGGGAGCTAAATAGTGAATGGAGACATTTTCAGCTCAGACTAGCATAGCATTATTCCAAATTTGCTCATATAAATTTGTTAGTGCCAGATATGTGGCCTAAGGCAAAAAGTTCTTTTTACATTTGTTTCTTTATGGAATAGGCTCTATCTATAGTATAAGACAATTAAGACCCATCAGTCAGCAGTCTCAAGAGTGGTACAGTAGTCTGCAGGCTAGACTAGCACTGTCGAGATGCAGGCTCAGACCACAACACAACCATGATATTCTACACTGGTGGTGTTCACCCAACATGCTTAGCCAGGCCAGATGAGAATCTAGGAAATGCATTTGCACAATATGCTAAGCTTTGTTACTGTTAACCTTGTTTAATTTTGAGAGAGGGGCTTAGTGTGTTGTGCAGACCCAGCCTCTATGACTAGTTTATGATTCAGTGTATGGTGTGAAGCCAGAAAACAGGTTAATTCAGTAACAGGTTAAATGTGTTGTGTGAATGTAGCCATGGAGTCCAGGGTTGCCAAGTACAGTTGTTCTGCAAGAACACAGATGCTTTCCCCTCTCTTGCTACAAGATTTCTTTAAAAAAAGATATCAGTGATTAATTCTGGGATCTTTTACAAGCAAAGCAAGTGGTCCTTTTTCATGCTTCTGGTAAAGAACTGAATTGTCCACCATATGGACAGCCTGCAACTTTGCAAGTTATTTCTGACTCTACATGTCTCTGTAGCAGTGTGTGAAAAATGTCATTGCTGCAGTTTGGTTAGGTGAAACCCAGCATGTTCAGTTCTTTTTTTCCTACCATGTCCAGTGGATGCTGCTGAGAAGCCTGAAAACAAGGCATGATTTCTTGCCCACTGTTTCCCCATACACTTTGTTTTTCAAAGCTATAGTGCACCTGAAAACGGGGGGTCCATTTCGTTAGAGCATCTAACAACCTTTGATTGCAGTGCTGCAGAGAGCTGTCTCTCCTTTGTTAAAAAAGCCATAACTTCTGTTTCCCAGTCCTACAATCAACTTTAGAGATGATCTTGATTGGGGCTATTACAGGGGTGGGCAACCCACGACCCATGGAGTACATGTAGTCATGAAGTATTCCATTTGTACTCCCTAGAATCCTGAGATGGTGCTGCCGAAATTGGTCAACAAAAGTGTATTTTGGGTGACAAGCGTTTTGGATTTTCCTAACCTCAGCTCCCCCATCCCAGACCCCCAAATCATACTCCAGCTGAAATTTGATTGTGCTGATGAAGCACAGTCTTGGGCCATATTGGTATCCAAGGACCTGCGTTTTTTTTAAAGAGTGGAAATGGGACCAGTTTGCTTCCCAAAGACTTGCTGCTTTCATTCCCACACTTAAAATCCACCCCTCAAGCCTGAGAACAGGTAGAAAAAAATCAGCCCCTTCCCTTTTTGTGATGTTACTACCCTTCCATTGGCACATTGGTCCTGCAGCTGGCCAGGAGAATGAGTTGCCCATCCCTGGGTTGGTAGGACATCTGTATGGTGTATTGTATTGTCTGATTTGTTTCCTGCCATGCCAGGCAGGCGTTTCTGAAAAACCTGCAAACTAAGGCATTATTTCTTACCAACTGTTTCCCTGTACACGGGTGTTGCTGGTAAGCAGATCCAGGACTGCTCCTCCCAGAACCTGGGTATGAATTTGGCAGAGGAAGAAAGAGTTTCAGCTCCATATAATGAGGGAATTCTTTTGCCCCCACCTAGAGCAGGAGCCTGCTGGCAGCCCAGTCTGCAAATGGTTGTAGTGGTCCTAGATGATGGATGTGCAGTTCCTAGGCAGATCATTGTGTGTCTCTTTAAATACACATTGTTGGCTCTAAATAAATAAGTAAAAAAATCCCTGGGTGGATATATGTGATTCTTAGCTGAGCACAAGATTCTATTAGTGAGTAATTTCCATACACGCTGATGTGTTGCACTGCCAGGTTAAGGATCTGAGAGTGTTAATTACAAGCAGCAATTTGGCAAGAGAGGCAGCAGTGATGCAGTTCTGCCCACCACTCTAAGTAGTGGGCAGAATGGGTGGCTTGGCAGAAGAGAGGGGGGAAATTGGGTCTATAGATGCAATGATAAAAAGTTGCTTTCTCCTCTTCTTGGCTAATGCTCTTTGCAGGAGGTGGGAGAAAAAAGGGTTGGGGTGTATTGCCCATGAAGGAGATTGAAATATTCTGGAAAATTTGAATTACGTTCTCCTGGTGACCGCAAGGAGAACATACATGTGGCAAAACCCCCCAAATGGGCACACATGTGCACATGCACACACATACAGAGGGTTCTGTAACAGAAAGTTTTAAAAATTAGGTGTTCAGTCCTGGAAAAAGCAGTGGAAAATTATGTTAGCAAAATCTTGGTTGGGCTCTGATGCCAGAAAACAACATCAGATTCTTCACCCAAAATTCTTTACTCCTTTGCATGCAGGTTCAATGGAGCATATTGGTATGATGATAAACTACATAGTTTATTCTGATAAATGGATTTTGGCAAGGAATATAAAGAATGGGAGAGTGGGGGAAAGTTCAGAAAAAAGGGGATGAGATGTGGAATTTCTCCAGAAGGTTGTGCCCCGAGGCTACTGGAAATCTAACCTCCAGCAGGTTTGACCCACATTTTTCCCCTCCCTCCCTTCCCAAGCAAGAAGTCTAGAAATGTGCACATTTAAAAGGGAAAGCGGACATTTGCAGCAAGTCATCTTCACATTTAGGTTGGGTAGCATGGAAGAGCAGATGAAGTGGTCATAGTTCTGAAGGCTGAGGGAAAACCGCTGATTTTGAGAAACTTGCTGTTTGCTCAAAGCCCGTGAACTCTCACTGGAACTCACTGCTGTAGAATTGTATAGGTTTTTATAGGTTCAAAAGCTTATGCAAATAATTTAATTGCTTCATTGCTCAAACCTAAACATTGAATTGGGAGATTAAGAGATAATTTTCCAGTATGTCAAAACCTGGCTGCTATTGACTCTTGAAATCCTTTCCTTCCCATGCTTAGCTTGGCCAGCTTGAGATTTCAGGTGCTGCCACATCTTCCCTCACTGGCTCGTGTTCCCCGCTGGTGACATTCCATGATCTGAACTGTGGGACTTATTCTGGGGTGAAACTGATACATGAGGTTCTTGCCTTGACATGGGAGGCTGGGCTAGTATTTCGTAGTCCTGTTTTGTTTCAGTGAGGACCACAGTGTTTATCACGCCTATATAAGTCAGCTTCATTAGCATGTAACAATGATTGAAAATGCCCCTAAATACAATCTATATCTCTACAGGGGTAAAGGAACCTCCAACCAAGCAAAGCAATCAGCTGACCCAGAACTGAAGTTCAGATGATGAGACAAATAATTAAAATACGAGATATAGACAGAAACTTGTGAAAATACAAACCAAAGCTTGCCATCATACGGATTGCAGACAAATTGCTATTCCAGGTTATTTGTCTACCTTGTGTTAGTAAATGGTATCAGGCTATGACAGCCTTCTCTTCATAAAATGAAGAGGTCCATAGGCAGGAAAAGAGGTGATGCAATCAGTGTGTGTGTGTGTGTGTGTTCGGGATACCCCAGAGGCTCTTAATCAGATATTAGTTACTTTATGGCAGGAGTGGGCAATTTCTATTAGATCACAAGCTACAATTATGTCTCCTGATCTGCTGGCCCACCGCAGAAGTCTACTGTATCTTGTTTTATGGTAACATCTCTGAAAGAGATGGGGCTGAGCGTTTTTGACCTGGATTTGGCTTTGTTTTGGATATTTGATTGATGGCTAACTTATTGCCACTAAATTTTGCCAGACTCATTTTTGGCCTATTTTCAGAGTTTGGAGGGACTTCTAAAAGTGGAAATTGGAGCAGTCCACCTCCCAGTGGCTTTCTGCTCCCATTCCCATCCTTGATTTTTATGGTCAAAACTGATGAATTCAGCAGAGTAGACATTTATTCTGGACAATAAATGTGGATAATATGAGAATATTCATCCATCTTCTTTTTTTCATTGTTTCATTCTTTTTTTTGATTCCCTGACTTAGACGTTGGGCATCCTACGCAATCAGGGATCACAATGTGGATAGGATGCGTATGCTGCTGCATCTGACAGGACAGTTTCATAGTAGCTATCAATCACTAAAATAAAGCCATATCCCGTCAAAATCCAGTTTATATGATTAGGCAACTGAGAATGAGGGCCCTTTATGGGATTAGGCAAAGAAGAGCATCAATGAGGGCAACTGAGAAAGAAGGCAAGTACTTAGAAATCAATGGACTGGGGAGTAATTTTAATGTTCATGAAAATCGATGAGTAGCTGAAAAATTAAGAGGCATTTATGCACAGTGGACGGGGAATGCACTACACCAATCAGTTTGTAAATAAAATGTCTTTATTTACTCTGATGTCAGTTGTCCTTGCCCTAATTTGTCCTTGTTGACAAAACCATTTTGCCAGACCCTGAATGGGGATGATTTTATTTTCTGGTGTCCAGTGAAATCATCATATCATATATAACATTATGACTTCTTATTGCTTTATTAGATCCTTATTGTATTTTCCTGGAAGGTAAGCTTCTATTTCACAGAGGTTAGGAACTAAAACACAAAGAACTGTCTTATGAGCATCCGTCTCCCGTTGTTGTTTCCAAAAAGCGTCAGGGAGAGATGCTCTGGATGAAATATGGAATGTAGAGGGAAGGAAAGTGGCGAGGTGAAGAGTTGGCCTGCTTGGTCCCTTATATTTTATAATATCATTGTGTGGGTAGGTTTAAGTTGGATGTGTACACACCATGAAGTTGGAATTCATACCCCTTTTTGCTAAATGGAGAGTTTTACATGTTAGGAAAAGAACGACAGCTTTACTTTTTCTCACTCTCCAGAACTCTTCCGCCTATGCTCCAGCAAATCCTAAATAGCACCACAAGGCTGTCGTTTCCAGCGTGGCTTGAACCCTAAAGGGAATGACTCTTTTTGTACAGGTGGTCCTTGTTTAGTGACCACAGTCGGGACTGGCAACTTGGTCATTAAGTGAAGTGGTCACTAAGTGAAACTGCGACTCTACTTATGATCTTACTTCAGCTTTCCTTTGCTTTATAGGCCTGTGAAGGTTGTAAATGCAAGGATTGGTCGTAAAGTTACTTTTTCATCACTGTCATAACTGCAAATGGTCGCTAAACGAGGACTACTTGTATGTCACACTTTGCACCAGGTCTCCATCCACTGCAGTTTCCGGTACCCTCTCTGCAAAGGGTAGCCTCTAGCTACCAAACAGCTGCCTACCCCTACTATAGAAGTAGTTTCCGAAGAGAAGATGGGATAAATGGTAGCCTTTTCCTTTCCCATTTTGCACAGCCCTATCCATCTTCTACATGTAGGCACAAAATATTCAATTTGAGAAAGTGCTGTGCTGAACTTTGCTTCGTAATAGCGGAGACGCTTTCTTCCCCTGTAAAACGGGCTTCTCTTTCCCTTATTCGTAGGATGAGACATCCTCTTTGTAGTGCTTTGTTGTTGTTCAGTCATTTAGTCGTGTCCGACTCTTCGTGACCTCATGGACCATAGCACGCCAGGCCTTCCTGTCCTCCACTGTCTCTCGGAGTTTACTCAAATTCATGTTCATTACATCGGTGATGCTATCTAACCATCTCATCCTCTGCCGTCCCCTTCTCCTTTTGCCTTCACTCTTTCCCAGCATCAGGGTCTTTTCCAGGGAGTCCTCTCTTCGCATTAGGTGGCCAAAGTATTTGAGCTTCAGCTTCAGTATCTGTCCTTCCAATGAGCAGTCAGGGTTGATTTCCTTTAGGATTGACTGGTTTGACCTCCTTGCAGTCCAAGGGACTCTCAAGAGTCTTCTCCAGCACCACAGTTCGAAAGCATCAATTCTTCGGCGCTCAGCCTTCCTTATGGTCCAACTCTCACAGCCATACATTACTACTGGAAAAACCATAGCTTTAACTATACGGACCTTTGTTGGCAAGGTGATGTCTCTGCTTTTTAATATGCTGTCTAGGTTTGCCATAGCTTTCCTCCCAAGGAGCAAGCGTCTTTTAATTTCATGGCTGCAGTCACCGTCTGCGGTAGTGCTTTAGAGATCCTTTAAAAAAAAACTGGTGGAAAGCTGTCACTGTTGTTGCTGTTGTTTTCTATTACACATCTTTCCATTGCTCTGAAGCCTCCTTGACTGCCCAGTATTTCCCAATCTGAAAAAGGCTCTGAAAGTTGTTCTGGCATGAGATTTTATTTTGGGATTGAATTGAAACATCAGAAGCCAAGGAAGCTGCAGCTGCTGGGAAGAGGGTTGTATAAGGAATAAGGATGTTTGCACACACACGCACCTGGGCTCCTTCAAAATAACACAACAGTACACCACCCATGGCAATTTCATTACAATTTTCTTCTTTTCCAAAATGAGCTTCAGAAACAAATGTCCTCTCATCAAATTAGTTGAGAATTGGTTGAAAAAAATGTAGAAGTGTTTTTCTGCATGGAGCCATTTCCAGGCTGGCAGCTAGACCTGATCTGGAGCTTCTTTAAGCTATATTTTACATTGACAGATAATTTTAAGAAGGTGTGAGAGAGAGGGAAAAAAGCTGTATTTTTTTCCTTTCCTTTCTCCTGAAATCTCTCTCATCTTCTATAAATCCTATAAGAGTGGCTGCAATTACATATCACTCTAAACCAGAGAATCTGGTTTGTTATGCCACCATCTGTATAAATCATTGCGTGAATGGGAAAACAAATCAAGTGCTAATAGCTTAGCCTAGTATTTACCCAGGATTAAAATATATTGCACCCCAACAAGCTGTATGATCATGACTTGTTGGGAATTATAAACCATGTTTCCAGATTCTCTAACTTAGCTAGTTTGTTTACTCAGTTATATGGGTAAGATGCAGGCTGCATTTGTGTATGTGTAACACATAAATTGTTGTTTGATAATTTGTTAAAGGAAACACAACTTATTAAATTTAAAGCCAGGATTTCTGTCTTAGAACAAAGGACAGTAGAAATGCAGCCATTGATAAAATACCTTTCCTGGGATTTCGGCAGGTTCAGATTGGGTTTGCCCATTGTGCTAAGCCATGGATTAATTACAGTTTTTTGAATAGCCACAATTGGCTGGGTTCATAAAACTTGCTAAGCCAAAACTAAACTAAACAACTATGTCTTGTGATTTTGCATAAAGCAGGACTCAAAAGTACTACAGTATGTGCACAAGAAAAAATCAGGATCTTTTCAATGGTGGCTCCAGTTTTGTTTCTCCAGTTTTCTCCCTGGAGTGATACATGACAAATTAATGCCTAACATTTTTTCTTCCCACATTTTATTTATTGTTTCCCATTAGTGCTTGTTCATTGCTATTTTTTTCAAAAACCTTGAAAACATTTTAATTGTTGGAAGTTGATCTGATTTCTCAAGGAAGGGCAGATTATACAGTACATATTTTATATTTGTAAAATAAAACTGCATATGAGAAGGGCTGAAAGAATGGCACCCAGCATGCAAACCTGAATGAAAGTGATGCCGCAGGTTGACAGAGAAGTGACTCTGGTGCAAATGCAGCTTTGGGTGAAGTAGAGGTTTGAATCCAGAACACTATCCATGCACTGTAAGTCTGGAATCAGGGTGGTCCTTATTATTACTGCATAGAAAAGCATGGTACTGTACAAGAAGTAAGACGAGAAAACCCTATTCAACTGGCGTATGTCTAGAAAGGAAATGCAAAAAAAAAAAAAAAAAAAGCAGGTGAGGTGAATGCATGGCATGATGGGCAGCAAGGCAAAAGAAGATGAAGTGAAAGTTCTTCAGATGAGTGCATGTGGTGGAACTGAAGGAGCAAAACTCACAGATGTGGGTAAGTTGGAATACAGGATGGAGGATATATGGAGAACAAACCTATACAGTAGTACAGCAGCTTTCCACAACCTATGCGGTGCCCCCTAGATGAGTTCAGTGCATTGGAAGGATACAAGGTTGGGAAAACTGTTGTACAGGTTTGAAAGCAGTGAACCAGGAATCCAGATGTGAATGGGACACTAGCATAAGTATATGATTTTGTCAGCAGAATGCTGGCTAGAAGAAGTAAAGGGAAGAAAAAGACAACAGAAGGCACACGGTTGAGCTGAGAGCTACATTCTGTTCCTCCCCATTGGCCTAGCTGACTACATAACAGATTTGGACAAATCAAGCATAGATGCAGGGAGCAAATGACTGATAGAGGTCAAATCTTACCCTAACTAGACAATGATAAATGTAGCTTATAAATTTGCAGGATGACAAGCAGCTGGGCGGCTCAGCTTTTGGAAGAAAGGTGAGCAGTTCAGAAGTCTTCAGTCTGCAGATCCACCTTTAATCCCCGAACTGCAACATACTGTAACAATGAGACCCCTTTCACATTAAAACAAAACACAACATTAGTCCTTGTTTTTCTCTTTTAGGATGACCAAGTGCAAATGAATGCAGGGCTGTTGTCTTTCTAATACGGTACTGGCACAGAACAGATCTGAAATTTTGACAGGAACATTTACAGAGGTGAAAACAAAGAGGCGCTCCTTTTCCATTAGATCTTCAACACAATAATTAAAAACAACTTCTGTTGACCTAGGGCTGCAGCAAGAGTTGTGTGGTATGGCGAGAACAGCATTCTGTGAGTGGGCAGCATTACGGCCTATGATTGGGAGGGGGGGAGAGAGAGAGTTTTAAGGTGTGAAATGGGCATCTTAAGTGCCTGCAACATGTATGGCATCCGTTTTGCTCTGGGTCCCACCCCCCTACCCTCCGCTCTCAAAAATTCACAAAGGAAGGTAAAGGCTAATATTTGTGGTCCCATCCACTCTCTGGAGCTGGGGGGAGCACAAAAGGGATGCTGGTGGGTTGCATGTGGAACTTTGGTTGCATTCATAATTAACAGTACATTCTTCTGGAATCCTTCCCACACATTGCTTTCTCCCTTTGCTTGGAGCATTCTCTTTAAGAAGAAATTCAAACCAACGAAAAGTTCCTGAGGTACCACTAGTGGGGCCCATCTTAAATTCATGTTTGCTTAAAATGGGATTTGGGGCAAATGTCAAAGGTTTTGCAGCCCTTTCCCCTTTTTAGCTACCTGTTTTGTAAGGTGTAAGGGGTGTGTGGTGGCTCAGCGGGTAAGACGCCAGGCTTGTCGATCCGGAAGATCGCAAGTTCTGAGGTTCGAATCCCTAGCCCCGCGTGATGGAGTGAGCTCCCGCACTCGCCCCAGCTCTTGCCAACCTAGCAATTCGAAAGCATGCAAATGCAAGTAGATGAATAGGCACCACTTCGGTGGGAAGGTAACAGCGTTCCGCGCACGTCATGTGGCCACATGACAGTGGAAGCGTCTTCGGACAACGCTGGCTCTTTGGCTAACAAACGGAGATGAGCACCGGCCCCTAGAGTCGGACACAACTGCACAAATGTGCGGGGGGAACCTTTACCTTTACCTTTGTAAGGTGGGGCTATAATGGAATCACTCCTCAGAGTCCTAGGTTTGTGTTGAGGTAAAGCAACAGAAATGAGGACAGTTCTTCTTTGGCCCCACTGTGGAATATTTTGTGTGTGTGTGTGTGTGTGTGTGTGTGTGTTGGTGGGGGGACACCATCCATAAGCAAATGGCAATCTGATTCTGCCACCAGTAAGTTCATATCACGGTTTGCATTTCGACTCCTCAAATTGCTAAAATGGAGAGCCTCAGATTGAGGGCAAAGCAGCAGAGGCCCGTTCAGCTCAGTCCTGTGTGCAACCCACTGATTAGAAACCCAGGAGCTCTGTTCCCCCTCACATGCTTCATTTGCTCGGTTTGGAGGAGGGATAGGTTGGGGGAATTCCAGAAAGGGTAAAATGCCCCAGTTAACTCTGAAGACTTGGCTCTCAACTGACCCTGTCCTGCATCAGGTTAAACTAACTCCCCACATCAGCCATGTCCTGCAAACTACTGATTGTGGGGTTAATTAAATTGTACCTCTTCTGAGATCAAGAAGTCTTAGATTAGTTGTGTGAAAAATGAGGGCTATCTAAGAAGTCTTAGATTAGTGTGTGAAAAATGAGGGCTGTTAAGGCATCTATGGCTGTGTTAATTTTAATCCCTTGCAGCCACATGGGGAGATGAAAAATGGGCAGAAAGGAGTGGGAGGTGGGTAACACTTCTCCCTCCTGAACTTGTCCACAGTGGCATCAATCAACCCCAGTTCTGCCCCTGTGGATTTTGGGTAACATGCTTGGGGAACAAAGTAAGAGGAGGAAAGTGGGGGCATGGTGACCTCCTTTGCAACAGCTGGAAGACTACAAAATGGCTGCTGGAACATGGACCCCGCCATCCTTGATCACATGATTTTGGAGTATAATGATGAAAGTCCTGGTGGAAAGGAGGTGGCAGGGTTGAATATGGTGTGGGAAGAGGACTTGAAGGATGCCTTATCTGGAATCAGATCATGGGCTCGTTTAGATAAATACTATCTGGGTTTACACAATAATCTTATCATGTTATTGAATTAACTGGTTTTCTGGGTTCAGACAGAACAGTGAACCAACTGGGCTGGGTTAGCACTACACAAAAAAATAACACAAACACACACACCCTACCCAATGGCAAGGCTAACCAAGCTTAGGGGTTTATGCAAATGCAGTATTTTAGGCCTTTCCAGGTAGGATTAAATGTGTTATGTGAACACAGTGTGTTAAGCCATGCTGCTTTAATGATAGCTTCTTGAATAAGCCGTAATAGCTGGATTCATACAAGACGCTAAGTAGGGGGTAGGCAAGCGTTTGGCAGCCAGGGCCATTCTCTTTTTTGTTGTGGTGTGTGTGTTATTATTTAGACCCCTGGGGCTGCAGAGTGTGGAGATATGCTGAAATCACTGAAAGGGGAGAAGGGTAGAATTTGTTCTGCATTAAAAAAAAAATTCCTTAGTAAATTTAAGCATACTGCAGGCTTAATACATCTATGTTACTGCTTATTTGTTTAAAAAATGAAGAAGCACACTGCTATAATATTGCAATTGCCATTGGATTTTGGTGGCACAAACTTGGGGCGTCTGGCTAGGGGTTGTGTAAGTGGAAACTTGGGGAACGATGGCAAAGAGATGTGGCACTTGTAAAGAGGAGGGAAACCCTTCAGGAAAGAGGCAAACACAATCATCCAGGGGCCTTCAGAAGAAGGTGGTTTCTAGGGGAGCTTGCAAAAGGTCAGAACCTTTACAATGATATTAAGAGTAATACTGGGAAATTTAGGGAAAGACAAAAATTCCGATCGGGAAGAGAAGGGTTTGGATATCTGACCACAGATTTGGGGCAGGTGAGTATTAAGATATCTGAACAGTGAGAGAAAAAAGCGTATCACCATCCTTCCAAAATTCTCCTTCCCATCACAGCCTGCAAATCATTATTGCTGGCGGTGTGTGTGTGAAGAATTCCTGGGGTTGTACCCCATTACTCCTACTGCTCCCACCCCCGTCAGATGCTCAGAGTGTCCTTGTCCTGGTGTTCCCATATGGTAGGGGAGAGGCGCAGTCCCTCATCAACGTCCCTCAATTCCTTCTCTCTCTCTCATATATGGTGGGGCCAAGGAACGTGGGGAGAATATCAGCAGGGAAAAGCACTTCCTAGCTGGCAGCTACAGCCCCTTTTCTTCCCCCTCCTCCTCCTCTCTCTGCTTCCTTCCAGTCTCTCTCTTTCACTCTGTTCAGCTGGAGGGGACTGGGCAGACCTCTGCGGTGGGCTCCTCCTTTGCATCAGTTCATTTCCATGCACCTCACATCTCTGCTTGCCTGGCCCAGCCCAGCCCAGCCAGCAGCCGTTGGATGCCTCCAGCCACTGACATTGAGAGAGGGAGGCAGGACTGCAGATGTGGGTGGAAGTGTTTGCGTGCGCATGTGTATCTGTAGAGGAGAAATGGGATGGACGAGGACTCCCCTGAAAAGACAGCATGGGCTGATCAAAGTGGGTGGGATAGGGAAGTCAAAATCTGGACAAGGACTTTGAGAGCTTTCCAGCCTGTCTGTTCTGAAAGACCTGATCCCGGGACATCTGTTGTGAAGTCTTTGTTTGTTTGTTTTAAAAAAGGGGAAGAGTCCCCAATCAAGAACAAGAATGCATTTCCTTCACTCCCTTAAACATCTAGGATTAAAAAGGAGGCTTTCAAGGTCAAAGAATGGTACGGTACAGCGAGCCAAAACCAAGCAGCCACATTGGCTGGATTCACACAATACATAAACCCAGGTTAAAAAAAGCACAATTGCTGTGTTCACTTTGCATAATAATCCAGAACAGTTAAACTACATGTGGTTTAAATGATGACCTGGTTCCCACACTGCTAATAATGAATACTCCAACCACAAATATCCATTATAGCGTAGTCTAACGTGTGATATGAACCAGGTCATCACGTTAAACTGTAATGTGGTTTGTTAATTTTGGCCAAGCATGTTGGGAACACATGGTTTAGCATTTTATGTGAACATGGCTGTGATTCAAAAGCAGACATGTAAGAAATGAACTTTTGGGCATATGGAGAAGACAGAGCTAGAATCCAGGGTTCTTAGCATCTCAGTATGGAAATCTGGAGAAAATGAAAATACTTGGAATCCCAAATATTGTACAAGGAGATCATATTGATGTAGGGGATGGAGTTAAGAGCAAAACGTATCTTTCTGGGGTAAAAGTATCAGAAGAAAAGTAGGCTGCCTGTTTCTTTGTAAGGCTGCTGTCTCCCCAATGAAAAACACATGAAGAAATCTGCCCAATCCTGCTGTGGTCCCCTTAGTATCCAAGTATGTGGGTTACTATTTTCTTCTCCCAACAACCCAGTAAGGTAGTTTGGCAAAAAGAGGGAGGGTGAATGGTGGTCCTGTGGGCCTCCTGGCTGGGCATGACTTGAAACCCAGTTCTCCCTACTCCTCAGTTGGAATTCTGACCACTATATGAGCTTGATCTTCTTAATGGACATTTGATAGAGGCAGAAGTTGACAGATGCAACTTTTCCTATCTCCGACTTAATAGGATCACTGGCTACGCACTGCCTCGTAGTTAGACTACAGTTCAGGGGACAGCAGCTCTAAAAGATAAAGATCCTGTGTGCTTGTAGAGGGAGAGCTCCTAACATTAACAATGAAAAGGCATCATAGAACAATTTATCTTTCTCTCCTGATGGATTATTTGTGAAGAAGGAGAAGGAGGAGAAAGAGGAGAAGGAGAAGATACAACAGTGGGAAAATATGGGGTGATTCCAAGTGAAAAATCATCTAAATCCTTGCAGTGAGGCAGAGTGATTGCACAGTAAAAATATGACTGGGTTCTTGGAGCCACAAGAGGCTTCCCATGGATTGCATAGAGCACAGCTTTCCAAACTGTGTGTCGCGACACAAAAGTGTGTTGCCTGCGGGGCCCAGGTGTGTCGTGTCAAAACCCGGAAGCGCTGATGGTGCGCCGCCGCCACGTGCGGCGGTGGCGGGCCATCAGCGCTTCCGGGTTTTTGCACAGCACACAAGGACACCGCCACCGCTGCGGTGCACAAAAATCCGAAAGCGCCGCAGCGGCGGTGGCGCACAAAAACTGAACGTGGCGGCGGCGCTTCTGGGTTTTTGTGCGCTGCTGCAGCAGCGGCGCTTCCGGGTTTTTGCGCGCTGCTGCCGCGGTGGCACTTCTGGGTTTTTGCATGCGCTGCCGTTGGTATGTCACCACGGGAAAACTTAGAAATCCCTGGCATAGAGTGATGGGGCTGGTAGTTAAGAAGTATGAAGAATAATGGCATGGTCAGGAACTGGGTGTGTATGTGCCTCTCTTTTAGGTATTAATAAGTTCAGGTGGACTTGCTGCATTTGGAGGAACCATTGTGCTGAAGTGGGGTCCTGGACATCTGCCCCAAGTCTTGCTCTGATGGTATCACTGGTGGAGTGTAAGGCAAGACTTTTACAAGAAGGGAGGAGATCCTCAAACACAGGATGGGCATGTGCTGGAAGGAGCCAGGATTTTTGCATTCTTTAAATTAGAGGATTGATATAATAGAAGAAGGATGTCTAATGAATTGCTAGGAGCCAAGATGGCTTGTTATTTTACATGATGGATTTCATGTGCCTGTTTTTAACTGCTTCTTCCCATCTTGGGATAGGACTTGGGAGCCAAGAGGGCTAGCTTCTTTGCAAATGGCATGGCCAGGAGACTTAATATGAAAGGAGGAAGGAAGGAAGGAACGACATTGCCAAATGCTGATTCGGCCTCTGCACCTTCTCCAGGATAAAAGGCAGCCCCCCCACCCGCCTTTCCCTCCCCGAAGGTGCTGCTGCTCACCGGGCAAAATTAGTGCTGACGAGAAGGCGAGATTGGAAATTGATTCCTTGGGCTGGATTCATCTTCTCTCCCTGACCCCTATCGATGGCCTGTCACCCCTGTGCCCTTCTTGTCTCCCATTGAAATCTATTACCTAGGAGAGATGAGAGATGCAGTATAAAGAGAGAGATGCTCCCCCACTTTGCCCCACTGATGCAACCCTCTGCAGTGCCTGTGTTTCCCCAGAGGGGAAAGGAGGGGCATCGTGATTAGAGGAAAGTGGGGCTAGAAGATTAAGAATGGGCTCCAGGTATACACCCCCTTGCTATGAGTGGTGCTGACAGAGCTGGGGGCCTTGACAAAGTCTTGTCTCCCTCCTACCCTCACAGCATTTCTGGGTGTTTCCTCGATTTTTCTCCTTCACTCTTCAATCTCTTCTCTCTCCATACCTTTGCAAGCAGTGGCATTCACACCTTTGCTTTATCTCTTTACCTTAACTTTTAAAAGAGTGTAGGTGTGCAGACAGGATCTCCATTGAAAGTTTTAAATAAAAAGATGTGTGCAGTGCAGAATACTCCTGGCCCAATGGTGCCACTAGATTGAACCTTAGGGTCCAACCTGGTGGCACTACAGGCAGTCCTCGTTTAGCAACTGCCTCATTTAGCAACTGTTTGCAGTTATGACGATGAAAAAGTAACTTTACGACCAATTCTCCCATTTACGACCTTTGCAGGTCTGTAAAGCAAAGGAAAGCTGAAGTAAGACCATAAGCACAGTCGCGGTTTTACTTAGTGACCGGTTTGCTTAATGACAGAGTTGCCAGTCCCAATTGTGGTCGCTAAATGAGGACTACCTTTACTGCATGCAAGTCACTAGGCTTCTCTGCCTGTCTGGATGCAAGCCCCTAATCCTTCTCTTCTCTACCTTACATTTGCAATGGACAAAGACACTCAATATTCCTCTGGGGTGCCAATAGCACCCCTTATGTTAGCTCAATTTTGAGCTTCTTTTGACAAGAAGAAGAGAGCAATCAGAGGCTGAAATGCATTTCCTTCAGTTTATATTTATAGGACTTGTTAATGAATCCTGTTTGCAGCGCTGATGTACCATCTGGTTGCCCCTTGGCTTAGCCTTGCAAGTGGAGTCCACAAAAAAAATTATTAGCCCACAAACCGGGTATCTAAGAAAAATAAACCTGGAACATCCCCATATGAAATTTGTGTTTTTCAAGACCTCATGAAATGGCTTTAAATGAAGTGTGCATGTTTAGCCCCTTTTCTTGCAAATTAGGAATACTCTTGCTGAATTACCTGAGATTGTTCTGTAACTTGCAACAAGATACTGTATGGGGATTTGTAAATTCAGTATTGTTGCTTGATGGTGTGGAGATAATTGTTACAAGCAACAGCGATCTCTTCATCTCAAAGAATTTTTAACTTCAGTTATCCCAACTAGGGGTTGGAAAAGAAACCTGCCTCTCTTGAGAGGGATATTTTTGGTCTGGTGTTTTTTCTTTAATAAAACGTTCTTGTATTTTGGATGTTGTGCTTCTGGCAGATCCATGGTGAGGTGAGTGGTTCTAGGAAGGATGTTCAGCTTATATTTGTCTTCCCTTAAAACAAACAAACAAACAAACAAACAAACAAAAACTGCAGCCCTTCCTGGATGGTTCATGTGACTATTTGTTTAAAGACTGAGTGGCCCTAAAATGGCCCTAAGAAGCAAGCAGACAAATGGAACACATTTATTTTACTTTCCATATTCCTAATCCCAAAGCTAATTTTATAAGTCTAACTTCCTTAACCTGGTGCCCCTTGCTACTTAAAATATTCATTTGTGTGCATATATGTGCATGTGTATAGATATATTTGTGTGTATGTATATATACATGCACGTGCAGGTATGTATATTATAATGTTTAGGATTTATCAGACATTCCTATCAGTTATTACCCCTGTTAATAGTGTGCTAATCAGGTCAGCTCAAATAATGTCTGAACAAAAGCCACCTAATATCACTTTTTCAGCACCTCATATTTTTTCTTGTATAGCCCAGACTTCAAGTCATTTAATTATATCCCTTTCATAGATTTAACATCCTTGCATGGAGTATGTAAGATGCAGGACAAGTAGAAGCTTCAGCCAAAATCAGTACAGTAGTGCTTTAATATTCAGAAAAGAGGCTCCAGTTTTATCTGTTTTTAGAATTAGAAAGAAAATGGATTTCAAAAGAGTCAAGACTGGGAAATATTCTTCATATAAGAATGCAAGAGATTTGCTGGCATGGGATCTGGTGGTGGTGCCACAAATTATTGGAAGATAAACCAATCAGTGGTTGCTGGTTGTAATGGCTAAATAGAAATGGATGTTTGGAGGCAGTTGATCAGTTGCAAGAGTGGGAGAGAATTATTGCCTTCCTGTGGGTTTTCTAGGGGTATTTGGCTGGCTACAATTGGAAATAGGATACTAGGCTGGAAGGATTTTAATGTGATCAAACAGTAGGTTTGACTGGGTTCATACAACACACTAAGGTATGGTTTCCTTAGTCATGGTACAATTGTTAAGCTACATCAGCTGAGTTCATAGAACATGTTAAGCCATAAATCATAATGGCTGGGTTCACACAATACACCTTATGCCAAAGCTGAATAAATCACTTTGTTATTTAATGTGTTCTTTGAACCGGACATTCTTATGTTCTTATACCCCTCTCTTAAGTTTTGTACCTTCTAGAAACAAGAATTGACAGTAGATGTGAACACTGGCCAGACTGCAATTTGTATAATGCATAAATTTGGTGAATAGCAAAAGGTGATTAGCTGTCAGATCAGAATAGCTGAGAAAGACAACCTGCTTCCCCATCTGAGAAAGACAGGATGTCCTTTGAAACAGCAATGTGTGCAGGTGGGATCAATCAGGTAATAACCAAAGGAAAATGAATTAAGTTCAGGAAAATTCACAGACCTTGCAGGAAAGGGAGCAGTAAGTTTGGAGAGGTGTTAAGTGGTTAGGACACTACTCTATACACCATCAGCCTTTCATGACCTGGGTTCCTTCTGATGTGTTAGACTAGAATATCTATCAACCTCAGCCTGAGGAGTGAGCTGCATTTGACTCACTATTGAGTTCCAAGCTACACTGGAACCAATTAAAACAGGCACAGAGGAATCCAGGAATGTCTGAGAAGTACTTTTATTGTACCGAAGCTAAGAAGCCATTATGAAAGAACTCCAATGACTGCCATGATTCAGATGTGAGTCCTATTTATGTAGAAATCAGGGTTCTAATTCTTGCACCTCTTTCTCCCACTTGAGCTATGCAATAGGCTGGGCAGCTCTCTCTTTTGGGAGCCAGGCCTGATCTCCATCAGACTCTTGTTCTGATAACAGACAGATCTGATATCAGGTTGTTTTCCTCTGACTATGTGAGAACTAACTGTCACACCAAAGGGATTTTAATTCTAAGTGAACATATATAGCACTGGTTTATAAAAGGCAGAGCAATTCTATAGACTGACAAAGAAGAGCAAGTGTTGATCCAGAGGTCTGCCAATTTTCAAAGGTTGGTCCCCTCCCCCTGCATCCAATAGAAAGTGAGATTCCTACTACAGCTCCAAGTTACTGCAAGGAAGGGTCCAACCATAAGGAAGGGGAGCAAATCATAGACCATCCCAGTGATGCAAGAATGGTGAAACGTATTGTAACACAAACTGCAGTCTTGCATAGGTGTATCTGATGTCAGATGCAAGCACAGATGTCCAGAATACAGCAAAGGGACTTTAAATCCAAGGCCACCCTGGCCTGACCCTCTATCCCTCTGGAATGACTCCAGTGTCCTACTGGTACTGCTTCTTTGCCCATGGACAGGCACTTCCATCTTATGAGAATCCCTGTGTCAAATCTTAATCCTAGCATAAATAATATGCTTAGGCATACAGTTCATTCTTGGGCCTGAATCAGATTGAGCAGTGCCATCAAACTACATGCCTTGATTCAATAAAAAAACAGTGTAAGGAACCCCTGAGCAAATACTATATGGGGAAGCAAGGGGTATGGAGGAGGAGTTTAACACTTTTGGCCCCAACAAAAACTCCTTCTCCTTTGGCATTCACACAAAGTCTCCTCTGAACAGACCCTTCCTATGCTTTTGCAGATTTACTGGGCTTATCTGATGGCAAGGCAGCACCATAATCTATATCATCTTGAGAGCTAGTACTGTATAGTGACTAGACCAGGGCTTTCCAAACTTTTCAGTTGGTGACACACCAACAGCGGCGCGCAAAAACCCGGAAGCGCGGTGGCGGTGGCCCAAACCCCAGAAGCACCGTGCTGGCAGCGCTTCCGGTTTTAGTGCGCTGCCAGCGCAGCGCTTTTGGATTTTCATGCACAGCGGTGGCGGTGTCCTGGTGTGCCACACGAAAACCCAGAAGCACTGATGGCCCACCGCTGCACGCACTGCTGCACGCGGCAACGGCGGCGCGCCATCAGCACTTCCGGGTTTTTGCGCGGCACACCTGGGCCCTGCAGGCGACACAGTACTGTGTCGAGACACACAGTTTGGAAAGCTATGGACTAGACCAGGGGTCGGCAAACCGCGGCTCGCGAGGGGTCGGCAAACCGCGGCTCGCGAGCCCCTTGAGTGTGGCTCTTCCCCAGGCAGGCGTGGCGGGCGTGGCGGGGGCAGGCGCAGCAGCGGCCGTGGCGGGGGCAGGCGCGGCAGCGGCATGGTGTGCGTGGCAGCGGGCATGGCGGCAGCAGGCCCTAAGTGTGCGCAATTGGCTCCCGCCTACAAACCCTGCCCCCTTCCACGCGATTGGCCCCCACCCGCAAACCCCGCCCCCTTCCACGTGATTGGCCCCCGCCCGCAAACCCCACCCCCTTCCACACGATTGGCTCCCACCCTCAAACCCCACCCCCTGGCCCTCGAGTGATATTATAAATTTTATAAATGTCAAAATGGCTCCTGGCATAAAAAAGTTTGCTGACCCCTGGACTAGACTGTTGGACTAAGATTGGGGAGACACAAGTCCAAGTCTATCCTCAGCTATGAAAACTAATTGGGTAACTTTGGGCCAAAGTCCTACCTTATAGGTTTGTTGGGGAAATAAAATTTATTTATTATTTATATTTATACCACCGCCCATCTCCCCCAAAAGGGGGACTGAAGGGCAACCTCCATTTAAGCTGCCTTGAGCTCCCGGAGGAAAGGCAGAATATGAAGCTAATAAATGCTACAAAAAGAAATGACCAGTACTGGGCAGCTGAGTGGCCATTAAAGTGTTCACAGTATCCTAAATAGTAATTTGTGAAAAATCAAAATGGTGGCTCCTGAACCAAGCAGGGGGCTTTAGAGCTCTAGCCAAAGATGCTGGGTTCAAGCAGTTGTCTCAAAATGCCAAATGCTAGGATTGTCACTGGATAACTACTGTCTTCTGTAGATATTCCTGGATAGTCTCGACTTATCAGTAATATATATCCTCACAAAATTTTGCTTCTGAGCAACAGATTCTGAAGGGTGTTTTTGAATCATCTCAAAGCCCTCCCTCCCTCCCTCCTTACCCACCCCCCAATTGTCACAACCCAACTTGTCTTGCACTGACGGTAGCAGTTGAAAACCTTGCAAATGTGTGGGCAGTTGTTGCAGCTACCAGCTCAGAAATCCAAGAGTGGGGGTGGGGTGGGGGTGGACTTCCACTTGTCAAATATCTTCTGGCACGCTTCCCATACTACTAACACTGGAGCTTTCAAAATCAGACTTGGAGAAGTTCTCCTTATGACCTTGCAATTTCACTGGACTTACCATGTCTGCATCATTTGACCCCTGTGTCCAACCAAAGACCACTTCCCCCACCTCACACTTTCAGGTAGCTGCAAGACACACTTGTTTGGTGGCAGGGCAGCAGCATTCACTGGGGGGGGGGGAGCGGGCAGGGGTATCAACAGCATGAATATGGAGGGCCTGATCAGCCAAGAGAAGTCCTGCACCTTTGTAACGTGAGCTGTGTGCATTGCACATCCTGTACATAAAAAGGGGTGGGGCTTTGATTGCCTGGTCACCTCAGTCATTTGATAGATTGATATACTGTACATTTGAGAATCGAAGCAAAATAACGGGTCTTAGGAATTTAATAGATGCAGTGTGTGTGTACATGGGGGAGGACTTCATCTATTGATTTTCTGCTTGATAGACAGTAATCAGATGCTTAGCAGTCTTGTTTAAAAAGAAAAGGTGGTAACGCTGTGGCTGTGTTCCCAGCACGCACTGAACTATGCTGGTGAAAACCCAGAGGCTGCATTCACATAATATATTAAGTGTGGTGTGTCTGTTTTAAAGCCCTCTCCCTGAGAGCTGAAAGGGGCAGGTGTGAATAAATCAATCACCTGCTCCTTAGGTGTGTCCAGCTTTTGCCTTCTGACACCTGCCTGCTTTCTACCTCTCTCCACTTAACACAATGTTGAGGGCAGTGTTAACCTTCATTAGATTTTGTTGTGGCTCAGCATGTTATATGAGCCCAGCCCATTTTTTTCACTAGTCTACACTTCAAGATCTTGTCAGCGGCATCCGCAGGATCTCACTACTTCCATCATTGTGACAGAAGCAGCGTTGTGGCATTGTGCCACAAGCTGCACCTCTTTGGGATATGTGTGAGATGCCACGACACATGTGGAAAAAGACATGGGGCTTGTGTCTCACGGCAACACAAACCTGCTTTTATCATTGCCCCATGCCCCCCTCTCTGGAAGCTGGTGAGTATTGGGCAACCTCAGAAAATGGGTATTTCAGGAATAATATTGAGTGTATTGTGACCACCAGATTTATCCTATTTTAAAAATGAATTATGATTTGGGATGTTGTATCTGAGGCTTAGATTTTGAAGGGGTGGGTTTATTTATGGGGACAGGGGACAGAAATCTTTGTTGTCAAGGTGAGACAAGATAGACTTTGGTTTAATCCAGCAAGGAGGCAAATGTATTTTCTGGAATTCATTCTCCCAAATAATTTAGCCATGGAAAGATGAATTGCAGTAAAGCTTTGCAAATGAATTTAAGCATTGCAGATAATGGCCATCTTTCCAGCAACTGCAAATTCTAAAAAAACTACCCCCCCACACCTTTCCTTTTTTTAAATACAGCGGTGGTTATTAGCATGCCAAAGTCTAAAGCAGATGGCAGCTTTCTCAGTTTTGCACTGAATTCAAGGAAGCACAAAGCATGTCCCCCACTCAGTGCTTATGTACTTTGCTGGAAGAGGGTTTCATCCTCCGTGGCCACCTGCATTTTTAACCATTTGGTGGGGGCAGAACACTTGCAGGCAAATTCTGGCAGGTTGCCACTGAGATTGAGGTGCCAAAGGCTTATTTTTGAGAGTGTGATTGTAGTTTTGTGGATTTCTGTAATTAACGTTTTTCACAGCACACACATTTATGAACGCAGGTACAATTTAACCTGATTTGTCCAAATGGCCTAGAAAGTAGGAAGTCAGCAGGCAAGGGGGAGGAAAGGCACCCGTAATACTTTGAACAGTTTCAGCCTGAAGAGTATCTGCCAAACCGCTGCACCTCTTAGAAATGCTGAGGGCCATATCTTCTCTCCTCTTTCCATCTGCTTTTAGGCTTGCCTTGCCGGATGCCTGAGGCTGATACTTCTGCAAAGGTTGAGGTTGTAGCCACCCCTAGTGGGATTGTGGGGGACCATGACATGCTTAAGAGTCGATCTATTTCCAATGTCTTGCACTAGTCTTTGAGCTTATTGCCTAGTTTAAATCTAGTTTAAGTTTTCCAAAAAGAACACCTTGTAAGAAAGGAGCTTTGTGCTGGCTTACAGTTCTCTGAAGGCAGAGCGACATTTTGCAGAGTGGTGATCCTATGCTTGATAGGTAATCCAACCCTAGATGACTAACAATGTCTGTTTTGTTTATAATAGTTAACAACTGTTCTGGACAGGGGTAGGCAGCGGTGCTCACGGGCACCAGTGAAATCTCTGCCACCATTTTCTGTTTCCACTAGGCACCACTGCCATCCTTTTGTTTAAAGAATCTTCACTGAAAGAAAAAGCAAGCTGGCATGCTGCAATATAAAGCTGCAGCCTCTGGTATTCTACTAATTTGCATCAGTGCCTTTTGGCCCCATAGCAGGAATGCTTTTGATGGGCAGTGGTCTTCATTTGGTGAGTAAACTTATCTCCCTTGGCAATAATTCTGTGGATGTGCCCACCATATACTTTCACAATTCCAAATGTCAGCCTAGTCCACAACCTTGGACTGGGAAAGCTTAGGGCTTTTAAGTAAGGATGTGTGGATTAGGTTAGATCCAATCTGAATGACTTAATTGGATATCCAAATGGGTTCAGGTTGGATTTATGAATTGGATCTTTAAAACTCATTGATCCAGTCTGGCAAGTTGCTTTACTCAAAAGTCTTTCTGCACATCCACAAAAGGCCATAGAATTGCTGGATCAATTCAGAAGCAACCAATTCAATACAAATGGACAATCCTATTTGAAAAGCTGATTCAATTAGGTCCAATCTGAATGACTGAACTGGAGATCCAAATGGGTTCAGGTTGGATGCCTCCATACAGTATCAGAACTCCAGAAAAAAATATTTGCACAACCCTACTTTCTCGGGTTCTAAGAACTTCATGTCTCGCTGTAATTCTTACAACAACCTTTGTAAGGTCGATCAGCATTATTAGCCCCCATACCGTAGGTGGGAGTCTGAGGCTCAGAAAGAGCCTAATAAAGCCGCCTGGGAAGATCATGGCAGAAGTGAGGTTCAGACCCTGAGAGTCTGTAGTTCAATCTCTTAGCCAGCATGCCATGCCTACACATTAAAAATAAAAACAATCCAGAGATCTCTGTTATGTGAAGTTCCCTCACATAGTAGGAGGAAGAGACAGCCACAGCTTCTCCTAAAAGTTCAATTCTCTCCCTCATTCCTCTGCCTGCTCTAATTAGCATACCCCGGATGTAACATGCAGAAAGTGAAGGCCAGGAGTCGGGACTAGAGAAGAAATGAAGAGGAAAAGGACCAGCATAATATTCTGGAATTTTCAGAAACCTGCCCAAAGCCCCATGGAAGGAGGCTGTTGTCAAAAGCTTTGTCCTCCTCATTTTGCTGCCCGCTTGTTTGGTTGCCCTCTCACCTGATCCCTTGAAACAACAATGGGTGGAAGCATGAGGTTACTAGCCAATTCTCTGGTCCAATTCATACAATATAACCCAGTCATCCACTAATCCAGTGATAGCTCCAAGGTCTGCTATTTGGGGGAATACAAAGTCTTCCACGCCTGCTTGCTGTTCTCTGTGTTTTTAGGCCATGGGAGTATTGGCAAGGCTTCATTATGTCAACGGTCCCTTTCTCATTTGCCAGGCATGCTGGAGGGGACATGGCTTGTGCTTTGTAGCCAACCTTCTTCGGAAGTCCTGTTCTGGGCTGCTAGACCTTGGCAGAAAGTTCTGTAATGAATGTCTTGCACTTTTCCTGCTCTACACTTCTATCTCATATCTCATGTCCTTGGAGGATTGACTGGGCAACTGTTGCACAGTTGACTAGGTTTGCGAGTTTGCTCATCATTATTGGCTGATGGAGGGTCCAGAACCATCCCAGGGCTGTTTTGAGTTACAAACACTCCTTTCTTGCTCAAGAGCGTATTGAATTGTGCCCACACAAATGCTACTTTGCCTTTGACCCAATATTATGTAAAGCCAGCTTATTTTTCATGAACAGTTGGATAGTTGTAACACTGAGGAAGAGTAGGAGCTGGCAGCAAGGAAAAGAAAGGCCAAGAGCCTCATAAACATGTAGTTGGAGAAGCCATGAGAATTTTGTCCCTGGCTTCATGGGAAGTTTAAATGAGCAAAATAGAATTACAACGTTATAGTTAGATGCAAAAGCGATGCTGATTTGGGTAAACAGAGTGCCATTAGAATGGTGCCTTGGGGAGTTATCTCTAGCCTGTCAGCATTATACCTGTTGATCATCCATCTCCATGTGGAATCAATGTTTTGCCACTATGAGATATCCTGGGACAGGGTCTGCTGAAAGATTTTGCAATTAGTTTTACCTTCATGATCAATCTTGCTTCCTGTAAGGTTTCCACAGGATCTTCTTGGCCAAGGTGAACTCATGTCTCAGGCATAGGATGATGCCCTCCTCTCTCCATCACTGCATCAGTGTCCTATTGCTGCCAGCTGGAGTTGATGTCTCACAAATATATTGCTGTTAGGACCACCCATATGCTCCAGGACCTCATTTTGAACAATTCTCAGAGCAAGGCCTTGGGGCACTAGAAAGCTACACAGCTGTTTCCTTACTGCAGCAAATGTTGCAGGTAAAAGCACACAGTGGCCCTCTTCACACCAGTCCTCTAGCCATCAGAAAATCATATAGGCAGAAAACTTGTTACCCTCAGTGGTGATCCTTATCCTTCCAGAGCTACGGTGCTGGCAAATGCCGCTGTCTTATTTATGGGGTACAGGGCATGTTAAGGATAGGGATTTGCGGATTTCCCTAGCTTTGTTTCCCTTGTACCCTACCAAATGCCCCTAACCAGCTGGAAAAATATTTTAACATGAGACGGGGCTGGAGCTGAGGAGGAGACAAGTTTTCACAGATGTCTAGACCAGTAGATTTAGCCATATGGCAAAACTTGCTTTGATTTTTTGGGGAATATTTTGTGCAGATGCATTCAAAGATAATCCAACTACCAGCTGATAGTCAGCTTCCTTTTGGGCAGAGGTTTAGCGCTATTCTAGAACGGGGCTTAGTCCATCTTCAAAAGCAGCCCAAGCATGGTATGCTATGAAGTATCAGAGAGAGAATCATCTCCACCAGAGGCCTTCCCTGCCACCACTGTTGGTCTAGTGCTGTTCAGGCTGATGATCTAATTGTCAAAGCCAGAGATCAGCCCAGAGACTCCATTGCCAAAGCCTAATTGCCCTGGAAAAGAATGCCTCAGGACTAGAAGGAGGGGATGTGCCTACACCAGCCTAAAGTAGTCAAGAAGTGCCAGGCTGAGCCTACCCCATAGGGGGTCACCTGACTGTGATGCTGTCTGATGGTTGGTGAATCATGTCAGATTGTATCCAGGGCAAAACCGTCATGGCTGGTTGTCTACTTAATTACATAGTAGGCTTCCATGGCTGAGGGTGGACTAGAACCTGGGTCTCAATTCCAACACTATAACCACTAAATCACACCATGGATAGGATCTGGCATGCTTCCCTGACCATCTGGATGCTGGTGCAGTTAGGGATTAGAATCTGCTCAGCTCCTATTAGCTATTTAGGCTACTGCAAACCTGCCCATCTCCTCTGGTTGCTGGACACTGCTCTCCAGGGACATTTAGGCTCGGGATGCTGGAAAGAGTGGACACCTGGTTTCTGCAGAGATGTCCATGTGATTGGTGCTTTCTGTAGCACTTGTCAGGTCTCACCTAGGCTAGTTATAAATAACAGAGATCTGAGTGCTGCCAGGTATAGTTCTGTATTGGGTATATTACAGGTTTTCTGCTGCTTCCATTAGCAAGAGTGTTGTACACCCCATTTAATTTTTTTTACTACTTTTATTATTTCTGAGGATTTGCACAAGAATGCTGTATTTGTCACCCTGACAGATCAACACTCCCAGGACCAGTCTCACACAGCTGCAGTTCCCATGACTGTTTATGCAATACCCCATGATTACTCATGTTGCTGCTGCTAGTGGGGGGACAGGTGTCATTTTGCCTACTCTGTGGGGGCTTTAGAAGTGCTACATGTCATGGTGATGACTCTTATTATGTATGAGCCAATCACAATTGTGCGATTCTGGAAATCTCTAGTATACGTGTTCGCTTATTTATTTATTCAAATTGTACCCACTGCGATCAACAGAAATCTCAGCAGTTCACAACAAATAAATAACCAAATCATAAAATATCCATGGTAAATACATAAAATAAGTCATAAACCAACTCAGTGGACATGGGCTACTTCTGGGTGCTGCCAGCCCCAAAGTCAGAACTGGATTCCTTGTTCACTTACTGCCAGAACCACCTTTCCCCTGAAACATAGCCAGGGACAGAGTTTGCTTATTATTGATCATTCCCTCCCACTTCAACCTGCACTTTCCTCTGTGCCTTTAAGCCAGGGCTTTCCAAAGTTTTCCCGCGGTGACACACCAACGGCGGCGCGCGAGAAAACCTGGAAGCACCGCCGTGGTGGTGGTGCACAAAAACCTGGAAGTGCTGGTGCTACGGCAGCGCGCAAAAACCCGGAAGCGCCGCCGCTGCTTTCAGTTTTTGCACGCCACCGCTTTCGGATTTTCGTGCGCCGCAGCGGTGGTGGTGTCCTTGTGTGCCATGCGAAAACCCGGAAGCGCTGATGGCCCCCCGCCACCGTGCGTACGGCAGTGGCGCGCCATCAGCGCTTCCGGGTTTTGACGCGACACACCTGGGCCCTGCAGGCGACACACTTTTGTGTCGTGACACACAGTTTGGAAAGCTGTGCTTTAAGCTGTCAGCCATGCTATTTTTGAATGTGGGTTTAGTACTCTTTTAGAAGAGCATTCTACTTCTACTTGTAGAAATAATTTGAATGATAGAAAACAGATGTGAAGGTGTTGCACAGAGCAAGAGCATGGGGAGATACCCTTCCCTCTTCACCCTGCTCTCCCCCTTAGCATGTGCCCTCAATTAGGCAACTTAGCAGTTGACTTACATCCCCCCCTTCTAAGCATCAGTCTCTACTCACTCCACCTTGCCCCATCCCACATTAGAGTCATTGGGGGTTGTTTTCCTGCTGGATGGAAGGGGAAACAATACTGGGGTAATTCACCTACCCATTTTCTAAACTTGGCTCACAATATTAAGTAAGGGCATCAGCATGTGCTGGCCTTGTTATTGTAGCAGAAGAGGGAATGGCAGTGGCAGCAGCACAATTTATGTTGGCATAATTTTCTGTTGGCTCCAGGACTGGTGGATAGCACTTTTAACATGGCCTTTCCAAGACTAGTAAAGGTTGGCTAGGTGCTGCTACTTAGTTGGATAAGATCTGCTTTCTGGGGATGCTATCAGAATGGGATATACAGTCTACCTTCCTTTCAGCTCTCAGAGAAGAGAGATATAAGTGCTATTTTATTTCACGTTCCCATGCATGGAGTTTTACATGAGTCCCACATATCCCTGGAAGGGGGAGGGGATTTATTTATTTTTACAGAGTGTATACCCTGTGTGGTATTTTCAGTTACACTGACCACCAGGAGGCACCCCATGACCAGTTTCGTCCACGTTTGAAGAGTCCCACTAAGGACCAAACCAGCCCCGTGGTGCCTCCTGGGGGTCAATGTAACTTTCTGGGGCATTACTGTAATTGACTGTCCTGAATCTCATGAGTGATATCACATCCTAAAGAGGCCCTATGAAAATGGGACCTCTCTAGGAATCCCCATCTTTGTGTCCTTAGTATTTTCAACCGTCTGTGGCCACGGGTGTGTGTGGGGGGAGATGGAAAAGGGGCAGAAATGGAGGGTGGAGGGTAGGCCCTTCTTTCTCTTGGAGTGGTGCCAACCCCAATTACTTTCTCCTCCTCTGGAAAGTGGGAGAAACCCAAGAAATGGGGAGAAAAATGACAGCTTCCTTTGTGGCAGCTGGAAAGATTAAAAAGATGCCTGCTGAGCCTTCCTCGGGGAATCTGTGGGCTTGGGAGGGATGCTTGTGCTGCTCATGTTGTGTGAACCCAGCCAATGTATTCTTCAGAGTACCTCCAGCCCCAGACGCCTTGTTCCGAGGGGTCAGAGGAATGAGTTCCAGTCTCCATGGCCATTTGAACTATAATATCTGACTCCGAGCAAGAACATCACTGAGGCTGGGTTCCCACAACATGCTTAAACCAGGTCAGTAAAAATGGTGCAACTGCATTTGCGAAACATGCTAAGCTTCATTAGCATTAATCTTTGTTTAATTTTATACGACTTAGCACCTTGGAAGAACCCAAACCCAGTTTGCTTCATTTTTGATTCAGCTTATTGTATGAACCCAGAAAATGGATCTCGGTAGCAGAGTTAAGTATGCTGTGCAAACCCAGCCAATGTAAGAATGAGTTGGGGAGGCAGCGAGACACATAGCGGTAGGATATCTTAGACAACGGCTGTTCTGGATTATTTTAAGGCCAACTCTCTCCTGATGGCATTTTAGATCCAACCAAAGGGGTTGGGGTCAGCTCTTCTTCAAGTGGATTAAAATATAAAGCCGAGCTGGCTCTTTGCACGCCAATTAACAACACATTTTGCTAAATCTGATTTGCTGGGTATCTCTGAGCTACAGTGAGAGCTACAGTGAGACAGACAAGAAGCAGACCTCGGTTCCTTTGCTTGCGGGTTGAGCAGGCTCTGCATACCTCAAGTGTTCAAGCAGGATGTTGTAGTCAAGGCTTTTGTTGCCATTTGGCTCCAGTGCAGAGATCTATGGCAATCTTAACGGGTTGGATTAGAAGGTATTTTTAGGGATGAATACAAATATTTAAAGCCCAGGTCAGCATGCTGGAAAAATTGTGTGGTGTGCAGTTTTGTGCTGCAGAATTTCAGGCCTAGGAATGCCCTTTTCCAGGATATTCCATACCAGGGTATTCACCTGGGAGGCGGATGTCTAGATAGTGGCTGGATTGTATGATTGAAGGCTGCCACATCTGATGAAGGATGGGGCTTTAATCACCTAGTTGTGGCCAACATCTTGACTTTTTTGACCCTCATGCCCCTGCTCCATATCTTTCCCTCATATGCTCCCTTCTACAGCTACTCACCACTCTATGTTTTCCTGCTAAGGTGCTTTGGGGGTGGTATATTCTGTTTGGATGGTGTGTTTTGACTACTTATTTTTAAACAATTTTGCTTGTACATAATCTATCTTGGTCCCCCCCCTCTTTTCCCCCCATGGGTCAGGTAATAGGGGCAAAAACAAAAGTCTAAATTTCTTTTTCAGGTTCTCATAAATTGACAGACTCAATGCAGTGGCAATATCACAGATTGTGGTGTTGGTGCAACACCCTAAGGTGTGATGTTGCGCTAAGGCTTCATCCCTTTTTGCCATCTGTGCCTGGCCTGCACACTTGGGGACAGTTAGCTTATCATTTATGGATAGTCAAATGGAATGAAGATAAAATGCTAATGTGATGGTGGGACATAAATCAGCAGATGCATGGAAAGACTGCCCATATGTAATTCTTCCTTTGCCTGCCTCTCTCACTCCACAATCTCTCCCCTCTAGCTTGTGCTACTTCCTCCTACTTCTCCGAAATGCCACCACCCATTAACCCAGATAAACGTTTGCATTCAGCTCAGTTTACTATTGTCAGAAGTGGCCTAAAGTTAGAGCCAGTGATAGCTGTTTCTGATTTCCGGGGGTTTAACAATAGCAGCAAGGCTGTGCTGCTGAAAGCTGGTGTGGGCAACTTGCTACCCATGTTCCATCTGTGCCCTTAATTTAATTTCCAATGTCTCCTGAAAGCAACTACTTCAGATCTCTGGTAATAGTGATCTGTCCGTCCCCTAAAAGCCTGCTACTTGGAAGAAGGAAGAGGCTGTCAGAAAGAGAGAGAGAGAGAGAGAGAGAGAGAGAGAGAGAGAGAGAGAGAGAGAGAGAGAGAGAGAGAAGGAAGGAAGGAAGGAAGGAAGGAAGGAAGGAAGGAAGGAAGGAAGGAAGGAAGGAAGGAAGGAAGGAAGGATCAGAGAGGGAAAAAGCAGAGGTCCCACTCAATGTTTTGCTTCAACTGCACCCAATCTTTGGCATGTAACCTCTGATAGTTACCCATGAGAGTAATCAAGAGAAAAATATTGCTTACCCCTAATCTAAGAGATATTGCTGAAATATAAGAAATTTGGGGTAACTGGGAGTAACTTTTTGCACGAAGGAAGGCGTGTGAGTGCTGTTCCATTCTGGTATTCAGACCCAATGAATGGCTTCAGAATTCTTTCATTCTGGGAATGTCTTTTGTAGGTTAGTGAATCTTGGGGTTCTAGTAAATCACAAAGTACATCTTGCAAGAGTTCAGCCTGCCCTGCTTGGCTATAGTCCACCAGATGTTGTTCCCTTAAATACTTTCATCCCCATGTCTGTAGAGGAACAAGAAGAATGAGACCATGCCTGGCTGTAACATTCTCCTTCGAACCAACAAAATGTTCTCCTGGTCCCCATGACTTGCTATAAAACCTCTGGGGCTGCCCGTTTAATGCAGTTGCTACTGAAGAAGTCTTCCCTTTGATACTGTCTAATGAGACTGCTGTACAGATGGTATTCAGTGGGAGAAAATTATGCAGCTGGCATGATTCGGGATTTGGATTATGGTATTATAAATCATGCTTGAGCAACCAGCTTGCTATCATGGAGCTTCTCCAGAACTTTGCCCAAGCCAAGAGGGTGGGAAGGCAAATTGAGCAAATTATACTTGAGTGCTTTAATGGGACTTTTTTTTTTTGCAATTTGATAACAGCGATAGCCTTGAATGCTTGACGACTTTTGGAGGGAGGACCTGTCCCCCCCATCACTGTCACCATTACTCCAGTTAAAGGGTGATCTCTTTCTGCTTTAGATCAACATGGCACCAGTGGACATCAATCTGCCTGCCTGGTTCTCTGCTCCATTTGGATTCTTTTAATTAAAAATAATAAAATAAATAAATAAACTGGAACCTGACATGTTGCAAAACAAAGCTCCAACCTCTACTTTCATAGATGTGGTTAGAAAATAAACATAATTGGGGAATGCATCTTAGCGCCTTGCCCTGGAGTGAGCCCAGCAGTTTCCAAAAGACAATGCTGAGATGATAGTATCTTGTTGGGCTAAGTGGGTGCTGGGGAGCTTTCAGGTAAATGCATGTTTTGTGACTGACTGTGCTCACCATGACAGCCACATTGTGAACAGATAAGTCTCTGCCAGACATTTTGTGAGATCACCCAAAACATGCTCTCCAAACTCCAAGCATGCCCTCGATTCAGAAAAAATTACCTCTCTCTATTCTGGCTGTTCCTTCACATCACCTAAAAGTTAAGTGCTTGCTGTTGCATTTTGACAACATTTATGAGTTACCTTGCCAGATTATTCATTGACTGGAAAGCATCTTGCAGATTCCTTGATTCTAAGCATGGTTGAGGAGCACATTAAACCAAGTGCTCTTTCTCCTTCTGAGATATAGCAAAGTGTCCAACCAGGTTTGACATATAGCAGTGCAAGACAAATGGCTACAAGGCATGTATTCACTCATTTTCATGGGTGGCCATAATATTTATGCATATGTCAAGCTGCAGGTAGTTAACTCAAAAACATTAATTTCAAATTTTCTTGTTTAGTCTCCCAAAATAGAAAGGGAAGGGCAATTGGACTGTCTCTGAGATCATGAGTTTGCATGGATATAAGACCAAATGTATGTTTCTTCTCACTCGTTCTCTTAGTTGTCAGACAAAAGGAGGTTCAACCAATACATTTTCAAGCTTATTTGTGCAACAAAGGGACTAAAAACTATAGTAAAAGCCTAGATTCAGGAATTTCTAGAGAGTTGCCTCAAGGCTGCATAAAGCCAGAGGGCTCTTTGTAACCCACCTGCCATGAAGATGCTGTCAGTTTGCCTTTTAATACCACCCGGAATTTAGAACAAGGATAACGCTAATTATGGCAAATCACAAATGGAAGGGGCCACCTACAATTGGAAGGACAGTTTGTAATGAGATTATCATAGCGATAACATTACCTAAGGATTTTTAAAAATGTTTTTCACCTGCTCTATTGTTTCACCCGGTTGGATGTTGTTCTGTAGATCAGGGCTCTCCAAAGTTTTTCCCGCGGCGACACAGCATTGGTGTGTCGCCGCGGGAAAACCCGGCAGTGCGCAAAAACCCGGAAGTGCTGCTGCTGCTTTCGGGTTTTGCGCGCTGCAGTTGGTGTGTCGCCACGGGAAAACCCAGAAGCGCTGATTATGATCAGCACTTCTGGGTTGTGTGGCAACACACCAGACTGTGTGTGGCGACACACTTTTGTGTCGCGACACACAGTTTGGAAAGCTCTGCTGTAGATAGTATTGTTGTTGCTGTTGTTGTTCAGTCGTTAAGTCGTGTCTGACTCTTCGTGACCCCATGGACCATAGCATGCCAGGCCTTCCTGTCCTCCACTGCCTCCCGGAGTTTACTCAAATTCATGTTCATTACATCGGTGATGCTATCTAACCATCTCATCCTCTGCCGTCCCCTTCTCCTTTTGCCTTCAGTCTTTCCCAGCATCAGGGTCTTTTCCAGTGAGTCCTCTCTTCACATTAGGTGGCCAAAGTATTTGAGCTTCAGCTTCAGCATCTGTCCTTCCAATGAGCAGTCAGGGTTGATTTCCTTTAGGATTGACTGGTTTGACCTCCTTGCAGTCCAAGGGACTCTCAAGAGTCTTCTCCAGCACCACAGTTCGAAAGCATCAATTCTTCGGCGCTCAGCCTTCCTTATGGTCCAACTCTCACAGCCATACATTACTACTGGGAAAACCATAGCTTTAATTATATGGACCTTTGTCGGCAAGGTGATGTCTCTGCTTTTTAATATGCTGTCTAGGTTTGCCATAGCTTTCCTCCCAAGGAGCAAGCGTCTTTTAATTTCATGGCTGCAGTCACCGTCTGCGGTGATCTTGGAGCCCAAGAAAATAAAATCTGTCACTGCTTCCATTTCTTCCCCTTCTATTTGCCAGGAAGTGATGGGACCAGATGCCATGATCTGGGTTTTTTTAATGTTGAGTTTCAAGCCAGCTTTTGCACTCTCCTCTTTCACCCTCATCAAGAGGCTCTTTAGACCATCATCTATTATTGTGGGATTTGCCAATTGTCATGCACAGGGAAGCCACATAGGACCCGAAAGACAGTCCAAATAGGCAGAACTGGGCAGGATCTAGAGGGCAGGATCATGTGAGGCTGAGCAGCTGGATCAATAGCGAAGGGAATCCTATGGCAGTTGCAAAATTGCAACAGCAAGGTAGCCTAAACAAACACCATCTCACATGGCAACTGTTTCTAGACTGTGCTGTTACAGACGTGGAGTAGGAGGGAAACAGACTGAAGACTTCTCTGTAAACTTAAAATGAAACCGCTCCCAGCACAAAAGAAAATTAGTTGTGACAGAAAAAGATTCAAGGCTAGCTTTCTCCCCAACATACTAATTTTTTATGGGCCTTTCCTGCTGCTGAGCTGGAAGTGCTATTCACCCATCCTCAAGTCAACAGAAAACATTCTGGCATGGAATGTGTGTCGGCACTGCCAAACCCTACTACCTCTATTACTTTTGTCTCAAGTCACTGCAGGCTCCTGAGTTCCACCCAAGGCAACGGTGAGCAAAAATGTAACCCTCCTGAGGTTGCCTTTGAAGAATGTCAGAATCGGGTGGGGGTAGGGAGAAAATCTAACAGCAAGGCAGCTAAGGACTGCTTAAGTCTGCCCCACACTTTGGTTGGGGATGAGATGAAGGCAATGTCATGGGGACCCAGCAGAAAAAAGTTGCAGCCAAGTTCTGCTTGTGCTGTGGGAAGGACCCAAGTGATGGCATCTTTCTTGGGTTAGTCCTTAATGATGCAGTCCTCCCCCTGCAATATCAAATGGTACAGTTGAGGAATAGAGTAACAAGGTGAGGAACTATTATATCCGCAATATTAATCTTTTCATTTCTTACTTTTTTGAAATACTTTGGGATCAACATTTCAAAGACTACAGTTTTAAAAATTATTTGATAACTTATAGTCATGGTAACTTAAATCATTAAAATTATAGTAACTTTAATAATTTTAACCCAGCCTGGGAAAAAATGAATAAAGACATGAAAAGCTGGACTAAATATTTGAATGCTTTAGGCTGGATAGCAGCCGTGAAAATGAAGGTCTTTTCAAAATCTAATTTCTTATTTTACTATTGGGTGTACCTAACCTGGAATGATTGACAGCAGCACACAACTGAAGTATCACAATCTTTGGATAGAGCTTCTCCATGCCTTAGCTACCATATTGTAATGTTTAATGTGCCAGAAGGGGTAAAATATGAAATAGTAATGGTATTTAAAACAATGTTATTTTAGTTAAATTTAACTTTCCATTAAATTAACCAGTTTTTTTCTGGCCCCATTGCTTATTTCTCCAGGATTTATCTCTTTTTGATTGCACAGCCCCTTAGCACACCACACGTAAGGGTCAGGATAGGTCCCAGGTACACTTTATTGTCCATGGGAGGTCCACCTGGAAAACTGAGGGGAGGGCTAATGGGAGTCTTGAAAATCCATGTGTGCTTTTTCACCCGGACTTATCCCATTTTTAAATTCCTCCCCCCCCCCATTCCCCACCTCCCCTTTTTGTGAAGGGTCCATATTAATATCTGAACAGGTACCGCATAGATAATCTTTAGAAACGAAGTATTAAAGAGGGAGCATCCTGTCACTGCTGACATGCAGCTTAATTGTCTTCTCCACAGCAGCCTCTCCTGTGAAAAGCAGTCCTGAGGAAGCCTTACCTGCTGCTCATATTGACATTGTCAATGTCAAGCTAAGACATTCTTCTTCTCCTAAACATTTTTGGAGTTTTGTTAATGTGGTTTTATTGTGAGGGGGCTTAGTTGTTGGTGCTGGTTAAGGTTGTTTTTTTTTTAAAGTTTTAAATAACATTTGTTGGAGAACCCTGGTGATTGGGTAGATTAGAATCATATATAGCATGAATAAAATGATGTATAAAATCACGCAATCAATGGAATCAGTGCATTGTGTGGATGGCAGTGTAGGCCCTATAGGTAATGCTCTTTGGCCTTCTGTGGGAATAGTTGACATTCCCTTTGTTAATGAATCCATGGAAGTGGCTAGTTTGCCAGACTTAGGACTGCCTGTTGGGGACTGGTTCAAGTGGAAGATTATTTCCCTCCCTCAGAAGCTCTTCCCTGCATGGATTGTTATAGAGCAGTGTTTCTCAATTGGGGCGTGGTGGCTCAGCGGGTAAGACGCCAGGCTTGTCGATCTGAAGATCGCAAGTTTGGAGGTTCGAATCCCTAGCCCTGTGTGACGGAGTGAGCTCCTGCACTCGCCCCAGCTCTTGCCAACCTAGCAATTAGCATGCAAATGCAAGTAGATTAATAGGTACCACTTCGCTGGGTAGGTAACAGCGTTCCACGTGTGTCATGCTGGCCACATGACCGTGGAAGCGTCTTCGGACAATGCTGGCTCTTCAGCTAACAAAAGGAGATGAGCACCGCCCCCTAGAGTCGGACACGACTGCACAAATGAACCTTTACCTTTACTTTAGTGTTTCTCAACCTTGGCAACTTCAAGACGTGTGAACTTCAACTCCCAGAATTCACACGTCTTAAAGTTGCCAAGGTTGAGAAACACTGTTATAGAGCACGGTGACATTTGGGGGTAGGTAATTTGCCAGAAAGGACAGCAATAGCCTGGGGTGGCAGGACTGTGGATGGATGAGTCTATCCATCAATTAAGCAAGGAATACTTTTCCACAGCATAAGTTTAGCCAGATGCTTAGATCTCTATGCGCACAACATAGTTAACTAATTAACCCATTTTGTGGGTTCACACACTACATTGACTCATTAACTAACCAAATGGGCTGGATTTGCACAGCAGGCTAAGCCGCCCTCCTAAAGATTAAAACTGACCAAGTGCAGCATTTTGTGTGAATTTATCCACCAGGTTTATAAATGAGCGGGTTAATTTGGTTGCATGAATACGAATGCATGCCACCCTGTCCACAGGTAGCTTGGCCCATCCTCACCCAGAAGCGCATCTCCTTTTCTCTCCATGCGCATGTGTTCCAAACCACCTCTTTCCTCAGTATTGATCATCCCCACCAGCTGATTCCCCCCTCCAGTTATTTAGCTCTCAACAGAGCTGATTGGCTGGATAATTAATTTGCTGCTTAATTAACTCACTTTAAAATGAAAGCCTCCCTCCCCCATTCATCTGTGGCTGCATGTGTGTCTGCCCACAGAAGGATATTTCAGGCCCTTTGCCATCAGCAGTTAATATTTAGAGCTTTGAGTTTGCCAGTTCTATGTTCGTGTCCCTCCCTTCTCTGTCTGCTTCCACTGTCCCTGAAAATTACTATTTCACATGTTATGCTTGGTTGGGATGGGAGTAGCCAGGCCTGCAGCATTTGAAGAGGTTTGTTTGTTTGTTTGTTTATGTATGTATTTATTTATTTTCTATCCCGCCTTTACCTAAGCCTACCTTGATGTTTACTGCCCTGACATCATAGGAAGCAGGTGCAAAATGGCAAAGCCTGGAAGACAGTGATGCTGAAGGCCCAATGCCACACACCAGATAATTTGTGCTGATATTGGCATCATAGTTGCCCTCTGCTTTTTTCCGGTTTATATGCCTTGCCTCAGTTGCACACTGGTCCACAGCCAGCCTAGGAGACGTTCAGGTTAAGGATGTGCCAATCTGTCAGTGTTGGTTTCTCTTGGTGTCTCATTGGTAGGAACCTGTCAAGTTGAGTTTGTCACACCTGAGATTTTTCAAAAACATTTGGACAAAAATGTGCATGTATTTTAATTCATTTCCCACCCACCCCCCAGCCATATGCATTTTTGTATCCAATTTTGTCTAATGAACTTACATTTTCTGCAGTACAGTGTATTTGTTTACATTGTCGTCATAAACATACGCATTTTGTACTATTTTTCCCCTGATATACATTTTTTAATTGGCACACTGCACTGCAAAATTTTGAGAGCAATGCATTCCAGATCATAACCTTTTGGTCTATATGCTGGTTTGAAAATACAAAATTAGATCACTTTGCATTCAAATGTAAATTAAACTAATTTCTTCTCCAACTCTACTTCAGGTCATATTATTCCGGTGGTGATATGCATTCTGCCTTTTGTCTCTCCCTTCCTAATCGGTATTCCTTTTACTTAACCCATCTGCTCATTCACATCCCTGTTAGAAAACTTCCTTTCTTATTATGATTTTGAAAATACAGTATGGTTCCACAAATGACTTCTGCATTTGAAAGTGTTTTGTCAGCACAGTTAACCAACTCTGTCTGCTGGTATTTATTTATGCAGCCCATTGATGTGAATGCTGCTTGGCAAGAGTGCCAATGAATAGATCTCTGCCCCGAGCAGTATACAATGTAAAAGCCATCCCTGAGGAAACAACACAAGAACAGGAGGATGAAGAGGAGGCAATATGCAATAGTTTTATTTGCATGGGGAGCAAAGATGGGTTGCTTTTAAATACTGGAAGGACCACAGTGAGCTGTGAAGGATGATATAAAATTGGTAGGGCTGGGTTGTATACAAGGACAGGATCTTCTTCTTTTTCCCTGGAAAACCATGTTGCTGAATTTCAGCAGTTGCAGCTGGAGATGCTCCAGGAGCTACAGAAAAGGGGTTTGGGGTTTGTGTATAGCTTTGAAGTCCCCCTCTCCCCCCCACCGCCCCAACCAAGCTGGGAACTACAGGGTTACTGAGCTGCTTTGGAACTCTAAAATCAAATCTGGAGCAGCCTTACACCCACTGTATGAGATAAATTGCCCAATGCCTTTGCTGGCAAGTCCTCCAGGAAATCAGGCCATTTCTCACCTTATGGTTGGTACTCAAGGATGGCTGCTTGAGGGCTTAATACACTGAGTCAGTTCAGGGTGGCACAGACATTTAAAATAGTCATTTTCTCAGGAAAATACTCAGACATGGCAATTTACAATATAATTTAGAAGCACAAGAGTTGTCTTGGTGAGTCAGTCTAAGGTGGGCAGAAGGCAGACAGAAAATATTGTATTGAAATGTGGCTCTGCAAAGGTTTCTGGGTCAGAAAGGTGCGCTTGTTAGATTTACAGTATATCCCACCTTTCTTCCAAGACCTCAAGGTGATGGACATACCAGCCCCTCCTCTATCCACCCCCCCCCACACCAGCAGTAGTCCCATGAGATGAAGTAGGCTGGGTTGTAAGAGAGAGGCTGGCCCCAAATCATCTGGTCAGTTTCCATGGCTGAGGTTGAATATAAGCCTGGATTTCCCAGGTCTTAGACCAACAGTTTAACCCAGTGTTTCTCAACCTTGGCAGCTTTAAGACATGTGGACTTCAACTCCCAGAATTCCACGGTTGAGAAACACTGGTTTAGCCACTACACTACAACGATTCTCACTTAAATCTGAAACTTTAAATTATTGGTATGGCTAAATTTTTGGCAATTATTAATCTTGCTGCTTTATTGTTACAGTGTTCATCTTTAAAATAAATGTATATTTCTTTTGCTTTTGTTCCTTTTTGATTTGAGAATGATTTTTGGGTAGAATCCCTGATCCCAAATAACTCAGACATAGTTTTGCACTTGTATATGGAAGCTGTTCCAGCTCATAGGATGTAAGAAATGACAGGCTGTGCCCCAAGTCATTGTTTGGGTGTTGGTTCCATCCCTGTCTGAGACATTGCTTTGCATTTGGCCATCTAGTTGATGGACCTATGGTGTTCTAGACAGGCTGTTCTAGAACTGATCTAGATTGTCATGCATTTTTCTGCAGCCTAAGGACCAAATGGCCCTAGAGCAGCATTCCCCAACATTGGACCCCAAATGTTACTGGAAGAGCACTTCCAACATCTTTGAACAATGGCGGTCCTGTCCTGGACTAACGGAAAATTGAGTGAAAATAACACTGTAAGGAACACTGTAAGGTTCTCCTCTAATTCCCTTCCAGGAGAGAAGTATGTGAACAGTTTCAAGCCATGTTTGTGAAGGCCACATTGATGCTAGTAAAGTCGAATGGAAGCATTCATTTGACAGCAAAGCCAATTTCTGCCATGAGTAAGTAGGATTGGCCAGACTCTGAGGAAAGCAGTTCTGGAGCTTGTTTCTTCGAGAAGCTTCCCTTGATAGGTTTTCTCCTTTTCTAAGAGCACAAACATTTTGGTGAATCAGGACAGGTGAATCAGGTTTTCTCCACCAGATGATAGACTGCTTTACTCCAGTGTTTTCTAACCTGGGGTCCGCAGATGCTGTTGGACGATAAATTTCACCACTGCTAATTATTGGTAATGCTGACTGGGGATGATGAAACTTAAGAGTTCAACAACATCTCTTCTTCAGTGTCATGGCTGAAGTTGGGAACCATTGCTTGAGAAGTTCCCAGGCAGGGCACAAAGGGGACTATCAACTCCCTTTCCCTTTCCCTCTTCATCATTTATTTATTGGATTTCTATCCCGCCTCTCATTCGGGAGCTCAAGGTGGCATACACAGTTCTCTCTCCTATTTTCTCCCCACAAAAAACAACCCTGTGAAGTAGGTTGGGCTGAGAAAGGAAGCCTGGCCCAGTGAGGTTCTATGGCTAAGGGTGGACCAGAACATGATTTTCCTGGTCCTAGCCCAACACTTTAACCACTATACCACACTGGCTCATCTGGTATTCAGATGTCCTTTTTCTCTCTGAATATGGAATGTTCATGTTTAAGTACTGAAATTAATAGTAATCACTAAAACTTACCCTCTGGGTCTCTTGCTTTTGTGCATTTTTCTGAGACAAGTGGAGATTTAAACACTTGTGCATGAAGTGGCTTTTGTACACCTGTGCTTGCATACTGACTACAAAACACAAGAAGAGGAATAGCATCACAAAATCTTATATGCTGCTGTCTCCTATTGAGACCAGCTCCCATTTTCCTTAGGCATTCCTCAAATGAAGCTAATTGCATACACTGATTGTTCCAACAAAATGTTTTAGGTACAGAAGAGAGTTGTGGGAAGAACTGTGCTGCTTTACGCTGGTTGCCTCCGAAGCACCATACTCATCATTACACAACCCACTGTTTTTATTCCATTTCTCGAGTTTCTTTTTTAAACCAAATTCTGCCCTTTTGAGTTACACTTATTTTCTTACCTCAGAAGAAAGAAACTATCAAATCAGCGTGCCTGCAGGGAAAAAATTATCTGAATCTGAACCTAATCTAAAAGCTGCAAGGCCAGAAAGCAAAATTTGGGGTCTCATATTCTAAATCAGGGGTGGGGAACCTTTTTTCTGCCAAGGGCCATTTGGATATTTATAACCAGGGACCGGGGGGGGTGGGGGCGGGGTTTCTGGGATTTCCGCGGACCGGGGGCTGGAGTTTGCAGGCAGGAGCCAATCACAAGCACTGGGGGGCGGGGTTTGCGGGCGGGAGCCAATCGTGTGGAAGGGGCAGGGTTTGCGGGCGGGAGCCCTGCGGGCCTTGGGCAGGAGCCCCGCGGGAGCCCTGCGGGAGCCCTGCGGGCCTTATACGGCCCGCGGACCTGACATTGACCACCCCTGTTCTAAATGCATGATGGTAAAGTACATGCTTTGCTTGCAGACATTCCCAGGTTCCCAGCATCAGTGGTGAACAGGATTCGGTAGCTCAAAAGTCAGTGCCAATCTGAACAGACAAAAATGTGCTAGTTTAGCCTTCCCCAGGAGGTCTGGGAATTGTAGCCCCAGAACTTCTTGAATATACCAGATGGGGAAAGGTTGAACCTTTGTGAACCATATATGCCAATCTGGGCTGGCATAAGGCATATTCCTAAAAATAATGGATTGGATCTTAAGATAGGTTAATTTAAGAGAGGGGTTTCCTCCTCCAACCCTGCATCAAATAAATCCCTCTGGACAGTTGGAGATGCCGTCTAGAAAAAGATGAAAGATGCTAATTTCGTATTAGCCTAAATCCTAATAGGAGTACAGATTTGCATAGGTATGTGCTAACTAATATTCATAGATGTACATTTAGAAAAAATGACTATGATTTTAGATGGCAGCATGAGATATCTCACCAAGCCCGGGAGACCGGCCAGGTGACCTGGGTCCCTGCTTGGTGTTCTCTCCAGATGCTGTTGGTGCCTCTCCAGCTCTCCCTTCCTGGGTTTATGTTTCAGCCAAACTAGGAGCGGTCAGTCCTTAACATAGAGCACTGCCTCTGCAGAAAGCAACAAATGGCCATCCTACCACTGAGATGGGATGAGGGCATGCAGACCTTTTGGGGAAATGGAACATCAGCTCCACATCTGTCTGAATTCTTAAGATAAGCAGCTTTAGCTTGATAGCAACATCTACCTCTGAGTAAGACATGGGTAAGGAAACTATGGCCTTCCAAATATTGAGTAACTACAACTCCCAGCATCCTTAAGAAGCATAGTTAATGGTGAGGAGGTTCCACATTCCAAGTACCACAACTCTCCTACCCTGGACTAAGGAATTCAGGCTACAATCTCCATCCTGAGACTGATTTTAATCTGCAGACCTCATAGTCTAAATTATTCTTCCACATCCCCTGCTTTTTGTAATGTCTTGCCTCATGAAGCATTCTAGAAAAGTGGAAAATGTGCACAGTCTGTGTAGGATTTCAGTTAGTCTTAATAAAGGAATTGCCCTCCTGTTGATTTTGGATATTTGTTTCTCATAGATCAACACAATTGTTTTCAGGGGAAATTTTTCCATCTCTTCCTCCTACAATAGCCTTTTAAATTAAATAATTAATTTATTTTAGGATCCTAGTCATTCCCCACCCCTACTCTCCAAGCAGTCTTCTGATTTCGAGAAAGTGGAGTATAGTATGCTAAGGAATTTTAAAAATATATTTTATACATTTAACCCCAGGCATGGTTTTTAGACAGCCCCAATTCTGCGTATCTAGGTAAGTTCCTGTTGTATAACCTGGTCAGTCTATGTCTCCTGCTTGCAGACAGTTATGTGAAGAATAAAGTGAATGTGTCTGTACGTACATGGGACTTTGGTGATGATTGGAGAAGAGGCTAGATTTGTGACATGACTGCCAAGACTTTCTACTCTTTTGCAATTGCCATTGTAGATGGCTGGATATTTTTGTGCATAGTAGTTGGTAAAGTGAGGAACAATCCTCTTTGGAGGATAACATGGGCTGCAGGCAATACTGCTATTTAAAGGCAGAGGAAACTTGCCTTCTGTTATATCGGATTACCCAGCTGCATCTGTTCCCCAAACAGGAGAAACAAATGCAGTTGAGAAAGGCGCGCTACATCAGAAGGTACTAAAAGAAATTCACCGGTGATGCCAAGTCTCAGTTTGATGTCTCAGTTGCTGTTTCTACATTTGCTTTTTTCCACTGGAATGGCCATAGCACCATAGGACTATACATCTGCCCAAGGATTTCAATTTGCCAAGGGGAGACTCTTTGGCATCCTTTCATTTGCAAGCAGTAAGTTATTTGGTGGTGCAAGAGAAGGTCTTTTTGACAGTGAAATTTCTCTCCCCGTGGGTCAGACTAAGACCAGTACTGGTTTCATTTCAGCACCAAGTAAAGATCTGGGAATTCGCTAAGCATTTTGATTGCAGCAACAGTAGCTCTGTTTATCGTTCTTTTTATCTAGGTTGATGTTATTGCATTTATCTTTTCATTTTATCATGTTATTCTTTTTATTGATTGAATCCCATCCTGAGATCTATTGATATAGAGTAGGTTATAAATACTTTTAAGAGACAGCTAGAATAATGGATATAAATGTAGGTGGAATTATAGAGTCGGAAGGAACCAGGGAGGTTTGTCGTCCAACCCCCTGCTGTTTGCAGGAACCAGTGTCAGCAATGCTGACAGACAGCCCTCCTGCTTCTGATTAAACCCTATTAAGGAAGGGAAGGCTACCACCACTCAAGATGGCTTCTTCCACTGTAAAAGAACTCATAGATTTAGAACATCTCTTCAAACATGTAGCCAAAAAGCTGTGTCCTTCTAGTTTCCACCTAGCATGCTACCAGCACAGCCTGAGAACAAGCCGTGCCTCATATTCTGTGTGGCATCAGCCATTCAGATCTTGCAAACAGCAAACAGGTCTTTAAATAATCTCCCCTGAAATCATCTCCTCCGGGTAAAAACATCCAGCAATTTCATCTATTCCACACTGTGAGCACTTTTACTGTTTTGGTTGCTCACCTCTGAGCGCAGACCACACGTTGTTTACATCTTTTGGGGTACATGTTTTTACAGAGCAGTCGCATAATGTGGTCATCAACTTCTTGCATTCCAGTTTGGAGAAAGGAGATGAAAGGGAAATATTTGCTGTGGTCAGTACTAGATTTGCTAAGCCACAACCTGGTGTAGAGTGAGCCACTGAAGGTCTCAAATCAGGGTTTACATGATAACCCAAAGCAGCCTTCCCATTTTAGGCATCTTCCCGACGTGTTGACTTCAGTTCTGAGAAATCTCTGACACTGACTGGTGAATTCTGAGGGTTGAAGTCCACACTTCTGGAGAGTGCCCAGGCTGGGGTAAGCGAAGTCACCACATAGTGTCAATGTCATAAAGTACAAATTCTACTCTTGGTGCTAACCATAGAAGAAAGTATTGGCTGCTCTCTTTTAGGCCACAGTACCACGACATACTCCAATTTAAATTTTAAATTAAATATATTTAATAAAATTAAATTTTATTAAAATTTAAAATTAAAAATTTAAATTAAATTAATTTAATAAAATTAAATTTTATTAAAATTTAAAATTAAAAAATTAAATTAAATTAATTTAATAAAATTAAATTTTATTAAAATTTAAAATTAAAAATTTAAATTAAATTAATTTAATAAAATTAAAAATTTAAATTTAAATGGGCTCCAAGATCACTGCAGATGATGACTGCAGCCATGAAATTAAAAGATGCTTGCTCCTTGGGAGGAAAGCTATGGCAAACCTAGACAGCATATTAAAAAGAAGAGACATCACCTTGCCAACAAAGGTCCATATAATTAAAGCTATGGTTTTCCCAGTAGTAATGTATGGCTGTGAGAGTTGGACCATAAGGAAGGCTGAGAGCCAAAGAATTGATGCTTTCGAACTGTGGTGCTGGAGAAGACCCTTAAGAGTCCCTTGGACTGCAAGGAGGTCAAATCAGTCAATCCTAAAGGAAATCAACCCTGACTGCTCATTGGAAGGACAGATACTGAAGCTGAAGCTCAAATACTTTGGCCACCTAATGCGAAGAGAGGACTCACTGGAAAAGACCCTGATGCTGGGAAAGAGTGAAGGCAAAAGGAGAAGGGGACGGCAGAGGATGAGATGGTTAGATAGCATTACCGATGTAATGAACATGAATTTGAGTAAACTCCGGGTGACAGTGGAGGACAGGAAGGCCTGGCGTGCTATGGTCCATGGGGTCACGAAGAGTCGGACACGACTAAACAACTGAACAACAACAACAAACCACTACATAACTTGGGGTGCTGCCGAATGCCCACTAGTGGTGACACCTGCTTTGGATCAAGTTTGGCCACCTGCCTATTCCTGGGCTTAAATTCATTGCTGACCAAGGACTGCCCATCATTTTACATTTGCTGCAATGCCTTGGAGTAATACTTCCTTGAGGCATTATAGGAAAGCTTAACAGGGCACGTGATTGTGGTTTCTGCCACAAATGGCAGCATGCCACTCTTCTCAATAAATCCAGTGGCACTTGCACTCTGCCAGCTCCCCCACAAGCCTTGTCTGTCTTTCTTTTGTGTAGTTTTTGCCAGATAATTCCAGACATTTTCTTGACTTTTTTTTTAGATTGGGCAAAGCTAAGACTTCCTAATGAATCATTAAAAATCAGGGATTCTATTGTAGCTGTCAGCTTCCTTCCCTTTCTCTTTCCCCTTTCAGGTGGGGGGAGGAATAGAAAATCAAAACATTTGGCAAGCATAGCATAAACCTATTCTTGCATTTTGTCTGTGTCATCAAGTTACCATTTCACCACAACACTCATTATATATTGTGAAGGATTCAGAAGAACTGAGGGCAGTTGTCATGATGGTAAGAGGATTACGCATTTGAGTTTCACCCTGGAAGCATATTTTCAGGTTCACTGAGTGAAGGGATGTTGCCCCCAAACATTTTTTAACTGCTAAGCGCACTCAGAACCAGGATGCACATATAAGATAGATAGATACTCCTCCCTTTTATCTTCTAAGTGCAAACTCTAATCCCCTGTTAGCTAGCTAAGGAATGCTCAGGCAAACCCCTCCCCACCACTCGTCCAGAGAATGTGTTGTGGGGAGGGCTAGGGAATTGCACCTGCTAACTGCACTCCATGATGTGGATGTGTCTGCTGTCTGCATCTACTACCAGCTGATATCTGGCACAATTTGGATGGACACGGGGCTGTGCTGTGCAAGTAGTGGCCCTGATACAGTATTTTATTGCTTATTGTTTTATATCATTCAGTGTTAACCATCGTGAAAATTCCTGTTGAAGAGAAGTAGATCAATAAATGAACTTCTAGTGAAATAAATTAAATGCATGTCTACTGTTTCATGCTAATGCTACATGTGCCACCACAGGGGGAACAAGTTTAGAAGGCATATTGGGCATGATTCCATGCTCTATCAGATGCTGTCTGAATGCTCCTAGAGAGTCAAGCTTTTTGAGAATAAGTAGTATCAAGCCTTTTGTTTGGCAGGCCATATGGAACTACTGAATTGGCAAGTCTGATATAAATGCTAGGCCTCTGGCTTTCTGCACTTGTCTGATCAACAGAATTATACCTTCTATGTACTACTGCTGCACTGATGGATTTTCAGTTAGCGAACAAGATGCTGGATTTTGAGTTGAACTGAGTTTGCCTAGTTGTGTTGCAAGCCTGGCAGTGATACTCAATCTTACAAGAAGTGTGTGTGTGTTTTAAATGCAGGACTAATATACTGGATTAGGCACTGTATTTGTCACTGCAGTCCTTTCACCTCAAGTCATAGTGTTTTACTTTCTTCACCAGGGGCAGAGTGCAGTTAGATATGTAATAATCTGCATAGGACAGAATAAATGATCCCTTGGCTAGGGACCACAGCCTAAAGAACCATAGCTGTACGCTTGGTTCCCCAGAGCCATTCCAAAAGGTACTATTAAATGGTAATTTTTCATGTGACAGAAGGGAAAAATTGTTAAGTACACAAGGAGAGCTGAATTACCTGAATTGAATGTGAAATTAATTGAATTCATTTTTTGTTTTTGTCCCAGTCCCATCCATTTTTTTTGCCCTGAAGTTGATAAGTTGTTGAGTGTGGTCCCTTTCATGCCATTGAAAGGCCCAATAGCCGTTGGCCCAAAAAGATTATTGTTCTCCTCACCTTAGGGCAGTGTTTCTCAACCTTGGCAAGTTTAAGACGTGTGGACTTCAACTCCCAGAATTCCCCATGCTGGCTGGGGAATTCTGGGAGTTGAAGTCCACGCATCTTAAAGTTGTCAAGGTTGAGAAACACTGCCTTAAGGAGTGGATGAATGGCAACCAGTTGAATTTGGCTTTCTCGCACCCAGCCCTGGCCAATATCCTCTATGGATCTCACTTCGTATCCTTTACAGCATGTGGCCAGCATCCCACTACCCCGTCTCAGAATCTCCTCCTACTTTTGGGTCTTGCAGCTGCTCCTCCTCAGCCACTTTCGGAAGAACCAGAACAAGTTTCTCCTGCATTCCTTGTGCAGGTGCTTAGCACTGGGCATTTGGGTGGTTGAAAAATATTTAACTGGTCCGTCCAATATCAGTTATCATTTAAAGATGGCCAAGGTATATTTAAAATGCAAATAAACTCAGGAATGGCTAAGATTTTTTGTAAATTATGTATTAATAATAGGATATTTATTTATTTATTATTTATATTTATATCACCACCCATCTCCCCCAAAAGGGGGACTCTGGGCGGTTTACAGTAAAATCAACAATTAAAACCATAGAAAGATAAAATTACAACCAAACAAAAACTATAAATAAAAATAAATAAATATAAAATCCAATGACGGTGAGATCTTATTCAGTAGGGAGGGCTCTACGGTGCAAGCCAGCCCCAGGAGGAACTGTTACCCCCCCCCCCCCCCCACATCCCAAGCAAGGCGGCAGAGCCAGGTCTTCAGACTCTTCCGGAAGGCCGAGAGTGAAGGGTCCCGCCTCACCTCTGGGGGCAGAATATTCCAAAGGGCGGGCGCTACTGCGGAAAAGGCCCGCCTCTGGACCCCGCCAAATTAAATTCCCTTTGTCAACGGAGTCCGTGGCATGCCCTCTCTGCATGACCAGGTGGGGCGGGTCGATGTTATGGGGATGAGACAGTCCCTCAGGTAACCTGGTCCTATGCCATGTAGGGCTTTAAAGGTGATAACCAACACCTTGAATTGGACCTGGAAGCATACCGGTACCCAGTGCAGCAGTGGTGTTATATGTGCCGACCTTGAGGCACCAGTAACTGCTCGCACAGCTGCATTCTGTACCAGCTGAAGCTTCCGGATACTCTTCAAGGGTAGCCCCATGTAGAGCGTATTGAAATAGTCTATATGGGAGATGACGAGGGCATGAGTGACTTTTTGGAGGGCATCTTGATTCAGGAACAGGCGTAACTGGCGCACAACCCAAAGTTGCAAAAAGGCCCTTCTGGCCACGACTGCCACCTGATCTTCGAGCAGGAGTCGTGAGTCCAGAAGGACCCCGAAGTTCTGCACTGGGTCTGAATGGGGCAGTGCCACCCCATCCAGGACCAAGGATGATAATTTCCTGGATACAGAGAGGTCATCAACCCACAGCCACTCCGTCTTACTAGGGTTCAGCCGAAGCCTGTTTTTCCCCATCCAGGACCCCACAGCCCCCAGGCACTGAGACAAGGCTGCCACCGCATCACTTACCTCACCTGGGATGGAGATATACAATTGAGTATCATCAGCGTATTGATGATACCTCATCCTGTGGTGACGGATGATCTCACCCAGTGGTTTCATGTAGATGTTAAATAGGAGAGGAGAGAGAACCAAACCCTGTGGCACCCCACAGAAGAGGGGTCGAGGGTCGGATCTCTCATCCCCTATAACCGCCACCCCTCCTCCCCTACCTGGGTATCTCGACTGGTGCCACACCTGAATCCTGGCTGGGCACATTTCCGAGAGGGCTACCCCCCCTCTGGGCCCAGCCAGGTCTCGGTGATACACACCAGGTCTGCCCCCTCCTCAGTGATCAAATCACATATGAGGGAGGCCTTGTTGTTCACTGACCTGGCATTAAGAAGCAGCAGCCGGAAACCAGGTCCCTCAAGGATCTGCTGTCCAGGGTCTGGGTTTGAACTCGGAGGGCCGGAACACGCCACCGGTAACAAACACCGGGGGCGTCTTCCCCAAAGATGGCCTGCCCTCTGGTTCCCATCATAGCATCCCCGGCCCGTCACCATCTTGATCAAATTACCCGCCCCATGGCCCCCAGAGTTTCCTGGCCCAGTTGCCTCCACTCCTGAACCTCCAGAAATCCTGGGTATAGACAAGGGTCCCCTCCCCCACACATACATCCTCTCACACTCAGTCACCCTTGGGTGATGACAGGGCCCCCAGCGCACCAGCTCCCGCTCTCAGCGCTGGTAGGTCCTAACCACCACCCCACACCCTCACTGTGCCCCCACTCAACTTCTCTCACTAGTCGCAGGGGGCACCCCAGCTACTTCTACCTACCCTGTCTCTCACTTAGGGATAGGTACTCTTGCACAAAGCCATACAGTCCTGGACCCCCCTCCGTGTCTCTCACCCCCAGAGGGGAGTACCACACTCACACCAAGGGACCCCCGAAACCCTCCGCCACCCTAAATAGACTGGGGGGTGGCCAGTCCTCTATTCCATCCACTGAGCCCTTATGATATCAAAGTCCACGGGGGTGTTGCCCCAAACCATTCCACCACCCAGGTCCCATGAACTATCCAACTGGCCCCCCTGCACCGCCAGGTCTCACTCCGCAGCACTGGGGCTTGACACAACATCAAGGCTGGCTCTCCACATGGGGGCTCGCCATCAGTCCTCAGCCAAAAAGCCCAGACAACCCCAAAAGACACCACCATCCACTAAGGCCCACAGGAGATCCACCAGAGTCTGCCGCTGCCACAAGGCCCACCGCACTCTGTTGCTCCACCGTTCCAGTCCGGGGTCTCTGCCCGCAGGGCCTATCATGCTCCGCCACCTCGCCGGAGCCGCCAAGGTCTATCAAGGCCCCCCCAAAAACCGCCAGAGTTCTCTCAGGGCGGTAGGAATCCTCTGCGCTCACCGCCGCCAGAAGGCCACTGCACTCCGCCGTTCCAGCTGGGAGGTTCCGCCCACAAGGCCCATCGCGCTCCACCTGCGAGGCCCATCGCACTCCACTGCCTCGCTGAGGCCACCCAGTCCGTCAAGGCCACCAGGTCCGTCGGGTCTACAGGGGTCCGGGTCCACCAGGGTCTGTTGAGAGCTCCAGGAGGTCTGCCCAAATCTACACAAGGCTTGCCATCGCCTCCAGGTCTATCACATTCCACCGCGTTCCGCCACTCCACCCGGGGGGGTTCCAATCGTCTCCCCAGCACCAGCACAAGTTCGAAAAGCTGGAGAACCAGCCAGAGTCTCCCTAAAACCCCAACTGATAAAACAGGGGGTTGGGGGTCAGGGTTCATGGAGACTAGGATCCTCTCCCCCAGAGCAGCGATTACTGTCTCCTCCTGGTCGCCATCTTGGATTTTACTTATCATCTTATTCACCCCAAAGAATTTTAATCTTCATTTTCTTTGTCCTGTTGTCATCTGCTGCACTTGTCTGTGCTAAAGCCACATGCTGCCCAGGATATACAGTTTAGCCATATGCCCCATTACATATCAATTAAAGATTGATTATAATTACATTATATTATATTATTTTATTAATTATTAAGTATATGTTTATATTATATGTTAATTATACTAATAACGTTATTAATTATTAATTATATTATTAATTATAAAAAATACACACCTCCAATGCATTTGATACATATGCTAATGTCACAAGCAAACAAATGAATGATTATTGGGAAATCCTAAAAATCAACTTTTAGGACAATTTTCTAGAATTAGATATTATTCTTCAGAGCAGATACGTGATCACATGGAAGGGATTCTAAAGCAAGCAAAACAATCATGGATAGTTCTATGGAATATGGAACTCTTACTGGTTCACTGTGGTTTTGTTTGGAGTTACCTGCAGTTCTAGCAAGTAGACAGTAAGAGAAACTTTGTCAAGTTCTTTTTGTCCCCCAACAGTTGCTGCAGGTCTAGGTAGCAAGCCACCCTCCTGTTTGCTCTTGTTATCAAATGCTACCATTGTGAAATAAAAGAGGAAGATGTATAACATAGAATACAGGTAGTCCTCAATTTACAACCATTCATTTAGCAACCATTCAAAGTTATGATGGCGTTGAAAAAAGTGACTTATGACTGGTCCTTGTACTTTTGACCGTCGCAGCTTCCCTGCGGTCACATAATCAAAATTCGAGTGCTTGGCATGTATTTATGATGGTTGTAGTGTCTTGGGGTCATGTGATTGCCATTTGTGACCTTCCCAGCCACCTTCCAACAAGCAAAATCAATGGGGGAAGCCGGATTTGCTTAACAGCCATGTGATTCACTTAATGACTGCAGCAAAAAGGTCGTAAAATCAGGTGTAGTCACATGATGCCTCACTTAATGACCACATCACTTAGCGACCAAAGTTCCAGTCCCAGTTGTGGTCATAAGTCAAGGACTACCTATCAGTTGACCAATCAATCCTGTATTCACCCCAAAGAATTTTAATCTTCATTTTCTTTGTCCTGTTGTCATCTGCTGCACTTGTTTGTGCTAAAGCCACATGCTGCCCAGGATATACAGTTTAGCCATATGCCCCATTACATATCAATTAAAGATGCATTACTTTATTATTTATAAGTCTATTAATTACATTTATGGATCATCTTTCCTCCCTTTCAGGGCTGCTCAAGGCAGCTCACAATTCAAATCTTAAAAACATGCAGGATTAAAACCACCTCCACGAGACAAGCAACAGGGTCAACCATCAATAGAAATTGTAAGAGACAACAGACAAGGTCAGCATAATAATAATATTAGCTAGTATCCAGCAACCAGAGAAAATCCAGCAGTTGCCTTTAACCACCTCCAAATGTCCCTCTGGGATTTTTTTAAAAAGGGTTTTATTGCTGTTATAAAAAATGGAAGAAAGCTAGCCTAGCAAGTCTCCTAAGGGAGGAGGATGGACACCAGCACAGAACAGTGATTCTGCCCACTGCTTTGATCCTATTAATGGTCACTTGGACTCTCATTCCAGATGCAGGCAGAACACAAGAGGAGGCAGAAGCATCTTAGGATCGCCACTCTTGCATCTCAAAAAAGTACTGTTGAAACGAACCATTAATTTCTAGGTTGCAACCTGTGGAAAATGGGACAGTATTTTTAGGTAGACCAAGTTGGTGGAAAAGAACTTCAGTGAGTTAACTGTATACTGAACCCTGCAGATTCCAGTCCTATCCCCCCCTTTCTTTTCTTGGCCTTAAAAAAACACAAAATCCCTGCGTCAGGCCTATATTAAGCACCCTGCTTGGAAGTTTTATATAAAACCTGATTTATAAACAACTGAAGTTACCACCAAAGAACCTCACTTTCATAGTCATGGTTAGAGGGGACAACACTATCTGCACAGGAGTTTTCAGATCTTATTTGCTAAGGCAAGGCTAGACAACCTCTCCAGATTTTGTTGAACTTCAACTTCCAGTAGCCACATCAAGCAAAGCCAGTGGTGAGCAATCCTGAAAGCTGTAGTTAAGAAACATCTGGAGGGTCATATATTGCCCATCCCTTTGTAAGGAGTTTAGCTGGTGTTATTCAGATATATAATGAGAAGAGAGGATACCCTGGAGAAGATGCTGATGCTAGGGAAAGTGGAAGGCAAAAGGAAGAGGGGCCGACCAAGGGCAAGATGGATGGATGATATTCTGGAGGTGACGGACTCGACTGTGGGGGAGCTGGGGATGGCAACGGCCGACAGGAAGCCCTGGCGTGGGCTGGTCCATGAAGTCATGAAGAGTCAAAAGCGACTGAATGAATAAACAACAAAATTCAGAGATAACTGGGGTAACTAACCATACAAACTTTTAATTTTTCAGAAATCTTGGGCCTGCTATGTAGTGGAATTACAGCAAAGAGCATTTTGCGGGGAGAGGTAGCGTATAAGAAAGGATGCTAAATTCTTCCGCTTCTTAACATTCCTGATCCCCAGCCTTATTTTTACTCAACCTAAGCTATTTTTGTCACTGGACATTAGCTAATAGAAAACAAAGTTTAAACCATTAGGAAAGGAATCAAAGTAGGGGAAAAATTATTGGAGAGAGAGAGAGAGAGAGAGATTTCATACCTATTAGCTCTGGTCTAAAGTGGGCTGTGTCCACTATACTAATAAACCACGGGTTTTGGGGATATCAAACATACGAACTGTGAGCCATTCAGTCATGGCTTTAAACCTTGCCGCTGTCCTGCCTGTGTGGATCCAAATTGCCACCACCTCAGTTTAGTTGCAGTTTGGAGATAATCATCATGGTCTACTTTACCTTTTCAAAATTCAGCTAAAATCCATGAAATCCATGAAGTGTTTGGAGCACCCTGAAGTGCTAGATAAATCATTTGTTATTGTTTAGAGATAAATCAGATTCACGAAAGAAACACCTTCTTGCAATCACTCCATGCAACTTGGAGGACTGCTGTGCCCCACAGTTTCTGGCTTCTTGAGGTGTAAACGAGCACAGACCGACATCACTGAACAGTTTGCACACGAGACCCTGCTTGTGCATGTCAGAGCTTATTAGTATAATTTTTGTAGATTTCCCCGCTGATTTCATTTTCATGCACTGCTTATTTTTAATATTTATTTGCTAGCCTTTCCCCATCCTGTCTTTCTTGGAACATTTTTTCCCAAATATTTATATATATATATTATATATTTTCACGTTGCTTTCGTATAATGAAAGAGACAGTTACAAAAGGAAAGAGAGCTTTGACGAAAATCATCTCAGCTAGGAAGAGATCATTTATTTGTATATATTTAATTTTTAGCTTTCATATTTTATATTGTAGAGCTTTTAGTACTGTATATTTGTATATGTATATTTTATAATGTATTTCTTTTAACTGATATTTAATTTTTTACTGTTTTAAATTCGCTTGTAAACCGCCCAAGGTCATTGTTCAGATGGGCGGTGGAAAAATTCAATCAATCAATCAATCAATCAATCAATATCAATCAATAAAAGCACTCAGAGTTGGATTAATCATAGTTCTAAGCACATTCCAGAGTGGAGGCCTTAGAAACACTTTAGTCTGGGAGTTTAAATTAATGGATGAATAAAATCTGGTTTGCAAAGACACTAAGATACGGATTTCTCAAAAGAGAATGGGAAGTCTCCTTCAAATCCAGCTCTACTGCTGGTGATTTCCTGGACGTGTCTATTTATTGGTGACAATAAAAAATAGGTTTGGCATTGCTTTCCTCCAGATTTTTTTTAACTACCCAGACTAGCCTGCTAGACACTGATATTCCTGGTACTCCTGTCCAAGAACATGCTTAGCTTTTGAGCCCAGACATGGTTGGCCGAGTGCTGTCATCTACTGAGACAGATTGCTCAACCATGGTTTATTGAATAAACTAATTAGCTGTGTTGATAGAATATGCTAAGTCACAAACTATTATTGATCAGCCATAAACTGTGTTTGTTTACACCGCAGTAAGCCAAAACCAACCAAGCCACATTCTGAGATAGTGCAATGTATGAAGCCAGTTCAGGAGAAAGAGTGGAAATAAGGATTTAGATTTTATCCCAAACCTTCCTCCAAGATGCTGAAAGTGGTATACATGATTTTGCTCATCTTTTTTTATTCCTAAAGAATGCTGAGACAGATTAGGTTGAAAAGACAGAATCTGACTATAAGTCATCCAATGAGCCTGTGGAGGTGTCAGTTGGGGAAACTGACTACTGACTACTTATAACTACTTTAACTACTATATTCACTAGCTTTCAGGGCTGTAGTATTATGATATAGTATTCTTTGGACCTCTAGATGTAGCTGAACTACATCTCCCACTGTCACTCACCACTGGCCACACTGGCTAGGGCACCAGGGAGCTGCAGTTCATCTATATCATAGCTTTCCAAACTGTGTGTCGCGACACTTTAGTGTGTCGCAACACACAGTTTAGTTGTGTGCGACTTTAGCGAAGTGCGCCATCAGTGCTTCCGCGTTTTAGCGTGGCCGCCGCCGCTGCCGACATGCACACGCACGCCCCCCACGCCCCCTCGCACCGCCGCCACTGCCGCCATTGGTGTGTCGCCAACGGCGGCACTTTGGAAAACACTGATCTATATCTTTAGGGACACAGTTAACCATCTCCACATTAGTGTGTCCAAATTCACGTGTCATGAAAAAGCAGCACTAACTGATCCCAGTTAAATTATGTAATTCAGCAAGCAAATGTTACTGAGGCAACCACTTCTTCTTCAGAAGAGGAGGAAGACGAGGAGGTGGTGTTGTCTTCCAAGATGTAAGCGTCCCTTATGAATGTTGCACTGTGGTGAATGTCTGGGTATCAGAGGCTGAGCCAGGAAAGCAGTGTGGTGGACCAATCGACATACTCGGGGAAGCAGTCTCCATTTGATGAACACATGAAAAAAGTAGTGGCTTTTGCTTCTGAGAAAGAAGAAGATGAAATTTCAGTAGAGCTGTGTAATAGTATGTATGTCAGTGTGTACATATAAATGACATTTATGGGTTCAGAGATAAGAGTTGGAGACCGCTTGCCCAGGGGCCTATCAAGATTTGATCTTTGTATGTACAGTGTACATACTGTATGATACATTTCTTTTGATAGATAGAAAGACAGACAGACAGACAGACAGACACCAACTAATGCTACCTTTTCCCATCCGTATTCAAGAATTCAGCAAATATGTGTTTTATAATAGGAGAATGGAGATCAGTGGGAACAATTATCATTGGCTCAATCCAGCACTCTATAAATTTTGTTGAAATTCATTGCTATATGCCTTTATTCACAGAAATCTGGGAACTGCAGTTTTGTGAGGATGCTCCTGGCTGTGTGTTAGTCATAAAAAAATGCTACCCACTATCTAGTATTATAATTTCCAAGATTCCTTTATCAAATCCTATGATAAACAAAGAGACTTTAAATCAGTGCTTCCCAAACCTGGGTAAATTATCCAAAATTGGGTAAAAGTGGTCTTTCTTTGGGTAACAACACATGAACCCATTACCCAATCAAAACAGGGACGTTTAATTTGACGTAAAGTGTTTTACCTATATTGGGTAAAAAGGATTTTCTGATAAGTGGTTTTGGGTAATGAAGGAAAAAGTTTGGGAAGCACTGCTTTAAATCATGTATATAGCAGTGGAAACACAGAGTGACATGTTTCAGAAACTCTGTAAGATGAGAATAATGTGGCTTGGAGAGGAAAAAGTAGATTAGGAAGTTTTTAACTCTGGTGACTATCTTTAGGTGTTAAAGACCTTGTCAATATCTGCTGTGTCCAAATAGCAAGTTATTATTTTTCAATCCTATACTTGCTGATTCACCCAATTCTCTTGATCCCATTTGCTGCTATTTATTTATTTATTTTGATTCGAGTTGTCTTCTAAGTTTCACTTTCCTTGATAGCTGTTTAAAACAAAACAGATTCTGAGCATGAAGAGAGTCCTGAGGACTAAGATTATTTCAACACCAGTGGCTTACTGTACAGTGTGTTCATAGAATCACCGAATCATCATTGAAGTGATATAAAACCTATCTGTGTTACTGTTATTTTGGCACAACAATGGTTTGATGACTCTTGGAGATGCTATAAATTGCTAGTGTGGAAATGACCTGTATTTCAAGCAAGAATTAAGTGTGGAATGGTACATTGATGAATAGGAGTGTATCTCTGCTCCTCATTAGGTTTACAACCCTTTATAGATTTTCTAACTTGGAAGAACAAGTACATGTGATAGGAAAGTAACATGATAAGTTGTGTCCTCAGTCTATATTTCTGAGGAGCTCAAGGCAGTTTATGTGGTTCTTCTCTCATTTTATCTTTGTAACATTCCAGTGAAGTAGTTACTAGGCTTCATGGCTAGTTGGGGATTCAAAACTAAATTTCTCCAATCCTAGTCCAACTATATTCAGTCACCATTGCTGTTTAAGTATCTGTGTTTTTTTAATTATTTATTTATTTATTTATTTATTTATAGTGATATTTATACCCCGCCTATCCCCTCCCTAATGGAGGACTCTAGGCGGCTTACAATCATATATACACTTCAAATTATACAATGCACCAAATTTACAAATCACCGTGCGTGAAGGAAGAGGGGTAAGGGAACCGACTCTATTAGGCTCTGGACTACAATTCCCAGGATGCCTCGAGCCGGCTGCTGACGTCCTGTAGCTGTCACATCCAGGTTCGTCATCACCACCGTCATTTGATCTCCCTCCGATCCTCTCCTCCGGCGGAGCTGACTTCCCGACAGGACGCCAGCAAATTAGCCCACTTTTAAGGTGGTACCCATTTATCTACTTGCTAAGCTTTCGAACTGCTGGGTTGACAGGAGCTAGGATTAACGACGAGAGCTCGCCTCGCCGCGCGGGGTTCAAACTGCCGACCTGTAACACAGGTCCTGTGACACAGTATACTGTAACACAGTATACCTGTGTTTTCCCAGTCTTGTTTATCCTCCAACCAAGTCAGCAAGGTTGAGACAAGCAGAGACTTGTCCTAGGTCAATACTGTACACTAACCAGGGAGAAATTTGAACCAAGTTTCTCTTACATGATAGAGAATGAAGTGGTTTTCTTTGAGGTGCCATTTAAGGATAGCACATTTATTGCTATCAGAAAGAAACCATTTAAATTTCCCAATTGAGTGAATTTATGTTGCGGGAGAATCCTACCTGGCATTTTTTAAACATTACACATGACACAGCAACCAAATTAAGGTAGATGTTAAACATATTGTGCTTTGTTTCATATAAATATTCATTTCTCTATTTTCTCCCCAAGTATTTTGATAATAACTTAAAAAAGAGGAAAGTATGTGATTTGGAAATAGGAGATTATAGACAACAGTGCAAGGCTTTCAGATAATTAATCTTTTTTCAGATAATTAGTCTCTTTCCAAACCACTCCCATGTGCTGTCCATCATCAGATTCCACTCCTGAGAATTAAAACCTTGCTTGTGCTGTAATTTTTGCAGATTTATTTCTAGAGTACATCTCTGTGTTATATTTTTTTTAAAAAAAACTCTTTCCCTCCAACCCTGCACGTCAGATTACATTGAGAAATCTGGGAGTGATTTATTTGTTACAAAGGATGGCATGGTTGTTCTCTCCAGGGTCCGGATCCTACTCCATACCCAGGTCAACATAAGTGTAGCAATTGCAGGGTCTGGCTACCCTTAAGCAGAGTGAGGTACTGTAACTGCCTTAGGCAACAGATGTTGAAGAGATGTGGCCAGATGCTGTGTGAAATATATCTTTCAGCAGACACGGAGATGGATGGATGCATTGGATGGGGCAATGATGGTGGATGCCTGCTTGACATGTGTCAGAGGCATGATTTCTGTTTTGTTTTAGAGGCTTTGTTGTTGGTGTTGAAGGGCTTTTTTTTAAATCTAGAGATCTATTTTCTGGTCACACTATAGCTTTGGGGTGTTTCCCACCTCAAAATAGGGGAGCCACACTGCTGATTTTGGTCAAGGTAGGGTTCCAAGGGCCACAAGAAGAGGTTCAAGTTCAGAATGAAAATAACTATTTTACTTGGTTCCTTTTTAGATTTGTTGTAGAAATAGCTCAGCTCTGAAAGTTCTGGATGGATTTCCTTTACTCTCACATCAAACTGCACTGTCATATGTCAAATGGATTCGGTGCATCCTAAATTAGGTGTCCTGTTTCTTTATGTCCTAAACTGGTATGAAGGTAGCAACTTTTTCATATTCTTAGATGTTGTCTGACATGCAGGGGAGATGGCAGCTCTAGACCCCTAGTTTGCATGTCTTGAAAATGGGTGTGCAAGGAACAGGCCTGATATATGATATATGATATATGATATATGATATATGATATATGATATATGATATATGATATATGATATATGATATATGATATATGATATATGATATATGATATATGATATATGATATATGATATATGATATATGATATATGATATATGATATATGATATATGATATATGATACATATGATAACTCTGCTTTCCCAGTACACCATAACTGGCTGACTTAGTGAGCTTAGTGAGGCCTTGGGTTATTCCAATGCTGGTTAGGCTCAGAATCTGCTACTATGTGATAAATGAGCTCTTTATCCATTCCAGAAAGAGTTTCACTCCAATCAGAGTGTAGGATTCTAACTAGAATTTGGATTGCCTCATATTTAGACCTACTGAGGCTTGTAGCCATAGCACATAGCTTTCCAAACTGTGTGTCGGGACACGTTAGTGTGTCGGCTGCAGTGTCTGGATGTGTCATGGCTGCTGCCGCCTCTGAGCTCTGCCAGGATTCCGCGTAGGTCCTAGTGCCTGCCTTGTGCCCTGCTGTAAGAGTGTGTCGCAAAATGATGCCCTGCTGTAAGAGTGTGTCGCGAAATGATGCCCTGCTGTAAGAGTGTGTCACCAACATGAAAAGTTTGGAAAGCTCTGCCATAGCAAAATGACACCACATCACAGCATTGAATCGGCTTGGCCAAATATATGTCTGTGTCATAACTAAAGAGAATTCTAACTTAGGTCTCACATATTTCTGGATATTTCTCTGCTAAATTGTCCTGGAACCTCTTAACATTATAAGATTATCCCGAGGCACATGTTACATTTCTGCATTGTCTCTATCTCAGTCTGGATTTGTATGAATACATTATTATTCCAGCATAGACAATTTGGGATCCTCCAGACATTCTGGACCGCAACTCTCATAAGCCCCATTCAACATGTCCAAAATATCTGGAGGATACCTAATTGTTTGACACTGCATTATTCTAAACCTTGTACTCTTTTACTGTAAAATGAACATCTCCAAAGAGGTACATGATTGCTAGGGAAGAATTTCTGTTCTCCCAATAATCCTTTGGAGCAGAGCTTTCCAAACTGTGTGTCGCGACACAAAAGTGTGTCGCCACACACAGTCGGCTGTGTCGCCACACAACCCGGAAGTGGCAGCGGGGGTGTGCACGGCGGCGGCGGCAGCAGCACCGGCGCGCCATCGGTGCTTCCGCGTTTTAACGGAGGCTGCCGCCGCTGCCGCCACCATGCACGCCCCCGCCCGCACCGGGTTTTCCCGCGGCGACACATGAAAATCTGAAGGCGCCGCAGCCGCGGCGGCGTGCAAAGACTGAAAGCGGCAGCAGCGCTTCCGGCTTTTTGCGCACTGCCGCGGCGGCGGGACTTCCGGGTTTTCCCGCGGCGGTTGGTGTGTCACCGCAGGAAAACTTTGGAAAGCCCTGCTTTGGAGGCTGCATAATGTACTGTAAATCAGCCTTCTCTAGCCAGTGTCCTTCAAAAATATTGAACTTCAAACCTTGTAACCCTTGTCCGTTCCAGCAGTGATCACTGCACTTGAAGTCAACATATATGGAAGGTATCAGTCTGGAGCAGAGCTTTCAAAACTGTGTGTCGCGACACAAAAGTGTGTCGCCACACACAGCGTGGTGTGTCACCACACCACCCGGAAGCGGCGGCGCGCGTGTGCACGGCGGCCGCCATGCACGCGCGCGCCGCCGCACGCCCCCCGTGCCGCTGCACGCCCCCCGTGCCGCCGCTGTGCGCGCACGCCGCCGCACGCCCCCCCGCGCCATCACCGTGTGCGCGCCTGTCGCCGCCACCGCCGCCGCTGGGTGTGTCGCCAGTGGCGGCACTTTGGAAAGCCCTGGTCTGGAGAATGCCAGAAAAGGGTGGTGTGACCTCTGCGGGTCGGCCACAAATTTTTAGACTTGCAAACATGAAGCATGATCAGCGCCAGGACATGGTTGCCTGGCCAGTTATGCAGAGCCAAGCAAGTTCATCCTTCCCATTAAAGAAATTGTTTTAAATTTCATTGTTTCTTTGTTTCTTTCCAATGAAATTGTTTTAGTTTATACAGTTGCAAGGTTTGATTGTTTTGTTTCCATATATAGATTAACATTGAATTATTAAATGGAAGTGGCAAGTTTATTTCTTAGCTAACCCTCACCTCAATGACATAATTAGTTTTATTCGTGGGGGTGTCACACAAACTCATTTATTTTAGGGGGTCACGACACTGCAAAGTTTTTGACAATCATGGGCTACAGTAACTGAAAATTCATCACTCCGTCAGTTTTGTTAAAGGGATGGAATTTCTGACTTCCTCCTATGTGTCTTAAGGAGTCCAAAGAAAGCAGTTTTGGGCTGCTTTTCCAGGGTAATGCGGTACCTGAATCCATTTTTCAAAGAAATCTCCAGCTACATTTACTTTGTTACTTCAAAGCAGGATAGTAAAAGTGGGATAAGCATCAGCTGAATTTCTAGCTTGGCTTGGGGTGAAGGAATTATTTAAACAAGGAATACTTTAATAACTTTTCACTAATATGGTCAAGAGATTCTCTGCAACAAGCTTCTTCCTACACCCTTTGTTTTCCTGACCAAGAGGTTCAGGCAACATCTGATAGTTCACCTTCCCCAGTTTCTCTACAAGAGCATGCTTCAATTCTGGAGAGCTGAAGTCCAGAGTGAGGAAGACTGTGGTAGATCATCTACTTTGTTGTTATTGTTTGTAAACCATCCAGAGTGCCCTTTGGGGGGGGTGAGATGGGTGGTGGCAAAATTTGACAAACAAACAAACAAACAAACAAATAAATAATTGATGTTTTGCATTTATACCCTCCATTTTCTCTGAAGCTCAAGGTGAGGTCCATAGGAATTTCCCCTCATTTGACTGGACAACAAGCTTCAGTTAGTGTCATTCCCCACTTGCACCTCTGCACACCACAAACTCTCTCCCTTTTTTTCTGCAGTGTCCCTATGAGTTGCCTTCATCCTGTCCCCAGTCCACAAGGGTTTAATTTTTTCTTACCTGCACTGGGGTTAAAGTTGTATTTTCCCACCTGTAATTAATGACTCTATCAAAGGAAAACCTCATAGTGTGTCAAATCTGCTAGGCTTTATTACCCCATTACCTTGGAGGAAAGTCAGGTAACTGGCAGTGATTGAGAACAGAGGCTACAGAGGCGGAATAAGGATTGGCAACTGGGATTTTATTTTTATGCCAATTTCATGCTAATATAATGCTCTGCCAAATCAGGGGGGGGGGGACATTGCAACTTGCCAGCAGAGAAATACATGTAGGTTAGGCTGAGAGAGATTGTGTGTGTGTGTGTGCGCGCGCGCGCATGCCTTTGAGTCAGTGTTGACTCCTGGTGACTGCCTGGACAAGTCCCTGCAGTCTTCTTGGCAATTTTTTTTGGAGGTGGTTTGCCATTGCCTGCTTCCTAGGGCTGAGAGAGAGTGACTGGCCCAAAGTCATCCAATTGGCTTTGTGCTTAAGGTGGGACTAGAACCCATGGTCTCCTGGTTTCTAGCTTGATGCCTTACCCACTATATCAAAGTGGCTCTAGGAGAGAGATTAACTGACCCTAAGTTATCCAGTGAACTTCACAGCCAAGTTAGGATTTGAACCTGGCTCTCTTTGGAACCAGTCCACCATTTTAACTACTGCACTATACTGGTCCTCTAGCCATCCTTTTAATTTCCCACCCAGCCCTTGACACCGCTTCCATTATGGGAAATGTAAAGTCAGAGTTGCCTAATTGATGTTGGTACTTTGCTGCTATAGCTGGGTAAGCTTGGCAGGAGCTACCGTTGTACAGACCTGGACCCACCCTGGCCATTCAGCTACTGATAATGTCTGAAGAAGACAGTGATGCATGTGGTTCTTTTCAAGTGGTTCCTTCTTTTCTATTTATTTGTTTGATTTGTTTCCTTCAAAAGTTATTTTGGCTCCGAAACAAGGACTCCCCTTATACAGGTAACACGTGAATTGGGCCTTACTGCACATTCAGGATTAAGGAGAACACGGATGATAGTATGTATGAATAGCTGTTTTTGTACCGAGTGGCTCTGCTTACCAGTGTTGTTAAACCCAGAGATAAATAGCTAATTCAGTCTCTCAAGCATGGATCTGCATGTAATCAAAGCATCTACACAAAAAATGGGAAGCCCCAAAATTCGTAGACAGCCTTCTCAGGCCTCATGTGCTACAGTATGCTGTATGTGTGACAAAAGCTAATTTTCAGGAAGCAGGAGCGGGCAAGGATCATCAAAAGGGGAAAACCCTTTCCTGCTCTTCAGGAGAACTCTTAGAAGGATCGCTTTTATGAAGGGGAAGGATGAACCTAGCTTCTTCACTCAACTACAGTTCCCAGGATTCTTTGGGGAAATGCTATGACAGATAAACCGGTATATGGCCAAGAGGTTGTAGAATCAAATACTGTAATAATCTTGAATCTGAAAATGGGACTGTAGTGTCAAAATCTGAATGCTATAACATCTCTGTACATACAGTATTTTGGAGAAGGCAACAGTTCATAGAAACCTATAGTTTAAATGTTTATTTTTATTGATTTACATATGAAGATGCACATTCTTCGATTACATTTTTTAAAAATCCAAGCCCTGCAATGATTTTTTTTAAAACCAGTGTTTTCTTTTATTCTCGTGGCATTTATTTTTATGACATTTATCTCCCCAAATATGGATTCAACCACTCCTTTATTAAACTTAATGGTCTAGAGCAGCAATTCCCGCGCCCTCACCACTCGCATGTTAACTCATAAAGGGAGAATAACATTTTGCAGAGAGAGCTACCACAGGGGGGAAGGATGGTCATTATTCTGGATTAATGAATGAACTGAGGCTACAAATTTGATCTGGTGCCTGTGCTCAGCTTCTGACTTGTTGGAAGGCGGAGAGCAGGGCAGCAGGTGGCCGGATAAATATGCAGCTCAATCCTACCTTCCAGAACACGTGCTACTATATATGTTACCAGATTTTCAGCTGCCACAGTGAGAACTCTTTGTTATTTTTCCTAAAACAACCGCTCTTCTGGTGGGCGGCCAGAGAATGAAGGAACGGGATGTGCGTGTGTGTGACCCCCGGGGAAAGAGGGAGAGACGCTTGCGGACCCCTTTTTCTCTCGGCGGAGGCGGCAGATGGGCGAGGGGTGGGCCGACCATCCTGCGGAGGGTGGCGAGGCAGCGGGACGAATCAGTTGAAAAGATTTGGGGGGGCGGGCCAAGGCGGGTGGGGAAGCGAAACGGGAAGTGGCTGGAAAGGTGCGTTATTGTGGAACGAAGGGAGCAGATTTGACGAACAGGAAGGGTCCCAGGGAGTGGCGGGAACTGGAATATGGGGGTGGGGGTGGTAATAGGGCGTGGGGCGAGAGAAGAGGGGAGGCCCGCGGTGCCTTCTTCTGGTCCTAGCCCAGAATCGCGGCTAATGGTTGGGTAATTTTTAAATCTGCGTCCCCGGCGCGACGTTAACCCCGTGCCACTGGATTTCTGCGGGGTTTTCCCCCACCTCGGATCTACGGCAGAGCGGAATGGTTGGCGGGAGGGCAGGTTGCCTAGCTTGCAGATTCTTAAATTGGGAGGGGGGAGAACGGGAGGAAAAAAAAGGGACGGGGTGCGGAACGGAGACGCGGGGGGGGGGGGGGGTAGAAACCAAAGACGAGGAGAATAGGAAGGAGGGAAGGCGGAAGGAGAATTAGAGGAGAGAAAGAGAGGAGGTGGGAAGGCTTGTGGGAAGGAAGGAGGAAAAGGAAAGAAGACCACCCTTCCCCCGTCCCCATATTCCCTCCCCCAATCGCGCTGCCGCTGGGAGGATGCGCTATGCTTCCGTCTCTCCCCCCCCCCCCTTCCATCCATCCATCCGCGGCAGCTCCTGCATGCCCAGTCCCTTCCCTTCTCCCCTCCACTCGTCGGGGGGCGAAGGCTGAATCATCTCCCCCCTTTCCCCTTTGCACTGCCGCGGTGAGAGAGGCAGGGGGGAGCACGGCAGCGCTGGCGAAGGAGGAAAGGCGAAGGGAGGAGATGGTGAGCGGTTGCCATGGGGATGCGGCGTGGATGGAGGTGGGGGAGAGAGTTGGGTACCAGGGATGCAGAAATGGATGGACCAGGGATGGAGGAGAGGATACACCAGGACCAGTGAGGGAGGAATTGGCTTGCTTCTCTGCCCACCACCTTTGGATCATCCATCTCCATCCAAGCTTCCCAACACCAACACACTGATAGGATTTGGGGTACCTTCATTGCGTCTGTCTCTTGATGCTTCCTTCTCCTGTTCTCTTGTAGAATCCCTTGAACACTCAGTTGTAGTCTGGTGAAGCTCTGCAGCTCTCCTGAACCTTCTACATCCTGCTTTTTCTCTCTGTCTTGCTCTCTCCCTCCTCCTCCACAGCAGCTCAGCCTTTTAGGTTTTACCTCCCGAAATGTAAGGCCTACTTGACTCTCAAACTAGCCTCCCCCTCCAAGTAGCCTTCATGCCCATTTCTTCAAATCCTGAATCAGGTGTAGCCCTTAGGATCACAGCCATCCATAAACCCTGTTTTTCACCTTCTCCCAGCTATCTGGTTCCTTGGAGAACATTTGGGAAATAGCAGATGAATTTTGTTTGAGTCAAGACCCTAACTAACTTGCCGTCCCTGAGCTTGGAAAGGAATTTTATCTCTCCTTTGCGTTGCTCAAAGTGAACTACAAGAAAAGCAGCGGGGAGGCTATATTACTTGGCTTGCTTACTTGAGCTGAATTTCATGGTGAAGACTGTATTAAAACCAGCAAATTATATGGCACGTTTAGCATGTTAAATGTTCCTTGTGTCATGAGTATTCATAGGCCACAGCTTGTTTCATTAGATCAGTGTTTCTCAACCTTGACAACTTTAAGACGTGTGGACTTCAACTCCCAGAATTCCCCAGCTAGCCATGCTGTCTGGGGAATTCTGGGAGTTGAAGTCCACACGTCTTAAACTTGCCAAGGCTGAGAAACACTGCATTAGATAGAGAATTGTTTTCTTCTTTCCTGAACTGCACTTCCTTCACTATGGAATCCTATAGTTCTTGGTCTTGTGCTAAAGCAGAAATGGGGAATGTAATCCTCATAATGTTACTGAATCATACCTGCCAGCATCTCCTATTAGCACGGCCAATAGTGAGAAGTTCTGGAGCCACAGTTCAGCAACATCTGGAGGACCACATATTTCCCATTCTGTGTGAGTGACTGGATGGCTGAGCTATCTCCTGTAGCTTTTGACTGAGATTAGAACTTTAAAGGGGTCAAAACACAAAACAGCAATTCCTTTAATGCCTGCCAATCTTCCTAGACCATTATTCCATGCATCCTTCTCTCCCATTCCTTTCACTTTATGTTATCCTTGGGGTACTTTGCCCTGCTTCCAACCTTTTGATTTCTTTTGTGTACTTTTGTCGCCTACCTTCTGACAACTTCTGTTCCATATTGATCCTTAAAAGATTCAGTGCTTTGTACCCAGAACTTCCTAGGTTCAAGTTAAAAGGATCAGTGGAACAAATAAAATAAATTGCTTCTTTCTGCCTAGAGAGAGTGCACCTGCCAGCTTAAAAAAAAGGGAGTCTTCCATCATGGAATCTTCCAGATGTGTTGAATTACAACTCCCATCTTCTTTAATCATGATGGCAGTCTTAACGCCTCTGGAGGGCATCAGATTGGGACACTCTGAAAAGAAAGTACCATTTAGCCTAGTCTAGGGTATTGTGCAAACTAGGACTTTGGTTCTATAATTCTATGACTTTCTTGCAAATTAATTTTATTGGATAATACTGAATTCTAGAATTACATGACACTTATCTCTGTCCACTCTGTATCATGGCTGCACAAATCTCACCCTTTGAACCAGCGGCATCTGTGGCAGGGGGTGGGGGGAGGCAGCAGTAAAAAAAAAAAAGCCAAGATGGTTGTCTTGAAAAAGAAAAGAAAGCAGTACTGGATTAAACAAATATATAAGCTGAACTGGAAGAAGAAGCTAGTTACCTATTAGGGGCATCTGCAGGAGGGAGTCAAAAACGTCAAGATGGCAGTCAGGGCAGCGCAATTGAAGCCCCATCCTGAGTGTGCATCAGCATCACATGAATGTACAGAAGGGCAGGGTTTCGACTTTGCTGACAACCATCTTGGCTTTTTTTTTTTTACTGCTGCCTCCCCCCACCCCCTGCCACAGATGCCTCTGGTTCAAAGGGTGAGATTTGTGCAGCCATGATACAGAGTGGACAGAGATAAGTGTCATGTAATTCTAGAATTCAGTATTATCCAATAAAATTAATTTGCAAGAAAGTCATAGAATTATAGAACCAAAGTCCTAGTTTGCACAATACCCTAGACTAGGCTAAATGGTACTTTTAAGTTGGATAGTTTGTGGTTCACTATTTGCTGGGAAACGTATACATTATTTTAGCATGTCTCAGGTCATTATGTTAAACCATAATAGGATTGATTTGTCTGAGCATAACAAGTTATGCCAATATAATATTTTGCTGTGTTTTGGACACAAAGGGTTGTGTGACCCCATCATGGAGTTGGTAGAGGCTCTTTAGGCCAGGGCTTTCCAAACTGTGTGTCGCGACAATACTGTGTCACCTGGGGGGCCCAAGTGTGTCGTATGACAACCTGGAAGCGCCAGCAGGTGCTTCTGGGTTCCCGCGCGGCAGCAGCGGCTGCCCCTTTGAAAGGGCAGGCTCCGGGGACCCCGAAAATGCCCTCGGTTCCAGCAGGGAGGCGAAAAGCCTCACTGCGCGCATGCACGCTGCCGGGATTCCCGGCACAGCTGATGGGGGCCGGGGTGGAAATTGAGCGCCAGAAAGCCCGGCAACATGCGTGCGCGCGGAGGCTTTTCACCTCCCTGCCGGAACCGAGGGCATTTTCGGGGTTCCCGGAGCCTGCCCTTTCGAAGGTGCATCCGCTGCCACCGCGGCGGCAACCCGGAAGCACCGCCGCCGGCACTTCCGGTTTTTGCGCCGCACTTGTGGCGGCGCTTCTGGCTTTTTGTGGGCCGGCCGTTGGTGTGTCACCAACAGCAAAAGTTTGGAAAGCCCTGCTTTAGGCCATCAAGGTCAATTCCATGCCCTGGAGGTATCAAAGAATCCATGACAGGTGGCCAAGAAAGTCAGATGCTGCCAGGGAGACTTGATACAGTAGTCACATCCTGCAGTCCCCCAACTTCTGACCGGGGTGGCAAAAAGTTGGATTCTGTGTCAAGCATGACCCAACCCTGATAATCAAGCATGTATTGTGGGGAGACCCAGTTATTTAAATATTTATTTATTTTCTATCCCGCCTTTATTATTTTTTAGAAATAACTCAAGGCGGGGAACATACCTAACACTCCTTCCTCCTCCTATTTTCTCCACAACAGCAACCCTGTGAGGTGAGTTGGGCTGAGAGAGAGTGACTGGCCCAAGGTCACCCAGCCGGCTTTCGTGCCTACGGCGGGACTAGAACTCTCAGTCTCCTGGTTTGCCATTGGCTCCTTCCTAGGGCTGAGAGACAGGGACTGGCCCAAGGTCACCCAGCCGGCTTTCACGCCTAAGGCGGGACTAGAACTCAGTCTCCTGGTTTCTAGCCCGTTGCCTTAACCACTAGACCAAACTGGCTCTCACTAGACCAAATATGCCTGTCACAGGCCTCATCCACGTGACTTCCTTGCCTTGGTTGAAAGACACTCTACGTAACATTCCTTGAGGACAAATCCTCACAAATGGACCCTCCATCTCACTGCTGGCTTCCTGCTGTGGCAGGCTGAACCCAGTCCAAGGTCTTCTGGGAGAAAAATGATGTTTTCCCAGCAATTGTAACCAAAGACCTCCCCCACAGACATTCTTTTGAGGCTGGGGACCTGCTGGGCTCCCGTTGGCCTGTATAGGACTGCCCCTTATATCCATGGATGCTGGCCTCTGTGGGCCTTTCTCCTGTGAATGCCAGAGAGACCAGGCACCTCTGCTGCACAGCTATCATGGTTTTTTCTTCTATTTTGTAGTTTGCTCAGAGATACTGTATGTCAGCCACATTTGGTCTTCCACAAAGCTGATAATCCTGTTGGTAAGTTCCTTGTACCACAGGATGTGCTGATCACAGGAGATGTGGCCAATTATCATACCTTGCAGGGCGCCTGCTACCTGCCACCTGTTCCAATAGCCCTCGCCAGAGTTCGCTCCATGAGATAGCACATGGCTATGTCGCCTCCCACTATGCTAATCTCAGCTCACTTGCCTTTCCCACCTCATTCTTCTCTGCTGCCTCATCTCTCTTCCCCACTGGCATCAATCACTGAATTACGGAAAGTAACCCGTGTTTTTTTTCTATGAGGGCAGATGCTTGGCCTTATCCCTAAGGCATGGTCAAAGGTAGGGTGAGGGAGGTAGCGCTTTTTAAAGTGGCATACTTTCTTCTCATCTTGAAGCTAGGAAAAAGCCCAAAAATGGGGCTTTATGGATGAGTCCATTGTTGAGATCCCACGCCTATAATTTGGACTTAGTTATCTGTAGTCAAGGAGGACACGTGTATCAGGGCATAAACATCACAGCGTTAGTGAGGTTCTAGTCAAAGTCCATTCAACACTATTTTCTGCATGGAACCTCCTTGTATTTTTCCACTGCTTTTTATCTCAAAACTCCATTAAGGAAAGACGTGGAAGAGTTGAACAATGCCGTTTGATTGGCAGCACTAGGAGTCATCTGTCAGAGTGAGTTAATGTGATCTCAACCTGGGCATCTTGGCTGCTTCAGTTTTTGTGAGGCAAGGCATGGGATCTAACAGACTTCTTGAAACGTTTCAGTACTTTTCCTAGGATTCTTGGACTGTGTGTAAAAGCAAACCATGTCTATTACTAGTACGACATTGATGTAACTGAATTGGATTTTTGTTGCATTACTAACATTACCACATTAGGAAATTATATGGCATTCAAATTCCATATCACACCAAACACACATGCACACACACACTAATAATAACAATAATAGTACTTAAAGCAGCCTGAAGCAGCAGATGCTGGAGAACAAAATGGCAGCTCTCTGTACATTCTTCCTGAGCCAATAAACCATTCCCATAGTTTGGAAGATCTGATAAGGATCCCTAAATTAGCATATTGTGTCAAGGGATACTATGTCAATGCTAGTACTGAAGAAGATTGAATAACTAATCTAGTCAGCTTCTGTGTATGGAATGAAGATCGGCTCCCTCTTGATCTTTACGGCTGTAGCAAAATGTCTTGGGACAACCTTGGATGTAATTATATTTCAAAAAGATCCATTGAAATCAGTGGAACTTAAGTTAGTTTTGATCAGATCCATTACCAGCAAATAAGACATCAAAAATAGAATTAGAATCATAGGTGAAAGAATCCATTTAGGCCATGAAATCCAACCTCCTGCTTAGTTTGTGACTTCAAATTAAAGCATCACTAGAGGTAGTCCTTGACTTATGACTATTCGTTTATCGACTGTTCGAAGTTACGACAGCACTGAAAAAAGTGACTTATGACTGGTCCTCGAACTTACGACTGTTGCAGCATCCCTGTAGTCACATGATCAAAATTTGGGTGCTTGGCAACTGGTATGTATTTATGATGGTTGCAGCGTGCTGGGGTCACATGATCGCCATTTGCGACCTTTCCAGCTGGCTTCCAACAAGCAAAATCAGTGGGGAACAGCATGATTCACTTAACAATTGCAGTGATTCTCTTAACGACCACTGCAAAAAATGTAAAATCAGGTGCGGTCACGTGATGCCTCGCTTAATAACCGCACCGCTTAACAATGAATTTTACGGTCCCTATTGTGGTCGTAAGTCGAGGACTACCTGTAGCTGCCCATCTCACAAAGCAAGCGACTCTGGGCGGCATACAACAAAGCTAAAACAATTAATAAATACATTAAAACCATATCATAATTAACTATTAAAATATCAAAAGATTATAAAAACCGAGCTAAATGTTATGTAAACTCCTGCTTAGTTTGTGAAACCAAATTAAAGCATCCCTAGTAGATGGCTGTTATCTCTTATTGAAATAGTTAATAATCACCACGTACATCAGCTGACAACCTCCCCATCTACAATCTGCTATGTGATGCCAAGAAAATTGTAGCTAAATGTCAGCAAAGCTATTGCAAAGCCAGTTACTAATGTAGTAAATGTCTTGTTTGAGTTTGCCAGTAAACGAATAGTCAAGTGGTAGAAATGTGTAGTCTAGATAAATACTCAGTCTGCATTAAGCCTGAAAAACATTATTTAAGACATGGCTAGCCTGGGGGTCTGTTCTGAATGAAGATATAATTACATCTATTTTATGCATCTGTATAACTACTTGTGAGTGAGTGAAAGAAGGCTTAGAGTTAAAATAAAGGAAGCATGTTATGATCTTGAAATGTTTGCATTAGAAAAGGGCATTTTAAGGCCCTTTTCTAATGCAATGCAAACCTCATTTTAGCAGGATAAACAATTTACTGTTTATCCTAACAAACCCTGGGCAGAAGCATTGATTTTTTAATTATTATTATTGTCAAAATCATCTTCATTATCATCATCATTTTCTCAACATTATATTTAAGGGAAGAGAATATTCTTTGCTTTGTGTGGGTCTGTCTGAGAAAGTTCTCATGGTTGGTTTGGACATCATTCACCCAATTCAACCATTTCTCTTGTGTAACTTCGTATAGGACAGTGTTTTTCAACCTGGGCAACTTTAAGATGTGTGGACTTCAACTCCCAGAATTCCCCAGCCAGCAAGGAGATGTCATGATGTAACAATTTCTCCCCCTTCCCACTACCATCACCATAGGAACAATATCATTCAGGGGAAATCCACACATTCACAAGTTCCCAACGGTTACATTAGACCAAATCTGCTCTCGGCCTCTTCTGATTTCTCCACAATGCAGAGCTGAACCTAATGTCAACACCACGGGGCTTCTCATTGTGTGCATGTAATTTCAGGCTGATTTTCTGCGGTCTCCTCAACTCTTACCTCTAGGATCAACAACTGGAATTCAGTGGCAATTGTGGGCATTTCAAAAGCTTTAAAAAAATAACAAATCTGAATTACGCCTTAATATAAGTATGTTAAGTCTTTAGGAAGCTTAATAGACCGATTTTGTGTAATGTCTTCTCAAATTTCAAAAGGAAAAACAAACGAATTGAAAAGTTTGGCTTCACCTTTTTTGCTGAAACCATTACCCACCTCCCATGCAATTGTCAAAAATTAAAAATACCATTTCTATTACTACTAGTACTACAACTACTACTAATAATAATAATGCAGCCAATGGAGAAAAAAGTTCTCCAGGCATATTTTAGGTCACACATGATTTCCCCCCCTCCTCATATACTTTACTGATTTGTTGGCAATAGATGTAAAGTATTTTTTGTTATCAATAGTCAGCCAGACTTATGTACTAATTACCATTGACTTGGACTGATGCTATAATTCTTCCTAAGATTTTATAATTAAATATCCTTAACATGGGAAGCTTTATCATAAAGCAGTTTTATTACATTTTTTCACCCTTTCCTTTTTCCAAGGACATTTTCTCTGTTTTATTTTCACAGTTATCTCATGAGATAAATTAAGATGTGGAAGAGTGGCTGATAGAATAGGGATTAAACATGGGGAATTCTTGGTCCAGTTTCTGATATATTTGTTCACACTATCATATGGATTTACACATTTTATTTAAAAAGGTTCATAGATAACCTTTTGTGATCATATCCTCTCAAGGTGGCTTCCAATATGTTTACCTACAGCATAAATCTAAACAAGTTTTAAAAACATAAAGCATTAAGCTAATCACAGGAAGCATCCGGCGTAGTAAGAACAATAAACTCAAATATTTATAGGCTGCAGTGACACCATATTTATAGCAGACCAAGCCTACTGTAGCTGTTGCAAATAGATCCATGTTTACAGCTTGGCTGAATACCTATAGTGATGTTATATATTTCAGCTGGAACAGATGTTCACAGCCATAGGGACACAGCTGTTATAATATACTGGTGACATGTTCTGACCACTGAGTTCCCACCATACATGACACCATATTTTATCCCGTTTGAGGTGGTGGCTCAGCGGGTAAGACGCCAGGCTTGTCGATTGGAAGATCGCAAGTTTGGAGGTTCGAATCCCTAGCCCCGCGTGACGGAGTGAGCTCCCGCACTCACCCCAGCTCTTGCCAACCTAGCAATTTGAAAGCATGCAAATGCAAGTAGATGAATAGGTACCATTTAGGTGGGTAGGTAACAACGTTCCACGCGCGTCATGCGGCCACATGACCGTGGAAGCGTCTTCAGACAACACTGGCTCTTTGGCTAACAAACGGAGATGAGCACCGGCCCCTAGAGTCGGACACGACTGCACAAATGTGCGGGGGGAACCTTTACCTTACCTTACTGTGATATAGTCTTAAGGTGCTGGACTACAATCAGGGGGTTCAAGACCATCCTCAGCTGTGGAGGCTGACTGCCTCCTCATATCTCTCAGTCCAACCTATCTGGGTTGCGGAGAAAAAAGGAGAAAGGGGTTGCTGTGTAAGATTGCTCCTGAAGTAAAGGCAGGATATAAATAACAAAAAAGTAAATGAAATCTAAAATGATTCACAGTACAGGTAGATCTTGCTTAATGAAGCGTAGAGTGTTTGAGGATTGGGACATTCGGAGGGAGACCAAAATGCTTGTTTACAAAGCCATTGTACTACCAACCCTTTTGTATGCCTGTGAAACATGGACCCTCTACAAACACCACCTCCAACTTCTTGAAAGATTCCATCAACGCTGCCTCCGAAAAATTCTGCAAATTACTTGGGAAGATAGGCGGACTAATGTTAGCGTATTAGAAGAAGTGAAAACCACCAGCATTGAAACAATGATCATCTAACATCAACTTCGCTGGACCGGCCATGTTGTTCGAATGCCTGACCATCGTCTTCCAAAGCAGCTACTTTACTCCCAACTTAAGAATGGAAAACGGAATATTGGTGGACAGCAAAAGAGATTCAAAGATACTCTCAAAGCTAATTTAAAAAAATGTAATATCAGCATTGAGAACTGGGAAGCCCTAACTCATGAGCGTTTCAATTGGAGGTCAGCCTTTATTAAAGGTGCTACGGACTTTGAAGAAGCACGAGTACAGGGCGAAAGGGAGAAACGAGCTAAGAGGAAGGCACGTCAAGCAAACCCTCATCATGACCGTCTTCCACCTGGAAACCTATGCCCTCATTGTGGGAGGTTGTGCCGATCCAGAATTGGCCTTTACAGCCACTTACAGATCCACTGTTAAGATTTTACCCTTGGAAGACAATCTTACTCGGCTACGAGTGATCGCCAAGAAGAAGAACAGGTAGATCTTGCTTAATGACTGCCCTGTTTAGCAACCATTCAAAGTTATGATGGCATTGACAAGGTAACTTTACAACTAGTCCTTACATTCACAACCATCGCAGCATCTCCCTCCTTGAGGGGGAGATGGGTGGTCATAGAAATTTAATAATAAATAAATAAAAAAAATCTCCCAGTCATGTGATTGCCATTTGCGCACTTCACAACCGGCTTCTGACAAGCAGAATCAATGGAGAAGCCGGCAGTAAAATTGCAAGTCGCGGTCACATGATCTCTCGCTTAACGACCTATGGTGACTCACTTAACAACGAAATGGAAGTGACATCGTAAGTCTGTTGCAGTCGCACAATATTTCGCTTAGCAACCACTTTGCTTAGTGACAGAGTTGCCGGTCCCAATTGTGGTCGCTAAGGAAGGACTACCTGTACAGTCACAGGAGGGTAGGTTTGTCTTTACTGTCAACAAGGATGGTTTTACTGAACATATATGAAGATGTCTTAGTTCCCTTCAGATTGTTAATATTCTGTTTAATCCAAGTATAATGAAGTTATGGTCTTCCTGAGGTTGCTGAACTTCTCAGCAATCTCAACAGTATGATAATTAGCAAGGGACACTGGTATGGACTCCAGCAGTTTGGAAACATCTGGAGAACCACAGATTCTTCATCACTGGTCTGATCCAATTGTCAGAGGCACACTGAAATCTCAGCTTGAAACAATCCTGGATATGTTACACTAGAGCTGCCAGCCATTATCTTTTGTTTGCTAATCCTGTGCTCATTCACTGACCCTAGAATACAGAACTTGTGTATTGGTCTTGTGTATGTCTTTCCTGTGGTCCCCAGCCCATTTTCCCATCTCAGCTACCTGTCCTCATGATGCCCTATTGCAGTTGCCCTTTGTCCATTCACCTTTCAACTCAGCATGGGTCCCAATTCCAACTTTTTGCTAGACTTACACACATAAATGCAGAGGGGCAGAGAGAACAGTGGCTATACTTTCAGTGGGTGGCATTGGAAGCATTGTGCACATAATTCGTAACTGCTTTGGTTTACACTTAACCCGATTTTAGTTAAACTACCAGAAAGCTGTTTAGCAACAGAATCCCTTTAGTGGTGAGGAAGGATGTCAGATTGCTCTCCCTAGCACCGGTTGAAATTAAAAACTGATACAGCAACGGGTAATAAATCTGATTATGTTATGCTGGGGCTGAATATTGTTGTAGGCCTTGAGCAAGCTGCAAGATTTCTTTTTCTAAGTGGCTTATCCACTTGGCCCCCTTCTGTTTGCAAAGAGTCCATTCAGCAGTCTGCAGAATATGTAAATTAAGGATACATACAGGTGGCCCTTGTTATCTGCAATCTTGTTATCCACAGTCTGCTTATCCATAGCTGGAAAATACAGAGGAGACCTCATTGTCTGCAGTTAAGGTTTTCACATAGCCACAGTTTTGAGTGTGTTTTGGGGTATGGCAGATGGGCTTCCGCACATGTGCAAAGTACTTTTTTCATGGTGTTATTCATGGTTGTTCAGCTGGAATAGAACCTTCCAAAACAATGAATTGAGGTTTAGCACCACACACTGGCATCTATATGGAAATTGCTATGAATATGAATGTGTCCCAGACCAAAGGACTTCTAACTACAGGTAATCCTCGACTTACGATTGTTCGTTTAACAATGGTTCAAAGTTACTGTACGACAGTCTCAGAAAAACTGCTTTATGACCTGTACTCGCACTTACGACTGTCGTACCACCCCCACGGTCACGTGATTGCAGTTCGGGTGCTTGGCAACTGGCTCACATTTACGACCAGTTGCAGTGTCCTGCGGTCACATGATTGTGATTTGCAATCTTTTTTTTGCCAGTTTCCGGGGGAAAATGGCAAAAAACGTCCACTGGGAAAGCTGTATTCGCTTAACGACTGTCATAAAAATGGTCATAAAATCAGGTCCGATCACGTGGTGACTCGACTTATGACCACAATTACTTTTTACAATGGAAATTCCTGTCAGGGCCCAGACCGAGAACAACTCCGAGCCAATGTATTCCAAGTCTAGTTCTTTATTGTTCTCACCGTATAGACAGAATCTTGCCAGACTAAAGCTACTCTAACTAACCTAAGGGTAAATAACCTAGGAAGGCTCTAGGGTGGAGCTACCTTGAACCTCTTAACTTTCCCAGCAACAGTGTCCAGGCTGTGAATCCTCTTATCTGCCTGGAATGCGTTCCCTCCCTGGGAACCAGTGGCAGCGCCGGAATCCACCACATTCCAGTCCCAATTGTGGTTATAAATCGAGGACTACCTGTATACTGGATGTATGCACATTTTATATTTGAAGGATTTTCCTATGAAAGCTGCTATTCTGTGTCCATGGCAAAAAAGGAAAAAAGTGATAAGACTCTGACTTTGAACTTGAGTTCTGGTGACTACATAAACATGCCCACATAATTTTCTTCCAACCCATTGGATGGGGGGGGGAATGCTTTGCCATTATTATACTTCCCAGATTATCCACAGCCCTGAGATAAAGAATTAACAGGTCCAACCCTGTTGAGATTTCTTGAGGTCAACCAAGGTCAGCAAGGCACTGCCACACGTTGTGGATTTTATGGCAACCATATACAGTATATTTAGTTGGCATTTTTAAAAAATAAAATTTTATCTAGGGTGGCCAGATGTTCAAGAAGGCAAGTCTCCTGCATTTTGAATGACTATGTACAAGAGACCATTTTTTGCAGTTGTAGCTGCACAACATGATCCCCTTGCTGAAACGTCATCTTTTTGCACCATAGTCAAAATGCTGAGGCTCCTTTTCCTATTTTTTAAATAGCAGACCTCCATAACTGAGCCAGACCATGATCCAACCAGCTCTCGGGTTTGTTTACATCAGGGCCAGCCAACTGATGCCTTCCATGCATTTGGACTGCAACTCCAGAGTCTTTGCCAATAGTCACGCTGGCTTGAGCTAATGGTTGCCCAGATCCAAACCCTTGAGAAGGTATCAGATGTTCTAGTCCTGGGCAGGATCTCTACTGAAGCTCCCTTCATGGAAGAGGCACTGTGAGGTGGTCGTCCTTAAAATGCAATTTCTGCTCTGTAGGCATATGACATACAGTGCAGCGTGACCTCATTCCCAGAGCTGAGTTGCTGCATCAGTGTTTCAGCTGGAAGTGCTAAAGCTTCAGCTCAGTCAACCTCTGTGCCAGTGGAGGATCCCCTATTATTATTTGGATTTAAACCACTCCAGTGGTTAGAAGCAGGTTGCCACTTCAAATGGGCCCTTTGATTAAAGCTCTGATGAAGTGAAATAACCCCTTGAGGCTTTGCATAGCTCTAATATCCTCTGTGCTTAGAAAGTGATCATGAGGGACACATCTCCAAAGTGGGTGAGAAAAGGCATGGGTTTTTGGTGGCAGTAGAACTGTAGTTGTAAGCTCCAGTTGCTGCTTGGTTTGTTGATTAGTCTTACAATCCAGTTTTTTGTCTGCAAATACAGGTAGTCCTCGCTTAATGACCACAATTGGGACCGGAATTTTGGTTGCTAAGCAAAGTGGTCATTAAGCAAATCTGACTCAATTTTACAACCTTTTTTGCTGTGGTCATTAAGCGAATCATGTGCTTGTTAAGCAAATCATGCAGTTCCCCATTGATTTTGCTTGCCAGAAGCCAACAGGGGAGGTGGAAAATGGCAATCATGTGACCACGGGATGCTACAACAGTTATAAACGTGAACTGGTTGCCAAGCAGCCAAATCGTGATCACGTGACCATGGGAATGCTGCGACAGCCGTAAATGTGAGGACATGTCAGTCATTTTTTCCAGCACCATCATAACTCTGAACCATCACTAAATGAATGGTTGTTAAGCGAGGACTACCTGTATGCAGATGTTTGTACTATATTTTCTTAAGTTTTGTGTAGTTCATGAAAGTTGTTGTTTTAAGAAGAAATCAATTTTTTGCCCACTAAGCCCCTGGAGAAAGCAGAGATTGCAGTCATCACTTTCTCCTGATTGGCTCATTCTCTAATCAATTTCACATTGCAAACTCATATGTGAAACCAAGCTAGTCAATTTCTTACATGGGTGGTCAGTTTCACAGTATTAGCTGGAAATTTCCTAGCTCAGTGCCTTTTGCATGCTCTGCGACTGGGCTGCGACCTTTCACCTCATGTAGCAAAAGAGAGAGTAGCCTTGTATTGGAGCAGTATATGGTTTGTTTAGTTTAATACCATCTACACTAACTAGCAACAACTCTCCATAGTTTCTGAGAGGGGTCTACATTGTTCACATGGATATGCCAAAGATTATACCTGGGATTGTCTGCATGGAGAATGTGCTGCACTATTGAATAACAGCCCTACCCCAATGTAGACGTGCCATAGTTCTCCACGGATAATACAGAAGGAGAGGAAAAGTGCAGCTCTGGAACCCAAGCTTTTCTGTTTAATGCAATTATATGCTGCAGTGTTTAGATTCTGAAATTTGGCATAAGATCATGTCAGAAGGTTTTCTGAATTGTATTTTCCTTGCTTGGTTTACCAGTTCCGTGCCTTTCATAGCTTCTTGCCTGTTTATCTCCCCATCCCACTAGCATCTTCAGGATCTGGGATGCAAATCTGTTCAATGTGCTTTGATTATAGACATCCCAGAACTGGGTCAGGGTTTTTGCTGTGGTTGGTGACCAGTTTGGTTTACCTGTATGCAGAATTTTCTGTGAAGAATGGTAATTTATCATTTTTGAACAAGATGGAATCCACTTTGTCCAGCAGGGTTCTAATTATTTGTTGCAAGGAAAAGGATATGTCTCCTTTCCACTGCTTCCCCAGTCAATTTGTTGACTCTGCCCTATCATCCAGCCTAGCTGTTGCTCAACAGCAGGCAGGAATAGAAGATGGGTGCTGGGTGCTGGGGCTGGAGGTCTCCACACGACATCCTCAGGGCAGGAGAAATGGTCATTCATTCATTCTTTCAATTTCTATTACCGCTCCATCTCCCCTGAAGGGGACTCTGGGCAGTTGCATTCTTCTTGCAACTGCAGATCTGTTAGATCAGTGCTTTTTAAAGTGCCGCCGTTGGCGACACACCAATGGCGGCCGCAGCAGCGGCGGGGGCGGGGGTGTGCACAGCGGTGGCGTCAGCGGCCTCCGCTAAAACGCGGAAGTGCTGATGGCGCGCCACTGCCGCCACCGCCATGCACGCCCCCACTGCCGCTTCCGGGTTGTGTGGCGACACACCAGACTGTGTTGCGACACACTAAAGTGTCGCAACACACAGTTTGGAAAGCTGTGTGTTAGATATACAAGTACAGTGAAAACTAAGTTTCTGGGGCTTGCAGCTCCAGAATGATTCCTTACTACTTTTCAATGATCAAATTGCAGCCGCTTAAAGGATTATGCCATCCCAATACAGCAGCTCAGGATTGAAAGACACAGCAGGGGGCAGCACCTATCCAACCTGATTTTGAAAAGCTAAACAGTGGCAAACTTAGTAGTACTTGGATGGGAGACCACCAGGAAATACCAGGGCTGTAGTTTATACAGTACTGGGAAATTGAAAATAATATCCCCAGAAGAAGGCATGCTAACTGGGGAATTCTGGGAGTTGAAGTCCATACATCTTAAAGTTGCTAAGGTTGAGAAATACTGATTTTATCAATAATTATCTTTCACATTTAAATAATAAAATGGAAAGGCATCTCTTTTTACATTTTTCGTCTAACTGAAGCTGCAGTTTCATACATGAAAGAAACATCGGAACTAACTTTTGAAAAGACAGATTGTGCTGTAAGCAATCTAAAAGATACTACAGCATTCTTTTTTCAGCTTGAAATGGCATACAACAGCAGTTCTCAAACATTTTTTCTTTAAAATTGCTGGGATGATTGGATGACTACGTAATAACTCCTCCACATTTTCTTTTCCTCCTTTTCCTCTTCCTTCCTTTCTCCTCAAATCAAAGCATATGCACAATTTTATTTTAATCATATTAGGGTTTTTTCCCCCCAGCACTGCCATAATTATCAACACCAGCACTTAGTGTGAAAATCATGGCCTGTTTGATAATCCAAATCCATTAACCTGTATGATAACCCAGGCCTGGTCAAAAGAATCTGGCTCCTCCTCCTCATCAAAAATCAAGGAAGGTTACAGATACTGTCATTAGAGCTGGACACAAATAGCATTTTGAAATTGTCAATCACATTTGTGGATAAAAGATTTCCCTGAATTTCTCCAGACACCTGTTCATTCAATCCCTTGTGATTTAATTGAAGCATAGAAAGCAAAGGAGGCTGCAGACTGTTGGAGAAATAATTATCCCAGAAAAGACTGGATATTCACAGACCCTGTTTGGCCATCTTGTACCCGCATAAATGCAAGAATACAACACTTCACCTAGGAGAATATCTCTGAAATTCTTTTTTCCTTTGAAATAATCGATAAAGCAAATTATCTCCAATCGAATTGAAATGGAAGTGATGGAAAGAAATACAGGAGAATTTCCCTGCATAGCATTAATGACCATATTTTCACAACTTCTTTTCAACTACCTGAATGGAATTGGTGCCTCTGTAGTGATCTGCAATTGGAGAATAGTTCTGAGGTACGTGAATGGGCTGAGGTGAAGGGGGATTGCATTTTTTTACTCCAGCTCTGGTCTTTACTTTCATTGTTTTGCTAACAGATCTTGTGTATGTCCAACTTATATGTCCATGGAATTTCTCTCAATGGGCACCTTGGTTTTTTTCAGCATTCCAGGTCATACATGCAGAACCTGTGCATTAGGAAATGGCTAACGAGCAGAGATTCTGTAGTGGCATATATATGAGGAGGTTAAGGATGTGGATATCAAGAACATTTGGGGACAGAGGGCTGTACTTAACATTTGAGAAGAGCTTGAGGGCCACAGAAGGTGGGATCATGATGCAGATGGGTTTGGGGTTTTCGTTTCTTGAGCTTGTTAAAGCAATGTCATGGCTTATGCTACAGCTTTAATGTATTTCCTGCTTTAAAATAATAGAAAGCTATTCTACTGAATTTCAGCAATTATGGTTAGAAGAGGCACCAGGGGCTACCAAAAGAGGCTTGAGGTTATATGTTGTGCTGGAATATGAGGGTGACCTTGGTAGTGGGGGGGGGGGAAGAGATGCTGCCTAGATGATCAGATAAAAGAGAAAGGAGCCCTCAACAGAGTAAGGGCCAGAGAAAGAAACTTAGGAAGGACCCGCCCTAACTACTCAGGCGGTAAATAGGGAGGGTGGGTGGTTTGTACTTTCAGACTTGCAAGATTCTGTTAATGTAACCTTACAATAAAGTAGAATTAGCTCATCTAGTTGTGTTTCCTGTCTGGTTTACCTTGGAGGGCTGACATATGTAGAGGAATGCAGGTTGCCCATGCCTGCATCAAGTGAAAGTTTTCCTAACATGTAGGTAAAATGATCTTTTGCAGATTTTCTGTGGGTTTTTTTTCCTGCTTTTCTAATCAAGGAGTGGCATAACACAACCTGGTGAGGTAGGTTGAATTGAGAGGGAAGCTGCCTCAAGCTGTTAACTAATTAGTTAATTGGGGATTTCAACCAGGTTATCCCAGTATGAGGCCAGTCTCTTACTGACCTTTAGATACTTGTTGATTTTATGCACATGTAAGCTGTTTGATATGTGTCTTAATTCTCAGTTGCCAAGTGTGATGTCATGATGCTGTTAAATCCAAACACCTTATGTTGTCTCTGTGTAAGAATTTTTCTCCCACAAAGCATGGGGTTGAAGCTGTTTCTGACTAACATATGTCTGCCCAGAGGAAGTTAGTAAGAGAGCATATCTGTGCATGCAGAGTTTCAGGCTCAAACCTTGGCATCTTCAAAATGGTCTAGCTTCCCCCAACCTAAAGTTCTCCAGATGTATTGGAACAACTTCCAAAATTCCCAGCCAAAACGGACAATGCCTGGGAATTTTGGGAATTAAATTACTGACACTTCTGTAAAGTGCCAACTTAGGGAAGGTTGTGGCAAGCAATAGTAAGTCAGACTAATTTTTTTTCCTCACTTGGTGGTAAGTAACTTGTTTTGTTTCCAAGTAGTTAATCATCTTCTATTTCCAAACTGACAGCTTAGTGCTCTCAGTTTGGAAATAGAATACAGATAACTGAAGTCCATGGGTACTTTTATTAAAAATACTTATGCTGAGTATTACAATGTAGACAGTAGAATAGATCATGTTTCCAATAAATCAGGAAAATTCCACCTAGACAAAAGACTAAGGAAGCTATGTAAATCCTTGGCCCCCTTGGTAGCAAAAATGTCCTGAAATCAAACACTGCTCCTGATGACTGCATCCATCCAGGGTTTTTCATGACAGTGTTAAGGAAGTGATTTGCCTTCTTCTGAAATGTTTTTGTGACTTTCCATCTAGACTACAGGCTTGACATTTCTAGGTGGCCTCCATGCAACCCCACTTATCTTCCAAGATCATTCAAGACTGGCTAGGGCTTGACAATGTAGGTTAATAAGAGGGCTGTATAGTGATCTGGCTTTCAAAGGGAAAAGGTCACAGCACATATGGGAACCTGCTGGCACCTTTATAAACATGTCCAGAGTTGTGCAAACCCAGGAAAAGATGCAACCTCTTTAAAGAGTTGCCAATAGATGCAATAAGTGTACCTATGTGCATTATGAACCACTTTTTCCTTTCAAATCTGGATGGTTGCATAGCCCTTGCTAGTAAACTCAGTTTGACTCAAGGAAAAATTGGCTTGATCTTTCCATTGCTAAGGTGGTATCCAATGCTATAATCTATATTGGAATGTATGTTGCATTAATCCATAAGTAAAAGTAAAGGTTCCCGCCGCACATTTGTGCAGTCGTGTCCGACTCTAGGGGCCGGTGCTCATCTCCGTTTGTTAGCCAAAGAGCCAGCGTTGTCCGAAGACGCTTCCGCGGTCATGTGGCCAGCAATATTACCTACTCACCAAAGTGGTACCTATTCATCTACTTGCATTTGCATGCTTTCGAATTGCTAGGTTGGCAAGAGCTGGGGCTAGTGTGGGAGCTCACTCCGTCATGTGGGACTAGGGATTCGAACCTCCGAACTTGCAATCTTCCGATCAACAAGCCTGGCGTCTTACCGGCTGAGCCACCACGCCCCCCATGCTGAATTACAAATATGAGGTTCCTCAGTTTAGTTCCAGATCAAATTTGAATTGAGATCTCATTGCATATTTGAGTAAGTAGATGAGGTTTAGCACACAATTAATGGTTCCAAGTTAGTACAAAGAATTGCACATGTGTAATATATCCATAAGACCCTCCAAAAGAATAGGTCTTCTGGTTTTAATATAGGTCTTCCCCCAGGAATTGGAATTACGACATGCTGTCAAATTTCCAGATGTGTTTGCCAGCTCAAAATGTTTCCCTAGCTCCAGAAAAGAGTATCCTGGAGGGAGTAAGTGGGTGGGTGGAGCAAAGGCATATCCTTTTAAGCCACTAGTATACAGTGCAATGTTTTGAGTCAAGGTCTGTAAATAAACAATGCAAATGTGTTAATGCTTCACTGTTAGGGCACAGTGTTTAAACTGGTTGCATGATAGTTCCACAAGAGAATCCTGGGAGCTGTCTTTCTTTAGAAAGGAGTGAGGTACAGAGATGCCAGGAATCAGAGGGTGGGTCTGTGATGTGTGCTAATAGATTCTTATGCCTTCTTACCAAGCTACAGTTCCCAAGATTATTTGGGACAAGCTGTGGCCATTAAAGTTCTCAAAAAATCAGTTCTCAACCTGGCATCCTCCATATGCTAGACTACACCGTATCTGGGCAACTATGGCAACACAGGGGGGCACTGGGCATTTGAGTCCAAAATATCTAGAGGACCCCACATCAGAGAAGGCTACCTGAGCTCTTGCAGATCTGGAGACGCAGCACTCTGTTCATTGTTTAGGAGTCAATGCCTCTTTTTTCATATACTCAGGGTCATCAATAAGAGCCTGAAAGTCTGCATTGGTTGTATCCAGGCTTTCTGTGTTGGCCTCAGCTACAAATGAGAGAGCTTGCAGAAATGGGTCTACAGATGTCCCTTTGTCCTTCGTATTCATCTCCCTCCCATGGTCTATATGTGTTTGATTCTGTCCAAGTAGTAAGAGGCCAGCTTGCCCTCTTACTCATCCTATGTCACTCAACTCGCAGGCTTCTTCACCCGACCGTGACACTTGCCAGCATCAGAGTGAATTGAGACAAATCCTGTGTATCTTTCTGGAACAATACTGCTTTTTAGGAGAAGATAGACTTCCTTCCTCATTTTTATCGTTTTTAAAAGCCAACTTTCCTTCTTCTTCTTTATGCAACTTCATTTTATTATTTTGTCTATAGATTTCATAGATTTTTGTTTGTCAATAACGTTTTTCCTCTTTTATTTGTCCCTTCATTCCAATCTCCTTTCTTTTTCTTTTCAGAGAACCACATTTTATCTATTTTTTCCAATATACGCTTCATCATTTCCCCCTTCATTCCCATTCAGTTCCCCCACCTTGCTGGCAATTATTTTCCTTAACTCTCGTTTTCCTAAGTGATCGACTCCTTTATAATATCTGAGTAATGCTGCAAGAGCCCAATATTATCATTCTAATACAAGATAGAAGGTTTAAAATACAGTAGTTTATCTGACATAATTTCAGCCACAGTCAATGGGTTTAAACGCATGGGAAGACAGATGAGGGATTGCTGGCTGGATCAAGCAGACTGAGGTCCTCTCAATCCCTTTACAGACCCTCATTGGGTTGGCTCCCTCATTTATTTATTTTTACTTTCCTTATGCTTATTCCTTCCTGTTCTCCTGCATCCTCCTTTTCTCTCATCCCATTTCCTTGTTGTTGTTGTTGTTCAGTCGTTCAGTCGTGTCCGACTCTTCGTGACCTCATGGACCATAGCACGCCAGGCCTTCCTGTCCTCCACTGTCTCTCGGAGTTGACTCAAATTCATGTTCATTACATCGGTGATGCTATCTAACCATCTCATCCTCTGCCGTCCCCTTCTCCTTTTGCCTTCAGTCTTTCCCAGCATCAGGGTCTTTTCCAGTGAGTCCTCTCTTCGCATTAGGTGGCCAAAGTATTTGAGCTTCAGCTTCAGTATCCCATTTCCTACTGGACTTTAAAAAAAAAATCAAAGGAATTATCCAGGTCACAAAAGATTAGGAAGCTACTTTAGGCTGGCAAGCAAGATATTTGGGAAGGATCAGAAGTTACAGGAAAGGAGATACTCAGTTTCTGTCTCATTTGCAGCTTGCATGCCTGTTAATGTTTGCAACTGTCAAGTCTGAAAATCTTCGAGATGCATTTTAAACCTCGGGGTGTGTAAAACGTTTTTGACAATGTATAATTTTTTTCTCTGGTGCCAACACTGCTGCCTTCTGCCCTTTTTAGTGCTAAATTAGGACTGCTGTAGTTTCAGCCATAGAGCACCCATCCAAAGTGGGTGAGTTTCTTTACGCCGTGACATCAGATTAGAGTGTGAAGGGTAAGTTAGTTTCTTTCCACAGTCCAGCAGTTCTTGCTTTCTTGGGATCATTACTGACAATTATTTTTGCTACAGAATAGTTGGAGCAATTTCGCTTCTACATTCTACAAGAAATGTACCCTTGATTTGGCCTTGGTGGCTTTGTAGGTTGTAGGAAGGTAGATTAGGGTAAAATATATATATATTATATAAAATATATTAAATAATATGTATGTATGTAAGTATGTATGTATATGTATGTATGTGTGTGTATGTATGTATGTGTGTATGTATGTATGTATGTATATGTATGTATGTGTGTGTGTATGTATGTATGTGTGTATGTGTGTGTGTGTGTGTGTGTGTGTGTATCTATCTATCATCTATCTATCTATCTATCTATCTATCTATCTATCTATCTATCTATCTATCTATCTATCCTGGCTTTGCTTACTGTTGCTTGATTTCCAAAGTGAAATGATTCAACAAATGATTGTTGAAATTGACTTCAACAAAGGTTTTTTTGTTTTGGTGGTCCAAGTGCCTTCATGGGCAGTATGGAATCCTGATAGCTACAGATGATAACACACATGGTTGGTGAGTGATATATACCATAATTGTAATCATAATGTAAGTTATAAAATAGATTGAACAGTCTTTTTTTTTTTAATTCCAACCTTTTCTCCACCAACCAGAGAAAAGCAGAAAACCCTGGTCCTTCCACATATATGGTGTGGGCTTACCCATTTGTTTTATTGTCCCCACCTAGATTGGTATGCACCTCCCAAAAATGTTCCCCCTATTTGATTTTAAAGAGTGAAATTATGGGGAAAATACTTCCCTAATACCCCGGAGAGGTTCTGCCTATCAAAATAGACTTACAGGGCCTAGGTTACAAGATTCCTCATGGATTGTCACCTAATAGTCTCTAGAAGGCTTTCAAGGAAAATGATTTTGTAAATCTTTGAGCTCATTTGGTGCTTTGGCCAACTTCCTGATGTTTAGAGCTGCCCCTCTGTTGTTTCAACACCATTTCCTTTTCTCTTCATCTTGGTAGGTAAAGTGATAAATGGTTCTGCCCTCCTCTTCTATCTGAGATTATTTTAAATATTTGAAACCTGTCATGATATCCCACTTAATCTTATTTTCTCTACATATCTAGTGATTTTAGCCTTTTCTTGCTGGATGTACAGGAATTGGTAAAGAGAGCCATTTGAAGGTACTCGCAAAGGTCTGGTTGGAGTAGAAATAAGAAGATACTGTAGCTTGAATCATGTCAACTGGATTTCTATTTTCTCAGTGGAAACGTTTCGCTCCTTATCCAAGAAGCTTCTTCAGTCTGAGCAAAGTTTGTAAGGGAATCCTTAAATATGTTTCTAGGGTGGCTGTGTGACCTTGCACCTGGGGCTAGGTCATGGTTATTTATCTCAAAATAACCATGACCTAGCCACAGGTGCAAGGTCACACAGCCACCCTAGAAACATATTTAAGGATTCCCTTACAAACTTTGCTCAGACTGAAGAAGCTTCTTGGATAAGGAGTGAAACGTTTTCACTGAGAAAATAGAAATCCGGTTGACATGATTCAAGCTACAGACAATTCCACCTGGATGACTGAGAACCTTCATCGACAAATAAGAAGATAAAAATCTACATAGAACCCCAGAAACATGACTGGCCTCCATACTCTGCCTAGAGTGAACCAAAGCATCAGCCTGTAACATCATATTTATGTTTTAAAATGCTTCTGAACTCAATATGGGTCCATGGGTATTCCTAAGTAAATAAAAACAGTAGAAGGGTACAGGCCAGAGATTTGTTTGACCATGTGGCACTCCAAGTAAAAATAAAAACAGAAGTAAACTGTGGCTGGTCAGATGTATCTTGAGGAGGTGACACAGGAGTGGTGAGGATGAGCAATTTTATCAGTTTGTCTACTGCTAAATGGATGTTTTGTGCTTGGACCACAGCAGCCATTTCATAAGTGGGCAAGTTGCCCATGGCAGCCATCTTGTGAGAGTTTCCATAACCTGCTCTCAAAACTGGAAATGTACTTCAAGTCCTCAAAGGTTGGGGTTACTTGTCTTCAATCATCACCATATTCAGAGATATTCATATTTGCTCTTGTCTGTGCAATTGATGCTGCTAGTTCAGATCTTACAAAAATGTGCAGAATTTTTTCCTCAGCCATAGCTGGCCTGAATATTTTACTTCTCAAAATTTAGGAAATATTTAGGACACCTGCACCCCTCCATGGAAAACAAGTCCCACAGGCCTACTTGATACCAAATGAGCTTGGTGGTGCAGCTTTCAGGCTGCCCCTGCCAATAATAAAAAGGCCATTAATTTCTCATGCCATTTAAAAATATTAATTCTTCACTGGGGCATAAAGTAAACATGTGGGGAGGGTTCTCTGGGAATCTGGCACTGTGCATAATGCCAGGAATGTTTTTCTGAATACGTTTTCCTAGAACCACTTAATTGCTCGACAGGGGTTGAACACTTTATTTGGGATTTTGAAGACAACATGTTCCAAGGCTCAAATCATTTAAAATGAAAGATACTGAGTACAATCCGGTGGGAAGGTCCTTCTGTGTGTGTGAGGCCCTTTGAAATGAATGAGAACTGGAAAAGAACACAGGAAGGAACCCTCCCTGATGGCTTATGTGCTTAAACTATAGAGATATAAAGTGCATTCATTTAAATGAATTGGTACTGCCATCTGTTAACGAATACCAGGCCAAGCTGGGGGGAAAAAAACTTTTTTATTGGTTATTGGAGGATATTTAGACAGGGACACTGAGAAACTCCTGCGATGAGGATGAGGATCAAGATCAACAGCAGCAGCAGTACTGTAAGCATGTTTATGATGTTGATCAGGCAATGAAGATGCTGCAGACAAGGTGCAGTTGATGTAATTTATTGTTGATTACATAAAGCAGCAGCACTAATATGTTACTAAAATATCACTGAGCAAGGAAAAAAACCATTTAGTTGCTGGGAAATGCAACAGCAATGGATGGACTCTGGCAAGCTTTTTTCTGTGGCACATTTCTGTAGATCTTGCCCCACACTGAAGATCAAAGAAATATCCAGCCGTTTCCCTCTTTTAATACTCTTTGACTTTCTCAGGCCTCAGTTTTCATGTGAACTTGAACTTCTCCAAATACTGTAATTTATATCTTCCATAAAAGGAAAAAATGTGTATTTTTGAAAATAATGTACATATTAGGCAATCAAAATGTACCTAGAAATGGATACACGTTTTAGTTCAAAGGCTTTTTTCTTGTAATCCTTGGATGTAAAAATGGGATGAACCAGTGGAAAAATTAAGATCTGGGAAAAACTGACATGGAAAGTTTCATTCACTTCCAGCTGTGACATTTAGCAGTCTTATATGCGCGTACCTGAAAACAAGCACTGCTGGACACAGTGGGAGTAATTTGGGGCAAACACACATAGGATTGCACTGTTTTGTGCAATTCTCAGACACTGGAGGATAGAATCCACCTAAAAACAGAAATTACTCCAAATTTCAATGTAGGAGGAGAGCTATATTAGTCTATGGTAGTCAAAACTCAGGAGGAGTCTGGTAGCACCTTTTCAGACTAACAAACAACTTTTATTAAAAGGCGTCAGATTTTGTGGGCTACACTCACTTTGTCAGATGCCTGGAGAGGCTAAACTGATGCAGGCTTTACATCTGGAGGGCACACCAGGCTGGTTATGCAGATGCAGGTCACGTGTGAGACAGATTTCAAGTACCTTATCAATTAACAGTTAGCTGCCCAGCCTGCTGGGGGGACAGGCTGAAGCTGGTTTAAGGGATTCTGACAGGGAAGTGGTGTTTTCCCAACTATCCTGTTAGAAAAGCTCCCATGGGGACATTTTATTTTTTATTTTTATTATTCAGATTTATCACCGCCCACCTCTACAGCAGTAGACTGTGGGCGGTTTACAATAATATTATAAAAATTAAAACCAATACATCTAAAATACAACATAATAATAAATAGAAAAATCCAGAAGATGGTGAGATCTTAAAAGGAGGATATTACTAAGCTAACCACCCCCAGGAGGAACTATTACTTCCTTCGTTGCTAGCAAGGCAGCAGAACCAGGTCTTTAAAGACTTCCTGAAGGCCAGGAGCGAGGGCGCCCGCCTCACCTCTGGGGGCAAGATATTCCACAGGGCGGGTGCTATCGCAGAGAAGGCACGCCTCCTGGACCCCGCTAGATGGAATTCTTTTATTGATGGGGTCCAAAGCATGCCCTCCCCGCATGATCGGGTGGGATGGGTAGATGTGGTCGGGATGAGACGGTCCCTCAGGTAGCCTGGCCCCATGCCATGTAGGGCTTTAAAGGTGATAACCAACACCTTGAATTGGACCCGGAAGCAAACTGGTACCCAATGCAGCTCACGGAGCAGCGGTGTTACATTCAAGATTACATAGAGATTCAAGATCCAAGATGGCGACCGCTAACAGACGCCAATCGCTGCTGCTCCGAAGTGAGAATATCTTCTGACCGTTTCTGACCTTCATTTTCAACTTCTACCGGTTGGTTGAGCTGGAGGGGGATTCTAGGGACCCTGGCCGTTGCTTTGAGCTGGGTCAGAGTCGGATAGAACCCTGAATGGAGAGGTGGAGTTTGGCAAAATTACAGCGGTCTGTAAGAACGGGAAGATACCTAGGATGCTGGAGGACGAACGATAGACCTTGTCAGACCTCGGAAGTTCCCGTTGACAATGCGGGGGCTTTGGGGGCACAGCCCCTAGTGCCGGAAAGTGGGCTTGATGTTTTTTGGGCTCACAGTCTGAACCCCCTTATCCCGCTATTTCCCTTAATTGGCGGTGTGTGCTGCCTGAATTGGAGCGGCGCGTGCAGACAAGGTGGGGTGGAACTGTTTGATGGAACAGCTGAGCAGCGCGTTCGCTCAGCAGCAGACCAGCCTGACGCCCAGCAGCCTTTGGGAGAGGAATTGGAGTTGGAGTTGGAGTTGGCTTTAACTGCATGGACTGACTTGGTGTGGTGGATTCCAGCAGTGTGGCGGACTCTGTTGCGACGGGCCGGTTCTGGCAGTCCAGTGAACTCTGGGGACATTTTAGACTCTGGTTGCGTGGCTGGTGTGAGCGACCGGACGAACCCAGGACTGCAACTTCGAGTCAGAGCGAGTGGCTTTGTTTTGGGCCACTTAAAGAACATAAGAGTAACATCAATGGTCCCCCGTTTTCTGACTATGCTGCAGACTTTGCTAGATCTTGGCAACCTCCAGTGAACCCCTTGTGGCAAGCCCTGTGTCTGCAAGCCTTGTGCTTGCAAGCCTTGTGGATTTATAATATCTTTATAACATCTATAACAAACTTCGTTGCCCTATAACATCTTTATATTGATCATCTATATTTCCCCCCGTCTATTAGAGGTGGCCGAGGTTTGGGTCCCCTTGATGTGAGAGTGGTATTCCCCTGGGTGTGGGAGAGCCAGGGGGAGGCCAGAACTGAGTGATAGTATACAAGAGTGCCCACCCCTGAGTGAGAGACAGGTGGTGGCAGGAGGATCTGTGAGAGAGGTTGAGGGGGGGGGCATAAAGAGTGTGGAGTGAGTGGTTCGGGGGTGGCTGGGTTCTCACAGCGCTGAAAGCTAACCGCTGGTGCGCTGGTGGGCCTATTGCCTCCTGAGAGTGACTGGGTATGGGAGGATGTGTGCATGGGAGAGGGGACCCTTGTTTCAATCTGGGGTTTTCGGAGGTCCGGTGGTGGAGGCAGCCAGGCCTGAAAACTCTGGGGGCTATGGGGCGGGTTGTCCTATTGAGGTGGTGACGGGTCGGGGATGTTATGGCGGGAGCCGGAGGGCAGGCCATCGTTGGGGAAGACACCCCCGGTGTTTGTTACCGGTGGCGTGTTCCGGCCCTCCAGGCTCAAACCTAGGCCCTGGTCAACAGATCCTCGAGGGCCCTGGATTCCGGCTGTTGTTGCTTAACGCCAGGTCGGTTAATAACAAGGGCCCCCTCATATGTGATTTGATCACGGAGGAGCGGGCCGACCTGGCGTGTATTACTGAAACCTGGCTGGGCGTAGGAGGAGGGGTTGCCCTCTTGGAGATCTGCCCGGCCGGGTTTCAAGTATGGCACCAGCCGAGACATCGGGGAAGGGGAGGAGGGATGGCAGTTGTTATTAGAGAGTCGATGGTAGCCTTCAGGGGCGCTGCTCCACAAGTGGCCGGATGTGAGACCCTGTTTTTCAAGTTGGGTTCCCGAGAGCAGTTGGGAGTGTTGCTGCTGTACCAGCCTCCCTGCTGCGTAGCAACCTCCCTGCCTGAGCTGCTGGAGGCCGTCTCGGGGTTGGCGGTGGAGTTCCCCAGGCTTATGGTTCTGGGGGACTTCAATCTGCCGTCTCTGGGACGGGCCTCGGAGGCGGCTCGGGAGTTCATGGCTACCATGGCAGCCATGGGCCTGACTCAGATTATTTGGGACCCGACTCGAGACAGTGGCCTCACTCCGGACTTGGTGTTCTTGTCGGAGCAGTGGCAAGGTGATCTGGGGGGAGAGTTACATCTTTCCCCATTGTCATGGTCAGATCATGCCCTGGTGGCCCTGAGATTCTCAAATGCTGCCCCACTCCGCAGGGAGGCTGGACCTATTCGATTGGTCCACCCCCGGCGACTAATGGACCCGATAGGGTTTCAGAGGGAGCTGGGGGTTATACCCAAGGATCTTTTGCACGGTCCAGCAGAGGTCCTGGCCGCAGCCTGGAATAAGGAAGCGGCCGGGGCCTTGGACAGGATCGTGCCTGTGCGGCCTCTCTTGCCCCCATCCAACCCGATATTCCCCGTGGTTCATGGAGGGATTGAGGGTTTTGAAAAGGGTTAAGAGACGTCTAGAGCGCCGCTGGAAGAAGACAAAGACCGAATCTGACCGAACACTAGCTAGAGCCCCGGTTAAGGCCTACCTGGTGGCGGTAAGAGTGGCGAAACGTCAATATTTCTCCACTCTTATTGCATCTGCAGAATGCCGCCCATCGGCCCTGTTTAGGATTACTCGATCTCTCCTAGGTAAGGTGGGCCCAGTGACACACCTTCAGGGCCGTGTGGAGGAATTTTCGGAGCATCTGGCGGATAAAATCGCTTGGATTCGTTCTAAGCTGGACTCCAAGCGTGGTGCATGGTCTGGGGAGATGCCAAGGGAACGTCTATGCCCGGTTATCTGGGAACGGTTTGATCCTGTTGAGCCCAAGGAAGTGGACAGGATCCTCCGGACTGTAAGGGCCACTACGTGTCATCTTGACCCATGCCCTTCCTGGCTAGTGAAGGCGGCCAGGGAAGTGACATGTGGCTGGGTCCATGTGATGGTTGTTACATCCTTGGGAGAGGGAGTGTTTCCGGCTGCTTTTAAAGAAGCGCTGGTGCACCCCCTCCTCAAGAAGCCATCGCTGGACCCTACAGTGTTGGACAATTTTCGTCCCGTCTCCCACCTCCCCTTTTCAGGGAAGGTGGTTGAGAAAGTGGTGGCATTACAGCTCCAGAGGATTCTGGATGATACGGATTATCTAGACCCCTTCCAGTCAGGATTCAGGCCGGGATATGGGGTGGAAACTGCATTGGTCGCACTTACAGATGATCTCTGGCGAGAGCGGGATGGAGGCAGTGCATCCATCCTGGCTCTTCTTGACCTCTCAGCGGCTTTCGATACCATCGACCATGGTATCCTTTTGGGGCGGCTCAGAGAGTTGGGGGTGGGCGGCGTAGTCTTGCGCTGGTTCACCTCCTTCCTCCGAGACCGGTCCCAATCAGTGGTGATATGAGATGAGAGGTCCGACCCTCGGCCCCTACTTTGTGGGGTGCCGCAGGGCTCGGTTCTCTCCCCTCTCCTATTTAATATCTACATGAAACCGCTGGGTGAGATCATCCGCCAACACGGGATGAGGTATCATCAGTATGCTGATGATACTCAACTATATATCTCCATCCCGGGTGAGTTAAGTGATGCAGTTTCTGCCCTTTCTCAGTGCCTGGAGGCTGTGGGGGTCTGGATGGGGAACAACAGGCTTCAGCTGAACCCTGGTAAGACGGAGTGGCTGTGGATTGATGGCGCCTCGGGATCCAAGGAGTTGTCATCTTTAGATCTGGACGGGGTGGCACTACCCCGTTCAGACTCAGTGCGGAACTTGGGGGTCCTTCTGGACTCACGACTCCTGCTTGAAGAGCAGGTGGCAGTCGTGGCCAGAAGGGCTTTTGTGCAACTTCGAGTTGTACGCCAGCTTCGCCCTTTCCTGGACCGAGATGCCCTCCGTACAGTCACTCATGCCCTTGTCATCTCCCATATAGACTATTGCAATGCACTCTACATGGGGCTACCCTTGAAGAGTATCCGGAAGCTTCAGCTGGTCCAGAATGCGGCTGCGCGTGCAGTTATGAGTGCCCCAAGATCGGCACACGTGACACCTCTGCTGCGTGAGCTGCACTGGTTACCAGTTTGCTTCCGGGTCCAATTCAAGCTGTTGGTTGTTACCTTTAAAGCCCTACATGGCATGGGACCAGGCTACCTTAGAGACCGCCTCATCCCCAGAGCATCGCCCCACCCCACCCGGTCATGCAGAGAGGGCATGCTACGGATCCCATCAGTAAAAGAATTTCACCTGGCGGGATCCAGGAGGCGTGCCTTCTCTGCTGTAGCACCCGCCCTTTGGAACATCCTGCCCCTTGAGGTGAGGCTAGCCCCCACACTCCTGACCTTCAGGAAGCAACTGAAAACCTGGCTCTGCCACCTCGCTTGGGATGGGATGAGTAATAGCTCTTCCTGGGGATGGCTCGCACCGTAAAGTTAGGTTCGTAAACATCACATACAGCCTCTTGGATTTTATATTTTTATATTTTTATATTTTTAATAATTGTATAAAGTATTTTATATGTTTTTAATTGCTGACTTGATTGTAAACCGCCCAGAGTCCCCTTGTGGGGGAAGATGGGCGGTGATATAAATTAGAAATAATAAATAAATAAATAAATAAATAAATAAATAAATAAATAAATAAATAAATAAGGAAATGCCTTTGGAGGTTGGAAATATGCCGGCTCTGATTGGCTTGCTTCAGGACCATCCTCTCCCATATGGGCGCAGGGTTCCATGGCTATTTGTAGTGTGGCAGTCGGAAAGGCTGGGCCTCTCTTGCATAGCTATTTTCAATTTCTTTCTAAATGAACTTCTTGTCCATACATTTACAACTATTTTCTCCTTGTGTGAGAAGGGGATATTGAGTCCATGGAAGATGGCCTTCCACAAGGTCAATATTGAGTCACTTGTTGAGATGGGCAGCCATACAAATTGAATGAATGAATGAATGAATGAATGAATGAATGAATGAATGAATGAATGAATGTATACCAGTATAAACAGAAATCAGCACTTTCCCCCCCAGTAGTGAATGGGTAGGAGCAGCTGCAAAGCAGAGCTCCCTCTTGGATGTGCTAGTGGAAAACAAATGGGTGCTGTAGGGATTGCACTTTGTGTGTGTGTGTGTGTGTGTGTGTGTGTGTGTGTGTGTGTATACATGCGTGCATGTACATGCAGGTGTGAAGAGCCACAGATATGACCTTGGAGAAACTATGCAGTGACAGGTACAAAAACATGCTTTAAGCCCAGGAAGTGAGGAAAGCATAACAAAGAAACTCAAACTGGCTCTGCCCTAACTCCCTGGGTGTGGTGGATGTCAGAGCTGCTGCTCTTTCCCCAGAAGGAGGGGGCGCATTCCAGGGAGGTAAACGATTTCACAGTCCGGATTCCACTGATGGGAAAGTCAAGAGGTTCAAGGTGACTTCGCCTTAGAGCCCTCGCTGAGTATTTTACCCATAGGTTGGTTAGGGTGCTTTTAGTCTGGCTAGATTCTGTCTTGTAAGGTAAGAACAATAAATAACTAGAGTTGGAATTGAGGCTCAGTGTGGTTCTTCGTCTGCTTTTCCTGACACTGGGGTATAAGAGGGAGGGAGAGAAAACACAGCCAGGCTTTCAAGATACTGTTACTATAGCCCAAATCAATGAAGCGTAGTTCCAATCAAACTGGAGTCTGTTTCCTGACCTGGACTACCTTGAAGGGCTGACATCTGGACACTTTGTGAGCCTTCTTTCCCTTGTTCAGAGACCACGGAGCCATGGGGAAGGTAGGCCAGGGTTCGCATCACAATGCTTTGTCCACCATCTTGCTAAATTTGACACTTCTCCCCCACCCCAACAAAAGCTATTGCAAGTTATATATAAATGGTGAAATGCTAGCTAGAGCAATTAGATGAATTTCTGTAGCTTGGCAGAATGCTTACTAAATATGGGAAAACGAATAGAGAAATTTTAACTGTTCATATGGGGGTAGAAAGGTCCTAGGTAGTATGTGGCCTTGTTGCAAGGAATGAATCTTTGTCAAAGGAAGCAAAAAATGGCTGTGTATAAGGATATGCTTCTGCCCACTTTGTTATATGGAAGTGAGAGTTGGGTATGTCAAGAGAAACACAAAGTAAGTTGGATGCATTGGGAATGGGATCCTTAAGCAAGAAGAGAGTGGGTCAAAAATGAATGGGTGCTGAATGGATGCAGACTGAATACAAATGCGAATGGCCAGTATAAGAGGAAAACATTGAGGTGGTTTGATCATATAAAGAGAATGGATGAGAATCAAATTGAAAAACAAGTTTATGAAGGATGAATGGGTCGTGTAGAAGTGGAAGACTGATGGGGTTACTAGGATCCACAAAACATTTAAAGAACTAGAGGCAATATATAAAGTTTATGGATCTACTGGAAGCAAGGATGCTTGTGAAGATAAAAGGATATAGAGAGGTATAGTGAATGATATAAACTAGATTAGCAGTGTTTCCTTTTTCCTACTTCCTACTTTAATTTCTTTATTATTTCTTACTCCTTGCAAACTTGTAGTTTTTTATTCTTCTCCCGAGCTTTTTCTGAGCACGAGTCAAGGCATATAAAGCCTACAGCAATCCAACGCTCTGGCACTTAATTTACCCATTAGAACTAACGTGCTAAAGTTAGTTAATGGAATATTATCTCTACAAACCTGAATGTTCCGATGTACCAAACACTGCTGTTTTGGGATTGTAAATCACAAGAAATATTTCCTTCTCAACTTGCTGGTGCTATTGGCTAATGAATGGGCATGCATGTACACGTGCATGTACACTCATACAGCATTGTTAGTGATTATATTCTTTTCCATTGATGTTCAGGCACCCCTTTTTCTGATGGCATAAAACTGTAAGTGGTAGTACTGAGAATCCACAGGTCTCTTTATTGCAGTCTCAATGTGACATTCCCCCACACTGGGGTTACTTGTGGAAGATAATGTGCTTGTTTATTTGTTTACTTATTTATGTATTATATTTTTTATCTACCCAGCAACTGAAATTCTTTGGGCAAAGAACAAAATTAGCTAAAATATTGAAAGGGGAAAAAAAGCAATGGGAGCAAATAGCACAGAAAACTAAAAAAATATATATAAAACTTACTAAATCTACTTCTACATCAAAAATCAGTACGAAATAAGAAGAGGAAGGTGTTTGCCTGGGGCCCAAAAGATGTCACTGTGGGTGTTGCCTGTGGATTGTATACCAATCCAGTAGGCCCCCTTCCCTCTAATTTCACTGTGCTTGGTCTGAATTGGTTTTGGAAATTCAATGCCTTGGAAAGAGCATTTAATAGTATTTTTTCCATACTGGATGGGATCAAACTACCTCTGCATTCTCACTGACATCTCTTGTTAAAGAGGTCAGCCAATATCTGTTTAAAAGAAGAAGGGTGAGAGTCTTGTAGATGCACTTGGGACCACAACAAAGGACGTCCTCCTCCTCTGTCCTGTTCCCTCCCATTTCACTCTCTCCTTGATATTTGGTATTGGATATAAATTGTAATTCCCCACGATGCATCTTAGGTTGCATCGGCCCAAGGCATTACGGGAAATGTAGAGATGTCTCTTGCCACTTGGGCAAAACTTGGGAGGCATTGGCTTAGGGAGTGTCCTAGAAAGTATAGCGCTCTGTGCCCCAAAGGCTCAAGTCAATTCTGCTTGAGTCAGAGAAGAAATGTGGCTTGGAGGTAGCTGCCAGGCCTTCTGACTTGCTTTGTAAGGGTCATCCTTCTATCAGAGCTTGGTATGATGTAGAGCTACCTTATTTGGGCTGCAAAAACCGAGAAACCCCAGAGATCTTTGTTGCTATCTAGGAGCCATCAGAAGTTTTATAGTCCAGATATGATAGCCCTAGAATGTGTTCATGAGGTTGGATAAGCTCTTAAGCAGGAGTTTAAGCGGGATGGCAGATCATGACTCCATACTTCCATCCATGGCCAGAATGGTCATGATTTTCTAATGGAGAGGGGGCATCTGCCATATAGAGCATTCCCCCAACTAGCTGGATCCAATGCCTTGCTTTTCCCACTGAAAATCAAGCTCTTCCTGGAACTGCAATTTTGGGAAGCTCAGCAGAAATACGGTGCAGAGGGCAGCACTGAATTTACCTCTCTTTACCTCTCGTCACAGTCCTAATCAGAATCTGTTATCCTTGAGGGTTGGGAGTTTAAAACAATTTGAAAAAGCATGACATGGCAGTGCTGGGGGCCAGATGTGGTCTTTGGTAGCAGATTGGCCACCCTAGTTTAAAACAAGGTTGTACACCTAAAGGCTCAGAGCTGTGTATGGTTTCCTCTAAACCTTGTGGTTAGGGTTAGGGTGAAGTATTACCGTTGCACCGTAATTTTCAAATGTCAGCATTAAATAATGGGTGTAATGCTGTTCATCATTTTTCATTTTAATTAGATTGAGGTTTCTTTGGTTTTTTTATTCTGGCCCATTGACTTCCTTGTCCTGGTCCGGTCCCCATTTTAGACTGTGGCCCCCAATATAACACTCAAACCCTGGGATAGGTAGGGCATGGCTTGAAAATCATTGCATGCCCTAATTTGAAGCCCAAATTGGCAATGCTGATTTGTGCAGAGGAGAGTGATTGTTCCTGCTGAATCTTTTGGGAGCTCCATGAATAAACTGAGCTGCTGTCAGCTTGGGGCAACGGGGAATGAATGATGCCAGGTCATACATGCACATGCACATACACACACATGCATTTATTCACAGTCACAGTCCTTTATGCAGATCTCCCTACTCTCCCAGTTATCAGGATCCCAGGGAGGTGGGGTGAGATTAAAGGCTGCCTTCCCCTAATGATCCTGATCAAGATTATTGTTTCCCGGATGCCATTAACAATCTGTTCCCACCACCTGACTTGCTGTTTCACTGCCACTATTAGCCTTCTGTTTCCCCATTTTTCTTTTGGACTCCACCTGTAGCCTAAAAGGAGGCATGTTTAGAGTCAGATGCAGTTTGGTCGTGAGTTCTGCAGCAGAGCAGTCTGGGGCAAAGTTGTGCAGTAATTAGAGGACTGTAGAGTCTGAAGGGTCATACAAGTCATCTGGTCCAGCTGTCGCTACTGAAGGGGTTTTCTGGGCATCTATTCTAATCCCTGCTTGGTGCAGGGAATCCACAGCTAGAGCACCCCCAAGGGATCACTTTCTAAGCCTCTGTTTGGAGATCTGGGACCTGTCTAATACTGTTCATAATTTTTTCCTAATGTTCAAGAGAAATCTAGTATCTTTCTGACATGAATATTTGACTGTGCTACCAGAATGCTTCTTTTTCCTTACTGACCATCCAGATTATACCAACGTTCAGGAGATGCACTGTTTTTATGTTCCTCCTCGTGTCTTTCTATACCTCAACAAAATATACCTTTTCCTGTAACACCAACAGTATTCAGGTCTGATACTTGGACATTTCACAACACTTCTGCTTTTCTAAAGCGTGGGCTTCCTGTGACGTTCTTCAGGGGGCGTCTTTCTGCCACTCCTCCTTGTTGGATAAAATGAAGGAGGGGCTTGCTGAGGCATAGCCATTGTTGATTACTGTAGTCTGCTTGGAGGGCAAGGATCATCACTGATTTGGGGCATAAGGTAAAGGTAAAGGTACCCCCCGCACATTTGTGCAGTCGTGTCCGACTCTAGGGGCCGGTGCTCATCTCCGTTTGTTAGCCGAAGAGCCAGCGTTGTCCGAAGACGCTTCCACGGTCATGTGGCCGGCATGATGCACGTGGAACGCTGTTACCTACCCACCAAAGTGGTACCTATTTATCTACTTGCATTTGCATGCTTTCGAATTGCTAGGTTGGCAAGAGCTGGGGCTAGTGCGGGAGCTCACTCCGCATAGTCAGCTAAAATATCAACATTCCCTGCCCAGAGAAGTGAATAGATTATTGTGATATTAATGCCAGAAGAGTAAAGTAAGGTGCTGACAATATGATGTGAACTGGGATGTGACAGCAAAGCTTTTAGGACTCATCCTCATGTCCCCTAACTATGGTGTAAACATGCCCCATCAAACATTTTTAAATTATATAATCCAATGACATTGCCTTCATGTCATCCCCAGCTCACATGGAGGCATCTTAAAGTCATATTTAGCTATTCCAGTTTTTAAATGGTGTTTTCCCTCTCTTCCAGACACAGTTTTTGCCATGGACACAGTCCAGGATGCTTCAATGAAAATGGGGTTGATGACATGATCGGGGTGGGATTTGCCCATCTCCTACTGGCCACTTTAGGCTGGTCCTTTGATGCCCCCCTTCCCCTCCAGTCCCACGTATTCTTTGCCACCACCATTCTCCTTTTCTTTTCTTTTTTTAATTGTTTCAGGAGATTTTGGAAACTCGTCAGCCAGCTTGGCAAGAGCTGATCAGTGGGCTTGGGCAAGTAAAGCAGCAGCTAGATTAACCGATGATGATGATGATGATGATGATGACGATGATACTAATAATAAAGAAGACGCATGTTTGATTTAATCATCTGTCAAAACTGGCTTCTGACTGTGCCCAGCAGTTACCTGTGTGAGACAATAGAATGCATTGGTGTGAAAGCAGTGCAATCTTCAGAGATAGAACAAGATCTATGTTTCCTCAAACTATAGGCCAATTTAAACCAATCAGGTTTCCTAGTTTTGCCTGCTTGGGATTATGAGCACGTCTTATTTATTAAACATCCTTATTGTTTTTATCCCTTCAACCTGCTCTCGGTGGGAGCTCTCCTCCGGGCCTGACTGGTGAGGGAGCAGCAATTCCCTATCTTAACAGCAGCTCTGAAGCAGGCAGAAGCGCCCGGAGTGCACACCCGCCGGCCCACTTGCTTGAGGGGGGCAGCATTTGGGGAGGTACGGGCAAGGTGCTGCTGAATCCTCTTCCTCTTCCTTCTGTAAAGTACCAGGAAATCACAGCCAGGCCACATCTGCAACTGATAAGAACCAAGGAAAGGAAACAATTGCTTTCTTCTGCATCTACCTGAGAGAAGGAAGCACAGCTGCCTCCCTCATGCCTTTTTGGCTTCTCCTGACAGCGAGGCTCCTCTCACTGCCTTTTCCACTCCCAGCTCCATCCCACCACAGAGAGTTCTTCCTGGCATGGAAACTGCCCAGGAATTCCACAGGCTGAAAGGTCACAGAAGGAAGTGAGAAGACACTTTCTAGCACATGGGGGTGCTCTCTCAAGCTTTACCCGATCCCCTTCCACTGGGTCTGCTGGGTCTGATGAAGCAGGAAGCAGAGCTGCTAACGTGCCAGCACAGTTTCTTTCTGCTTTACCCCATGACCCTCCTCTGTAACTGTGACCTGTCAACTGGGCTATTTTGGGGCATGGGTTTGGTGCTCTTTCAAAAGAGTGCTAGAATCGTGTTTAGAAATAGCCCAAGTGACAGGTTACAGGTGTGGAGCACCTCCATGCCTGCAACTGATGATTTGGGCAACTTGAAAGGTGGCTAAGCCCTCTGCCCCGGGCATCTACCTATCTCGCCCAATCCTCCCATTTCTCATATTAAAGAGAACAATTAGTGGTTGTTTAATCCACTGTTCCTGAGACAGAAGACAGCTCAGCCATCAGAGCAGCACATTTTATGCCAGCAGACTTTTCTGCTGATTGAAGGACTGGAAGAAAAGTTCCTATCCTCCTATATGCTTTGTCCATTTGATATAGAAGTCTAAACAATGTGATTAGAAACCTTGTATTTAAAATTGGTGGCTTTCTTGGTGGCCTCACAGGAGAGGCAACGTGTCTTGGAATGTCATAAATTGCTCTGTAGAGAAGCTGCTGCTTGCTCTTCCCTCCCACAGTTGGAGTAAGGGATCTGCCTGGGTGTTGCTTCCCACCAGCCGCCTGCCAAGCCTCCTTAGTTCTGTTGGCTCCAGAGCAACCCTGATTGTGATCTTGAGGGAGAAGAAGTGGTGCCAGGCTTCTTCTACCCTCTGAGCTAGCAAAGCACAAGTATTTGCCCTCTTTTCCTTTTACTTTCCACATTACAGTTTTCTAGATTCTTCAAGCTTTCTTGATAGGCTTGGTTTCCTATCTCTTTGAATACTAATCCTCTTCCCCCAAACCAGGGGCATCCATTGGGGGTGGGGGTGGGGTGGTAAAAAAAAAAGTCACATGGATGGTGGCCATGCATAAAAAAGTGGTGGGACTTCAATTGTACAGTTGCAGCCACCCTCTTAACCTTTTTGAGAAACACCTCTCCTGCCAATGCCTCTTTTTGGTTTCTCCTTAACTTCCTTCTAAAACTTTTGTAATTCTGGCCAGGTTGGATGCATTTTCTGGGGAAATTTGCATAAACCACCTGTATGGCATTTTGCTTCAGATGTGGTTTTTCTGAGAAGGTTCGTTCAGAAGATAAGGACATGAGGAGCTTGTTTTCCCCGAATTGCTGTTTTTGACACTAGGGCAAAAGAGAGCTGGCTTGGCCTTGGCTATTATGGAGAGACAGTTGCTTTCTACAGTCTGAACCTAAACAGTACATGGCCAGGTCTGCATCACCGTTCCTGTGGCAACATGATTGTATAATGTGCCTTGAGTAGTTTTATGCAAAGAATATTTAAGAGAAGAACAAAGAGAAGAAAGGATGGATGGATGGAAGAGCATTAAGGGAACTTGAAAGCGAAAAATAAACACTTGATAGATTGGATTTAGTTCTGCTTAGAGTAGACCCATAGAAATTTGGAATCACTTCTTTTCCAGGAAAATTGTTTTTATTGCCACACAAGAGAAACAGATTCTACCCCTACAAGTGAATGTTTTCCTAATGAAGTGTATGTGTGTCGTGATCATGTTTTACTCTACTTTTTAACCATAGAAGCTAATGTGTCATAGCGATAAAATGCTGGCTAACAGTCAGCTACATGAGTTGTATAGTTCTGGTCATGAATGCAGGGTCTCTCCTCCTACAAATTGCAAACCTGGGACCCCTGATTTAGAGTCTGAGCTTGTCATGTGTATGGTAGGTCCTTTAATCCTTTGTCTACCAGTGATCTTAATCTGTTCCAGTCCCTGTACCTCCAATGTGTAATGGAAAAAGATTTGTTATTCCCCCCACGCCCCCCCATTCAAAGCCAGAATTACACAGTGAAGTAAATGTGTATTTTAGTTCGTAATATGGGGAAATATGAAATTCAGTGTTTGCTCAGCTGTAAAGTTTATTGCAGGGGTGTGAAATTTGTATTCCCAAAAAACCTCTCCAAATGCACTTCCAAATTTTATTTCTTGCCATTTTGAAACAGGTGACTCACAAATACTGTAGCATATGCCTAAAAGGGTTTAAGATGCTTTTTAAAAACAACCCTCCCCCACCCCCGCCAAAGAAAAAAAACAACATTGTGGCCAGAGCCAAAACCAGCCATGTTTTTGGTCCTGAGTTCTTTCTCTGTGTGCCTCCACAGCCCCTTTCTATCTTCTCTTTCTTACGCACAGAGTCAAACCAGAAGATGATATGATTTCCAGAAAGGTGATCTGGACCACAAGAATGGGACTACAATATTTAGAGAGGTGGGGGAAGATGAGATTTCCATGAAAGTTAGGGTCACCTGAGGGTTATGGGCCACAGAATCCCCACTGCTGGAATGGGCAGAAGTTGACTGTGGAAAGCTCCTGGCCATTGCAGCAGTCTGTCCCCACGTAGAACCTTCTAGAGATGAACTGGGACTGCAGCTCCTAGAATTCCCATCCAGCTGTGCCCATGCTGGTTGAGCATTCTGGAGTTTTAGTTCCAAAACATCTGGAGGATGCTATGTTGACAAAATCTGGAGTAGGCAGTTTTGCCATAAATGGATAGAAAATGGCTGAATGGGTATGAACAACCCACACCATCCTGAGCTGTGTCCTGAGAAATCAGATTAAGGTTGTAGGGTTTACATTGTATGATCCCTTTCCCATAGCTCATTTTCCAGGAACCCTCAGGAGAAGGCACAGGTTGAAAGCCTGTTGAAATCAGTGTTGTAGAGATTCCTCCCTTTTGACACCAGGAGAAGCTAAGAACTCCCCTTCATCATTGTAAGATGTCTGGTGAAGCTTGAAAGAGATTGATGAACTTGAAGGGTTGAGAAATGCCAAGAAAGAGAATTAATTTAGGGTGAACAATAAGATTAGGGAGCAAAATCACCTTCCACAAAAAAGAAAAAAGAAAAGGGGATGAAGGTTGAAAGAACTGTGCAGGTTTAGCTGGGAGAAAGGTTCACTCAGGGAGGACTGTGTGATAGCAACTGCCAAGGGTGTAAAAGAGCAGCAGACTCCATATGTATCACTGTAGTAGAGGCTAAAGAAAGAAGCAGACAGTTCTCTTTTGCAGGAAGGATTATTAGGTTGCATCTTGGGAAAATTGTTCTTGCCCCCTAGTGTGTTTAGAGATATAATTCCATAAACACCACAAAAATCTCACACTGTGGCCTTCCGGAACGGAAGGTCCTCCAAGGCGTGCAGTTGTCTCACATGTTGCACTGCCCTTATCTTCTTGGGAGGGTGGGGTGGGGGGACATCACAGCATACTGCACGCTGTAAACCCATTATAAGTATAGCAGTTAGATTCCTGTATAAAACAAATCACTAAGAATATCTCTAAAGGGAAGAAGCATTGCCTGCCTTTTAAGACTTTGCTAAGTTATGGTTGCTTATCCATGGCTCACACGACACAGTCAACTGTAAACCATCTGAACCACCATAAGGCTTATCAGGTTGTCTGAGTGTCATAGTGTTGGATTTTGAAGTTGGAAATGTACATTTGAACACTTCAAGATAACTCAGCAGCCTTTCTACAGTGGCCCAACGGATGAGGAGAGACAATACCTCTTCAATTAAGGCATTCAAGTAAAGTTCAAGGTTTAGCATCTCTTCCTTTAGATGGCCTGTAGGGCTAGTGACCTACTCCAGCAAAGGAGATTGTTACCTTGTCGTGGTGCTGGAGCTTGAGCACCTCAATGAAACCATGAGCTAAAACCGTGAAGACGGGAAGGTTGTGGCAGAGAGGTCAGACTAAATACGATCCCTGGGGAAGGTAACGGCAACCCACCCCAGTATTCTTGCCGTGAAAACTAAATGGATCAGTACAACCAGAGATATGTCGGTATACCATCGGAAGATGGGACTCCCAGGTCGGAAGATGGTCAAAATGCTACTGGGGAGGAACAGAGGATACGTTCAACTAGCCCCAGATGTGATGACGCAGCTAGCTCAAAGCCGAAAGGACGGCTAGCGGCCGACGGTGCTGGTGGTGAACGACGAATCCGATGTTCTAAAGATCAACACACCATAGGAACCTGGAATGTAAGATCTATGAGCCAGGGCAAATTGGATGTGGTTATTGGTGAGATGTCAAGATTAAATATAGACATTTTAGGTGTCAGTGAACTGAAATGGACTGGAATGGGCCACTTCACATCAGATGACCACCAGATCTACTACTGTGGACAAGAGGACCACAGAAGAAATGGAGTAGCCTTCATAATTAATAATAAAGTGGCTAAAGCAGTGCTTGGATATAATCCAAAAAACGATAGAATGATCTCAATTTGAATTCAGGGTAAGCCATTTAACATCACAGTGATCCAAATATACACCCCAACCACAGATGCTGAAGAAGCAGAAGTAGATCAGTTCTATGAGGATCTGCAGCACCTACTGGATAATACACCAAAAAGAGATGTTATTTTCATTACAGGAGACTGGAATGCTAAGGTGGGTAGTCAGACGACACCTGGAATTACAGGCAAGCATGGTCTGGGAGAACAAAATGAAGCAGGACATAGGCTGATAGAATTTTGCCAAGACAACTCACTGTGCATAACAAACACTCTCTTCCAACAACCTAAAAGACGACTTTATACATGGACTTCACCAGATGGTCGACACCGAAATCAGATTGACTACATCCTTTGCAGCCAAAGGTGGCAGACATCTATACAGTCGGTAAAAACAAGACCTGGAGCTGACTGTAGTTCAGATCATGAACTTCTTATTGCAAAATTTAGAATCAGACTAAAGAGAATAGGGAAGACCCACAGATCAGTTAGATATGAGCTCACTAATATTCCTAAGGAATATGCAGTGGAGGTGAAGAATAGATTTAAGGGGCTAGATTTAGTAGATAGGGTCCCGGAAGAACTATGGACAGAAGTTCGCAACATTGTTCAGGAGGCGGCAACAAAAAACGTCCCAAAGAAAAAGAAAACCAAGAAGGCAAGGTGGCTGTCTGCTGAGACACTGGAAGTAGCCCAAGAAAGAAGGAAAGCAAAAGGCAACAGTGATAGTGGGAGATATGCCCAATTAAATGCAAAATTCCAGAGGTTAGCCAGAAGAGATAAGGAATTATTTTTAAACAAGCAATGTGCGGAAGTGGAAGAAGACAATAGAATAGGAAGGACAAGAGACCTCTTCCAGAAAATTAGAAATAACAAAGATGGTAAGGACCTAACAGAAGCAGAAGAGATCAAGAAAAGGTGGCAAGAATATACGGAAGATCTGTATAGGAAGGATAATAATATTGGAGATAGCTTTGACGGTGTGGTCAGTGAGTTAGAGCCAGACATCCTGAAGAGTGAGGTTGAGTGGGCCTTAAGAAGCATTGCTAATAACAAGGCAGCAGGAGACGACGGTATCCCAGCTGAACTGTTTAAAATCTTGCAAGATGATGCTGTCAAGGTGAAGCATGCCATATGCCAGCAAATTTGGAAAACATAAGAATGGCCATCAGATTGGAAAAAATCAACTTATATCCCCATACCAAAAAAGGGAAGCACTAAAGAATGTTCAAACTATCGAACAGTGGCACTTATTTCACATGCCAGTAAGGTAATGCTCAAGATCTTGCAAGGTAGACTCCAGCAATTCATGGAGCGAGATTTGCCAGATGTACAAGCTGGGTTTAGAAAAGGCAGAGGAACTAGAGACCAAATTGCCAATATCCGCTGGATAATGGAGAAAGCCAGGGAGTTTCAGAAAAACATCTATTTTTGTTTTATTGACTATTCTAAAGCCTTTGACTGTGTGGATCATAACAAATTGTGGCAAGTTCTTGGTGGTATGGGGATACCAAGTCATCTTGTCTGCCTCCTGAGGAATCTGTATAACGACCAAGTAGCAACGATAAGAACAGAGCACGGAACAACGGACTGGTTTAAGATTGGGAAAGGAGTATGGCAGGGCTGTATGCTCTCACCCTACCTATTCAACCTGTACGCAGAACACATCATGCGACGTGCTGGGCTTGAGGAATCCAAGGCTGGAGTTAAAATCGCTGGAAGAAACATTAACAATCTTAGATATGGAGATGATACCACTTTGATGGCTGAAAGCGAGGAGGAGTTGAGGAGCCTTATGACGAAGGTGAAAGAAGAAAGTTCAAAAGCTGGGTTGCAGTTAAACCTCAAAAAAACCAAGATTATGGCAACCAGCTTGATTGATAACTGGCAAATAGAGGGAGAAAAAGTGGAGGCAGTGACAGACTTTGTATTTCTAGGCACAAAGATTACTGCAGATGCTGACTGCAGCCAGGAAATCAGAAGACGTCTACTTCTTGGGAGGAGAGCAATGGCAAATCTTGATAAAATAGTTAAGAGCAGAAACATCACACTGACAACAAAGGTCCACATAGTTAAAGCAATGGTATTCCCTGTAGTAACCTATGGCTGTGAGAGCTGGACCATAAGGAAGGCTGAGCGAAGGAAGATAGATGCTTTTGAACTGTGGTGTTGGAGGAAAATTCTGTGAGTGCCTTGGACTGCAAGAAGATCAAACTAGTCCATACGCCAGGAAATAAAGCCAGACTGCTCACTTGAGGGAATGATATTAAAGGCAAAACTGAAGTACTTTGGCCAAATAATGAGAAGACAGGATCCCCTGGAGAAGATGCTGATGCTAGGGAAAGTGGAAGGCAAAAGGAAGAGGGGCCGACCAAGGGCAAGATGGATGGATGATATTCTGGAGGTGACAGACTTAACCATGGGGGAGCTGGGGATGGTGACGGCCGACAGGAAGCTCTGGCGTGGGCTGGTCCATGAAGTCACGAAGAGTCGGAAGCGACTGAACGAATAAACAACAAAAGGGCTAGTGCATCTTAAGTGCACCTGAAGGGCACTAGCACTTAATCAAGGGATCAAATCCAACTCAGTGTACCATGAATGGGAAAACTCTATGTAAAGATAGGGCTGGAATTATGTTGATATTCTTGAACATCATTTGTAGCACACCCAAGGGGATGCATGGTGAGGGGGAGGGGGGGCGGGGAGCAACGGTTACCATTGTTTTTGCAAGCAGCAAAGCAAAAACTGGCTGAAGGTCTCCAACCTAAAAGATACCAGGAAAAGGAGAAGGTGAGGAAGAAGGAAAAAAACAAACAAGCAGCAAGAAAGCATACAGAATCAGGAGTCACTTGGTGTTCTGGTCAAGTTCATGGACTCTCCTTTTCATGTCAACAAATGCCTTTGCCACAGCCCCACATGCTGCAGCATGGCCTCTATTTCACTGGCATGATAATAGGAAGACAGGCCTACCATATCCTATGACAGAGCTTTCCAAACTTTTCATGTTGGTGACACACTTTTTAGACATGCATCATTTCGTGACACACTCTTACAGCAGGGCATCATTTCGCAACACACTCTTGCAGCAGGGCACAAGGCAGGCACTAGGACCTGCGTGGAATCCTGGCAGGGCAGGTTTGGAGGCAGCAGCAGCCTCGACACACCCAGACACTGCAGCCGACACACTAACGTGTCCCGACACACAGTTTGGAAAGCTCTGTCCTATGGACTTGCCTTCTACTGAAGTTGTATTTTGAAATTTGGCTCCAACTATTCCCACCTTCAGCCAGTAGAAGTAGTTTTATTTATTATGTGCTGATTGCTAAGTGCAGTACCGACACCGGATAAAAGGACAGCTTATACAACAACATCTTGCAATCAATTGCAACATTATAATATAAAATAAGCCTCTAAACTAAAAGGTCCTTGACATATAATAATATTAACCTCCGTACATTCAAAGTAACTGCATGGTGCCCAAGAAAAAGAAATGTCTTTTGTGCTTTTTTAAACTTGAAGTGATCCATCCCAAGGGCAGTCCTGCTGGAAATCTAATCCAGAGAACTGGAGCCAGGTGACACAAAGCTCTGAACCATGACATGGCTCTTCTAGTACATGTTAGAATCAGATGACCCAGGTCAAGCTCAGAGGTAGATGAGCCACCAGCAAATCTTTCAGATCTGGGTGTGTCCATAAACAGGGCACTATCTGTGTCTCAATACCATCAATTTGTACTGGATATCTTTCTTGAATTCTCAACCAGTGCAATGATTGGCAATATAAAAGGTGGAGCAAAAAAAGGAAAGTCCAATATAAAATGAATAACAGCATTCTGGACGCAAATAAATGGGTGGAGTGAGGTCTTGGGTAACCCAGCCAAGGTTACCTGCCCCAATAAGTGTGATGCAGCCGGGGCATGAACAAAGAGCTTGACTGTCTTGATGGTGAAGGATCAATGGATTCTGCAAATGTTCATTAAGTGGAAATAGCAGGTTTTAACTGTCTTTTTCAGTAAAGGACTTTAAAGGCAGTCTATCATTGATTTGGACTCCCTAAGTTCCTCATGACTGGGGAGATCCATAACTGGCAGCCTTGAAAGTCAAAGTGAGAAACATAAAGGGGAGAGATGAGATGAGATGAGATGAACAGGGTGGAACACAATAATCTCTGTCTATCTGTGATCAGTGGAAGAGGCTGGGAGCACATCCAATCTGAAATCCTGCCTAGGCAGTTGGAAGGAGATGCCCATGTTGTGTCATCCAAAGTCAGGGACACATGAAAAAAGTCCGAAAGTCAACAGTCTATATATGGTAGCTGAATTTGGAATACAAAATCAGAGTGCCTAGAACAGAGCTTTCCAAACTGTGTGTCGCGACACAAAAGTGTGTCGCCACACACAGCGTGGTATGTCGCCACACCACCCGGAAGCGGTGGCGCACGTGTGCACGGCGGCAGCGGCAGCCGCTGCTGCCTTCACCATGCACACGCGCGCCGCCGCACGCCCCCCCGCGCCGCCGCCGTGCACGTGCGCCCCATCCGCGGCGGCGCCGCCGTGCTGCCACCGCCACTGCCGCTGGTGTGTCGCCAGCGGTGGCACTTTGGAAAGCCCTGGCCTAGAAGAAGTGTGTATAAATAGAATAAGAAGAAATCTAACATGGACCCCTGAGAAACTATGACAATGGGAAAGGTTGAGAAATGAAACTATTCCACAAAACTGAGAACATCCTATGAGATAGATGAAACTAATGAAATGCCAAACCTGCAGCACCAAAGGAACACACATCACGCAACACACATAAGAAGGGATGGGACTTTGATCACAAGATGGTTGTGGTCACCATCTTGACTTTTTCTACCCCTGCCCCCCTGGCCAGAATCTAACATTGGAACTGAAGCTTGAATTGACTTAATTTTTGATACAAAATAATTAACCCAAATCATCAAATGTTAAGTAAGTGGCCGTCGGGGACAGAGCCTTTTCCCTGGTGGTACCTTGAAGGCAGAATGCTTTGAAGGCAGCATTATTTGCTTGTATTCTTTGGCAGTGTGTGAAAGCCATTTTGTTTTTCTGAGATTTGCTGCTTGCCTTTACTCGTTCAAGCTGCCAGCTTGACAGTTGCGCTAGAGCTGTTTTTAGATTGATCTTTTATCTTGAAATGCGTGCACTCTAACTGTTCCAATTTACTTATTTTATTTCCTGATTTTCTGTTATGTATCTCTAGTAAATTGTTGTCCCTGCTGTTTGCTGTGCCCCCCCCTTTTTTTTTTTTGGAGTCGGAAGGGAAGGAGGGAATATGCTTGCTTCATATGAATTGCTTAGGTGATTATTATCTTTTAGGATTTAGCTCCCTCCCCAGGTAGTCTAAAACTTAAATCTAGAAATGGAGAATAGTGTCTCTGATGCTTCTACGCCAAGGCAGCTATGCAAATTGCTGTGTCACCTGCTGCATTTTTAAAGATATATTCTGAATTTTGAACAGTTGATCTATTGCGGGTTTATTGGTTTGGAGCCACAACCTTCATCCCACCTTTTTTTTTTGGTAGTAAAAGTCTCTTGGTGCTTTGAAATTGGTTGTGACCTATCAGCTCCTTCTTTTGGAACTTCTGCTGATTATGGGGAGGCAGAACTGGTATGGATTAGAGCCAGTAGATGTGTCACAGAGGTAGGGAAAATTGTGTTCTTGGTGATCAGTGTGCCTTTTGCAGCAAGTCCTTAAATAAAATAAAATAAAATAAAATAAAATAAAATAATAAAATAAAATAAAATAAAATAATAAAATAAAATAAAATAAAATAAAATAAAATAAAATAAAATAAAATAAAATAAAATAAAATAAAATAAAATAATAAAATAAAATAAAATAAATAAAATAATTTATCAGAATGTCTTTCTGCAGTACAGTGTATATTAGTATCTTTAACTTACAGGGATGTTGCGAGGATTTCCTAGATAGTGAATGTGAAACAGCATATTCTTAGGTCTGTTATTTTGATTATTGCAATGATTATTATTCTAAATTATACCTTCAAACTGATCCATGACAAATTTTGAAATATCTATGGCCTCTCTCATTGAGCAAGGGTGCTTCGAATTGCATGTGCAAGGGACAACATCTCTGTGGGGAGAAGCAGATTTTAAAAGGGGATTAACTTGTACTTTTTGTGGGGTCCCCCCCCCATTTTTTCATTCTCTCCCCACACAATTTAACTGCCTAGTCACAGTGTCTAATTTAGATTCTTGACAGGGGCATTGTCTTTTTATGAACAATACCATTAACCTTCCCTGAGCCCTTGGTGGTATGCAGAGCCATAAATAAAAAGGAACACATAAATAAAATCACATACTAGACACCTGTAGCCCAAGATCTTGTTGATAGATGGCATCACTCTTTGGAAGCCAGCCCTCTTCACCTCCCTGTGCTGCATCACTTTCTAGCAACAGCTTGTTTTGAGCCTTGCCTTCTTGTTTGACACCACTTGCCCCCGGCTGGGCTGCTCGCAAAGACCCTGTCTCTGCAGTCTTAAAAAACAGTATTCTGGCTTGGCCATTGAGAGTGACCCTTCCTTTTCTGCCCATTGTCTTCAGTGACTGCAACATTCCGTGACCGGTCCTTCACCATTCACGACAGAAGGCATAGTAGATGAAGTGGAATGACTTATGCCATTGCATCATCAGTTAGGAACTTATTTTCATTTTCATCCCACTATTATTAAGCTTCCTGTATTTGTTTCTCTGCCTTCACTTGCCCCTTCCGTTCTTCTGCCCCTGAAATCTCTGTGCCATCAGTCTTCTTCCATTCCCCCCCCTTCTCCAACTTGCCCCCACCATTGTTCAGTTTGGATCCTGGCCTCCTTGGGTGCTACTATCTGTGCTGCAGCCTACTGCCAGTCCAGCTCATGATGAAAAGTGTTTTAAGCTGTAGAGAAGAAGGGTGATATTCCCCTAACCATTTGCACTGATATAACATGGGCTTCCTAGCAAGGCCTTTAGTTAGCTATAACCTGGAGGTGGATGAGCAGGTAAAGCACCTCATTTGTATGTATGTAGAAGGTGGAAGTTCAATTCTTCCATCAGGAGGACTGAAAAAATGCCAGCTTGAAATCCTCGTGATAGTCAATGGACTAGACCAGAGCTTTCCAAACTGTGTGTCGCGACACAAAAGTGTGTCGCCACACACAGTCTGGTGTGTCGCCACACAACCCGGAAGTGCTGATCATCATCAGCACTTCCGGGTTTTCCCACAGCGACACACCAACGCCGGTTGGTGTGTCGCCGCGGGAAAAACTTTGGAAAGCCTTGGACTAGACACTAGATGGACCAATGGTGTGATCTGGTATAAGATGATTTCTTACATTTCAGTGCTAGAATTGCCATTCCCGAGCATGAAAATTTATAGGAGCTCAGGAAATTTCTTCAAAACAGCATCATTTCCTATCTGTAAACCTCGCAAATCCCCTCAATGTCTCTTCTGTCATTTTTTATTATTAGGAAAAAAAGGTTAAGAAGGGAAAGATGGAATCGCTACACTATCACTTTCAATTGGTTATGTTAGGACCTGTCTGCCTGGAATCACCCAGGGATGCATTGCATTTCTACAAGAAAACATTGTTTCATTTTTATTCTCTCTCTCTCTCTCTCTCTCTCTCTCTCTCTCTCTCCTTTTAGCATTAAACTATAATCCGCATTGCCTGGTTTATCCCAGTTAAATGCCTGGATTCTGCCTAGATTCTTTAAAATCTTATTTTGTCCATTCCAATCCCATCAGTGCTGAAGGGTGAAATCATCTGCAATTATTGACCCATTTCTTCTCCTGTCTGCACTCCATGTCTCCCTTTTCCAGCTGTCAAACATGGCCTAGAGATTTGATCCTGACTTTTTTTCTAGCACATCCCACACAAGGATCTTCATTATTCTGCTTTGTATCCTTTGTAGCCACAAAGTGTGAAATATGTTATTTTGCAGCCATTCTGTTGGAATTTCTTGCTCAGCTTTTTTGGAACCTATGGTTCACTCCCTCAGGGTGGATTGTGATTTCTTTCTATGTAACTGAAATCTCTATTTAGCAATCATATAACACAAAGCTTTCCAAACTTTTCATGTTGGTGACACACTTTTTAGACATGCATCATTTCGTGACACACTCTTACAGCAGGGCATCATTTCGCGACACACTCTTACAGCAGGGCACAAGGCAGGCACTGGGACCTGCGCGGAATCCTGGCAGGGCTCGGAGGCAGCCGCGACACCCCCAGACACTGCAGCCAACACACTAACGTGTCGCGACACACAGTTTGGAAAGCTCTGGTATAACGTTTTAGGGCTTTGAAAAATGTGTTGACAACGCTGAAGCAATGCATCTTTCCAAAAGCTGCTTTGTGAAGCAACAGAACCCCCCACTTCTCAAAAGTGAAACAACTGCACCATTGCTTTACCTCTCTCATTGTTTTCTCTGGGACAGCCCGTAGCCAGGAGAGGCATCTGCGCATCTCTCAAAGTTGTTCTGGATATGGGAGATGCTCAAGGAGGCAGTGTGAGCATGGAAAACATCTCAACAAAAAACGTAAATTAGGGCTGCCATACACAGGCCCAGTAAATTTCTGCTAAACAACCCCCCGTGTTGTACCTGTTAAGCCTGTGTAGTTTAAATAATTTCCCAAGACCACATCAAGGAGTGCTATAATGATGTGGAAAGGATTATTCTTGGAGCTAGCCATGGATCTTGTTGGCCACAGTGGCTTGCCAAGATCGGAACTTCAACATTTCCCAGAAACATGTTGTGATCTTCTCTTTTGAAGCTGGCTTTTAGTAACAGTATGAGGTATTTTTAGTCTGAAATAATATGCAATAATATATGCAACGCATTAATTTTCTGAATCATTTGCTTCTCTTCCCTTCTTTTATAATATAAGCTTGCCCCCTGAAGCTTGAAATGGATGAAATAAAGAATAGTGCTGTGTTGACAAGTCAAGGGCAAGTATATTTATATTTGCTTGATATTTATATTAGGCTTGTCCAATTGTAAAGACCAGTTTGGTAGCTAATTGGAGAGAGAAAATCTCAGCAATTTGTCAGCCCTTTTCTATCTTCTTTTCTTCCCAAAGAGGGCTCTGCGATCTGCTTCATTCCATATTTGATGGTAACATATGTTGGCCTTGTTTACCATTCCTAGGTCTTAAGTATATACAGTCCCAGATAGTAAACCAGATTGGTTCCTATCTGCAACATATGATATGAATCAGTATATTATATTAAGGAGAAATACAAACAATTTAAACTTCCAAACTCAATTATTTCTGTTCAGAATTACATTTGCATAGATCCAGATAATTTATTAGAAAAACATTGTTAATATAGCTAATAAATGGTGACCAGATATGTTCAAATTTATCTTTTATTTTTTCCCCCGACTCTTTTTTGGGTCAGTTTTTCAGCCAGAGTAATTTGCCCCACTTTTAAAAGGAGGATTATAATTTATGAAAGCAAACCTGGCAGCTAACAACAGAAAGTGGACACATGTGTCAATTTCTTAGTTTGAATCGATATATGTGCTTAGGAAATACAGTAATACAGTAAACCATCAGAAGGATCCATTACAGAAGGTTACTGAGGGATTTTCCCAACGTCCTGAAAAACTTTCAGCCCAAAAGGCTGGCTAATTGGGCTGATGGGGAAAAGTGTACGAGAGGCACAGAGGTGTCCGTGTGGGGAGGAGGTCAAAAAAGTCAAGGTCGCGGTCATGACTGTGCAAGCAAAGTCCCACCCATGTTCACATGTATCCCATGCATGATGCACACAAAAAAGGGGCAGGGGTTCAATCCCACGAGCTGCCTTGACTCCCCCAGGTCACCCTTGGAGAGAGGTAAGTGCCCAAGTCTTCAGCCAAAGAGTGGCTCCTTCAGCTACAATTCTCTTTTAAAAAGAAAAACTTGGAGGAGATCCGGCAGGAGCTTTTAAACCCTCGCTTCTAGTCCAGTGCTCAGGAGTGACCTGAATTAAATGGGATTTCAAGTAGTTCCTGCAGAGAACTGTAGCCGTTCACTCAACTCTCTTTCATGCAGGGGGAAGCGATTCTTAAATGATAGTTGGATGAAGGGGAAGTGGGGCAGTCGGAAGAGAACAACGGGACAACCATGGGGGAGGACCCGTTTTTCAAATGGACTTTTTAGCATCTTTCTTTCTCTAGACTCCTTATAAGCTCAGGACAATAAATCAGGCTTCTGGCTCTCTTTCCCTTTGCCCATTCTGTATTTTAATCTGGACAAAACAGGTCTATTCCCAGTCTGCATCACTTCTGCATATATTTAGGCATTGGTGCATTTCATCTCATTCCTGCATGCATCTGCCATGATTTCCTCTTAAAGACAGTACTGTACAAGAATTCATTCCTCCATACACAGTTAAAATGCAGATTTCCCCCCCAAAGAGATGCTTCTGCTAAATATATTTTCTCTACACATTTAAAAAATGCATTTAGAGACACCGAGCTGAGAATAGTTTGGAAAGGGGTGAAATGAGAGTTACTGTACATTCTAATCTATGCATCGCTCTTGCATGAGCAGATCAAGTCCATTCATAATGAAATTTGCAAAGACCCAGTTCCTCAGGTGTCCCTAATGTGAGGATACTTGGTGGGAATGTTGATCTCCATGTGAACAAATTGTCATCTGGAATGATCAATAATATTGAACAAGGACGTACAGTTTAAATACCCTGAGATTCAAGGATTTTGCATATGACATCAGCTTGAGCTCCTGAATGAAAGACAGGATATAAACCTAATAAATAAATAAATAAGTGCAGGAAATCATTGATGTGATCCAATGGATATGATCTTTCTTCCCTCTATACATGCTTAACTGGAAATGAAACTATTATTTGGAAATATTTGAAATTCACCAGCTTGGATTTGCTGTTGCTATTGATGTCACTATTCAGTTTTAAAAATGGGTTGACTAGCATATTGATTAGCATAATCATAATTGGAGTATGAGTTTGAAAAATTTATTTGTTCCCCTTGTAGTGAAACACCTATTCTTCCTCTATATGTGTTTTTACCCCAATTCATCTCCTTCCTTTCTTCCCAAGTGCGGGATTTTGGGGCAATTTCCCTCCTCCTTTCCTTTGCAAATCCAATGAAAACAACAACAAACCTCTGATTATGAATAAACAAGAACAGCATTATTACTTACAATAATAATAATAATAATAATAATAATAATAATAATAATAATAATAATATAACAACTATGTAAAGGGTATCACAGAGGTACAGGAATGGTTATAAACAACTCTAAACTATTGAAGTTCTTGAAATGAATCCCCTTGTCACCCTGCAAAGAGAGCTTTCATCTTCTTAAAGGTCTTTTCATGGCAAATTACATATTTAAACAAAGCCAACTCTCTCCACTTTTTCAAAACACCCCAGGTAACAGGAAGGGTATGTAACAATGTTATCATTCTTTGCTGTCTGGTCCTGGGTTGGATCTCTTCTGTCCATCTGATCTTCTGTCTCTCCTTTGCTGCTCCTCTTGACTCTGGCAAGCATCAGTCCTTAATTAACTGGGCGACAGGTCCCCCACTGCTAAAACTTGCCAGCCTCTCTCTCCTTCATTGGCTGAGTGGTGCCAACCAAACCTTCTTATTCTTTTGCAACCCCAGGCTGCTCTCTTCCCTGCTAACTTCATAGAATGGAACCCTGGATGGGCTGAGAGCTACAAGAAGAAAAGCCGCTTGCTTTCCCCCTTTTTCCCATTGCTTACTCACATAGCCTTTCTTTCACTCTTGTTTCAGAGAGAGAAAAGGTTACCCAGCCATATCTCTTCAGGCTACCTCTTTCTAGGCTAACCTTTTCCTTTTCTTCTGTTTTCTAGCCATTGCTCCAGGCTAAACTTCTTCTGCTCCATTTCTCTTTCCCCAGATGTGGGTCTCTTGCACCCAGCTTCAAAGCTTTTTAAACCTTTCCTAAATCTTCTGAGTTTTGTGTCTGCCTCTCTGCTTCTTTAGACAACCCCCACCCCTTGTCTCGAGGTCCCTAATTTTATTTCCCTTCATTGGCTCCAAGCTGTCTAACTGTAGTCACTTTTATCTCTCCCTTAATTTCCACTTAATTGCTCTCCCTGGAGGTTCTTGTTTCTCTCAGATTCTCACTTCTTTTTACAGTCTCAAATACTTGGCGTGCAGGTTTTAACTCCTGGCAAATCCTTGCCAGATTGTACCAAACTTTAATTCCAGCACAACCCTCCTGGTTGCACATGGTTAAGAATGTCACCTAGCAAACCATTCTCAGATGGCCAAGCAAACCACGGCTGTTCACATTTAAGAGTTCTGCTCCTTTTGCCAAATATTCCAGGAATCTTTCCAGTATCTGGTTAACTTTTAACTTCCATAAAAACAAGGGTGGCCAGGGAAGGTTAACCTTTCCTCCAGCCTCCTCGTTTTGAAAAAATAGCTTCCAGCACTTCCACAGGGGTGAGAATCAAAATGGCAGCTGCAGCCACATTGCTGCAGGAACGGCTCAGCTTTGTCATCTCCCTGTCTTGGAAGAGTAACAGCTGCTTAAATAACACAACACATTGTGGTTGAGTTGGGTTAACTTAAAACAAATGATAGATCCACAGTGTGGCTAAGGTACTCCTCCTAAACTGTAATTTAAACTATGATTGAGGTATAAACAGTATGTCAGCCAAACTGCAACATAGCAATCTCTGAATCAACTCAAAGGTTTACATCCAAATAAACATGTCTTGAATTGCATTGTAAATTGCTTGAGGCAGTGTTCTCTTCTCTTGCTGTTTTGTAAGTGCTATGCACATTGACGACACCATATTAATAACAACAAACTTATGGATAGTACTGTCATAAACATAAAACAAGATCGTATATGATATGCACAAAGCAAGGCTTCATCAAAAGAGTCATTATATAGACTCCCATTGAGCCTAATGATAATTGAGGACACAAATGTCAAGAGGGTTTAATTGCATTTTAGCCAGCAAAGGTTGCAGGCGTTTGCATGACCTTCTTTTAAATCACTCCGCAAGTAAAGAAGGCATTTATCATCTGCAGATGGAGCCGTTTTGCAGGAGATATTTCAAAGAAAAGTTCAAGATTCCCAGTGTCAAATTTTCCACAAATAAGTCTTAAGAATGAAGTCTGAACAATGTGCATGTCTACTCAAAAATAAACTTCAGTGGAGCTTATTCTCAAGTAAATTTTATATAAGATTTCATATTGTACTAGCTGCCCTATCTATACTGTTGTGATTTTCACAACGGTCATTTAGGAAACTTGACAAACTTTTAGCTGTTAGATACTGAATGCCATTACATGCCAATGATTAGATATACAACATCATGGAGCATCCACTGTCAAATACTGTGAAAAACAGTGCCATGTCATGTCAGCAGTCAAATATATCCCATCTTGAAAAGTCAGCATCTTAGCTATTAAATGCTACCCTCAAACATCAATTGGATATCAAATACAGATAATCAAATAACCAAAGATTATCTGGTGAATGCTCTGCATCTACTGACAGACAAGTGAAATTTGGAAAGCAGATTATTTCTCTCTCCCTCTGTCTCTCTGGCCAATTATTCTGTACTGGGTCACTTGGAGCTGTCTGCAGATTATTTAATATGTGCTCTAGTCAGCCTTGTCTGATGTCTCCTGTATTCTAGTGCCCTTTATAGACAGTGGCAGCCAGTGCTGTTCCCAGCAGGGTCGAGTGTCTGAAGTTCCACTACACTGCCCCCCATCTATTCATCCAAATATCCCACTCCTTTTTTTCTGCAGATCCTGACCCATCCCTGGCTTCCTGTACTCGCTCCAGGTCTCATTACAAAAGATGCATTCTCTGTTCTTGAATGTTTCAACTTTGCCCTCTCCCTCTCCTTCCCCTTTTTCCAGCACCAGCAGTGCCCAGGAATGTAATTGCTTGAATTGAGCAAATCATTGTGCTGGATTGCAAAACCTTCTTACTGAAGCTGGCAGTGGAGTCTCATTTTAACTCCGTTCCTCCTCCCCCAATCCTCTTTCAGTCCAGCTACTTTTCATGTTTCTTCCAAAAAACACCCAGTGCCTCAGCAATAACTTCTGGTACTGTAATTGTAACTCATAGGATTATTAATGAAAGTGCAAATTTTCCATAGTAGATTAATCAACTCAAATTGAGTTGATTAATTGAGTAAGACAACTTGTAATCTGCAAGGATGAAGGTTAAATTTATAGGTATTCTATTATCTAAGATAGGAGGGGCAATCTTTTGGTGATCAAAGACAGCACTTAACTTGGGGAGGGGGACTCTGAGAGTGAGGTATCTGGGACAATAATGAACAGAGATTGTGATCAAATCACATGCATGGGTAGAGCCAGGATTTTCTGAGGTTTGCTGAAAGATGGATTTTTTCTTTATCTCTTTAAGTAGGTTAAGCCTATTTGGAATATACAGTCTCTTTTTTTTATGTGTTTCCTGCTCTGAATGGTAGAAAAATGCATCACCAAATTTTGGTAATTGTACTGGTAAAATGTGGTGGTAAAAAAGGATCCAGGGGCTACCAAAAGGGAGGTTATGGTCCCTATCTGTTGTTGTTGTTTATTCGTTCAGTCGCTTCCGACTCTTTGTGACTTCATGGACCAGCCCACGCCAGAGCTTCCTGTCAGCCGTCGCCATCCCCAGCTCCCCCACGGTCGAGTCCGTCACCTCCAGAATATCATCCATCCATCTTGCCCTTGGTCGGCCCCTCTTCCTTTTGCCTTCCACTTTCCCTAGCATCAGCATCTTCTCCAGGGTATCCTGTCTTCTCATTATGTGGCCAAAGTACTTCTTCTTTTGCCTTTAATATCATTCCCTCAAGTGAGCAGTCTGGCTTTATTTCCTGGAGTATATACTGGTTTGATCTTCTTACAGTCCAAGGCACTCTCAGAATTTTCCTCCAACACCACAGTTCAAAAGCATCTATCTTCCTTCACTCAGCCTTCCTTATGGTCCAGCTCTCGCAGCCATAGGTTACTACAGGGAATACCATTGCTTTGACTATGTGGATCTTCGTTGTCAGTGTGATGTCTCTGCTCTTAACTATTTTATCAAGATTTGTCATTGCTCTCCTCCCAAGAAGTAGGGTCCTATCTACCCTGATTTAATAGTATTATAGTTCTGGTATATGACTGTAATGGGGCAGGGGGAAAGCTCACCAGAAAACCTTCTTCAGCTGAAAGAAGGCTCTTTAGCTAGGAAAGCAGGCTTCAAGTAAATAATTCTCTCTGGTTTGGCTCCTGCTTTGTTTTTTTCCACCATGACTACTACCCAAAAATATTCTGAAAGCAAGTTGCAGCTTATGTTTATTAAATCACATTCAGGCTTCCTGGATGATCATGAGAATGTCTACCTTTGTATGAACTAATGTTCTTTCATGAAGGCCATTTCCTCAGGGCTGGCCAAGGCATTTTGTTGCTAGAGATGAAGGACAAAGTGCGTGTTCCCCTCCCTCTTACAGAACTGGACTGGGCTGAATTGCATCTGAGGGCTTCAGGACAATTTAGGGGTCCAACACAGGGCACGCGACACATACATGACTCTTAACAGTTTGCCACTGCCCTTCTCCTAGCATCTCCTGCCTGGGGCAGTCACTTTACTTTGTCTTATTTACAGCCTGCCCTGCAGGGCTTTCAGGGTGAACTTGGTAGCGATTAGGGAGAATGTCGCCGGTCTGTTTATGAAAAAGAAGTTGATTGGATTTACTGAGAAATCTTAGAAATTGTATGTTAATTGCTATAAATGCTACACTAAGTGCTGTTTTAACTGATGTCACTGCTATTCTATTTTGCTTTCCTTCCAGTTGTTACATTTTCGGTTATGCTGTTATTGTATGTGGCTTTGGGTATAATAATAATAATAATAATAATAATAATAATAATAATAATAATATAATATAATAAAATAATAATAATAATAATAATAATAATAATAATAATAATATAATTACTTGGTAAGGAAGAGTAACTAGGGGCTTCATAGGCACTGAATCAAGCAAGACCTACCACCAACTTCTCTAAAGTAAACTGTTGAGGCTACTTATTGAACCATAGAGCAACAGGCATCTCTAAAACAGGATTTATGGTGCATATCAAGACAAGAACACGGGGAGAGATTTATGGCCTGGAATCTACCCAGACTGGATGGCATGAAGAACCTAAGGGAACTATTTATGAAACATAGCGACCAGAAACATGATGTCATCCAACAGAACCAGCTTCTATAAATTGGTGTATTCTAGGAGCATTGGAGTTAAGCTACTATACTCCTCTGGCTATGCCAGCTGTAAATTATAGGTATTGCAGTTCAACATATCAGGAAGACAGTTGCAATAAAAATAAATAAATCTTGTTCTACCAAATAAATGTGCTCATATAATAGACTCCCCTTTCTACAAACTGCATTGGCCATCAGCTTTTTTTATCTGCCTCTTTCCAACTCAGTTTCAAATTGCCTAACCTAGGCATTCCCAAACTTCCTGCTTTAACTCCCTACATACCCATCAATTCACACAGTATGCTTAAGATGCATTGGTAAAAGATCTGCTTTTTTTTTGTCACACAGTAGTTTGTGTGAACTCAGTCTGTTTTGTTAGTTTATGGATCAGTATTTTATCTGATTTTATTCATCTGCCACTCCAATTGCTAACGAATCTGAGTGTTGTGCATTGTCAACATCTGTACATCAGCTTAAAAAAATAACAAAATTACAATATGAAAATTGTATACATGGCTGCACCATGTCTTGTGATCTTGTTCTTATTTATGTTTAATTATTTAAGTGTCTTAAATGATTTTATAATATGTTTTAATTGTTGGTTTTATTGTATACTGCCCAGTCACCTTGTGTGAGATGGGCGGCCATATAAATTTGAAAAATAAATAAAAAGCTAAATAAAAAACCACAGTACCTCCACATATATAAACACCAAAAATGTCAATTACATGAAACAAATACTCCAAAGTGAGAGGGGGCAACTTTAAAACATCCCAAGTGCCAACAACTGCTGGAACAGCTTAGTTTTTATACCTTTCTTAAAAGCCAATAGGGCAGGACCCATTTGGATTTCTGGAGGAATGCTGTTCTACAGAAGGGGAGCAACAATGGAAAAGCCTAACTTCCATGATCCCTGTTAGTGACATTCCCTGACAGAAGGGATATGGAGAATGCCTACACTACCAGATCTACAGGATGGGCAGATACCCAAAGATACCCAGTCCTGAGCCATGTAAGGCTTTAAGGGTTACCACCTGCACCTTGGATTGCATTGTACTGTATCAACACCCAAAGTAGGTGAAGTCCAGAATAAAGTATGTTATGGACCTAGTCCTTCTGGCTCCACATAACTTTTTACCCCATTAGCCTGAGACAGCTTGTGCCTCAAGACCACAATTTGTGCATTCCTGAGTTATGGCCCACTTTTTTTGAAAAAGGAACAAATAAAGTCATTTTTGGCTGTTGTGGGTCTTCCGGGCTGTGTGGCCGTGTTCTGGAAGTTGTGGTTCCTAACGTTTCGCCAGCATCTGTGGCCAGCATCTTCAGAGGGCAGGAGCACAGATAGAAGCAAAATCTCTATCTGTGCTTCTATCTGTGCTCCTGCCCTCTGAAGATGCTGGCCACAGATGCTGGCGAAACGTTAGGAACCACAACTTCCAGAACACGGCCACACAGCCCGGAAGACCCACAACAGCCATTGAACTCCGGCCGTGAAAGCCTTCGACAATACAAAGTCATTTTTGTATACTTATTTAGAAGATGTACTGTATATCCCACTTTTAAAATGAATGATCTTCAAGTTAGCTAATAACAAGTTATAATAATGAATGCACACATGCATACTCAATCCTGAAACAGTGACACACAATAGATCTCTGGGTGATTTGTAGTGATGAACTGGAATGTTTACTCTCAATTGTTTAACAATAGCTGCATTTTCTGCTGGGGAAAAAAAAGATCGAGATACTCCAGAGTGATTTTTCTATTAAAGCAAAATGGTGAGTTCTTTGGGCTCATGGTTTGCACTAGGCTCCATCTGAATCAAGGTCTTGATGTTCAAGAAAAAACTAAATAGAACTTACAACCCTTAAGGCTGCTGAGTCTCGCCCTATATCTCTACAAGCAGGTTTTGGCTTCCTAGGGCCAGGGTGCGCTTAGTGATATATGAATTGGTCTCAGTTCCATATATTTGATTGCATTAGATTTGGCAGCTAATCCAGACGCACTTTAGTTGTTCTGTGCAGAAGTGCCTTGCGCCCTCACAGATGTACAGGCCTCTGTCAAGGTGACTTCCCTTTACAGCTCTTCCTGGAATGACATGGTCATACAGACATTCCAGAAAGATCTGCAAAGAAGCAGCTCCCTCTACAGGCAGCTTTGGGTTGCTGTGAGTGCCTGAGGCATTTGTGCCTTGAAAAGAACAAAGCAGCAAGGAGCCCAAGATCTTTCACATGTTTTCAAAAGTGAGCAACAAGGCCACGTCAGGTAGAGGAAAATACTTGTGGGACTATTGTTCCTGCTGGTGTTCATCCTCCATGACTACACTAGGACCAGAACTTGAGTTCTGCTTCTAGTATTATCTGTAGCAAAAGCCTTCTTCTCTATACTTCAGTGTGCTGCCTTTCAGCTCGTCAATCCCAGGATAATAGTGAGTATGAGCTGAGTGTTCTGTCTCATAGAGAAAAGAGAAGGAAATCCCTTGTACTGTAGCCACTTTTGCCTGGCTGATTGCCAGGCCTAGATTGGACTTTCCTGGGCAATTATGTTCTTCCAGGAGACAAGGAGTGCTACTTCAGTATTTTCTTTGGTCCCCTGCCTGTAAGTGAGATCATTATTTCCTTTCTGTTCTATAGTCCAAGGGTAGTCCACTTGATTTCAGTGGGGTCTAAGTTCAACTAAGATAGCCTGGATCCAGTCCAATAAAATATACAAGAGAATTAGCACTGAAAAATAACCACTGAAAGCCATCCTTAATTAAAATAACCAATCATATTTAAATCCACTAAAGCCTAAGAAAATGATGGCTTTACCAATAAAAAAAGACACCTTGCTTTCTAAAGGTCAGCAGAATGAACAGTGGAATAAAAAATCATGATTTGGTTGATAGAGATACTATTTAACCAGTAAGTTTATTGTTATGTGATATAGTGGCCCAATATCCTGGGTCAATTCAGCAATTTGATCAACACATGTAGCTGGAGACCTGCATGAGAATACATTGAGAATACTTCTTTATGCTCAATTTTGGAAAACTCAGACTCTACCAACAGTACAAGAGTGGATGTTAAAATTGATGGACATGGCTGAAAATGATAAACTGACTTGTTTATTGAAAGAAAACTCAAGTTATCAATATCTCAAAGAGTGGAAACCATTGATGGATTATTTGCGAAATGCAGGAGGGGTAAAGCTTACATGGGGTTTTGAAGAGTAGATTAAATATAAAAGAGTATATTAGACAAAGAATTATTTCTATCTATTGTATGAAAAACCAACATTTAAGGCAGATTATTTTATTTACATGACCAGAGATAGATTGGAAGTTATCTAATTTTCATATCTTTTTCTTTCTTTTACTTTATTACACTTTTTCTTTTCCAAACAACCTTTGTACAGGAGGATGGCCCAACACAGGAGAAGTAACACCACAGGACCAGAGTCAGCAGTTTATCTTCATCTAAAGGAAAAAGGACACTCATTTGAGGACATTAATGTTCACATTTTAGACAGAGAAGATAGGTGGTTTGAGAGAGGGGTCAAGGAATCCATTTATGCCAACTTGGAAAATCCTTCCTTGAATAGAGGTGGGGGCCTCAGGCACAATCTTTCCCCTATTTTCCTTCCTGCTTTGTCTTCTGTGCCTAGGAAGATTAAGACCATTTTGCAAGCTCAACAGCAGCATGGTAATCTTAACGATCCTCCTTTAGATGATAAAGGGACTTAGAAATAAACATCTCAAAATAACCATGACCTAGCCCCAGGTGCAAGGTCACACAGCCACCCTAGAAACATATTTAAGGATTCCCTTACTAACTTTACTCAGACTGAAGAAGCTCCTTGGATAAGGAGTGAAACGTTTCCACTGAGAAAATAGAAATCCAGTTGACATGATTCAAGCCACAGACTTTTTCTTTTCTTTTTCTATATTTTGTATGTCTATTTCTTTTTCTGTTTCTAACTTTTAACTATGTATTTTAAAATGCTAATAAAACTTTAAAAAAAAAGAGAATACATTGAGATGACGTTATGAAAGGGTTTGAAACAGGACTCTCGAACTATAGAATGTTTAAATGCCTCCGGTGAAGGAAAGCCCACCCCTGCCCAAGGCAGTCTGTTTCATTGCTGAACAGTCTTTATCATTATGACTTTTGTTTCTGATCTCCAACCCAAATCTACTTACTTCTGATTAGAAACATGGACGAACATAAAGAAGAAAAGGGGCCTTGGAGCTCATCCACCACTACTGTATCCCTGCCAAACAGCCATCCAGCCTCCATCTAAATACTTGCAGAAAAGGAGAGTCTACTACCTTCCATGACAGTCTGTTCCATTGCCAAACAGTCTTTATTAGGATTTTTTTTCCTGCTGTCCAATTTGATTGATTGATTATGTGCCATCAAGTCGTTGTCAAGTCTTAGTGACTGCATAAATAGATTTTTCTCCATGACAATCTGCCCCTAACCTGGTCTTTCAGGTCTTCCAGCTGTGCACCCATCACCATTATAACTGAGTCCATCCACCTTGCTGCTAGTTGTCCTTCCACCTTTTCTTTTCCACTCTTTTCTTCCACCTTTCCCAGCATTAGAGCTAAGTCTTCACATAATGTGTCCAAAGTAGGATAATTGGAGCCTGGACATTTGTGTCTCAAGTGCTGCTGCTTCAAAGTCCAGATGTCTTCTATATGACAGCCTGTCAGAAACCTGAACACAGTTACCATATCTCCCCATATCTTTCTTATTTCCAGGCTAAAAAAAACACCCAAATCTTCCAAATGTTCCCCTTGAGTTTTTCCTTCCAGGCCCCTTATGATTTTGGTTACTCTTTTCTGAACATGCTCCAGTTTGCCAATGTCCTTCCTAAAATGCAGTATCCAGAACTGGATATAGTACTATAAACTCATTCTGACAAACACAGAGAATCATGAGTTCTCTTGATTTTGATGCTATAGTTTTGTTGATGCAGCTAGGATTGCATTTTTTTTACAGCTGCATCACACCATTGACTCATGTTCAGCTTGCGATACACCAAAATATCCAGCATCTTTTTGCATGTAGTGCTACCCACGTAGCCTACCCCATCGTACACTTACATGGTTGATTTTTCTTATCCAGATGAAGGGCTTTGAATTTATCTCTGTTGCAATCTATCTTGCTGGTTTCTGCCCATCATTCCAGCTTGTCAAAATCCTTCTGAATCTTGATACTCTCCTCTGAGATATATACATTATCTTTGTCTAATCTGCAAATAATTGTTTGATAATCATATTTTCTACACATACACCCATCTAAGTCATTCGCAAATATGTTGAACAGTACAGACCCCATCAACATACCACCGGACACTTCCTTCCAGCTTGATGTGGAGCAATTGGTACTCATTTGGTACGATTGTTTAACCAGCTCTGTATCCACCTAATGAACTAATCCATCTAGTCCAGCCCGCATTTTGCCATCTTCTATATTAGGTTCCCAGAGAAGACTGTCAAATGCTTTGTTGAATTAGTAATTCTGCCAAAAAAAAGAGAGATTGGTTTGGCTTGAAGCAGAGAGCTCCAAGATAAGATCTACATGTTCCTTCAAAACTCTTGTTATTTGGTTTTGCTTAGAGCATTGTGTAAACCTAGCTACTGTCACTGTTGGCTTCAGTGATTGCTGGGCCATTATCTAAAAAGTAAAGGGTTGGTAAGAATAAACATTAATTTTATTTGATGTCATTTACAATTTATTTATTTATTTATTTATTTATTTATTTATCTATCATATTTATACCCCGCCTATCCCCTCCCTATTGGAGGACTCAAGGCGGCTTACAGCATTTCAATATATATTTAAGAATTCATATACATATCATTTTAATCGCGCGCACAGGAAGGAGGTAGGGGAACCGACTCTTCTTCCGTAGGCATTGGACTACATGTCCCAGCATGCCTCGCTTCCGAGTCGGCTGCTGACGTCCTGGATGTTCGCCGATCGGGCTCCGTCGTCCTCCACCGCCATTTAACGGGATTCCCGGGATCTTCTTCGCTCCGAGGGTGACCCCCGATCACAGGACGCCGGCAAATTCTCCCACTTTAACGTGGTACCCATTTATCTACTCGCCTTAGCTTTCGAATTGCTGGGTTGGCAGAAGCTGGGGTGAATGACGAGAGCTCACCTCACCACGCGGGGATTAGAACTGCCGACCATCAGATCTTTACAGGCAGTCTTCCGGCTCAGCAGTTTAACCCGCTGAGCTACCGTGTCCCTTTACATTTACATTACAATTACATTTATTTAAAATTAAATATAGGTAGCATGATGACTTTCCAGTCATGCATTTGGTAACAGTTCTGGAGATAATCTGGAGGCCTTATAGTCCTTCGTGGTTGTGGGGGCTCAACTTTTGCTTATATATTTCTGTTTTATGAGTTGGCATATTATGGAAACCAAGCCAATTGTGATTTATTCAAATAACTATGGTTAAGCATACCATGGCTTGGTTCAACAGAGTTAAAAGTCATCAGAGGTCACTAAGCCCAGATGGATGGCCATCCAACCCTTCTTAAACTCTCCAATGAAAGAGCTTCTTTCATTGCTGCCCGACCGTCAAAGAGTTTGTGTCACTAGGAGATGCTTCCTGAGGTATATCCTTTTGTCTCTGCAGCAGCCCTTCAAGGCAGCTAATGATATTTTAAGGAATTGCAACAATTAAAAAAGAAATGGATTAAAATAATCAAATAAGCAGCAATTAAATAAGCAGCCATGCTAACAGCACCAGGAAGATAATCAGCCTCTGTGTACTCAGGGATTTCCAGTGTCTGAATCAACCCACAGTCTTTGCCAGTTGCTGAAAGGCTAGCAGCAAGGAGGCAGAATAAAATGTTGGGGGAATTCTAGACAGGGATGGAACTAGGGTCTGTGTCACCCAGGGCAAACATGGATTCCGCGCCCCTCCCCCATGAGTTATTTTGTCATTTTGGTGCCCCCAGGCGTCATTTTGGTGCACCCCCCAGCGTGGCGCCCGGGGCACATGCCCCGCTTGCCCCCCCAGTTGTGGCCCTGATTCTAGAGTGGCGTGGCTACTGTGGACAAGCTTGTCTGTCTGTCCGTCCGTCCGTCCGTCCTTCCCAGTGCCTCACTTTTTCCATTTTGTGCTGCTGCTGCTGCTGATACTACTACTACCACTACCACTACCACTACCACTACCACTACCACTACCACTACTACTACTACTAATAATACTAAGCTGAAGGCAAAAAGGTACAAGAAAAGCTCAGGGTGTTGACAATATCCAGCCTGGTAAAGTTGAGCAACCTAATAGAGTACTGAAGTAATGCCATGCAGAAAAATTCTCCTGCATTTTTTCCCGTTCTCATTTAATTGGATAAATGAGAATTTGTTTTTGAAGTTATTTGACAGGAGAAGGGAATTAGGGTGAAATTATCATAAGCGGCATGTGGTGTTTTCAGTTTCCATTACAAGGTGGCCACTTGCAAACACCACTTGCTTCAACGGAACTCTAACGTGTTTAAACCATTCACTGGGCTTTTTCTGGTTGGGATATTAGGCGGTCAGGGAAGATCCAAATAATGGAAATTATCCAACAGGAATAGCATCTAGGGCTGTGCAGCCCTTTGGAACGGAAGGCAAATGCTGTATTTTCCTGTGATTGTGCGGCAGCTGTGGAGGGCAGTGGTGAAATCCCAAGAAAAGATGTAGCTGCATTAAGAGGTTGCAGACAGGTGCTACATGAATGAACCTGCACAGTGGGTAACACATTCTGGCCTTCAGATCCAATGCACAGCCACAATACATCAGCACCCTCCACTAGAAGCACCTGCAGAGGGTGATGGGGGGAGGCAGGGGTTGTGTGCGGAAGAAAAAGCAGTGTCACTGATTGAATGCAGCTCCACTCCTTTTGCACATGCATCACGATGCATTAATAACAACAACAACAACAACAGCAATAATAATATGCTTGAGGCAAAAAGGTACAAGGAAGGCTGACAGGGCTGAGAATATCTGCTTTCATAATTTTAACGGATGCGCTGGATCCTGTGGGTGCTTTTGCCTCCGTTACCAAGTAAAATGGAAAGAGAAGAAGATAGAAAAGCAGAACTTGAGAAATGGCAAGGCAGATTTCACCATATCATTACTGTGAAATAACAACTAGAGCAGTGCTTTCCAAAGTGCCGCCGTTGGCGACACACCAACGGCGGTGCGGGGGCGCACGCGGGGGGGGCACGTGTGCACAGCGGCAGCGGCGTGCATGGCGGCGGCGGCCTCGGTAAAATGCAGAAGCGCTGATGGCACGCTGCTGCCGCTGCCGCCACTGCCACCATACACACTGCCGCTGCCACGCGCCCCCCCGTGCCACAGCTTCGCGACACACTAAACTGTGTGTTCTGACACACTAAAGCAGGGCTTTCCAAAGTTTTCCCGCGGCGACACACCAACCGCTGTTGGTGTGTCACCGCGGGAAAACCCGGAAGTGCCACCGTTGCGGCAACGTGCAAAAACCCGGAAGCGCTGCTGCCGCTTTCAGGTTTTTGCGCACCACCGTTGGTGTGTCGCCACGGGAAAACCTGGAAGCGCTGATGATGATCAGCGCTTCTGGGTTGTGTGGCGACACACCAGACTGTGTGTGGCGACACACTTTTGTGTCGCGACGCACAGTTTGGAAAGCTCTGCACTAAAGTGTCGCGACACACAGTTTGGAAAGCTATGAACAAGAGGGTTGAGCTGACAAGTCCTGTGTTTGAATCCTTAGTTTTTTTTCTTGCTGGGTAGGCCTGGAGCAAGTCCTATTATGCTGGCTTAAACTATTTCACTGGCTATTTGCTAGGAGAAAATGGGAGCAAATTCTGGAATTTCTTTATAGTGGAAACATGGTGGATCCCTAGCAGGATGAATGATAGTAATGAAATCCAATTATAGTTCATCCTTCCCCATGGTGGGGAGAAGGAGCATTTATTTTCTAAACCATATAAGGTGATAAAAAAAATCAAATTCCCCTTTGAATAGGAGAAGCTTTTTTCCTGGCGCTTACAGGATTAATCATGGAACCACACAGCATTTTGCATAAGCCACCAGAAAAAGTTGTGTAATTTGAGCTTCCAGAAATGGTATTACTTTAAAATTGCATGCTGTTAACATGCCACTACTTCCCTCCATGTAGAAAACTAACATCTAAAGGTTTAGCTTTCCGATCAGCCTGAAAGTCTAATTTTTGATTGCATGGGATTGTCCTGGATATTTTGCTGAGACAATGGACAAAATGGTGTCACTAGCTTCCTACTGTCCATAGGACAGCAATTTCTGTTGCATCTTACAGTAGTCTAATATAGAAGTATACAGCAGGCTGTGTGACATATACAACTATGCTGTATCCTTTAATATCTTATCACTGTTCATTCATTGTTCGAGCTAGTGCCTCCTTGCCACCACTCAAGGTGTGGCAGCGCACCATTGGCAACACCACTGTGCAATATGGTGACCAGAATATTGCATATGGAAGACCCACTGGATGTACAATATGAATTGCATGCTCTGTGCTTGCTCACACAGGGGCATTTCCTAATAATATTCTATGTTACAACAGGGATGGGAATGTGATACCCCCTCCTCCCCCTTCTCTTTTTTTTGGCTCACAGAGTCACTAGGTTGCACATGACCAGCAAATTCTCTTTTTTCAGCCCATGGAGTCTCCTCTCTTACCATGACTGGTTAAAAACTAGCACAAGGGAAACAGTCTGTAGCTTGAATCATGTCAACTGGATTTCTATTTTCTCAGTGGAAACGTTTCGCTCCTTATCCAAGGAGCTTCTTCAGTCTGAGCAAAGTTAGTAAGGGAATCCTAAATATGTTTCTAGGTAGCTGTGTCTAGAAACATATTTAGGATTCCCTTACTAACTTTGCTCAGACTGAAGAAGCTCCTTGGATAAGGAGCGAAACGTTTCCACTGAGAAAATAGAAATCCAGTTGACATGATTCAAGCTACAGACAATTCCACCTGGATGACTGAGAACCTTCATAGACATAAGGGAAGCAGTGTAATCTCTAAAGTACGCATCTCCATCTCTCTATCTCTATCATCTCTGTCTTTATCCTCTGTCTCTGTCTCTCTATATCTACATCCCCTCAAACTTTCCCCTAAACCCAGCAGGTGTAATATGGCCTTACTCACTTTGTAGCCCCCGAAAAATGTCAAGTTAGCCAGCAAACTAGCCGCTCCCATTTTGAAGCAAAGTAACAAGAGGAGACAGCCAGGGCCAGGAAGTCTTGGTATGCCAGACACCAATTCTGGAGGGTGGGATCCTTAAGAAAGCCACAGAAAAAGGTGAAGGGATTGCAGGAACTGAATACATTTGAGGGCAGGTTGGAGAGAGTTATTTTAATGCTTGTTTTTAAACCCACCCAATTTAGGCCAGTGGCCCTTCATCCCCACATCTTGCGGTAACTCCATAAGTTCCGTAAATGAATCAAGTGGTGTAGAAATATTTTCCTGTGTCCTGAACTGCCCAGAATCCATTTCACTGAATGACTCCTGAATTCCAGTTCTTCTGATTATAAATATATCTGGTTTGGGAACCTTATTTCTCTTTTTTTCCTTCTTCCCCAGTTTCTAAAGATCTGAGCATCAAACCTGCTGTTCACTGAAGCATGAGCTTTGGACATGGCCACCCGCCGCTGCACTCGGAAGCCTTGGCTGGCCCCCGGCATCTCTAGAATGATTTGGAAACATCTCGTTCTCTTCTCCCTCTGGCTGCCATCACTTGTTTTGGGCGGAGCCTCCCCCACCTCCTGCCCAGCTGCTTGTTCCTGCAGCAACCAAGCCAGCCGGGTCATCTGTACACGCCGGGAGCTGGTGGAAGTGCCGGAGAGCATTTCAATCAACACACGGTACCTCAATCTGCAGGAGAACAACATCCAGGTGATAAAAACTGACACTTTCAAGCACCTTCGTCATCTCGAGATTTTACAACTCAGCAAGAACCTCATCCGTAAGATTGAGGTTGGTGCCTTCAATGGCTTGCCCAACCTCAACACACTGGAGCTCTTTGACAACCGGCTAACCACTGTCCCCACACAGGCCTTTGAGTACCTCTCCAAATTGCGGGAGCTGTGGCTGAGGAACAATCCCATTGAAAGCATCCCTTCCTATGCCTTCAATCGAGTCCCTTCTTTGCGGCGCCTGGACCTTGGGGAGCTCAAGAAGCTGGAGTATATCTCAGAAGCAGCTTTTGAAGGCTTGGTCAATTTGCGGTACCTGAACTTGGGCATGTGCAACCTTAAGGACATCCCAAATTTGACAGCCTTAGTGCGGCTAGAAGAACTTGAGCTTTCTGGGAATCGCCTGGACATGATCCGGCCAGGCTCCTTCCAAGGCCTGACTAGCCTTCGCAAGTTGTGGTTGATGCATGCCCAAGTGGCCACCATTGAACGCAATGCTTTTGATGACCTTAAGTCATTGGAAGAGCTCAATCTCTCCCACAATAACTTGATGTCCTTGCCCCATGATCTATTCACCCCTTTGCACCGCCTAGAGCGTGTCCACCTCAACCACAATCCTTGGCATTGCAACTGTGATGTGTTGTGGCTCAGCTGGTGGCTCAAAGAGACAGTACCCAACAACACTACCTGCTGTGCCCGGTGTCATGCCCCACCAAACCTCAAGGGGCGATATATTGGAGAGTTGGATCAAAGCCATTTTACTTGCTATGCCCCTGTTATAGTGGAGCCTCCAACTGACCTTAATGTGACTGAGGGAATGGCTGCTGAACTAAAGTGCCGAACGGGGACCTCCATGACATCAGTGAACTGGCTGACTCCCAATGGCACACTGATGACACATGGTTCCTATCGGGTGCGCATTTCTGTCCTTCATGATGGCACACTCAACTTCACCAATGTGACAGTCCAAGACACCGGGCAGTACACCTGCATGGTGACTAATTCAGCTGGCAACACCACTGCTTCAGCCACACTCAATGTCTCAGCTGTGGATCCAGCCACTACAGGTTATACCTACTTCACTACTGTAACCGTGGAGACCATGGATGCTAGCCAAGAAGAATCAATTCCCACAAAGAAGGAACCTGGGCCAACACCTTCCCAAGGCTGGGGCATGACTTATTCCACTACTTCGCTGACTCCACGCAGCACACGCAGCACCGAGAAGCCATTCACTATCCCAATCACTGATGTCACAGAGAGTGGCATGAAAGATTTGGATGATGTGATGAAAACTACTAAGATCATCATTGGCTGCTTTGTAGCCATTACCTTCATGGCGGCTGTGATGCTCATTGTGTTCTACAAGCTCCGTAAGCAGCACCAGCTTCATAAGCATCATGGGCCTACCCGTACCATTGAGATCATCAATGTTGAAGATGAGCTGCCTGCAGCAGCTGGGGCTCCCGGTGACAGCCACCTTGCGCTTCCTGCCATTGAGCATGACCACCTCAACCACTATGCTGCTTTCAAGGCCCACTACAACAACAATAGTGGTGGTGGACCCCTCACGTGCTCCAAGAACCCCATGCTCAATTCCATCCATGAACCTCTTTTATTCAAGAGCAGCTCTAAAGAAAATGTTCAAGAGACACAGATATGACAGTCACAGCCTGAGGAGAAGGGGAGTAATTGTGTGGTGGGAGGGCGGCAATGGATTCATATATGCAGTGAGGAACACGTTGAGGAACAGCTCCTCCCTCCTCACTTTAAAAACAAACAAACACAGGTCTTTCCACCACCGTGGCAGATCTTGGATCCCAAGCCCCCACCAGTAGATACCTTTGGTTCTCACCAAGTTAGCTTTTTATGTTCTCTTCTCTTTTTTTCTTCTGCAAGACAAGACACTGCTCTCACCTTCTGCCTGATCTTCCCTTTCTTTCTTTTCTTTTCTCTCCCCTTTCCTTTTCTTATTTTTCTACCATACTCCCTTTACATTGGAGACTTTTTTTATACAGATGGGGCTGTTTCCGTATCCAACTACCTGCTGTTTTACTTTAAAAAGAAAGAAAGAAAGAAAGAAAAGAAAAGAAACAATGACAATGACAATGAAGGAAGGGAGGACATTTTCCTTTCAACGTCATGGGAATAAACTTTAGGAAGAAGAATAAAACCCAAGTGGAATGGGAAAGGGATTTTAAAAAAGTCTTATTTTGAGCCGCTTTCCGTCAAAATTCTATTTTCATCCATTGGGATATACAAAATAAATAAATTAAATAAAGAGATGGGAGGTCATAGTGGTGCCAGGATCCCGCCCGCCGCCCCACCTTTGGAGCACGTGGGGACGCCGGGCACACAGGGTTTGGGGAAATTTTTTATGACTAGTATTATTACTACGGGAAAGCAGGCACAGCCAATGTGCTCCCCAGAGACACAGGGGCGTGGAGGTATTTTTTAATTTGTAATAATCTGGGGTGGGAATGTTGGGTTTGATGGGGGTTGCACTTCTGGCCTCAAAAAAAAAAAATTGAAAAAGAAAAAAAAAGAAAAAAAAAGAAAAAAGGGCCTGTGGATTCCCTTGGCATTTTGGGGTCTGGTCTGAGTTTCTTATTTTAATAAAATCCATAAAGATGTTTCCAACCCTCCCTAGGATGGTTCTTTCGGTGGGGGGAATAAATGTGAGCTACACTGAGAAAGCAGTTACCCAGATGCATTGAATGCATGGACAAGGATGAATTTTGGCAGCAGTGCAAATGTATGTAAGAGCACAGGAGGGTATAGTATGATAGTCCTGCCCTTTTATCCAACCCTACTTTTCCTGTCCTGACCTTGTTAAGCTAAGCTACCAAGTCATAAGTGTGTCTCGGTGTGTGTGTGCGCGCGCATTGTGCGTCCTTGCATTTGCTTGATTGCAGGAAGGTTGCTTTGGGAGTTCCACTTGTGTTCAAGAAGTCACACATAGAAACCCTCCTTCATTTTTCCCAGATTAATGAAGAGATCACTGATTGAGAAAGTAAGATGGCACATATAGAGATTTTTGGGACTGGAGCCAACATATATGGATCCATATCTTTCTATGCTATTTTGAACCATGTTGGTCCTAACACATGAACTGGGCTAATGTTGATGAGGCAGAGATGGAGGTAGTGCAATATACCTAATTTCTCCCAAAACACACCAAACGGTGCTACAGGATCAGGCCAGACGGCGGGGGGGGGGATTCACCAGTTGTCATTTACACTATTCCCCACCATAGGGAGTATAGTGTGACCTCTGTGGATGAATCTGCTTTCTTATATGGAGACCCAAGGATTAAGTGTTTAAGGAACTTAAAAAAAAATTACATCTTATGACACTACAGGAAACCACAGAGCCCCAGCCAACATCGTTAGTGGTCATGGGAGATGAAAGATGTAGCCCAACAACCTTTAAAGGATCAGAGGTTTCCCACCCATCATGTGAGAAGAAAGGTTCCCACATCTAAAGCCCTTACGTTATTTAAATTTTAATCCAGAAGGAAGGAACATACACTAATTTACTTCAATTAGATGTAACAAGGCAACCTGCCCCTTCACAAGTGTTGGGACTGCAGCTCCCAACATTCCTAGCTGGAAAATCAGGAAATTGAAATCTGAATATTTGGGGAAAGCTGTGATAGACGGGGAGGCTGAGAACTTTACAAAGGCTTTCATGGGGAAAATTGGATTGAAGAAAAGATGGAAGGGAACAATGGAAGATGACATCACAAAGGAGATCTGGGAACTGGAAAAGCAAAAGTTACATGAGGCATGAATGTTTGGGATAAGATAGCAGAAAAGTGGAAAGCTAAAAAATGAAGATAAGGGGAAGATAAGGATGAAGAAGTTATGCTAGATCCAAGAGCAGATAGGACCAACACTGTCTCCCCACCCTGATGTCCAGAATTGTCAGGCAAGATGGTTTTAGGATTTTGGGAGTTATACTCTTAACACATCTAGAGGACATCCAGTTGGGAAGGGTGGTCTAGATATTTAAGGAACGTGGGTTGGATCAGGTTGTTGAAGTATCAAAATAGGGAATTATTTGGTCTGTGGAGTGCTATGAAAACATGAAGCTGGGTGAGGGGTGGCAACTAATGACTAGATAGGAGAAGATTGCTGTAGTCAAGACAAAAAAAAATGGCCAGAATGTGAAAAAATGGGGGATCTGCAAAAGGCTAAAGAAAAATGAGCTATGCATTTTTTTTTCTTGCAAGGTTGCACAGAGAGAAGTGACATCTTTTGGTGGGTTCAACGTGAAAGCAAAAAGTGCCCACTGAGAAAATAAAGGTTCTCTCTGTGTTCATCTTTTCTGGATGGTAATATTATCAAAAGAAATTATGAGGAGAGGAAAACTTCAGAAGACAGATGAGATGATCAATCTTATTTACTGTCGGTCTGAAAAGAGAAACAGCCAAGCTGTACTACTGTCAAATGGGCAGCTGGAGGTATGGGATTGCGTGGAGGGGAGGATGCTCAAAAAGGCACAGTTGAAAATCAGAAATATTGCCACTAATTGCACTGGTGTGATATCTGGGTCTCCTCTAAGGATAAAATAAGCAGGGCTGGTGGGCCATATACAGCCCACGGGCTAAGAATATCCTGCCTTGCTCTAGTGGTTTGTTGTTAGAAGGTTAGAACTGTAGAGAGGAGAAGCATCAAATATGGGTGGTTGTTTTTTAGAGGAATGTGGGAAGCAGTGCTTGGCATTTATGCAGTAAGTTCCTGGGGAGAATGATAGATGAATATAAAGCAGGGAGGTGGAATAATGGCAGAGGTAGTAGTAACAAACAGCTGTAGGGTGACAGACTAGCAGGTCACCATGAAGGGGATAAGGAGAACAACAGGGTAGCTAGGTCAACAAGTGTGGCAGGGAACAAGGAAGGTTGTGGAAGATGTTGGAGGAGCAAGTGGAATGAAGAATGTGGGCAAGTGCCAGAGAGATCAGGGGAGACCATTCCAGCTTTACTGAAGAAGGAACAGCATGTTAGTTGGGTCTTCTGGCAATTGAAGCCCAGCACACCTGGAAAACATTCCATTGGAGAAGATTGCTTTAACAAATGGAGGGAAGAGGCTGTGGCCCTTCAGATGTTCTTGGATTACAACTCCCAGCATCTCTCATCACTGGTCCTGCTGGTTGGGGCTGCTGGGAATTGAAGTTCAGCCACATTTGGGGGACAACTGATTGCCCACTCTGGCTCTACAAGGTCAGAGACACATGAAAAAACTGCAGTGGAAGCTAATGATACCTCTGTAACAACACTCTTTACACACATGTGGCTTGAGCAAGTACAACGGAAGTACAGAGAAGCAACTGGAGCTGCAGCACAAGATTCACAGCCGTTGCGCTCCTGTTCCTCTGAATCCAAAAAACTGCTGGTGCTGTTTTTGGTTCAAACTGACTGCCTTTCAGCATGTCTGACGTGCTCCCTTTCCCTCTCACATACAGAAATGGGTGCATGCAAACATGATCACACTTACACATAAGGCTAAGCTGGTTCCATCCAGACAGTCACTTAGGTTTGTATTCCTGGGACATGGCTTTTTATTGCCCATTTACTCATTATCTGGTGCAATTCTACACAAACATCTGGAACGGTCACCTTATTTTCAGTTTGTCCCAAAGCCATGTGGAACTGTGTCTTTTCTACAATTTAAAGAGGGATCTTTGTGTAGACTGAAGGAGTCATGCTTTCTTTTAAAAAAAATGTATTCAGCACCACAGGAAGAAAGAAGACCTTGGTAGTGCTGCAGAAAAACGGAGGTATGTGTATGTGAAAACCTGTGCAATACCTGGAACTGCAGATATATATTTTTTGAAAGTTACTGGCTTGGGTCTTGTGAATGGTAAAAACATGTGTCAGCCCCTATGATTGAGGACATGTTCCATAAGAATAATAACTGGCAGTGACACGGGCAGTATCTATTTCTGTGCTCCTCTGCCATTAGGCACGCACACACACATTTTGCTTGTGATTGCAAAAATGCAGTGATACACTGGCAACTATTGCAAGTATATGTAAAGTATGTATGTATGTATGTATGTATGTATGTATGTATGTATGTATGTACTGTATGTAGCCATATATCTGTTTCCTTACAAGGATGCCAGTATGCCATTGGAGGAATACAGTTTTTAGCAGATATGCATAAGCAGCCTGAAAGGCCACAATCTGTAACTTTGGGTTCCAGAGAATAAATGGACATTTAGTTCATCACAATGTTTCACAACCTGAAACATTTGGGGCAACAATGTCCATGCAGTCTATGCCTCTATTCCCAAAATTCTAGCTTCTTTTACCAAGAAATCCCAAGAAAATCTGAATGGACTGCTGGCTGGTACATTGTATTCAGATTCAGATTCAAAGTCCTTTGGTTACTGTCTACTGGGTTTCTTTGAATATTATCAATGCCTTTGCGCAGTGGGAACAGGGGGAATATATTCTTTGTAAGAAATGTAAGGTAAAAAAGCCCTTCCCTTGACTTCTTAGCATTAATTTGAGATGCACGACAGGCAGCTACATTCTCCAACAAGATTTATGCTGATATTTGTGTTTCCTCCTGGGAACGCAAAGTTGTTTCAAGCCGGTATATGCCGTTCTTTCAAAGCACTACCTGTGCTATGAGGTTTGGATCTGCACGGTGCAGCATGTTGAGCAGTAAGAATCCCCATGGAAGCAGTTTCCATACTTCCCTAGCTGGAAAAGAACGTCTACCACCTTTGCACCCGCACATTTCTGCTACTGAGGGACAAGTCCAAGTGGCAGGAGAAAAGCTGATTGGACCTTAACCTTATATTTTATGGCCCTACATTGATATGATACTTAAGATCCATGTCTGGCACTCTTGATATCAAAGGTCCCCCCCCCCCGCACATTTGTGCAGTCGTGTCTGACTCTAGGGGCCGGTGCTCATCTCCGTTTGTTAGCCGAAGAGCCAGCGTTGTCCGAAGACGCTTCCACGGTCATGTCCACATGACGCACACGGAACACTGTTACCTACCCACCAAAGTGGTACCTATTCATGTACTTGCATTTGCATGCTTTCGAATTGCTAGGTTGGCAAGAGCTGGGGCTAGTGCGGGAGCTCACTCCATCACGCAGGGCTAGGGATTCGAACCTCCGAACTTGCAATCTTCTGATCAACAAGCCTAGCATCTTACCCGCTGAGCCACCACGCCCCTCGCTTCACCCATAGGGCACCCTAAATTGTCTCAGCTGGGAAGGTGTTTCTTTGTATTAAACAACATATCCCACTGATTTGTTTCCCAACCACAATGGCCTTTTTCTAGGAAACTGTTGCCTTTCTCCCGCTTCCATGAAGCTATTGATCAGAAGTACACAACCTGAAGCTCCTCAGCTGTTTGCAGCCTCCCCCTCCCCAACCCACCTTAGAGCTCCTTCAACATTTGCCACCATCTGTAATACTTTTATTAGTGTAACACAAGTGGAAAATTATGGGATATAATCACATTAACTGTAAGGAACTAATTCAAATTTAATTAACTTGAAAAATAAATTCAATTAAATCTAACTTTGTTTCTGTCCAGCCCCATTCATTTATTTGGCCAGGACCTGACTAACTTTTTTGAGCACACCTCCCCAGCATGCCCGTCAAAGGCTAAGAGAGGTTTGTGCCCTGAACAAAGTGGCTGAAGTACACCTTGTGTTTGTGGGGTGTGAGATTTTCCATCAGGAAACTAACGGGCAGAGGAAAAATTAAACATCTCTCTACCAATACTGGTATCATAATCCAGTCCAAGGTTACTACAGTTGATAGTAAGGTAAAGGTAAAGGTTTCCCCTACACAGTCATGTCCAACTCTAGGGCCGGTACTCATCTCCGTTTGTTAGCCGAAGAGCTAGCGCTGTCTGAAGACGCTTCCGCGGTCATGTGGCCAGCATGACGCATGCGGAGCGCTGTTACCTTCCCACCAAAGTGGTACCTATTCATCTACTTGCATTTGCGTGCTTTCGAATTGCTAGGTTGGCAAGAGCTGGGGTGAGTGCGGGAGCTCACTCCGTCAAATGGGGCTAGGGATTCGAACCTCCGAACTTGCGATCTTCCGATCGACAAGCCTGGCGTCTTACCCGCTGAGCCACCACATAGTGACTGCCCTTAAATTTGAAGAAAATATGAAGCTGGAACTTAGCCTTTCTTATCACAAGGAACATTGCTCTTATTTTCCCTCATCTTCGTTTCCTGATTTCCAGTTAAGGAGCACAAGATTCAAAACTCAACATTCCCACTAATGATGGATGCACCTCCCATTTTGAAATTCCAGTTGCTCCTGTTGGCGTTCACAACCAATCTATTTTTTTCATCCTTCATTCCACTTTGTAGAGATGCTGAAATGCCTTGTTCTAAATGTAAGGGCTGTCCAAAGGTGGGGTAGCTTTTGCTGTTCAGCTGTGTAAAATGGAGTAATTTTTATCTATACCTAGTTTTGTGAGATACAGTTAAAAAAAAAGAAGAAGCACCAAATTCAGAAATATAAAATGGGTTAATGGGGTACTGAAAAGGGACATTTTTTCAGTACCAACTGATACTGTTCTCCTGGATGATTCAATGAACCTGAATTGACAATGGGACCTTACAGGCCAGGAGAATTTGTGTTCATATCAGAGGAGTTTTGGTTCCAGAACTCAGGAGGTGACACTGTAATTATACACAATAATTTTCAGTCCTTATTTGATGTGCTGTGTGCCATCACCAATAATCCAAAACCATATTGATGCTAGGGAAGAGTTAGACTACCATTTGGTAGCGCAGGTATATTGGCCTTGGAAAATATATTCAAATGCTGCAACATGTCTATACCTACAAAGATCAGAACTGTGCAAGCCATGGTATTCCCTGTGATACTCTATGGGAGCAAAAGTTGGACACTGAAGAGGCAGGATAGGAAGAGTATTGATGCTTTTGAACTTTGGTGTTGGAGAAGACTCCTGATAATGCCATGGACAGCCAGGAAAACAAACCAATGGCTCATTAAACAAATCAACCCAGAGTTCTCACTCGAGAAACAAATTACTAGGCTCAAATTATGTGAAGACCTAGCTCTCTGGAGAAGGCTCTAATGCTGGGAAAGGTGGAAGGAAAGAGAAGAAGAGGTCAACCAGCAGCAAGGGGGATGGACTCAGTTATAGTGAATGACCTGAATGACTAGGTTAGGGGCAGATCATAATGGAGAAAATTTACCTATGTGGTCACTAAGAGTTGACAACAACTTGATGGACTCAATCTATCAATCAATGACTGATACTATTGGTATTACTGCTACTGCTATTATTATTTACACTACCACTGTGCACAGTACTTTAGAGGAGGAGTAGATGGTAAAAATGACTCTTCTGACAGAACTTTGAGTAATTTGTAATATGCCACATGGATATCTGTTTCCTAGTTGTTTAACAGTAGCAGCAACATCATGGCTCCCCTGGATTCTGCCAGTGAAATGGAGAAAGTTTGATCTGGAAGCTTCTTGGTGGATGCCTTTGTCATGTGACTGTCTGCATTATTCATAGAATTATAGGGGGGGGGGAATGATCCACATAACCTCATGTTCCATTTGCAAACCCTTCTGTCTTTTCACATCACTTCTATCTTGTCACCAGAGTAAAAACTATTAAGGGTAGAAAAAGACATCCATGATTGGCAGTTCTACAAACTGTCCATCTGGAAGCATCCCACCACTGTGAATGGTTGTGCAGAAAGACCATGAGTGCCTCCTAGTTTTGATACCTAAAAATAAATGTCTGGCTCAGATTTCCTTTATTCTCATCAACCTTTTCTAAAGTATATCCCAGAAACCTGAATTGTGTTTTTATATAATACAAGGGACTACATGTCTGCCCTGACTACCTTACAGTATAAAATTCTACTCAAGAGAAAGCAATAGGGGAAAAATGGGAGAGAGTGTGTGTGATTATTCTGGCTAAAAATATTTAACACTGGGCTATAGCTTAGTTGTGGGAGAACATGCAAAGCACAGATGGCACCAGAGACTTCACAAAAAAGTAAGTTTTGAGGTGGGATTTGAAGATAAGGGTAGATGTCTCAGATGTTCTCTGGGATATAGTCCCTAAAGTGAACAGCCTTAAAAGATAAAGGGCTCATATTTTATTAAATATCTCAGAAATAGGAGACTTTAGACTCTGTCTACTGAGGATGTTATGATATGTCACTGCCGTTTTAAGATTGGGTATGGAAAGCTAGAAAGGAAAAAAAGGTCCCTCAAGCTGAGATGGAAAATAGCCAGCTGTGGAAACCAAGATTCATGTGGAAGCTCCAAAAAAGGGAAGAAGTCCTCTGCCCTAGAGTCATTCCTCAGTATATGTTGCTCATGCACTATGTCATAGTGGTAGCCATTTCTCGGTGTGTTACCCACATATTTTGATAATATAAAGAAGGATGGTTAAATTTAATTTAAATATTTGGAAGAACTTAAGGCTATAAAACAGCTTTTCCCAGACTGGTGTCCTCAGATATTTATATTTTAGGAATCTAGATCCTAGTTGGGGCTATGGTATAATTTGTTTTGATTTAATAAACTTAAGTGTAAATCTGTGCATGATTAATTCAGAATAATTCTGACTCTGTTAAGTGCACCATACCCTTAGGCAAGTCTACATATAAGTGCCAGATTAGTTGATTAATCCATGGTACTTATGTGTTATAAAACATTTGGTCAGGTTTGATCAAATTGATCAAATTAATCTGAACACTGACTGTGATAATGGGACTTGAAACTCCAACTATATCTGGAGAGCACTACCATTGACTAAATTGTTTAGCCCTTAAATATACATTTGTTTCAGGCTTCAGGGTGGTTGGGCTGGGCTGAATAGAAGCTATCTGTTTCACTTGCTCCATATTCCATTTATTTTTTAAAAACACTTTTAGGTTTATTTTTTCTGACTTCTCTCTGATTGTAAGCCATATTGGAGTCATCAGTCACCATAAGTGATGAAATGACATTGGCAAAATCTGCAACAGGGACAATGTCAATCTGAGGATCAAAGGCCATAGTTTTGAGATTGTACTTGAAATAAAAGGTAAAGGTAAAGGTTTCCCCTGCACAGTCGTGTCCGACTCTAGGGGCCGGTGCTCATCTCCGTTTGTTAGCCGAAGAGCCAGCGTTGTCCGAAGACGCTTCCACGGTCATGTGGCCCGCATGACGTGCACGGAATGCTGTTACCATCCCACTGAATTGGTACCTATTTATCTACTTGCATTTGCACACTTTCAAATTGCTAGGTTGGCAAGAGCTGGGGCGAGTGCGGGAGCTCACTCCGTCACACAGGGCTAGGGTCTCAAACCTCTGAACTTGCTATCTTCCGATCGACAAGCCTGGTGTTTTACCCGCCATACTTGAAATACATCAAACCTTTTATTGCTGCACAGCACTCCATGCCATAAAACAGTACCTTCATACAGATAGTATTATTGTCAAATCAATGGAAAACATAGCTATTTAGAAAACTAATATAAATGGTTTAAGAATGCCATTAGAATTGACAAAGTAATCAATTGATGGGATTTGAATAAGAATCCTAGACTTGCTATTTCTTCCCAAATCTCTTTCTATGAAGCATGGAATGTCAATAAACTGCTTGATTTATTTTATTTAAAAAGCTGGCTCTAGGATCCTTGAGACTGGTAAGATTTTATCCTCTGATTGCAGGGATATACAAGTCCTCAGGAGGTTGCCTTTCTTTCATCCCCAGCCCATAGCTTTAAAATCAGCTCAAAGTCAGACAGACAGGTCACAAGCCTGAAGCATCTCCATGCTGGAAACTTGTTAGTTCAGCAATTTGAAAGATGGCTAAACACATCATTCCAAGAATTCACCTATATTTGATTAGCCCCATTCCACCCCACCATATGGAGAGTGATTAGTATTTTCCTGCCAGCAGCCAATATTTGGAGGGCCTAGCAGTAAGAGAACTCTCCAGTGTAGGGCTGTGGTATCCGGCAGTCAGGACTAGACACCTGGAAAGTTGATGCCAAAATGTCCCGTTCTGGACAAAATTGTCATTACCCAGCATCAGCACAGGACAAGAGCAGCTTAAGGATGCAGCGTGGATGGGCCCTTAATGTTGACATCAGTCAGCTCATCAGTTTGAGTTCCATGGGGCAGATTAAAGTACCAGCCCACTCCAATCTTTCCTCACCAGGCAACCTTAGTGGAAACCAGCCCTTGCCATGGTGATATAGCCTCCTATCTGCATAAGAGCCGATCCTTTTTGCTATTCTATATGTGTTCCAGTTGTCTAATTAAATAAGTTGTTTCGATGGTTGGGCAGATATTTTAAGAGCTGATACTGGATGTTTCCTACCTCCCCTCCTAAGACACTGACATCTTCTTCATGTTAGCATTGCCTGGATAATGAATTTATCAGTGAAAATCAAGGCTGGCCTGCTGTTAAGAACTTTTCTTCTTGATGGCCATTAATGGACTGCTAGGACCACTGAATGGAGCAGAGTTTAATTAAGCGAGGCAATAAACACACAGAAAGGAATATTATTAACAGTAGCATTAATGAGCACACTAGAGAGATATAAGTTATTGATCTTAACACACTTAGCCCACCCAAGCATAAAGCATTACACACTTAGACAACATAGTTTCAAAAGTAAATACAAAAAGAGTTCTTACGTTTATTTGGTCCAGTTACAGTTACATTCATTCTGTTAGGAATGATTCTTCTTTGGTTCCCTAAACTTTGTTTTACTCTTGGCCCTCATTGCTGCCAAGAGCTGCATGGAGAAAGGGGAAAGATTCTGGAGTTTAGGCCTCATGGCCTGTAGATGGAAGGACCAGCAGCCACATGGTCCTTCTCCGATGGTGGAAGGAGCTCAGGCACATGCATCCTACTCCTCCGGTGGAAGGAAGCAGAGAGAGAGAGAGGAAGTGGGAGGGGCAACAAGCAGATTCTTCTAGAAGTACATAGAGCAGAGCTTTCCAAACTTTTTAGACATGCATCATTTCGCACACACTTTTACAGCAGGGCATCATTTTGCGACACACTCTTACAGCAGGGCACAAGGCAGGCACTAGGACCTGCGCAGAATCCTGGCAGGGCTCGGAGGCAGCAGCAGCCTCGACACACCCAGACACTGCAGCCGACACACTAACGTGTCGCGACACAAAGTTTGTAAAGCTCTGACATACAGAGTTTGCCTCCTAGAGCAATCACCCATATGCTAATGAGGCATGCTGATTTGCTGGAACCTCCAACACTTCTTAAGGGGAGGGTAGCATTACAAACATTTTCCAACTGGACACTTTAGCAAGATGGCTATGGCTTAAGGAACATGGATCAGATGGTTTGTGCTGCACAAATCAATGGGCTGAAACCCTTTAAAATGTGACTTGGGTTAGTGTCATATAAGCTGGAGATAAAACTGGGGTTGCCAGACTGTTCCAAATCATTAGCAAGGAAAGATTCTCAGTGAAGTTAGTTTGATGCTCTACAAATATCTGTTGGATTGTAGTGAACAGCCTGATAACTAAAGGATCTAACCATAAGGACTTTAGGGTGGGTGGGGGCTCACAGGCACCAATACCCACCATGAATAGCAATCTAGTCAGCCAGGGAAAAGACTAGCTTGGAAACAGTTCCCATCATTTCCTATACAGAGGAGACGTGTACTTGTGTTGTAAAAAGGTCTGTTTGGTTGTGCAAACCTCCACCCTACCATTTGGAACGAAGGTGGTTTCCTGGCACCACTTTCACTTTAGAAAGAAAAGGTTCTGTTCGGGAATGGGAGAAACCCATCTGCAGTGGGACTGCTTCTCATTTTGGTCAAAGGAGCTGGCATAAAGAGAGAATCTTCCTCTTCTATTTGCTTCGTTGGCGAGGGGATTATTCCCTGACCTTGAGCATGGTAATTGTGAATGCTGCAACTCATCTTGGTTGGGCTGACAGAAAAGCCTCTTTGACTTCTCTTGGGAGGCAAGGTAATTCTCCATGCCATGGAAGATTAAGTAGCCCTCTCTGTACCACAAAAATAGAGAGATTTCACAACGAAACTATGAAAACAGCTACTGTATATGATTCTAGCTGAGTGCTCAGTAGCTCGCTCAGCACTTGTTCAGATATCATTAGGGATGTACAGATATGTTTCAGGAGTAGTGATGGGTGATTCTCTGTTTCCTTTTATCCGACATTCAGGGTTTTTCCCCCTTCAAAATCTCTTTTCTGTTAGACTATGTAGAAAATGTGATTATTAAGTTCTTATTCAAAATGAACTGAATTCTTTGTCCAACTACACTGGCCAAATGCAATTTGGGAAGGACCATGTTGTTCTTGCCTTCCAGGTATCTGTTGAAGCCAAGCAACTGATGAAGGAAAAAAATTAGTAACCTGAATTTAGCCCCCAAAGCCATTGAATTTGGATAGGGTCTTCCATGAACTAAATACTCAAAGTTCAATGGGGGCTCTTCCTCACGGCTACATTAAAGTGCATTCCTTCAGTCTTTGAGTTGGCAGGAAAATATGCCAGATTAATCTTCACTGTTCTGATGGCCAAGCTGTTCTGCTTCAGGAACGAGGCTGGGAACAGGGCTGTCCTTATAGTTTTAATGTCGGAAAAGTTGAAGACAGCAACCGGTGAATCGCTCTGGCTGCATTCTCCTTCCCATTTTGTCACCAATCATGGCAAAATCAACCATCATATGTGTTGGGGTGGTCTTGGGTGACTGAGGGTAAGTACCTGAGAAGGTGGCTCTAGCCACTTTTCAGGTCACCCAAGTGGCGTGGATGTACTCTGTGCCGGTGACCTGGCACTCAGGCTATTTCTGAACCCAGGTCTATTGGTCTGCTGGAAGACTGGCATTCTAATGTCCAAGAATATCCTGACTGACAGGTCAGGATGGCATAGGAGGTATGGAATGAAGCAAAAGGAAGGTGACATGGCACATCAAGAGACTTCCCATTCATTTCATTCTGTGTCCCTCCCATGCCCCACTGACATGTACTGGAACATAGGAATGTGCAGGATGAAGCAGGACGCATCTTGCCCAGCATATTGAGAAAGCTTCCTCTCATTTCATCCTTGCCCAGATGACCTGTGAGATTTTTGGACACAGGTGGATCAGTCTTCCAGAAGATTGCAGATCCATATTCAAACGTAGCCCAAGTGACAGATTGCAGGCATGATGCAGAGGTTGTGAGGAACATCAGAAGTTCTGCCTTCCTCTTCTTGGCTGCACGTGTGTCCTGTGAGCTTAGAAGGGGGGCTTGGCAGAGCTCTTGCTCAGCACCCAAACTGGCAAGTGCTACAAGGGAATGGCGGTACCCAGAAACATCCCACAAAGCATGCAAACTTGCATTTGGAGTGGGCAAAATGGTGCCCCCACCCCCCACCCATGAAAATAGTACAAAGCAGTGCAACGTGGAGCCCCTTGTTGGCAGAAGCCGTGGGAAAGTTGTAATGCACTCATTTGGGACAGAACTAGCAACGTGTTTAGAAGCACGTGTAAAACTCTTCCAGAGAATGCTGGTATATAAAGCACCCACATATTTCTGGATAGTGTTTTGTGAAGTGCTGGTCACCCAGTGCATAAGCAGATGCCTCTGCGAAAGCCAGGTGTCCAATCTCTTCTGCAGCCCCTGTCAAAATGGCCATGGGTGGCAATGCCCAATGACTGGAGGAGAGGGGATAGGTCCACAGCACCAAAACTGGCCAACAGGAGCTGGAGAGATTCCAGCACCTGACCAATCATTGCCAACATTATCAACTTTGTAGAAGCCCACGTAGCTAGAAGCAACCTCCCAGAAAATTGGTTGATTAGAAACCAGGTTAGGCACATTGTGTGAATGCAGCATATATGTCCATCCAGCTTGGCTTCAACACGACGTATTGTGCTGAACCGCGTCCTGGAAATATTTATCTGTATGCCTAAGCTATCCTTCCTCGCTGGTATCCCAACTCAATTCAAATCAAATCAAAGCCAAACTTTATTACAGTCATTGACCAGAAATCCAATATAATAAATAAATCCTGATACAGAATAAGACATTTACCAAGGTTACAGATGAAATGTATGATGCCAGGGAGGCTGCAGACTGTTTTGCAATGGACCATAGGACATTTCTACGTATCCCTTGGATAACGTATCACTTAGTAAGTGCGAGAACACCACATGCTACCGCTGAGAATGTCGCCAATATTCTCTTCTTTGGAAGAAATTCAGAAGCAAATTCTTTCTTATCAAATTGAATGTGAACTGATAGGAAAAAATGCAGAATTTTTCTGACTGGCACTATTAAATATAGAACATGTGGGTGATATTTAGGATGGTTCCACACCAATTGTTTATTTCAGAATTACCAGCCGTTCTCCTTTTCTTTTTTGAAAAGAAAACCTGCAGAAGGCCATACTCCCTTCCCCTCCTTTCCTGAGGGTTCCTCCAAGTTTTCAGATCACAGAAAAGCTTAGCTTTTCTGGAAAGAAGAGAGCAATAGGAAATTTTCCAGGGTACTATTTTAATCCTGGAGGGGTTTTTTTCCAGTTATTTTTTTTAAAAACTTGTAGATTGTTTAAAAGTAACATGTAATTGTAAAAACTCTTTTACGGTGATTGAAAGCAAAACGTGATTTACAACACATGCATCATTTCCAGCGACTCTATGTTTATTGATTGTTTTTCTTAACATTATTGAAGTGATTAGAAAGAGGTGATGACCTTTACAAGGCTAGCCCCATTTTAAAAATGGCCCATTCCCCACCAACACAGCTGAGTTGTGCCTATCAGGACCGAATGGAGAATCTAACTATACTGGTTCACCAATCAGCCAATCTTGGAACTACTGTCCCACACCCTTAGCCAATGTCATCTGAAAAGCCTTAAACAGTTTTGTTTTTCTTTTTCTTTTTCTTTTCTTTTCTTTTCTTTAAATTAAATTAACCTGCAAAAATATTAAATTAGCAAGTAACCTGTGCCTCAGGGCTGATGTGGTGGATTTCATTAATGCTGCTGGTTCTCAGGAAGGAGGGAGCACATCAAGGAGGAGGGCTGAGATAAAAGCCAGTCTGGGGATAAAATGTGGAAAGGCTAAGTGGTTCAGACTAGCCCCGCCCTGGAGCCCTCCCAGGTTATTTCCCCTGAGGTTAGGTAGAGTAGCTTTTGTCTGGCAAGATTCTGCCTATACGATGTGAGTAAATAAAGAACTGAAGTTTGGCTGGATTGATTCTTTGTCGTTCTTGGGCTGGGCCTGACAGCTATATGTGGCCCTTTTAAGGAACCTTGGAACTCCTGACCATGGTTGCTGAAAATTGACAGCAAGGTTCATTGCCATTTGTGACCCGTAAAAATCCCACTCCCTCCCTCCCTCCCTCCCAACTCCGCCTGTGGAGCTCTGTGCAATGCCTTCCCCCCTGCCCTGTGTAGCCTTCAGCGGTCCTCAAAATGTTAAACATCGTATAGACTATCAAAATGTTGCCCACCCCTGTGCTTAATAAATGTTAATGTCAGGCTATTTGGCAGCTGCCTAAAACTAAAAGTGATTCTTTCCAAGCACGATTCTCAGTCTCTTAAGCAAGATTTATTGAGCAGAAAGGTATAAGGTTACAAAAATTCCAGCATCTGTACTATTTCTCATTTGGAACCAATATATATCCCCACGTACACTGGGGTAAAGAGAGAATTCTTGATTTTCTCTCTAATCACTTTCCCCCGAACAGGGGAGAAGGCAGGTTTCTCATCAGTAACAATGATGCTTGTAGCTGGCTATTTAACTCATGATCTCCTGGATCTTTATCAGTCTGGGAACTATTACAGTTAATATGAGCACAATTTCACCCTCTTTCGAGGAAGTGAGCTTATAAAGGATCAAAAGCCTTCTCAATGTTGGGGAGGAATTGAATCATGGCATCATGTCCACGTTTCAGAAAAAGATCCAAATGGCAAACAGCAAAACAACTAGCGACATGCCAATGTGATATAATGGATCTAATTTTGGGAGGGCTGTTCACCAAAAATGGAACAGATGTCTGCTCTATTGCTCACATTGGATGTAAGGGGTGGCACTGAGCAACATTTCCATTTTTCCTTCCTGTGCAGATTTTATTGTGTGTGTGTGTGGTGTGTGTGTGTGGGGGGGGAATTAAGAGGTGGAAGAATGAGTGGAAAACATGGGATAACTTCAGCTGTAAACGTATGTTGTTGATAGCCTTTAAAAAGATTTGTAAATGCAGCAGAATGATTCAAACAATAAAACATAGTTTTAGATTTCTTATCAGCTATAAAGCTTACCTGGTCACTTTGGCCTCTATCTTTCTCAGGCCTTCTACCTTTCTCTTAATCTACCTTACTGGGTTGTCGCTGAGGATAAAGGTGTGTGGAATCGAAACTGGAACACTATCCAGAATTGCAACAGTGGTTTTTCATGAGGTAATTAATCATAATTGATATTAGTAGAGTATGCTCTGCAAAAGAAGAAAAATTGCCTCCTCCGGCAGATGATATCTCTGTGTGCAGACTAATTAAAAATGATAGGGGTACGTAGATGTGTGATGCTAAGGGAAGGGGAAAGATTGAGAGAGGAGACTATTGTAGTGAGAACAACATTTGCTAGACAATGGCCTAGAAGAAAACACAGAATTATGATTATAAAATTCTGCAATTAATGCTGTGATTTGGCTCCTTCAATGAATTAAAACATAGCATGTAACTCTCTATCCTCAGTTAAAAATAAAATGAAGAATATAGTTTTCTATCACCCAAAACTACTTTAACAACAGATCTCCCTTAACAGCTGCTAAGACCATAACAGCAGCCAGGAAAGATCAGGCCAAGGGCTGACCTCAGACATTTTCAACATCAGCTTCCATCAGCTTCAGCTGGCATGGCTAATGAGGGGAGTTGCAATCCAAAACTTTGGACAGACATAATGCTGCCCACATGGATCTATGAAGTCCATGTTCTCTTCCACAGGGAACAAGCAGAACCCTGGCACAAACAGGGTTATGACTGATGGCTCTCTCCCATTCTTTCATCCCACAAATACGAACTTCATTTTGAGGCCTCCTGCTACTGATGATGGATAGCAGGGATATCCACAGGGGGAGTAAGTGCTTAAGTTGGTAAATACCTCTGCACTTCATGCTAGTGAGTTCCATAGTTTAGCCACACGCTATATTCTTCCTTTTGCCTGAACTCAGCTTCACACTATCCAACTTTGTTGGATGAATTCTTTCCCCAAATCTACCTTTTCCACACCATGTGATAACTCCCTTCATTCACTGTCCTCCATCTTAATTGCCCCAATCCTTCCTCATAGATAATCACAGATGATCAATCAATCAATCAATCAATCAATCAATCAGCAGAAGAAGAACTTGTTGGCCTTGTGGGCAATGGCCATCACAACTAGGTCTCATAGGCAACGTTTTGTCAATTCTTGTCACAACCCCTGATCATTTGGGACCCTGCAGAACTTATTATTGCAGGTGAGGTTGGCATTCCAGCTCTGATTCCCATTCTTGGAATGGAGTTGTACTTTCATAGGCTCACAGATCACATGGGCTGAATCCTGCGTGCTTTCAGGAGACTTTTAACCGTTAGATAATTTTAATATTTGTTTTATTGTTAATTTTCATCTGTAATGTCAATTTTTTATATTTATATGATCTTTACATTTTGTTAGCCTCCTTGACTGCTTGCCAGAGGAGGAAGGTGGGGTATAAATCAAATTAATTAAAGAAATACATACATTCAGGAAGGGTGGGGAAGATTGGCCTCATTGGAACATAAGAAAGCCCTTTCTACTGGATCAGGCCATTGATCTCTCAAGTCTTAATATGGTTGCCACTGACAGGCAGAAGCTCTCCTGGGTTTGAGATAGGAGATTATCTTGACATGGAGTTATTGTGACCTTCTGCCTGGAAAGCATATATAGTATTCAGCCATATTGTTCCTTTTTTTCCAGGAATGTTTTGCGTCAATGATTCGTTGTAATCCACCCCAGCTTGCCGTTCTTTATTTTTGTCTTCTTTTCTCACTTTTTAGTCTTTCTCGAATGTCTTCCATTTCTGGATCTGGTGGTTCCCTTGGAGAGACATTACACTGATTCGGGATGATTCTATCAATCCGACACCTTTAGGAATGGAATGGCAGCAGGGAAGGGGGATAAACTAAAGGAGGTACCCTAAACAGCTGACAACAGTGGAAAAGAAAGCCAGGCCCAAACCAGAGCATGGATAGATGTCTTTGTGACAAGATGCCATGGACATTAGTGGTTTTGTTAGCCCAGCTGCCCTCCAGGCACTTCCACAGGTTACAGCAAAAATGTCTGACGCCTCCCCTCCCTCCATCACTCCTGTCTGGTGGATTTATTTAAATGCAGCATCAATAGCAGAAGAATGCGGCCTTTTATCACAGCGGACTTGAGAGGCGGGAAAGAAGGCAGGCTCCCCTTTGCATTGCTGTCAGCTGGAGTGCTGCATCCGAGCAGACGTGCTTTGCTTGAAAGAAGCACATTACTGTCAGAACTTCATGGACTAGCCTTTCCTAACCTGGCACTGTGCAGATGAGCATAGGGGAAAAGCTTGCTTACAATAATAAAGCAACCCATGCTGCTAAAAATTTTGATTTGGTGCTCAATCTTAAGAGCACAAATATAGGGAGCTACGCTGGGGCTCTGTGGCCACATTCAGCCTACAGGTTGCAGCAATCCACCCTGCTGTAAAGCAGCAATTGGATCACTGAGGTCTGCAGAGCCATAAAAACAAAAGCAACAACTTTTAAAAAGCCGTTTCAGTGGACATAATCTGTAAACTGAAAACGATCATTGGGAATCTTCTGAGTAGTAAAAAGCAAATAAATGAATGTGCTAGACACTGTTTTCATTTCACACACAACTAAGCTTTGAGGATATAATATAGTCTTTGCATCTATCGGCATTGGTTATTTCCTGCTTCTATACTTAAGCTGTTTTTTGTACTCCTTCCACAGTGCAAATGTTGCAGCTGCTGTTGAATGATGCTTTCCTCCACTTGAATGTGTACAGTGTACCAGGCAGCAGCAATGCACCATTACTATGGAGGAATGGTTGCTATGGAGAATGCTTTCCCTGCGTCTTTCTCCAATGTTTCATCCTGCTATTCTCTTTTCGACACAGAGCACTAGCTCATGAAAATGGACACTTACTTCTGCTAATGTGCAAATTTATTGAACATTCCAGATTAAAAGTCCAGTGCCGGGATATTACCCCAGAGAAATTCCTATCCGCAGAGCAGTTAGGCAGGGCTGCATCTGGTCACCCTTACTATTTAAGCCATATATCTATTCTATTGTGGCAAGGTTAAGCAACTTTGTGTACCATCCTCTAAAGCTGGCTGATTGCAATACTATTGCAATATTTTTGTATGTGGGGACTTCCGGGGGAGGTATGACGAACTGAAGACAACTCTGCAAAAGTGGAGCCAACATCTGCAGCAAAGACCAAGGAACCGGTCCTTGGAAACTCTCTGGATAAAGAGAGGACGGGAGATCGCCCACATGTGCTCCAGACAGCTGCTTCTCATGAGGAGACTGCAGGACAGCGGTTTTCTGTGGGTTTGAATGCCGCGAGATGACTGGATTAGCCATCTTGCTTGCAACAGCAGCAGAGACTTTTAAAGGACACTAAGTTTGCAAAACCCACTTTCGGAAATTGTTTATTAACTACTTTTAAGCTATTAGAGACCTTTGGAACAACAAGCTGGAAAATGCCAGGTGAGTCTCACTTCAATCCTGAATGAAAGAAAATTTTAATCATAAGGCTAAGAATTTAAAGAATCCGAAATAAAGAGCAAAAAGCTAAATAAGTTTTTGATCTTAGAAAGTTATAAACAGACTAAGGGTCCAGATAAAATTGGAATATTGAAAAATTTAAAATAAGATTTTGGTATTAATTATAAAGAACAAACATCTTCTCATGGGAAATAGATTCTGTTTTGGTTTTTACAAGACATAATGAAGATAAGCAATTTCCTGATTTCAAAAACTGGTCACTAGAGGAGACTAAAGTTTTTAGGTAGAGGAAAGATTTACAAGCCTGTAAAATGTTATAACAATACAAATACTGAAGGAGACTTTTGAAGAACAGAATCAGAAAATAGTAGCCACAATATCAACAGTGGCAGTAATGATGTCTGCTTCTATGGCTAGACTATGTCCAAAAGATGTTATTGAAGAAATAACAGATGTAGAATAAATTTTATCTGACAAGATAGAGATGGTATCGAAAGTGTAAATCCAACTGATAGGCAAAGAGAATGACTTAATTTTATCTGATAAGATAGAGATGGTATCGAAGGTGGATTTACAACTGATAGGCCAAGAGAAAGAAAAAGATGTTTCACTGGATCTACAAAAGAAACTGGCTGAGATTTTAAAATTAAAAAGGGAAATACAAATGACAAACCAAGGGAGTGACCTGGATAATTTTTTCCTATTGGATTTATAGAAGAGGCTTGTTAAAGCTTTGAAGAACTCTGTGCAATGGGACAAAGAAGAAATGAAGAGAAATTTAATCCAATGACAATATTTCAATGAAGTAAAGATTAAGACTGTTAGAAGTCTGTTAGAAGGAATATAAAGTTGGTTATTTGATTGTTAAAACAAGATATGTTGTTACTTCTGGCAATCCTTTATGGACTTTTTTCTGACACCATGACTGAAAAGATGATGCTATGTAGATTTGTCTATAGATAAAGGGATGGGATATGGGATGAAGAGATAAATGTTTGTAACCTTAGAAGGGGTGAAGAGTCACTAAATTTGTTTATACTTGTGATGAAGATTGGAAGTCACTTCTTTATATATTTCTTTTCTCTTTATTATATTTTTATTTTTATTTTTTCTCTTCTCTCTTTTTTCCTTTTTCCTTGCACTTTTTATTCCTCTTTTTTTTCTTTAAATTTAGTTTGTATTAGATTTTAATCAAAATTCTTAATCAAAATTCTACATAGCAATACTTTTGTATGTGGATGATGTCATATTGTTATTACACATACCAAATGGTTTAAAACATGCCTTGCACACTTTGGCTGTGTATGGTAAGGAGGAAGCATTAAAGATATATAATTCCAAAACTAAGATTTTGGTATTTGCCAAACGCCCTAGAATCTATACTGGGCAATTAAATGAACATCCAACTGAGCAAGTTAAAAATCTTTAAATATTTGGGGGTAAAGTTTTACTCCTATGGTAAGTGTAGGGCCCATCGGGATTATATTGCTCAAAATGCTCAAAAGTTGGCAATAGCCCTGCAATCTTTCTATTACTCTAGAGCAGTGTTTCTCAACCTTGACAACTTTAAGATGTGTGGACTTCACTTCCCAGAATTCCCCAGACATCTTACCACACATCTTAAAGTTGCCGAGGTTGAGAAACACTGCTCTAGAGGGCATTGTTTACACTGGCACTCTTAAAGTGTTTGCAGCAAAAGTGCATGCACAGCTCTCATTTGGTGCCCATTTAGGTCCATATAGCTCTTTTGTCCCCTTGGAGAAAGTACAGTCTAAATTTCTAAGGGTAATTTTCCAAATGGCATGAAGTATGCCTAATGCAGTCTTTCATCATGAAGCTGGTGGGATTAGAGTGGAAACCAGAATATGACTATGAATATTTTTATTCTGGCTGAAACTACTGCTTTTTCTTCTGGACCTAGGTCCCTTGATCCTGGCTGATAACTGTGAATCAACTTGGAGAAAATTAATTTACCAAAGGTTGAAGAATTATGGCTTTTCAAAGGATACTGATGATGGGCTATAAGCAGGCAGTGTCAAACCTCAAACATGTTATGGATGTACTGTAGAAAGGCAATTAGATTTATCAGCCCTCCCAAGATATTTTATGTTGAATAGCTGGTCTCCCTTTTTTAGGCCAGGAAAAATATTTAAATAAAATAGCCATCCCTAAATTTAGGAGACCACCAACCCTAGCATGTTTTAACACACTTCCGACAGCTGTTCTTGAAGGAAAGTTCAGGAATTTCTTTATTCTTTAAGACTCTGTCCTTGTGGTGAAAGGACAGGGGAAAATACAATCCATATACTGTTTTACTGCTCATTTTATAAAAAATGCATGGCTACATTTTATACCCCCCTTATTAACTAAATTTCTGCTTCATTGGGATTTATTTTATGTACAGTTGTTGTTAGCTAACCAATATGATTTGAATGTGGCCAATTTTTGTTTCATTGTTTATAAAAACCCACTGTAACCAACCATATTGATGATTTAGTTATGGTTGTTTACTTTTATCTTCTTTTATTCTGTAAGTGTTAATTTCTATCTTCTTTTAAGTGAAATTCTGGTCATTTACCATAATAAAGGACCTACTAACTACAGGGCACTAGCAACTTTGTGAGGCTCAGCAATACATGGATCTTGAGATCAAACTTAGGAAAAGCTGAGAAAAGAGGCAATCAATCCCTGGATGGTCTTCTGCAAGAAGGAGAAAACAGGAGGAAGAGGAGGAAGAGAGGGCTGATATGATGTAGTGTTACACTTCTCAGCCTTTTTCTTTATGTAAGTGATTATATTACTATCAAAAGCTTTTGAAGACCACCATGAAAGCCAGAGGTATCATATAGCTCCCTAATTTAAAAAAAAAAAGTTGAGATTTTGGTGGTCCTTCCTGAACATCATTTTGGTCTTTTTTTCTCCCATCCTATACACATTTTCCAGGCAATGCACTCAGCTTATAGTACTCAGTGATGTAGCAATATGGGAGATGACCTTGATAGAAAGATTTATTTATTTATTTATTTTATTTGTATCCTGCCATCATCATCATCATTATTATTATTATTATTATTATTATTATTATTATTATAATTTATCACCGCCCATCTCCACAACAGTAGACTCCGGGCGGTTTTATTATTCTTATAAATAACAAGGTGGCAAACATATCTAATACTCCTTTCTCCTCCTATTTTCCCCACAACAACCACCCTGTGAGGTGAGTTGGGCTGAGAGAGAGTGACTGGCCCAAGGTCACCCAGCTGGCTTTCATACCTAAGGCAGGACTAGTACTCACAGACTCCTGGTTTCTAGCCCAGCACCTTAACCACTAGACCAAACTGGCTCAAACTAGGTAACTGGAACCGTTACCTAGGCAAAGAGGGGTGAAATATTCTTTAAGTCCTGAGAAGCAAGAATAATATTTGGAAGCTCGTCAGGCAAGTTCCTCCCTGATTCACTGGGTTATAAAAAGGAGGGATGGTATGGCGCAATCAGACTTGTAAGATTCCATTATTGTAGCCTATCTCAATAAACTATAATTCTAGACACCCTGTGGAGTTGAGTTTTTGGTCTGGTCTACCTGGTGGAGCTGACAGGTATGCAGACATACATGGGACTAAAAAAAGCTCTTCAAGAAGCAATGGAGAAGTGAATGTGTCCTAACTATGTATAGGAAAAATAAAGTTGTTGAGATCCCCAAAATATAAACTTTTAATTAACAAAGGATTTTTTGCTGAACAGGGCTTATATGTGAAAGATCATGATAGACAAATCTTAGCCATAGGGAAAAGGACTGCTTGATAATACAGACAGTCAACTATGGTGTGGAAGCAGCTAATTATGAGAAGGTAGTGTCTCAGTGGTATCTAGTATGGAATGAAACAGAAGTTCTGTTCAGATAATACATTTGTGTGTAGAACTCACTATGGGAGAACTTGTGAACAATCCTTTCCCTCTGTAAAATCCTCATATTATTGGTGCGATGGCTCAGCCGGTAAGACGCCAGGCTTGTCGATTGGAAGGTCGGCGGTTCGAGACCCGAACGCCGCGTGACGGAGTGAGCTCCCGCACTAACCCCAGCTCTTGCCAACCTAGCAATTCGAAAGCATGCAAATGCAAGTAGATAAATAGGTACCACTTTGGTGGGAAGGTAACAGCATTCCGTGCATGTCATGCCGGCCACATGACCGTGGAAGCGTCTTCGGACAACGCTGGCTCTTCGGCTAACAAACGGAGATGAGCACCGGCCCCTAGAGTCGGACACGACTGCACGACTGTGCAGGGGGAACCTTTACCTTTATGAGCATTGTATAGATGCCACAAGGAAGGGTTTGCATAGAGCTTTACATAAGAAGTGATCCATGTGAGCTCACACCCTGTGATAGCACAGATTCAGGACCACATCAAAGCTTTTAAGTATTCAGCTGTACATGTGAATGCTTCCCCACTGTAGTCCTACTCCACTCATGAATGAATGACAACACAGTGCAACTGTGTGGAAGCAAGGGGCTTCTTATCAAAGCTCTGACATTCTACATGTAAACATATTTCCAGAAAGGGGCTTCAGGCATGTCATTCTGAAGCACATCAAGGTTTTTAATCATGATTCATAGCATGTATAAGGTAAGCATGATTTTCAACAAGATCAGAGCATGTAGGAAAAGGAGGTTTCACCTTTCTCTTCCCAGGTGCGATCCTAACCAGATCCACTGACAAGGGAGCTTTTCCTTGGAATTATAGGAGTATGGAAATTGTCTAGCCCTCCCCGTATCCTGCTCCACATGCAGAAGACATGCACTGAGTGTCACATCTCACTTAGTTTCGTTTTTAGCAGCAGAGTGCATTGAATGTGGAGTGGCTGCTCACAACAATTTTATTCATATTCCAACATCCAATTAACTCCAGCAGTGATGTCATGACAATCCAAAACCAGGCCAGAACAATGCAGTCTTGAGCAGATCTCAGGAGGAAACATTGCAAGACGCCCTTCCTGGAGGTTCACATGCTGACACCACCACAGGAAAGGTCCTGCTGTCCAGCAAACTTCAGACGAATCACCATCCTAAGCTGCATCCTTTGAGCAAGATCTTAAGACTACTACTGTATAGAAGAAATAACTCCTTTAAGTCTCTAAGGCTACAATTATATCTGATTTTAAACCTGGACCTAGATCTGAATCATATCACTGCTAAATTACAAAATGCACTCTCTTTGGAATTCCCATTGGCAATTCCAAAATTTAGAAGCTTTACAGTGTATGCAGCTTTCTGAAAAGGTATCCTAAGGCATCCTCTTGCTTTGCCTTTTTAATTCTTTTAATAATGGTTTTTTTAAAAAAATACATGATTATTGTTGTTTTCTGTATTATGGTATCATTTTTGTACCAAGTAACCAAGGTTTTAATTTTTCATTTAATTTGTCTTATACAGTACATCTATATATGTATACGTATATGTATTTATATAAATTTTATTTCCTCTGGCTAACATTTCTAAATAATAATAATAACATAATCAAAACATGACCCACACAATGTGTTTTGCAAGTATCGTTGCCAGGGAATTACAAACACATGGCACAAAGACAAATGTTTTAAAAGAAGCTAAATGTCAGAAAAAAGCCATAAGCACACTGCTCATAAAATTTATAGACAAATTGGAAACAGTTTATTTTTAATTGCTCTCAGCTGGATTTTTACTTGCAAATGGCTTTGTATTAGGCTTGTACCAATATCCTGGTACAGACTCCCTGCTTGTAGTGGAGTGGCTGTATGTTCTCACTTACTATTGCCATGTAGAAGGGCTTACAAAAGTTGCAAAAGTTTATTTTTCTTCTGTTCGTTGCAAAGCATGAAGAGCAAATTTGCCATATATATATATATATATATATATATATATATATATATATATATTTATTAAAGGTAAAGATTCCCCCCGCACATTTGTGCAGTCGTGTCCGACTCTAGGGGCCGGTGCCCATCTCCGTTCGTTAGCCGAAGAGCCAGCATTGTCCGAAGATGCTTCCGCAGTCATGTGGCCGGCATGACGCGTGCGGAACGCTGTTACCTACCCAACGAAGTGGTACCTATTAATCTACTTGCATGTGCATGCTTTCGAATTGCTAGGTTGGCAAGAGCTGGGGCTAGTGCGGGAGCTCACTCCGTCACGCAGGGCTAGGGATTCGAACCTCCAAACTTGCGATCTTCCGATCGACAAGCCTGGCGTCTTACCCGCTGAGCCACCACGCCCCATATATATATATACAGTATATTATATTATATTATATTATATTATATTATATTATATTATATTATATTATTATAATATATTATTATAATATATTATTATATTATATTATATTATATTATATTATATTATATTATATTATATTATATTATATTATATTATATTATATTATATTATTATATTTATTATATTTATTATATTATATTATATTATTATTATAATATATATTCACATCCTTGCAGGTGGGTAGATCTATGTTTTTACTTCTGCCTTACAGCTACCTTTGTTTGTTTGTTTATGGCCTAAACTTTTGCTGTTAGAAAGTTTGCACAGCACAGCCTTCCCTATCCACTGCTTCCAATTCTTCTCGATTACAATTCCCATCAATTTCAGTAAGCAGGAGGAATGATTATGCTGGCTGTGAAGGATTTGAATTGGAGCACTGGAGTGGTGGATGGCAGTAGAATGTGGAAGGCTCATGTCTTGGGCACTTTACATACAGTATATATTTGGACTTTAAAGAATATTACACTAAATTGATATTCAATATCCAGTTTCTGGATTTTTCCCAATCTTTAAAAGTAATTTTCCCCACTGTTTTGCCATGAGGTGTTATAGCTTGAAGTTTTATTTTTTCAGGGTCAGTGTGGCATAGTGCTTAAGGTGTTAGACTAAGACAAAGAAGACCAAGGCCCAAGAGCCAAGGATCTCATTGGGTAATTTGGGCTAGTCACTGCTTGTCTCATCCCATCTGCTTCACGGGGTTACTGTTGTGAAGATAAAAAGAAGGAAAAAATTCCTGTAAACCACCTTGATATTTTTGGAGGAAAGGCAGAATATAAATCTAACAAATAAGTATATGGTCTTTAAAGATAACTACCTTCCTTTATTTACTTCACACATGGGTATACTGTCTTCAGTACAAAATATTTCTAGGGTAGTTTACACTAATGAAGAAAATGCAGAATTAAACAAGGTAGGGAAAATGTGCAAAGTGTAGCATCTGGAATTCTTTCCAATCTCTTAAGAATAGCTCCGCCCTGGGTCATGTGACCAGGAAGTAGGAGGGTGGAGCTTTAGAATGGATCAGTTGATAGAGTTCTGAGCCATTGCCCAAGTGACCCTCCCCAAGGGATGATTATTTATTTATTTGTATAGTCGAAGGCTTTCACGGCCGGAATCCTAATCTCTTGTAAATGACCCACAGAAGACACACACCAGCAGGAACACACACCCTCCACTTGGGCACAGAGAGAATCTTCTAGCTGTGCTCCTGTCCTCTGAAGATGCCAGCCACAGCGACTGGCGAAATGTTAGGAACCAAAACTCCAAGAACATGGCCACACAGCCCGGAAAACCCACAACAACCATTCATTCATTCATTCATTCATTCATTCATTCATTTGCAAGTTATCATCCCTTAGGGAGAGACACTTGGGCAATGGCTCAGAACTTGCAACAAGGTACAATTAAAACATTCCCAGTAAAATATAAATAAATCAGCCAAATAATTAAAATCACTTCACACAACACAAACTTGGCAACTTCATCTTAACACCCCAAAGCCTTTGGGAATAATTTGGTTCTAATGAGCTTCTGGAACATCAATAATGATGGAGCCAATCTTGTCTCCTGAGGAAGGTTGTTCCAGAGGACCAGATATTTCTGGATATTTTTCTCTGCAGCCCCTGGCTGGATCTGGCTCATTTTTGAGCTTCATCTTTCTTATGCTGGCATCTTCCACCATACCAAATTTAGGTCTAGCCTGTTCTATTTTCACAGCATTATCCTGCTGATGGACAGACAGACAGATGAAAGAATGCTGAGCCCCTTTACATAATTTCTTTCCAAGATTGCATTGGCTTGTAAAGAATAAAAAGGCAAAACACAGCAGCAGTAAACACTTAGCAGCAGTTAAAAGTGGCAAAGAAGAGAATGACACTACTGTACTGTCAAAAGTTTTTACAAGGTTTGGGAAAATAAAATGGTTTCATCTGGTGCTGAAAAGGCATCAGAATAAGCGCTATGCAAAACGTCCTAGGAAAAGCATCCCATAATTGGACAGCAACACCAAGAATGCCTTTCTACTCACAGACACTAGCTTCACTTTTGATGGCTGAGGCAACTGACGTCTTTGGTGTTTTGCAGTACTTTTTTAGTGTACTGGTCTAAAGTCAATTTGGTGTAGTAGTTAAAAGTGCTGCACTAGAAGATGGAAGACCATGAGTTCTAGTCCTGCCTTGGACACAAAGCCAGTTGGGTGACTTGGGGCCAGTCACTCTCTCTCAGCCCTAGGAAGAAGGCAATGGCAATCCACTTCTGAAAATGCTGCCAATAAAACTGCATGGTCATGTTCATGTAGTCACCAAGAATCAGGACTGATGTGAAGGACCATAACAACAACAATATTGGTAGCAGACATGCAATAGTATACTGCTATGATTTTTATAGCTTTCGAGTTTCAGGAAACATTTGCATTACAACATGCTTTACAAAGAACTCCTATATCCCTGCTACAGAATATGTTTATATATTGAAAAGGTTCTTTGGCGTGTTTTAATACCATCCTGACATTTTAAAAAAAAACATTGGCTGACACTGTTTTCCCTTTTCCTGTCTAGCTTATTGTATGCATAAAAACAGTCATCTGTTTTCAAGCACAGTAATAAGCCCCAATACATATTTTTTTTATAACTGGGTATGGCTTGGAATCCAATTTTTCAAGAACTGCTTATTCCTACAGGATGTTAAGGAAACTCTCAGAGGCCCTACTCTGGCTGCTCCGGAGATTAGGGTGGTGAATAGAGCATGCCCTACAGAACATGTTCTTTTGTAGCTCTTCATTTCAGAGGAGCATTCAGAGAAGCCCTGATGATCTTCCATTGACCAAAAGAAGTGTGTAAACCCATTCCTGCCATTTCCTTTACCATCTGCAGGGGAAATGACAATGTCAGGGGTAAGTGTTAACCAGTGTTGTATCAGTTCCACTCTTAAACTGAAGTAAATAGACCATCAAGAGGCAGGCACTATGTGATGGGTTTCATTCTATTTGGGACTTGTCAGACATACATAGCCAGATGTTATTCTATAGAGTTCAGGCTCTACCAGGAATTGAGCTCATGGATCTTTACACTTTAGATGACTATATACAAGGCATTAGCTTTAGGAGCTATCTGGGTCCTGGTGCTCAATGGTTGCAGGAAGAAAGAAATAGAAGCTATCAGGATGGAATATACAGTCCAGCTTCCCTTAAGCTCTCAGAGGAGAGAGAGGATGTTACATTATGTCATGCTTCCATGTAAGGGGTCTTTCATGACTTCCACACACACCCCTTGTTGGGGGGTGGGGGTGGAATTTCTTTATTTTTCCACAGTGTATATCCTGTGTATATCCCAAGAGCCAGTCTGGTGTAGTGGTTAAGGCACCAGCCTAGAAACCAGGAGACTGTGGGTTCTAGTCCTGCCTTAGGCACAAAGCCAGCTGGGTGACCTTGGGCCAGTCACTTTCTCTCAGCCCTAGGAGGGAGGCAAGGACAAACCACCTCTGAAAAATCTTGCCAAGAAAACTGCAGGGACTTGTCCAGGCAGCCACCAGGATTCAAAACTGACTCAAAGGCACACACACACACAAACACACAATCCTGTGTAGTGTTTTCAATTACAATGACCACCAGGAGGAAGGCACTTACATGACTGATTTGATCAATTAGGGACTTGTCAGATGTAGGTAATAATCAGATGTTATTCTATGGGTTTCAAACCTTCTTTTGGGACAAAATAGAGAATTCCCCCCTCCAAAGTGGGGGGGGGCACTGAAAGTCATGTAAAACCTCTCTGAGAGCTTAAGAGAACTATATACCATTCTGATAGATTAAATTAAAATAGCATATCTCTTGTGAAGGCAAAAGACAAGAAACATCTCCCTCCATTTTTCTGAGTAGTGGCAGGCATAAGAGAGAAGAGGCATGCACAGTGAAGTTCCCAAGATTTAAAAAGGATTGCCTCCAACTTCCATATGAAAAGGCTGCTGTTCAAAGAAATGAGCATCACTGAATTCGAGAAGGCATTTCCATGCTTTTATCAAAGAGCAAAGAGAAACACCGTAAAAAAAAACTGGCACCAGCAGAATACTTCTTTCCTGACCTTGCCTGTTTTACCGAGAGAAAAAATAGATAATGGTTGATGAAAGTGAGCTGCACTGGAAAAACTGACAGGCTCTTTCCCCCAGAGCAACAATTGTACAATTGTACCAAGGAAATGGCATTGCTATTTGACAGGAAATTCAGGCGCATCATACAGTAGTAGCCATGAGAGAATAGGAGGAAACTCTCCAGGCCACTGAAGGCTTTGGCTTAGACCTTCAGACCCTTGATGAGAGAAAAATTACCCATTCTGACTCTGGTCTGCATCCTTAAGAATCTGATACCATCTTCCTAATTTGAGGCTGGAGGCAGGGGTGCTCCACTGTGTTCCACTGTAAATCTTTCCATATTTCTATATACAGAGAACTTGAGGATTATGCCTCCCTTAATAAGCTGATTGTCCACATCTGTCTATTGGCATTGCTTCTTTGAAGTGCATCAACCTCTACAGAAACATTGATTCAGGAATATTCCCATAGTGTCTGCCCAATTACTTGGAGAATTCTCTCTAGACTGATCATTTATGGGGGTGGGATGGAGATCCTGAGATTATAGGCATCCTTTTCCTGATACTCCCCCCATCTACAGTCCCAGTTGGTTCCCTTGAAACTCAGTCACTATGGAAACCATGCAGCACACTGTGGATCTCTCATTGCCATGGTGACTCCGCCAGTGCTGCAGATTCCCAGTTGCCATAGCAACTCCGCAGGCTCCTGATCGTGGCAACAGTGCAGCCAGGGTTTGGAAGGAAGAATGAATAAAGGAAAAGTCTGGAGGAGGGCTTGCAAGGATGCGTTTGACGAAGCATCTTAAAAACAGCTGTGTGTGGAAACAGAAGTGACTGATCCCTAAAGAGAGAGAAAGTTTTAGGATCCTCTGGCACCCAGAATCTATCCACATCTGTGAGGCTTAAATTGAACCTGAGATTATCAAAACTGAACCTTAAAAAACACTTTAGTTGCGGGCTGGGATGAGTGTGGCAATAAATAAAAGGGAAGGGTGTTACAAAGAACAAATGCAGAATGTTTTTCCATTGGAATTATCTGCATATGCTTAGGGCTAGCTAGCAGAGAAAGCTTCCAGGTCAAAGGGCATAAGTTATAGCCAGGTGTGAGCCCTAGTGTTTCTTATTTTAGCAACTTAAGCATTCAGTTGCCTCCTCAATTCCATATAACCATCTACTGCCACCATGACTAATCATGCAACCCTACACTCAGAAATGATCCCACTGTATTCAATCTCCAAACCAGTTTCAAATGATTCCTAGAACGTGGGAAAAAATGACAAGTAAAAAAAAGTGCCTTTGAGCACGCTTTCCTATCCTGTCAGACCACACCCAGGGATGCTTGTGCATAGTCAGTCTTTGGGGGTAGGGAGAACAGAATTTCACTACTTGAGATGTCACCCATACCAACTAGCTGATCTTATTTCTACTGGTTTTCTAATAGTTTCTAATTGTGGAAGAATATTTGCCACAAAGTCCTCCCTCCCAGAGTCCATGGGAGTTGGCTGGCTACAATAAATTTAAATAAATAAATAAATCTCTTTCTCCCCCCCCTCCCACCTCTCTCCAAACTTTGGCTCAGAGTTCTCAAACTATAATCTATGACCACTAATTGTTCACATGACCTATCCAAGAGTTCCAAAGAATGTTGGTAGAACATCCCAAGAATATATGAAAATCCCTGCTGGATCAGGCAACATCCTGTCTAGTCCAGCATTCTATTCCCACAGTAATCAACTAGATATCTATGGAAATCCAGAAGTGGGGCATGACTTTCTTTTTGAAAGATGTCCAATTTGATGATGGTCATATTTTCATCTGGTGGTGAATTCAACCGCTTGAAAAGTAGGCAAGTCTTCCAGATTTTTTAATTTCAACATTCTTAGCCAACATGGCAAAGGACTTCAGAAATTGTAAACCAAAATATATGGAGGATGTCTTGTTGACTATACTTACTTTAGCTTAATTATGTGAGGTATGAAGAGTGTTTTAAAATCTGTCCTGAATATGAAGTACTTGACCCTGCACTTAATGTATGATCCTTAAAAGTCTGGAATCTCTCCAGCCTTAGATGCATTGGAATTTTAAGGAAGGATAAAGAGACAGAGCGTGATGGAAATAAACACTGTGTTGATTAGAGCTGGATTGCCAAGTAGGTTAACAAGGGTCTGATCAAGAGCCTCTAAGTTCTGTAACATTGCACCACTTACAATTTCTGTAACATAGCACTGATGTGGTCTACTGGTATTTTTTTCTAAATATGAACTGGTCAAATGGGCCCTTTTCAGCAGCCTGGCCTACCCCCACTATTTTCATAACATGGCACTAATTTTGATTATTATGACAATGATTGATGATGGTGGTGGTGGTGGTGATGATGATGATGATATGAATGGGCAAAATGTCTATAAAATTGTCCTCTGAGATCCCTGCAATTTTCAGGTGGAAAAAAGTAGCTTGGGAACTGCTGTTCTAAACTGCTTTTTTGTTTGCCTTTTGATGGACTAAGCAGAATAGTAGAGGCCCTGCAGCAGTTTTGAGGTCAAAGTCACTCAACTGTACTAAGGTCAGACAATGCTACTGACCCAGACGCTGCCTCAGAGACCTTTCCCAGTAGACAGTGAACACTCAGCCGTGGTTTCCCACTAGGACTGCGCATGCCTTATTATGAAGCTGAGTGGCAAGCTTTGTTCACAAGTGAGCTGGGTTTACAAAACGGTATCTATCTGCAGTTTATTTGTGTAGAGTTTGGACGCTACCTTGTCTATAAACCTGTTTTGAACCCAGTAATTTGTTTTTCATTTTGTTATATGACATGGCATCTTTTCTAGTTATCACATCTATATTGAATGATGTGGTTTCCTCACATTAGACAGGCTATACATTTGCAAGGCTAAATAGCCGAGTGGGTCTGAATCGCATCTGATGATCTCAAAATGGCGGCTCACAAGCTAGCTTAGGTTTCCTAAAAATCATGGCCTCCAGATGTTTAAGACTTCAGCTCCGAACATTGCCAACTAACATGGGAAATAATCATAGCTGGCATCATGATATAGAAACTCGAAACATCTTAAGGTCACTTAGTTTGAGGAAGACCATTTTGAATTCTGAAGATTTCAAGCCTAAATGAATATACCAGTAAAAGAGAGTTTTCCCAGCCTAAATCTGGTGGTTTCTCTCCAACTTTAGCAATGTTAGATGCATTGGAACTTTAAGGAGGGGATGAAGAGAGAGCTAGAGAGAGCAACAATGAATTTGGACAGGGACAGAAACTGAGGAACCCCACTTTTAGCTAGATTGGAAAAGTTTGGAGGCAATAGGATCCATGTTATTCTAGGGCAGTGTTTCTCAACCTTGGCAACTTTAAGATGTGTGGACTTCAACTCCCAGAATTCCCCAGCCAGCAGGGGAGCTGAAGTCCACACATCTTCAAGTTGCCAAGGTTGAGAAACACTGTTCTAGGGTATCTGAAACAGGCCCACATTTTTGCTGCCTGCTGTAGAAGTCTATTTACTTCCAGCATTTACTTAGGAAAATAGGAGAATACTTAACAGTCAGAAAAGTGAAAGAGTCTGAAACTCCGGTAGTCTTGCAGGAGCACTTCAAAAAATTCAAGATGGCAGTCATGAGAGTGTATTGAAACCCCACCCCATTTTCATGTACACCTCTGCGTCCTGTGATTTATTTATTTATTTAATCGCCAAGCAATCCCACGGGTGGATAAGTATAGTCTGTGGCAGAATTTTTGCCACTTTTGAAGCCTTGCTTGGCTTATTCCAGCCAAGGTGTGTGGCAAGGGGGATCCTTTGGCCATGCCTTTTCCCATCTCCCACGACAATCAAGGGAATTAACTACCCTCAGAGTTGCTGTGACTAAACTTCCTTTGGGGAGATGTCAGGAGATCCTCAACTTCCTCTAGAATGTTGCATTTTTTCTGGACATCTGTGCCCATGGAATTAATTTCCCCATGGGTTCTATTTAAAGAATAAAAGCCATGCACACATGAGTTAATATAGTTTTATTTAATGAATGATTTAGATATTTAAAATATAGAACTTTATTTTAGTCCAAGGGCTGTGCTAGATCTTGAAGTGGTATATTAGGGAACACACTCCAAAAAATAGGCCGGGCCGGGGCCGGGATGTCAGTAGAGCGATATTTTAATTTATGGTAAACTTAGATGATATTACCTCATTTAAATAAAATTAATATTACTACCTCTATATTTATTAATTATTAATTTCCCCTTCTATCATAATTAAATTTGATGGCAACTTTGGAAGGGGGCATATTTGGTCTTTGTGTGCTTTGTTGAGAATGCATTCAAAAATGTCTTCAGGCCTAAGAGAAAAACTAATTTTATTTTATTTATTTCATTTACTTTTAAATTAACTAATTGCAATTAATATGATTATTCTCCATGTATTTAACAATTTTCCCTTTCTATCACATTAACAATTACATTATAGCTTTTGGAGAGACTCTGGGGGGGGGCATCAGCTTGTAAATCTCTCATCTACTGTTCTTCACAGACCCTGTCGTTGCTGTTTCAGGACTGATTTGAATAACACTTTAAAAGCGACATGGGGAACAGGGTTGTGAATTTCCTCAGTGCGCCCCTTTATTATTCTTCATATCTGAATCACTGAGTCCAGATCTGTTACAAAATTCAGGCCACCCAATAACTTCCTTCCTCCTAATTTTCTGTTGTGAACCTCCAGTGTCTTCTCTTGCCCTCCAGCACCTGGAGGTTCAGATGTCAGCAGAAGCCCAAGCTGTCCCTGGAGGCAGGTGATGTGAGACACCTTCCACTGGCTTCAGGCACCGGCTCAGCCCACGCAACCTTCACACTCCCTGCCTTGGGCAAATGCAGGCCTAAGCATCTGGAGGAGAGAAGTGGAACATGGACGCTTTGCCCAAGCTCCAAGTCTTCAGGCCCAAAGTAGAGGAGATTACTTTAAAGGAAGGGAGAGAGCATGCTTCGTGTGTGGGGGAAGTAATCTGTCATGGAATAGAAGAAAAGCAAGAGGAGAAATTAGTCAGAAGTCCCAGGCAGGCAAATGTATTTGTTTTATTTATTGATGCAATTTGTTATACATTTCCCATAATTAAAAATTATCCCAGAGTGGAAGTACAAAAATGAAATTAAAAAAAAGTAAACTTGTAATAAAAACAAAGCCGTATGAAAGCATATAAAGGCCTAGCTGAACAAATGCCTTTTGCTGATACTGAAAATGTTTATGAGTTAATGCCAGTCATAACTGATCATTGACTTCCCAAACAAAATACCAACCATAAAGAATGTCTTTTGTCCCGACACGGTAGGCCACCCCGATAACCGTGAGAACAGCTTCCCTCTCCCTGTGTGATCTCAGTGTGTGGATCAGATGGTATTGGGGAACATCTTTTTAGTTCTTGGATCCCAAGAAAATTAAGATCTTCTACAATGATATCAACACCTTGAATTGGGCCTTGTAGCTGATAGGCAATCACTACAATGTTTTCAGCATTGGTGTTTTGTGAACAGGTTACAAAATAAACCCCTCCATTATTTTCCTGGATGCATCAAGTTCTCTCAGGGCAGTGAAAGTTAGGTTGGGTACAACATTTGAGTAGAAGCCTTTTCTAACTATTGAAACTGCCATAGGAGGTCTCAGAAGTAAAGCAAAGCAACATCAAAGGGATGCTTCACTTAAAGACAAAGCAAAACGCCCCAACAAAGTTTTGCACAAGTATTTTTTACCAAGAAGGCTGCCAGCTGTAGATGTGGCTTGCCACAAATTCCAGCAGCTCAGCATAGTCCTGGGATCATCAGTTATGGTTTGAATATTTGCTACAGGACAGATGTGCAAATAGGTATTGATCCAATTTGCTTTACTGTCTATATAAGCAAAAGTGAGGTCTGTCATTAGGTTCTGTTATGAATTTCTCATACTGTGCAGTGAAACCCCCCCCCCAAAGGGGGGGAGAAAGCAGTCCCTGAAATAAAGTGCTAGAGATGGGAACCAACCCACTAAGACAAGCCTAAATTACAAGTTGCCAGTGAAGAGGCTTCTCAACACTGAGTGGAAGAAGAGATATTGGTAGGTAAGATGAACTTGAGAAAAGGGAACGAAAGGAGATCAAGCCAGAGGGAAGAGGGTTTAGCTGGAGACAAATGTGGAAAGTGACACAGGAGCGGAGCAATCGTTTTCAGGTGCTCAAACAAACAAAATCCCAAAGGAAAAGGGTGGGGGGAGGAACAGACCATCCCAGGAGGACATTATGTTGTGAGCAAGGAGACCTGTTGGATGAGGGAGTATTACTGAACAAGGGGAGAATGGAAATGGGGTAAAGCTGTTCAAGGCCATTGTTGAAGAAAATGATCTGCATTTCATTGGAACCTTTTTTGTCTCTGATTTTTTTCCCCAGAACCCAAAGGGTTGTGAACACCCACCATGCTTAGCTGTTTGAGCCTGGATACAGGTATCTATGATGCCAAATTACACAATGTTCACAATGTACACAAAAATGTACACAACATCTCCTTTAATGGATTTTTAAAAACATTTGTAATAAATAATCCATATCTATTTTTATTCACAACTTTTCCTAATGTATGGAATTCCTTTTATTCACTTTTCCCTGATGTACTGTATACACTTGTACCATAAATTCCCTGAGAATTTTTAAAAGTTTCCCTGCCATTCTTCGTTAGGTACATTTTTCCAAGATGGGTTTTTAAAACAAATTTCTCCACCATAGATTTTCCAAAAATTTATTTTTTTTAAAAATTATGTGTGCAGCTTTCAGAAACACATTTATTCTTTCTAAGCAATAGAATATTGCTTAGGACCCACCTGCAGGGCCGTGCGGAAGAATTTTCTGAGCATCTGCAGGATAAAATCGCTCAGATTCGATCTAGGTTGGACTCCAAGTGTGAAGCAGAGTCTGGGGAGATGCCGAGGGAACGTCATTACCCGGTTATCTGGGATCAGTTTGATCCTGTTGGGCCTAAGGAAGTGGACAGGATCCTCCGGACTGTAAGGGCCACCACATGCCATCTTGACCCTTGTCCTTCCTGGCTAGTGCAGGCAGCCAGGGAGGTTACATCAGGTTGGGTCCAGGCGATGGCTAATACATCCTTGGGGGAGGGGGTGTTTCCAGATGCCTTTAAGGAGGCGCTGGTGCACCCCCTCCTCAAGAAGCCGTCGCTGGACCCCACCGTATTGGACAACTTTCGTCCTGTCTCCCACCTCCCCTTTTTGGGGAAGGTGGTTGAGAAGGTGGTGGCGCTGCAGCTCCGGAGGATTCTGGATGAAACGGATTATCTGGACCCCTTTCAGTCGGGTTTCAGGCCGGGATATGGGGTGGAAACTGCATTGGTCGCACTTACGGATGATCTCTGGCGAGTGCGGGATGGAGGGAGTGCGTCCATCCTGGCTCTCCTTGAACTCTCAGTGGCTTTCGATACCATCGACCATGGTATTCTTTTGGGACGGCTCGAGGAGTTGGGGGTGGCTGGCGTAGTTCTGCGTTGGTTCACCTCCTTCCTCGGGGGCCGGTCCCAATCAGTAGTAATAGGAGATGAGAGATCCAACTCTCGCCCCCTTGTTTGTGGGGTGCCGCAGGGTTCGGTTCTCTCACCTCTCCTATTTAATATCTATATGAAACCGCTGGGTGAGATCATCCGTCACCATGGGATGAGATATCATCAGTATGCTGATGATACACAGTTGTACATCTCCATCCCAGGTGAAGTAAGTGATGCAGTGGCCGCCCTTTCTCAGTGCCTGGAGGCTGTGGGGGTCTGGATGGGGAACAACAGGCTTCAACTGAACCCTGGTAAGACGGAGTGGCTGTGGATTGATGGTTCTTCTGGATCTGGGAAATTATCATCTTTGGTTCTGAATGGGGTTGCACTTCCCCGTTCAGAATCAGTGCGGAATCTGGGGGTCCTTCTGGACTCACGACTCCTGCTCGAGGAGCAGGTGGCAGTCGTGGCCAGAAGGGGCTTTGTGCAACTTTGTGTTGTGCGCCAGTTACGCCCTTTCCTGGATCAGGAGTCCCTCTGTACAGTCACTCATGCCCTGGTCATCTCCCACATAGACTACTGCAATGCGCTTTACATGGGGCTACCCTTGAAGAGTATCCGGAAGCTTCAACTGGTCCAGAATGCGGCTGCGCGCGCAGTTATTGGTGCCCCTAGATCGGCCCATATGACACCTCTGCTGCGCCAGCTGCATTGGGTGCCTGTATGCTTCCGGGTGCAATTCAAGGTGTTGGTTTTGACCTTTAAAGCCCTACATGGCATGGGACCAGGGTATCTGAGGGACCGCCTCATCCCCATAACTTCAAACCGTCCCACTCGATTATGTAGAGAGGGCATGCTCCGGACACCGTCGGTAAGGGAGTTTCGTTTGGCGGGGTCCAGAAGGCGGGCCTTCTCGGCAGTGGCGCCTGCCCTTTGGAACAACCTGCCCCCGGAGGTGAGGCAGGCCCCATCACTCCTGTCCTTCCGGAAGTACCTAAAGACCTGGTTTTGCCGCCTCGCATGGGATGGGAACAGGAATAGTTCCTCGTGGGGATGGCTGGGGCCATAGAGCCCTTTTAAAGATCATGGTCTGCCTTCTTGGATTTTCTACTTAATTTATAATAATAATTAATTGTATATTGTATTTTTATGTGTTTTTATAACGGAATTTTAATCTCTATGTTTGTAAACCGCCCAGAGTCCCCTTGTGGGAGATGGTGCGGTGATAGAAGTCGAAACATAAATAAATAAATAAATAAATAAATAAATAAATAAATAAATACATACATACATACATACAGGAAAGAAATTATATAAAGGGGGCTGGGACTGTGTCCATTCATCAGCAGAATAACTCTTTGAAAACTGAGCAGAACGAGACCAAATCTGATGGGAGAAGGCAGCAAAAGAAACATCTGCATCAAAAGTGAGCCAGATCAGGCCAGGGGCTATGGAGAAAAAAACCTGCCACTCTATCCTGATGGGGGAAGCAGCTGGACAGCGGCTCAGAATGTTGCTGACTTCTCCAATCTAAGCCTCCCTCCGTCCTCCAGCCCAGACATGCAGCCCAGGGTGAAGCCCACCTCATACTGCCTAGTGGACACAGACCCAGAAACCTACTGCTGCTGCTGATAAAGAGGTTGGAAAGTATGTCATAGACTGTGCTCTGGATGTTTTCTCACCTTGTTTTTCTTGAGGCGTCCCTCAGATATTGGCAGATTCCATCCGGTGATGCTATTGTAAAGCCCATTTTGATGGATCTCATAAAGCTGATTCCCTTTAAAAAAAATGATGTTACATTCCTCACCTTGCAAATATTGGGAATATTGCTGCAGCTTTAACAGAGAAGTGCATTAATATCTGTTGGCTTTTGTATATATACTGTATATGCCTTTTCTTCTTGTTCCACTAATCTCAATAATAAATGTTATTACTGTGTTCATGTCCGGTTTTCCTACAAAATGCTCAATGTGATGCACTTTTTTCCCCTTCCCCTCTATTTTGTCATTATATCAACTCTACGTAGTACAGTCATTAATGCTTAATGGATAGTCCTAACAACACCTTCTCAGTACCAATTCATAAAATAACTACTACACCATTCTGGGTGTCACTGCTTGGCTCCTACTCTTTTACTGCTGTGCATCTGATGAAACTTACTTAAATGATCATACTCTGTTCCAGACATCTCTTACACAGACAGATTATTGTAGGATATGTGGAAATGAAATGGGGAGAAAAAATCATCAGTAAGGCTGTGTAAAGCTTTGAGGGGATGGTTTTATTCCAAGGTGATTTGATTGAATTGCCCCATCAAAGCAGATCTCAATGATAATGATGTTATCCTTGGCATACAATTTGCTGATAAATAGCCAATGGCATGTATTTCCTCTCTCTTTCCTGAGATACAGGCATCTTTCCTGGTTATACGAAAGCATCTCCCTGAACAAAAGAGGGAAATCATTTCAAACCATGGTGCGATGGCTGTATGAGGAGAAAAGATTGGGTGTGGTAGACCACTTCATAATGGGCCATGACCATTTATCACATGGACTAGGGATGAGATAGAGCCCACATGATGTGAACAGGAGATAAAATGGAGTTGCCAGGTTCTCTTATGCCCATATAAACACCAAAGGAAGTCAAGCTGTAAGCAAATCATCAAGCAATGAGTGAATGAGAAGAAATAGGAGATCTCTTTGGATACCTGGTCTTCTCTGTCTCTTGTGGGGAAGTGGGATGGATAGAGCCAGACTGAGAGACAAGTGAATGGGCAGCTCCACAGCTAGTGAGCAGAAGGAGCAGAAAAAAGGAAAACCAGAGGGCACCTATTGAGGCCGTCTTGCCCAATATTTTAGCTAATATACTTTGAATGAGAAAAGAAATAGAGACAAAACAAAATTGTCAGGGATAGGAACCTGAACATAAATGGGGTACTTGACAGTTACAAATTTGTTACTGACATTGAAATCCATTCTTGGAACCAGGGGTGTCTGGGAGGGGGTCAAAAAAGTCAAAATGGCACCGACAACCATTGATCAAAGCCCTGTCCCTTTTTACAAGAAAGGTGCTATTCAAACAGTACAGGGTTTTCTTTCCTCCTTACCTGCTCTTGAATCTTTCAGTACTGATTACTCCAAATAAGGCAGTCTTTGTCTTTATTTCCTTCTCTTTTTTTAAATTCCCCTGCTTTTAGGTTCAAATTTTTATTTCATCACACAAGCACCGATACAGACACTTTTTTAAAAAGCATAATAACAAAGACAAAAGCTACACCAGAGGAAAAACACATAGCTCAGAAGAATGTTAATATGTAATCTTAAGAAGGGATACAACATTTTACACATCCGAATTCACTATTGCTATCCAGAAGGAGTTGTGTATAGAGGGAGATAATCACATTTATTTCCCCTCTTTTCATAGTCACTGAACTATCTTTTCCCTTCCATCTTTCCTGCTATGTTTTATTCAATTTTTCCACCAACTCTCAAGGCATTTTATAATCAAAATTTAAAATGCTATTGATCACAACAGAACAAAATTAAACAACCATAATAAATAAAACATGATAAAATGACAAGCAGGCAGAAATGGAAGACTTTGGGTACCATGAAAACACATTCCAACGCTTGATGCTTTACCAAATGGCCACACCTCGTCAGGGGCTGAGCCCAACAACAGGAAAGATGGGAGCTGGTTAGTGCTTGGATGGGAGACAACTGGGTTAGACTGGGAAGGAAAAACATCCTGAAAGAGGACAGACACAAATTTATTCTGTACTAATGCTATGAAAGTTACATGGACATGTCTAGGCACAGTCACCAGGGGTCACACTTGACTTGAGGGAGTCTTTACCTTTAGGAATTTAATATAATTAGAGAAACTATTTAAATATGATTTTTTTAAAAAATATGTTCAATTGTGTCCGATTCTCGGAGACTGTCTGGATAAGTCCCTGCAGTTTTCTTGAGCCCCCCACCTCTATTCAAGGAAGGATTGGGGGTGGAGGTGGGGGCCTCAGGCACAATCTTTCACCTATTTTCCTTCCTGCTTTGTCTTCTGTGCCTAGGAAGATTAAGACCATTTCGCAAGCTCAACAGCAGCATGGTAATCTTAACGATCCTCCTTTAGATGATAAAGGGACTTAGAAATAACATCTCAAAATAACCATGACCTAGCCCCAGGTGCAAGGTCACACAGCCACCTAGAAACATATTTAAGGATTCCCTTACTAACTTTGCTCAGACTGAAGAAGCTCCTTGGATAAGGAGCGAAATGTTTCCACTGAGAAAATAGAAATCCAGTTGACATGATTCAAGCTACAGACAATTCCACCTGGATGACTGAGAACCTTCATAGACATATTTTTCTTGGCAAGGTTTTTCAGAAGTGGCTTGCCATTGCCTCCTTCCTAGGGCTGAGAGAGAGTGACTGGCCCAGGGTCACCCAGCTGGTTTTGTGCCTAAGGCTGGACTAGAACCCACGGCCTCCTGGTTTCTAGCCTTAACCACTACACCAGACTGGTTCTATTTAAATATGATAAGCAGATACAAAAGAGAATAGTGGGCACTTGCACCTTTAATAGTTGTACAGGGCATATGTTTTTAGCAGGTATAGCTAGTCATGTAATTCATAGCAGCTTAAGTTTTCTCTTCTGCACAATTATTATAGATACAGGAGACCCTTGCCCCCATTTGCATCCTATCCCGACCATCCTGTTTTCACTAAGACTGGATTTACATGACAGAGGTAAGTCTTCTTCAATGACTGCATGCCTCTTGGTGACCATGGACACATCCATGCATTTTCTTGGCAACAACAGCCTAAATCCTTAGACTTCTCTGTAGTCTTCCATCAAAGTACTAACAGTTCCACCCCTATTGAACCTAGGCAAGATCAGCTAAGTGTTGCTACCTGCTGAAGCTTGTGATCCACCAATCTGTCAATCACATTCTAGCCTAGCAGGTTACATGAACCCAGCCTGGGTGATTGGTTCAGGATTCCATATAGCGTACAGATTTCTTTTCTACTTCACCTTATATAAATCTGTCTTATGAGCTTGGCCAGATACTGCAATTTTAGTTGCTATCAGACAGGTGCCAAATGGTATTTAATAATCTGTGTGTGGGATTCTGAAGCAAATTCAGTTGGATGTAGGATTTAGAACACAAATATGTGAAAAAAAGCATTTGTTTTGCTTTAAATGTTCTGCTTTAAATAGACCCTCCATGTTCCAAGGCCATATGCCACTGAAAATCGGCTCCTGGCAGGGCATGAGCACAGGAGAAATGATGTCTCCAGACGTACTTGATGGGCTGCCCAAAGGCAGAAAACAGGATTTGGGATGGGGCACTGGGGGAGGCAACTTGCAACGCTAGAATATCCTTTTTGTTGCCCAGAGAGCCGCCTCTGGCATGACTGCTGAAAACCGATGACACAGTTTTCCACCCTTTTGAGTGAGAACATAGAAAAAAAAATAGGCTTTAACACAGTCCTACCACAGTTTTAAAAAGCAAATAGACCCCACAAAAGTATCTCCCCAATCCTACCTTGTAGCTTTCTGTCCCAAATATACTGTAAGAGAGACCCTTGGCCACCTAGAGGTTGGCTATCTATGGACTAGATGGGCCTGCCTTTTGTCAGCTCCTGCATGGCTCTTCTTACGTATTGATTAGGGATGTAGAGGTAGAGAGATAGAGATAGATGGAGGTTTTGAAAAGAAAAGCTGATCCATATCGGAAAAGACCTGGTGTGGAGCCATAAGCAGCTTTGGGAAATAAAATACAGCGTCTAGGCCCTTGATTTCACTTCACTACAAGCCAGCCGCCCAATCTCTGGGGCGCAGAACATCTCCTGGCAACTCAGAGCCAGCAGCTCGGTAAAACGCATCCTGCCAGTCATTCCCACAATCGACTTTCTCTCCAATTCTTCCAAACTTGCTCTGACACTGGAATGATGATGACCCTGATGAACCCCGTCGGGGAAGTGGAATGGAGGGAGGGGCAGAGGGTCACCGCACTGGTTTGCATAGAGAAAGTGGGGATGGTGACGATGCCACTCCCAGGCAGCCAGGACCAAGATACCATCCCACAGTTTTACCAGACCTTCTTTTTGAAGACCATTAGTGGACTGCTAGGACCACTGAATGGAGCAGAGCGTATAACAGCAAAGAAACATGCACACACAGAAGGAAGTTTTTATCTTAATAGCATTAATGAGCACACTGGAGAGATATAAGATATTGATCTTAAGCACATAGCCCACCCAAGCATAAAGAATTACACACTTAGAAAACGTAGGTTACAAAAAGAGTTCTTACTGTTTATTTGGTCCAGTTACATTTTTGTTCAGGAAAGATGACTTCTTGTTCTTCGTTTTGTCCTTAAACTAAATTTACCCTCACCCCTCATTGCTGGTGAAGGCTGCATGGAGAAAAAGGGAAAATCCTGGAGTTGATGCCTAGCACCTAACAGGTAACTTTGTGAATGTCCAGGTGTTGTTGTGTTGCAGAGCCTCAAATTCCTCTTGTGCTGCTGCTTTCCATTTACCTGCTTCAGCTGGTGGCAGCTGTTGCACTTCCTTCCATGATGCAGGCTCCCTCAGCAATGCCACTTCTGCGAGGTAGGACAGTCACTTGGCTGGAACTCCCTTGTTGGGTTGCGATGAGCGCCTCAGATCCGGAACAGGATTCAGGTCTGGATGATACTGCATCTCTCCCCCTTCTGTCCTTCCTGGATCCTCATCATCTGACACAGGCGGAGTCTCCATCTCAATGTCCTCTCTCTGGGCTTGCCTGCTTGCTGCATCTGGAAACACTGGGTAAGGTACCTCGAACAAACCTTCTTCACCTCCCTCTTCTGCAGTGCTATTGGCTAGAGGATTTTGATTTGGCTCTGTTTCATCAAAATGCACCACTTTGCAAGTGTGGATTGAGCCAGTCTTAGGATCTGGAACTCTATATCCTTTGCTTCCCAGTGGGTACCCCAATAAGATTCCTTCCTTTGCTTTGGAATCTAATTTGGTTCCTTTCTCTTTTGGAATGTTACCCCCAACAGATGCTCGAATTGGCCCACACAGGTTAGTGTGAATTAGCTCAAGGGTCTGTCTAGAGCTCCTGGTGCTTTGTTTTGGAATTGCAGGCCTAGTGGCTTTTCCCTGTATGCAAGTTTTGTACCTTGCATCAGACTTACCACAGTCCTTGATTTCCAGACTGCCTGCCAATTCATTTATCTTCATTTGGAGAATTGCACTTGAATCCTCCTTTCTTCGGTGACTGGCCACGCACGCCATGTCTGGCCTCTCACAATTGAGAAAAATTAGTCCCTGATCTAGGTTTCCTGTTAAAAAGACAGTTTTTTGATTCATTATTCCACATTTGTCACCTTTAAATTGAATTGTATGGCCCTTCTTCATGAGCACAGATGCACTAATCAGATTCAATTCTAAATCTGGAACATATAAAGCATTAGTTGCAATCAAATCCCTCTGGGTGGCACCATTTCCGCACCTTAGGAGAGCCTGGCCCTCCCCTTCCACTGGGATTTTCCTTCCATCAGCCAAGCCAATTTCTTCTTTTGAACTTGGGTTCAATTCTATTAAAAGATCTCAGTCCTTTAACATGTGCATACTACATCTACTGTCTAAGATGAAGGAAGAGCAACTTTTATTAATAGCTGAAAATGCAAGAAGAGTTGCATCTGGAGCTTTCTCTTTGTTTTTCTGATCTGCCTTCCATGCCCAACAGTTTTCCTTTAGGTGACCCCTCTTGCCACAAAAATGGCACTTGATGGGTTTCTTTATTTTTGAATCACTCCTCTGCTTCTGACCATCATCTTTGCCCTGAGGTGCCTTTGTAAAATAGCCTGCCTCATGATGGCCCTGCTTAGAATTTCTATAGGAGGCCTGCCTGCTATGTTCAGACCTTAATTCTTGAATAAGGTCTGATAGGGGTTGTCTGGATCCCCTGTAGCTGGCAGCAAAACTTGAAAAACTCTGAGGTAAAGAGCCTAATAAAAATCCAACTTGGATCCTGTTATCCAAAATTATATCATTGCAAGCAAGCTTGTGCAGTAATGATTGAATTTTGGAAACATGCTCATCAATGTTACCATTTTGTTGGAGCTTTACACTGGATAGCTCTCTCACTAGATTAACAACTTGCGAATCTCCTCCTTCCCCAAAGAGTTTAAACAATTCCTCCATGATCTCTTTTGCAGTTTCCCTGTGCTGGATTTACACCATCATTGATCCATCTAAGGCAGAGCTTTCCAAACTGTGTGTCGCGACACAAAAGTGTGTCGCCACACACAGTCTGGTGTGTCACCACACAACCCGGAAGCGCTAATCATCATCAGCGCTTCCAGGTTTTCCCGCGGCGACACACCAACGGTGGCACACAAAAACCGAAAGCGGCAGCAGCGCTTCCGGTTTTTTGCGCGCTGCCACAATGGCAGCACTTCCGGGTTTTCCCATGGCGACACACCAACAGCGGTTGGTGTGTCGCTGCAGGAAAAATTTGGAAAGCCCTGATCTAAGGAATTCATTATTAGTCCTTGCAGTTTAAGATCATTGGCTACCCAGTTTTCATAGCCTTCTGAATCTGTACTTGGAGGATCTTCCTTCAAAATATTATGCAGATTAAAAATCCTTGCCTGCCTTTCCACCCAAATTTTCCAGGGATAAAACTCTCCGGTTTTTAGTTTAAAAATTACTGGATTGTAAGGCAGTTGCACACTGGCCATTTTGTGTAAGCAAAAAGTTCAAAAATCACTTTCAAAAAGAAAAAAAATTCTTTATGCTTTCTGGCTATTTTTCTGTGCAAGATCACCTCCCCAGCATTTACACTGAGTATTCTCTCAAAAACAACAATGCTCGTGCAAAAACAAAACAAGCCAAAAATGAAATGTTTTGCTGTTTATCTTTTTCTCTTCTAAAAATAAATTCTCCTTCTGTAAAAACCTGGGCCCATAACCCTATGAAGACCATTAGTGGACTGCTAGGACCACTGAATGGAGCACAGCATATAACATCAAAAAAACACGCACACACAGAAGGAAGTTTTTATCTTAATAGCATTAATGAGCACACTGGAGAGATATAGGATATTGATCTTAAGCACATAGCCCACCCAAGCATAAAGAATTACACGCTTAGAAAACGTAGGTTACAAAAAGAGTTCTTACTGTTTATTTGGTCCAGTTACATCCATTTCAGTTGAAAATTGGTTTCAGTTCTTCTTTTCTTGTTCCCTAAACTTTGTGGACCTGTGGACCTATGTTGCTGCCAGGGCTGCATGGAGAAAAGGGGGAAATCTCCTCATTCTAGGCCGCATGGCCTCAAGATGGAGAGAGTAGCAGCATGCTGCTTCCTCCTCTGGTGGATGAAGGCAAGAGAGAGAGAGAAAGAGGAAGTGGGAGAGGCAACAAGCAGCTTCCTCTAGAAGCACAGAGTTTGCTTCCTAGACCAATCAGCCATATGCTAATGAGGCATGCTGATTTGCTGGAACCTCCAACCCTTTTTGGAAGGGAAGACCTGACAAATGTCATGACTGTCCCAATCCCAACAAGACAGTTAACAAGCATAGGAAAGGCTGCTACAGGAATACCAAGTCCCCTGCTCTCATTTCAAATAAAAGTCTATCTTGCCTCTCTAATTCTTGGTTTGTATTGCCCTGAAGACTCTTTGGCTCAGCAGCCTTTAACATAAGAGGGTTTCTACCATCTGATTCCAAGCAATACTAGCTCAGAGCTCAAAGGACGTCTTTCCTCCTCTGGGACCTTGTGGTGGGCTGGAGTGTTTGTTTAGAGATGGTTTAATTGACTGTAAAGAAGCTTCCGTGAAGGAAGTTAAAGTGGTGGTAAAAGCCTTCAGCTCATAAATGCTGAGCAGGGAGTAGTTGAGGAAGTCTCCAGAGGCTAATAAAGCAAACCACTCATCTTCCATGCCAGGAGGGGGCAGCGAGGAGCAGCAGCAGCTTTGGACTGGAAAGAAAGATGAGGCATTACAGACCGTGATCTCTCCAACTTCAGCTTGAGTTATTTATTTTATTTATAATTCAAATTTTGCCACCGCCCATCTCCCCCAGAAAAGGGGAACTCTGGGCGGCTAACTTGATGGACTTGACCTGCCTACTGAGGCTTGTCTATTGGGCCCCCCTGAAATTAAATTCCAGCTCCTGCACTGATGGTGAGGCCTGCAGGCCCTGAGGCCTCCTCATCACATTTCTGGGTACGGAATTGGATTGCGCCTGGTTTTAAGCCAAGGGTTAGCCATCTTTTGGAGGCAAGAGACTGCATTTAAGACCTCAACATTTGTGAGGAGAAGAGATTCAGTTTAATAGCATGAGGGGAATGGAGAACCCCTATGTAGACATCTTGAGCTTCCAGAAAAAAGGCACAAAATAAATGAGATACACTAAATAACAAATATGTGAAGTTGCATGTGAATTTGCTTGTGCATGGGGTACTTTATCCTTTGGTGGCAATGAATATAAAGAACAGACAAAAGGGCCCATCCCCTGCCAAACCTAACTATTTCTGGAACAAATTTCACGGCAGAGGTGCTTATTATAGATTTGCATCAACATGATTTATTTATTTTTCTTAAATAGATGTTTTCCCTTCAGCTTCCATAGATTACAAAGGGTTCTTCAAGCATTCAACTGCATGCGAGAAAGAGGAAAGCAGTTTCCACCAGTGCATTACCGCAGTCCTGCTCAATTTGCATTCCTTGTGGGCAACACAGGCACCACATCCTTTTGGAGACCCTGGTAATCTTCTAAGCCAGGGCTTTCCAAAGTGCTGCCGCTGGCGACACGGCAGCGGTGGCGCGTGCGCGCACGGTGACGGTGCGTGGGGCGTGCAGCGGCGCGCGTGCATGGCGACGGCGCGGGGGGACGTGCGGCAGCACGGGGGCGTGCGGCGGCGCGCGCGTGCATGGTGGCCGCCGTGCACGCGCGCGCCGCCACTTCCGGGTGGTGTGGCGACACACCACGCTGTGTGTGGCGACACACTTTTGTGTCGCGACACACAGTTTGGAAAGCTCTGTTCTAAGCCTTCTTCTCTGCTACAGTGGTGTGCTATAAGCCATGTAATCACTAAGTGGCCCAGCCATCTGAAGACGGTGGGTGTAGCCTGCAGCAGCGGCTGTTTCCTGTGCAAAGGGGGAAAGTGTGTGGGAGAATTAGCAAAGAGTGAATACTGATGAAGCCACACAACGAAGGCAGAACATCCCCGTTAGTGTTGGAGGGAAATCAAGCCATGAAAGAAACTAACCTGGAACCTCTTTCTGGTGGCCTCCAGAGCTATCCAAGACAGCACTGCTGAAATTTGCTGCTAACCCACTGAATTATGGAAGTGTGATTTTTCTGCTTATTTTAAAAGAAAATAAGCAATGCAATGGAAATGTTAAACCTCTAATAGGCCTTTAGACCCTTGTTTTACTAAAACCCCGTAAAATAAAACAAAACAGGGGCCTGAAAATTATAGCCCTGCTGCCTTTGATAACATTGCTGTGTCACTACTGTACCCCCACAGCTTCTGGTGGCCAAAAAAATTAAAATTATATTATTTATTATTACTATTATTATTCCTTCAAGTCAGTTTTAACTCCTGGCAGTTTTAGTTGGGAAGATTTTCAGAAGTGGTTTGCCATTGCCTGCTTCCTAGGGCTTAGAGGGTGTGACTGGCCAAAGTCACCCAGATGGCCTCGTGTCTAAGGTGGGACCAAAACTCAAGGTCTCCCCATTTCAAGGTTGGCACCTTAACCACTACACCAAACTGGCTGCTATTATTATTATTATTATTATTATTATTATTATTATTATTATTATTACTACTACTACTACTACTACTACTACTACTCTGCCAGCACATATCATTTCCTGCAAGGATCAGCCTCCATCATTTGCTGATAGATATAATATATACCGCCCAGAGTCCCCTTGTGGGGGGAGATGGGCGGTGATATAAGTTAGAAATAATAAATAAATAAAGAGTACTTCCATGCACAGAATATGCCACTCTGAATCTTCATTTTAATACTAGTACAATATCTTCTACTCTATCTGAGGGAATAGTAAGTTACAGAGCACGGTACAGACAGCTCTGCTTTCCAACCCAGCAGAAGAGCTGTGCAGCTGACAAAGAACATCTAAAGGATTGTCACCTCTGTTTCCTAGCACCTTCTCTGAGGTAGCTGCATCGCTCTGCCTCATGATAGGACCATTTTCTACCTCTGTCTTGTAGACCCGTTGAGGACCTTCTGCGGCAAGCAGGGGCTTTCTGTCGTCAGTAGCTGAGACAAATTATTTCCTTCTCTCTGGTGCCTGATGGAACTGTTCACTGATAATTGAAAATGATACGTGGGCAGTTAGCTGTAACAAGCAATATTCCATTACATTTGTAGAGGCTAGCAATGGCTTTAAAGTAGACAGAAGTATCGTGCCAAAACAAGATTTTGCTGTAAGCAGCTTCTTTGGGAAGCAGATTTCAACTCAGTCTCATGGCTTCCGTTTCTTCCAGAACCCAGGTGGCTAGATCAAGCACTTTTAGGAAAAAAAACCCACTCATGTATTGTAACATATACTTGGCCTGCAGGAATCCGAATTCTACTACAGGCACAATCAGGTTAATTTCAGTAATTTTGCATTCTGGACTGAGAGGTCCCCCCCACCCCCTTCTAGAGCATTATTTCTCAACCCTGGCAGTTGAAGATGTATGGACTTCAACTCCCAGAATTCCCCAGTCAGCCATTCTGGGAGTTGAAGTCCGCACCTCTTTAAGTTGCCAAGGTTGAGAAACACTGCTCTAGAGCTTCCCTGCTGATGTAGGTGCTTCCTAAATTCAGGAGCTGATCTATTACAAAGATCCTACTGGGTCTTCCTAGCTCCTTTAAACAAAGTGACACCATGAATGCCTCCATTCAGAGACAGGATTTTGCTAAAAATAGAGGTAAATTCCTTCCAACCCCTCCTTGGGAAAGTCAACAAAACTAGAAAGAGCCCTCTCCTGGTTGTGAACGGAACTCTTTTACTGCTAAACTATTTTACAGAGACAATCAGCTGGAACTGTGAAACTCTACTTCAGCTCCCACCAAGTTATTTTAGAAATTAGAACAAAGGTAATCTATATACTACTAAAACTCTCCTGTCTGTTTGTCTGTTTGTAACCTTCAATTGACCGAAACAGTGCATCATAGGGCAACTATTTTTGAAGCAAAGAACCTTAAATGGGTTTCTGCTGCTCAAATCTTCTCCTAGGACTTCATTCCTGCTCCTCTAACACAGCTGTCTGTTGTCCCCCTCTCCCTTGCTGTTCTCCTCTCATGTCACCCTTGGTCATCTCTTTCCATTTCCTCCAGCTCTTCTTTTGTATTTCTCATTGTCTCTATTGCTGCTGCTTCTCATTTATCTATCTTGTCCTTGTCTGTTTTTGCCTCTCCTCACTGCCTCTTGCATCTGTATTTGTCTCTCCTCTCACAACCATGATCTTCCTTTCCTTTCCTTTCCTTTCCTTTCCTTTCCTTTCCTTTCCTTTCCTTTCCTTTCCTTTCCTTTCCTTTCCTTTCCTTTCCTTTCCTTTCCTTTCCTTTCCTTTCCTCTCCCTCTCCCTCTCCTCTCCATCTCTGATTGGGGGAGATGGGCGGTAATATAAGTCTACATAATAAATAATAAATAAATCTCACAGATCCTGTTACCTCCCCATCTCTCTTGCCACTTGCTCTTTCCTCATAGCCTCTCTTGCACATCTCTCTCTTTTCACTTCATCTGCTTTTCTCGCCTCTTTCTCAGCTCACTACTCCTTGTTGCTTCTCTTGTACCTTCCTACTTGCCGTCATTTGCCTCTCATCACATACGCCCCATTTATTTATTTATTTATTTATTTATTTATTTATTTATTTATTTATTTTTCAAATTTATTCCCCGCCCATCTTCCATGCAAGGGACTCTGGGCGGGTTACAATAAATAAAATTTAAAAACTATACAAAAATATCTAAAAACACAGGCATAAAATAAATAAAATAGAATCCAAGATGGATTAGGATCCGCAGAATAGATCGTGGAGCTACAGGGCCAGCCAACCCCAGGAGGCACTACCACCTCTGTCGTCCCAGGCCAGGTGGCAGAGCCAGGCCTTAAGGGCCTTCCGAAAGGCCAGGAGGGAGGGGGCCAGTCTCACCTCCGGGGGCAAGATATTCCATAGGGCGGGCGCTATCGCAGAGAAGGCACGCCTCCTGGACCCCGCTAGATGGAATTCTCTTGTTGAGGGGGTCTGAAGCATGCCCTCTCTGCATGCACGGGTGGGGCGGGTCGACGTTATCGGGACGAGACGGTCCCTCAGGTACTCTGGTCCTATGCCATGTAGGGCTTTAAAGGTAATCACCAACACCTTGAATTGGACCCGGAAGCAAACTGGCACCCAATGCAGCTCGCGTAGCAGAGGTGTCACATGTGCCGATCTCCTGGCACCCATAACTGCTCGCGCTGCCGCATTCTGCACCAGCTGAAGCTTCCGGATACTCTTCAAGGGTAGCCCCATGTAGAGCGCATTACAATAGTCTATACAGGAGATGACAAGGGTGTGAGTGACTGTTCGGAGGGCCTCCCGATCCAGGAAAGGGCGTAACTGGCGCACAACTCGAAGCTGTGCAAAGGCCCTCCTGGCCACGACTGCCACCTTTCTAAACTCTCTTCCCTCTCTTCAACACCACTACAGGGGGCACACTTCAAAATGTGATAAGCCAGTGCAGATGTATTTGGCATCTTTCCTGTTCAATCCCTTATGTCGGGCTGTAGACTTCTGTCCCAAAGACCCACTTGGTTTCTACAGCATAGGTCAGGTACACACAATTTTTTTTAGACTGGTAAAAGTGATATGTTAATGGGTCCACATTCCCAAAGGTATTGCATAGGGCAGAGCTTTCCAAACTGTGTGTCGCGACACAAAAGTGTGTCGCCACACACAGCGTGGTGTGTCGCCACACCACCCGGAAGCGGCGGCGCGCGCGTGCACGGCGGTGGCGGCAGCGGCGCGGTATCAGTGTTTCCGCGTTTTAGTGGAGGCTGCCGCCGTCGCCGTGCACGCGCGCGCCGCTGCACGCCCCCCCCGCGCCGCCGCCGCTGGTGTGTCGCCAGCGGTGGCACTTTGGAAAGCCCTGGCATAGGGCAATATGAAAATGAAATTCAGCATTATTTCATTTACACTTAATTAAAATTAGATATAACTATATTAAAATAAGAGAGACAGTTTGGTGTAGTGGTTAAAGGCACCAGGCTAGAAACTGGGAGACTGTGAGTTCTAGTCCTACCTTAGGCACAGAGCCAGCTGGGTAACCTTGGGCCAATCACTCTCTCTCAGCCCTAGGAAGGAGGCAATGTCAAACCACTTCTGAAAAACCTTGCCAAGAAAACTGCAGGAACTCGTCCAGGCAGTCTCCAATGCATGATTGAACAGATTTTAAAAAATATATTAAAATTAAATATAGCTAAAAACCTTCTATAACTGTAAATATTGCAAGGGGATAATAATTTTTTGAAGCATGTGCATGCTGCAACCAAGGCTTTGGGGAACTCATGTAGCCCGGGGTTCCAAGTTTTGCACTTTAGGTGAAGATAGAAATAAAATGTATACACCAAGTTAAGAGAAACCCTTGAGATGTCAGTTTTTATTTTCTTTTATTCCCCTTACCCCTGTTGCCTTTCAATTCCTGTTTAGACCCTTAACCTTGATATACATAATAAAGATTTGAACTCCTTACTGAATCAACACTCTCAATTTCACAGGAAATATAGCCTCTAGTGCAGAGCTTTCCAAACTTTTCATGTTGGTGACACACTTTTTAGACATGCATCATTTCGCGACACACTCTTACAGCAGGGCACAAGGCAGGCATTAGGACCTGCGCAGAATCACAGCAGGTTTGGAGGCAGCAAGGCACAAGGCAGGCACTAGGACCTGCGCTGAATCCTGGCAGGGCTCGGAGGCAGCAGCAGCCGCGACACACCCAGACACTGCAGCCGACACACTAACGTGTCGCAACACACAGTTTGGAAAGCTCTGCTCTAGTGCATGCCAGCTAAATGGTTAACAAAAATACAGAAGATTTCCCGCTTTTCTTCTCCTAAGTAGTAAACTGGTGCAGATTTCTTCTCTGGAGTCATAGGATGGTGGCAATTTTTCCAGGAGTGTGGGGATGGGGCTGTTGGGATTGTGATGGAAAGATGTAGTGACCCCACTTAAGGGAACCAGAAGGGCTAACCTGCCACATCCTGGTGCTGCATTTGAGTATGTGTGACAGTACACAAATGCCCTCATACTGACAGAATTAATTTTTAATTGCTCTCATTCTTAATTGTCTTATACCACATGGTTGGAGTTTTCTCAGGCACATGAGTGATTTAGCAAAGCTATTATAAATAATTATTTTTCTTAAAAAGGAAGAGATCCTTGTGATTTAAAAGCTGTGTCAGAGCTCTAGAAGGTGGAAGTGGCTGAGCGGTTGATGGCTTACTCAGCATAAGAAAGGCTGCCCTTTCCGGTTGAGACCTATCTAGGATGACGTTCTACAGTCCTCTATTTGAAGAGTTGTTACAGAGCTGTTCTCTAAAGTTAACTTCTCTATGATGGGCTGTCAAATCTAATTCTAGTTTAAAGATAAAGAATTATAGCATTGGAGAGGAGAGGCTTTAAGGTCACCTAACAGCATTTGGTACATGGTTAGCATTTGATGAGAGCATGGTATTTTTATTTACGTTTAGCAAAGATTGGCAACATAGTGGCCATAGGTAGCAGGCTGTCCAAATCCCTGCAATTGATGGATAAGAACCTATTAAATTTACTGTTTTGCACATAAATGTCATAACATTTCAGTATTCCTGTGTGAAATTTTAGCATTTTCCTTGAGGTCTCATGAGCTGTATAGGACAGACCACTGGCATCTCAACAGGATATATCAGAAATCTTGCAAATAGAGACACAGTTGCCTATGTCACTGCATGAGACCAGGCAATTGTGCAATAGCATCTGGTGGCTGAAAATGTTGCTAATCTTGGATTAGTGTAATTATTTCTAGACTCACATTCTCTATATAAATTAGCATATTCAAAATGCATGCAAATCTGATCCCATCTTGATCCCATTTCATTGATCTATTCCTATGATTCTTTTTCCTGAAGTGACTTCCATGCATTCAAATGGTATCCGCCGGTCCTTGAGCAAGCAAAAAAGTAAACGAGCAAAAGGTTTGCTGCCCTGTTTGCTGAGCTGTATTCTAATGCAGTAAAGAGGCCCATGACTGGTGCTATCCTTACTATTTTAATGAGGGACAAGTTATGGAAAACAACGAGTGGATTCCGCCAGGTTCATTTCACCTCTCGCCAAGCGTCATTGGCCAGCAGGTAAATAACCATCTATCATTCTTTCTAATATGTGGAGTGGAGAAAGGTTGGGCAAATGTAGGCAGGTACTTGAATGGTATGTTTGGCTTAGGGTGAAGAAGGAAGGAGCACTCAATAACAAATGAGCTCCATCCTTCACAGTAGTGCAAGGAAATGGCAGTGCTGGTAGTGGGTCCAATTTTGTCTTCATGACTGGCAGCACCCAGAGAAAGCTCATGGATGGCCATGGAGCCAGAATGGAGTAGTAAATTTTTCCCGTCCCACCCGATCAGCCAGAGAGGTCTTGCTGCGGACCCCATCGACCAAAGAGTTCCATCTAGCGGGGTCCAGGAGGCGGGCCTTCTCTGCAGTTGCGCCCGCCCTTTGGAATACCTTACCCCCAGAGCTGAGGCTGGTTTCCTCGCTCCCGACCTTCCAGAAAGGCTTAAAGACCTGGTTCTGCCATCTTGCCTGGGAGGGAAATGCCAACAGTTCCTCTTGGGGATGGCTGGTCCCATGAAGCCTCCCAGTATTCCATTTTTAACATCTTTTATACTTGGATTCTATATTATTTATTTATTGTAATTTTATATTTATCTTTTTTAACTATGTTTTCTTGTGAACCGCCCAGGGTCCCCGATAGGGGAGATGGGCAGTAATATAAATTTAATAAAATAAATAAATAAATAAAATGGTTCTACCTCCAGAGCAGTGTTTCTCAATCTCAGCAACTTTCAGATGTGTGGATTACAACCCACAGAATTCCCCAGCCAGAAAATGCAACTTCAATGAAGACTTGGTAGTTATCTTTGCACAACACAATAAATAAGGTTAGTCTTAACTTTGGTGAGTCTTTCTTTTGGCTTAGTGCAGTGTTTCCCAACCTTGGCAACTTTGAGTTGGGTGGACTTCAACTCCCAGAATTCCCCAGCCAGCATACCATAGAGACTTATGCTGGCTGGGGAATTCTGGTAGTTGAAGTCCAGACATCTGAAAGTTGCTGAGATTGAGAGATACTGCTCCAGAGTAATAAAAACAGCAAAAAAAAGGTACTGCCAGTCAACATCCCTTTTTGACAGGAGCAATGGAAAAGCTGGAATACACTAAATGGTGACAGAGCCAGCATCCTTCAGCTGGAAACCCTGGCTCGCTTTCCTGTTTTAAGACAACTTTCTTTGCAGGATAAGATAAAAGCTTTGTCAGGGAACGCTGGTCTTGCTTTTTAAACAGAGACCTTGTACTATTTCTAAAAAGCACTAATCATTGTGATTACAAGATGCCCACGTAAGTCCTGACAAGTGCACTGGAAAGCACCACCGGGCATTAAGCGGGCAGAAGCCTTTGTGGAAACCAGTGTCTGGTTTCTCCTCCCGTGATCCTGTGCTAGATCTTGTCCATGGCAAGAGAAGAGGGCAGCTCTTTAAAACTGGGGCAGCTTTAAAATTGGGGCAGCTACAGATGACTTTAGGCTACATCTCTGTGGGCTAGATGTGAGACAAAAGCAACGCGTTGAGAATATGACATTAAAAAAATACTAGGACTTGTTTGTGCTACAGTTAGGGGGACATGAGGATGAGCCCTTAGAAAGCTTGTAGGGTGCTTTGGGCATCGGGATTGTTTTTGCTCTGCCAGAGAGAGAGGCCCCTTCTTTCTTTTTTTCTTCCCTTCTCCATAATTAAAGAGCAGCAGCTAGTAATTTGGCTCTGACATGCTGGGTGGTAAATGAAGAGAATTCTGCCTTTTTGCGGGAGTCTGCTTGGAAGGGGTTGGGCGTCTCAGGCAGGAGTAGAGGCTAACTGAGGACTAAAGACCCAGAGCTTAGGAAAAGGAGAGAGAGGGAGGGTGGGAGGGAGGGAGGGAGGGAAAAGACTATTTATATGTGTATGGGGAGAGGGAATGGACAAATCTATGGCTCAGAAAATACGGCTGTGCAAGAAGAAAAGTATTTCATTATGATAACATGAAATGGAATATTTTCTGTCTTTAAATAAAATATCAGTAAAAGAGGGAAGGAGAGAGAGGGAGGGAGGGAAAGTAGCTTCAAATCAACTACACATATACACAATGGTTGAATTCACAAGCACTGGAAACTGTAGACCTAGGTTAACAAAACACGGTTTCTGGGTTCAGAAAACATGCTGTACATCTCTCTTATCCCCCTCCCCCATAAATCATATTGGGGCTTAATGATTCACACAACCTGTTGAAAACCCATTCCCACAGCAAACTGAACCACACATTTCCAAAGCCAATGTTAGCTTCATATTGTGTGAGCCTAGCAATTGTGTGCCTAATTGCCCCAGTATTCCTGGTAATCACATAGTCTCCCCTCCCCGCAAACTCTTTTAGGACTGTTTTTTAAATATTCTTTCACTGCTACCATTATTTCAGCATCCAGTTTTCTCCCCAAGGAAGTTACCAATGGACATTTAGTTATGTAAGCCTGATTGGCTGGGTTCAAATATTTATTTATTTATTTTATTTATTTATTTTATTATTGTATTTATACCCCGCCTATCCCCTCCCTAATGGAGGACTCTAGGCGGCTTACATACATCTTCATACATATACATCGTTATACATTATATTTCATTTAAACCGCGCGCCAAGGGAGGGGGTAAGGGAACCGACTCTTCTCTGGCTTCTAGACTACATGTCCCACGATGCCTTGCGTCGGAGCTGGCTGCTGACGTCCTGTAGCTGTTGATACTTCGGGATCCGTCGTGGCTGCCGCCATTCAAGAGAACTTCAGTTCAGTGGACGCCGACCCCTAACAGGACGTCAGCAAATTTTCCCACTTAAGGTGGTACCCAATTTATCTACTTGCAAGCTTTCGAACTGTTGCAACTGTTGTAAATATTACAATAAAAGTTGGACTGACTGTATTGGGTGAGGCGAGCCAATTAGAATTTATTCAATAAACCCTTGGTTAAGCAAATTACAATTCAGCATGACATACATGACATAACCGCCCAGAGTTCCCTTGCGGGGAGATGGAGCGGTATATAAATTGAAACATAAATAAATAAATAAATAAATAAATAAATACTAGGGTTGCCATATCTATGTTGAAAAAATACAGATTGCCACTAGGGGGCGCCAAGGAGACAAAAAACTTTTTGCAGCCCACATATAGAAGCTATAAGTATATGAACTAAAAAAGTATTACTATATATTTTTTTATTTTTCCCTTTTCCAAAAAATTCAAGAGGCATATAGCAGGACTGCACAGCCTATAAGTTGCATGTGACCCCCAGCACCCCATTGGTAGCACCTGAGCATCTGAGTGGGCAAAGCCAAAATGTTCAGAACAATTGGGCTAAATTTGGGGGGCACAAGAGAAAAAATTCTCCAGTGCGCCCCTACAGGACAGCAACTCAGGACCTCTCCTTCATTCTAAGAACCCCTCCCTCCTCCCTCCCAGTCATGTGACCCACAGTGGGCAGCCTGCTTGTACCTGAATGAACACATATGTACACACAAACATACAAAGACACAACGCACAGGGACTACAGAAACACATGTACAGATGTAATACATTACTTTGCTGGACACAGGAAAATACAAGTTCCTCCTGTGCTCACTGCTGGAAAAGAGGTTGGAAAGAATTCCAGCATGCTTTCCCTACCTTATTTTGTGCAGTGAGTTTGGGGTTTAAAAGGAAGTGGGTGCTTTAATCTTTCCAGAGGCTTAAAACCTGACTCTCAAATCTAGATAACTTTCCTGTTTGGGGGTGCTTAAAAGGTGAAATAGGCATGGGACTGAGACAGCATTGGTCACTCTTCTGGATGATCTGTGCCAGGACCTGGATGGGGGTAGTGCACTTCTCCTTGACTTTTTAGACCTCTCAGCAGTTTTTGGAACTATCAACCATGGTATCTTACTGGACCACCTGCAAAAGTTGGAAACTGGGGGGAATGTTTTGCAGTGGTTTCTCTATGGATGGTTTTGCAATGTTTCTCTATGGATGGTTTCAATCTGTTGTAGTGGGAGAGGAGAGTTTGACCCAATGGTCCCTCATTTCTGAGATACTCCTAGGTCGGTCCTTGCCCCCCTGCTTTTTAACTCTAATTGAAGCGACTAGGGGAGGTCATCCAAGAATGCAGGGTATGGTATCATCAGTATGCTGAGGTGTCAGGGTTCATCGCCATGAATCCTGTCATTAGTAATAGAGAGGTAGTTAGTGTGTGAACTGCAAGGAGGGGGGAATAAGCACGGAGTGTTATGGCTTGCGGAGACTGGAGAATGCAGCGTCAAGGTCAACCACCTGCAGGAGATGGAGGCTGGGAACGGAGAGCGAAAGTTCTGGACACTGACATCATTGAGCCTGAAATTGGCGCGCAAGGGGGAGAGTTAAGTTAGCAAGGTTTGGCGGGAATCCGCATTCAGATCTTTAGGAGTGCTTCAATTTACATGTATCCTGAATAAAGCTTAATCTGCATTTCAATGAATTGCATTGAGAAGTGTTTATTAGGGCATGGTAGTTGGGGTCATTACATGAGGTTACTCAACTATACATCACTATTCCAGGTTGTGAGGGAGATGCTGTTGATGTTCTATCCTGGTGCCTGGAGATTGTGACGGTCTGGATGAACAGGCTCATAGTAAAGCCAAGCAAAGTGGAGTTGCTGTTTGCACACTGGAGTTCTCTTTGGGTGCCAGAGTTATCCCCTGGACAGACAGGAACTACCCATCCAGGAGCAGGTCCATGATTGGGGGATCTTTCTGGAGTCATGGCTGCTGCTTCAACAGCAGGTGGAGGTTGTGGCTAGGGGGCCCTATGGCTGGTCTACTAATTGTGTCCATACCTGGTTCAGGAGGACCTGGAGACAGTAATTTGTGCTCTTGTCACCACTCACATAGATTACTGCAATGAGCTTTACATAGGACTGCCCTTAAAGACTACCCAGACATTACAATTAGTCCAGAACGCAGCAGCCTATGTCTTAACTGGTTCCTGACACTGGAAGCTTATTACATCTATATTGCATGCCTCCTCTAACTAGATTGTAGCACTGTTTTTTTACAGGGGAATATAACATTAACAATATATAAACCATGACTTATGGTAATGTGTCAGCTCAAATACTGTATAATAGGGTTTACACTCATTTGTGCATGTGTGTGTGTATTCATATTCCGTACCTGTCTTATTCTCAGGTAAAGGATTGTAACCTTCATCTCTGAATGAGTAACTACCCAATAAAGGTATAAATTTAAGAGCCTGATATTTCAAACACTACAGATTTTGGTACACATTTTGTGCTGTTAAAAATATACTCTAAGACCATTATTTTTCTGATATTACAACCCTATTTGAGGAATATGAATCAGGGCCATTGCAAAATAAACTTTAAAGCAACCCATGTGTTAACATAACAATGTCTAAGTATGTGAAGTTTGAAAAGTAATCCTGGAGTGAGAAGTGAAATTTTATTAGGAGGTTTCATGCATTTTCTTTTCCTATTTTAAGTACTCTATTTTTATTTTGTTTTGTTATGAAACATCTTGTCTGTTATTTTTTTCATTTAAAAACTTTTATCATTCATTCATTTAAATAGTATAGTTTTTTTTTGGTTGGATTAATCACCATCTGCTTTATTTTAGATTAATTTGTGGTTAACTAAGATGATAGCAAGGGGCGTGGTAGCTCAGCGGGTAAGATGCCAGGCTTGTAGATCGCAAGTTCGGAGGTTCGAATCCCTAGCCCCGCGTGACAGAGTGAGCTCCCGCACTCGCCCCAGCTCTTGCCAACCTAGCAATTCGAAAGCATGCAAATGCAAGTAGATGAATAGGTACCGCTTTGGTGGGAAGGCAACAGCGTTCCGCGTGCATCATGCCGGCCACATGACCGTGGAAGCGTCTTCGGACAGTGCTGGCTCTTCGGCTAACAAACGGAGATGAGCACCGGCCCCTAGAGTCAGACACGACTGCACAGATGTGCGGGGGGAACCTTTACCTAAGATGATAGCAGACCTGCTTTCTGCAGCAGCCACTGCCATAGTTACTGTCTGAATCTCTCAAGATTTCTTGGATATGGTATAATTCTACAGCATTTGAGAAGAAAACTACTATTGAAGTAGATGTAGATACATACACGCAATTGAAACTAGGATGTTTAAAGAGCGAGTACTGCTGAAAGAATGTATGCGCACCCCACGCTTGAAAAATATGACAGCTAAAACAGGGTTTCTATAACAATGCTCAGTGATATCCATTCACTGCATTATATTCTTTTCAGAACAAATTAAAGTGAAATTAAATTGGGTTCATTTGGTTCAATTTTCTATTCCTTCTGAAACAAATGCACACCTGTAAGTTGTAAAAGAGGGTATGCAAATATACAAGCAGAGAGAGAGATGGAGAGAATCTATGTGTGCATATGCCCAGATGTGCACAAAATGCCTAATTAGAATAGTATTTGTTAGGAATTCTGGGAGTTATAGTCCCAAAACATCTGGAAGGAAATGTGTTCTATATCTTACATTTTACATTTTACCAACATTCAGTTGTTAGTGCAAATTCCAAAGGAGGCATATGCAACATGTGACTTGGTTGCTTGAGTTGGGTAAATTATGGAAATGGTATTTTTCGTTGGTTATTTCTATTCCCCAAGAAAATAAACATTGGTTTAAGCATGCATGTAATAAGATATCAAACTTTTTTATTAATGACATTTTAATAATAAAATCCCAGTAATAAAACCTGATTTTAGCAATGAATATTGGACTTAGACTGCGAGCCATACTTATTTACTTACTTGTTTATTTACTTATTTGAAAGATTTATAAACTGGCTGCCTCATTGCAAAGGCTGTAGCTGGTGTACAAAATAAAATACAGTTCAATACAAGAATAATAATACTATAAGAATACCACTGAATCCAACTCAAGTCCTGCCATGGTGCTTCATTGTGGGGATGGGAATGGGGGCGTTCCTGGGAGGGATAAGAATGCCAGGAGTGTATGCCAAGAGTAAATACACCCAACAGGGTCACTGAAGGCATGAAGATCATCTCATCTGCCCAGCTAAAGCAAGCAGGCACCTATATCAGAGAGCAGCAATATAGGAAGATGCTGGAAGCATTCCTCTATTTTACCAAGAAAGCCACATGGATAGACAATATAAAGTGATTGATGATACAGTGCTGGATGATGCAACACCCCCATCCCCAGGTCAGATGTTCCTCAACATACTACTGAGGAAAAGCTGAGGATCTTTTGGAGTACTAACAGTATTTATGATGCAGCTAGATTAAATCCTTCTGGATGTCTAGTTGCTAAGGCTGCCATGCAGGAAAATAGAATCTGACACTGCAAAGATAGAATTACAGTGGGAACATGGAATGTAAGAAACATGAATATGGAAATACTCAAGATAATGAAAGATGAAACGAATTGGCTACACATTGACATCTTAGGCATCAGCAAACTAAAACGGAGTGGAATTGGACAGTTTCAGTCAGAAGATCATACTATTTACTACTCAGGACATAAAAAACAAAGAAGGAATGGCAGAAGGATATAGAAGAAGGAAAAAGCAAAGACAGGTTGGTACAATGCAGGAAATGATTGAATAATATCAAATAAATTTTGCAGACAACCTTTTAATATGACAATTATCCAATTTATTCTTCCACCACTGATGCAGAAGAGGTTGACATATTTTATGATCAAGTTCAGTCTGAACTTGATCATAGATGTGCTGCTTGTGCTTGTTGATTGGAATGCCAAAGTTGGAAATAGAAAGAAGGAAAACATAGTTGGATCATATGAAAGAAAGCAAAAGTGAAACAGGAGAACTGCTAATTAGTTTCTGCCAATCCAATTATTTCTTCATTGCTAACACAGTTTTCAAACAAAAGACACCTGTGTACGTGGACATCACTAGATGGAAGTACATGGAAATCAAATTTACTATATTATTGGTACAAGGCAGAGCTCAGATATAGCAGCAAAGATGTGGCTAGGGACTAACTGGAACAGATAACAAACTGCTTGTGTACAAGTTCAGTCAAGCTAAAGTAGAAGAACAAAGCTAATGAATTTCTACAATATGAACTTGAGCATATACAGTACCCATGTGGAGAACCACAGCTAACCTTGGAGAAACTGTATGTTGACAGTTACAGTTTCTGGGAAACAAAGAAAACATTAGAAAGAGACTCAAACTGACCACCTTATCTCCTTGGCATATAAGAGGGAGGGAAGGGAAGGGAAAACACAGTCAGGGTTTCAAGATTCTGTTATTATAGGTTATACCAATAGAGTTCCAGCATTTTGTAGTGCATAGCTTTCCAAAATGTGTGTTGCGACACACTACTGTGTCGCCTGCGGTGTCCTGGTGTGTCGCGTGAAAACCCGAAAGCGCTGATGGGGGGAACCGGAAGAAGCTGCACCCCCGCCAATCAGCGCCACAGCAGCGCTGATTGGTGGGGGTGCCGCTTCTTCCGGTTCCCCCCATCAGCGCTTCTGGGTTTTCGCGTGACACACCAGGACACCACAGGCTGCACCGCCGCACTGCCGCCACCGCCGCTGTTGGTGTGTGTCACCAACATGAAAAGTTTGGAAAGCTCTGTTGTAGAGAATGGTAAAGTCTGTTTCCTGACTTTTTCCTACCTCGAAAGGCTGATACCCCACCATTCTCAATGAGAACATCAGGAACTGCTTTGAAGTCTTGAATATCACTGAAAAGGAAACAGAGGAACTGTGGAATGAAATTAAATAAATTATTAAGGATGAATGTGAAAAGAGACTGGCAAAGACCAAGAAACAGAAGAAAACAAACTGGATGTCAAAACAAATCATGGAAATTGCCAAGAAAAGGAAAGAAAATATCAAAGATGGAAGGATATACTGAAATTTTGTATAGTAGAAATGTCAACATCCAAAATACCTTAGAAGGTATTCCCTATTTACAAAAATTTTTAGTCCTAGAAGATGAAGTTAGATTGGCACTCTGGTCATTATCAAGTCAGAAGGCTACAGGTATTGATGGAATGATATCTACAGAAATATATCAAGCAAGAGAAGAAGAATCAATAAAAATATGCCAGCAAATCTGGAGAATGAAACAGTGACCAACAGATTGGAAGAGGTCAGTCTACATACCAATACCAAAGAAAGGAGATTTAACAGACTGTGCAAACTATTGTACAATATCCTTCATTTCACATGCTAGCAAAATAATGCTTGGATCATCCAACACAGATTAGAGCCCTACATGAAAAGAGAGATACCAGATGTTCAAGCTGGTTTTAGAAAAGGGTGAGGAACAAGAAACATTGCTGATGCACGCTGCATAATTGAGAAAGCAAAATACCAAAAGGAAATCCATATATGCTTCATTGATTATAGAAAGGTCTTTGATTGTGTTTATTCTGTCAAGCTGTGGAATGTGCTTAGGAAAATGGGTATCCCAAACATCTCATTGTCTTCATGAAGAATGTATATATAGGATAGGAAGTCACAGTCTGAACAGAACATGGTGAAATAGACTGGCTCCAGGTCAGCAAAGGAGTAAGACAAGGCTATATACTCTCTCCTTATTTAAACTGGACTGGAATAAGATGAGTGTAGTTTTAAAATTGGAGGAAGAAACATAACAACATGTGCTATGCTGATAACACGAGTCTGATAGCTGAAAATACAAATGACCTAGAAGCTCTAGTAATGAAAGTCAAGGGGTACAGTGGAAAAAAATGGGACTAAGATTAAACACAAAGAAGACCAAACTAATGACAAGAGGTACAGCAACTAGCCTTAGAATTGACAATGAAGATATTGAAGTGGCAGATAGCTTAAGCTTTTAGGAGCGCTATCAACAAATCAGCAATCAACAAATATGCTGCAGACTAGCACTTGGTAGAGTAGCAATGGAGGCCTTGGAAAAGATATTCAGATGCCATTACATGTCTATACCTACAAAGATAAGAATCATGCAGGCATGGTTTTTCCCTATGACACTTTATGGAAGTGAAAGCTGGACTTTAATAAGCAGGCTAGGAAGAATATTGATGCTTTTGAACTTTGGTGTTGGAGAAGACTCCTAAGAATACCACAAATAGCCAAGAAACAAATACTGTAGAACAAATTAATCAAGAATTCTCACTCAAATCACAAATGACCAGGCAGAAATTATCATATTTTGGACACATTATGCAAAGATCTAACTTTCTTGAGAAGTCCATAAGACTGGGAAAGGTGGATGGAAAAAGAAGAAAAGGATGACCAGCAGCAAGGTGGACGGGTTTAATTACAGCACCAATAGTTGCGCTGTTGGAAGACTTGAAGGGCCAGGTTGGGAACAGATAATCCTAGAGAAGGTTGATCTACGTAAGTGATTCAACACAACTTGAGGGCACACAATTAAAATACTGAATAAAATTCACATGGCAATAACAATAACATTATATCTATTGGTGCAGTTCTTACTCCAGGTACTTATCTCCAAAGGCTTTCCAGAAGAGTCAAGTCTGAAGCATTTTCCATGTGCACAAATAGGGAATTTCCACTCCATCCTTTGCTGACCTCATTGTGATCACAGTTTTTCTCTAGTATACTGAGAGAGCTTGTTCAGTCAGAGACAATCATGACAATGGTATTTAGAAGTGGAAACTGCAACAAAATTCATTTGTTCCATTTCCATCTGTCTTGATTTAGTTTGTTTCCTTTGAAGAGTCAGACAGAAGATAGATCAGTTAGGCAAATATGAAGACTCTTCATTTCATAATTGTTCCAGATACTGTACTTTTTATTTTAAAACCTAAAGAACTGCTTGGGGTGTGCCTGCAGTTCCAGATGTAATACTGTTGTAACTTATGGCAAAAACTCAGATAATAAATGATAGGATGCATTTTACCTACTTTTCTCACCATTACAGCTTCGGGACTTGGTGAGCAACTGGATTCCATTTAAATTCACTATATATGCTAACATACACACATCAATCAGTAAATATTTTTTACTAAGAATACAAGCATACTGGTTCTTCATCAATGAAGAGGGTTCCTGTGCAGATTCCACTTAATTGCAATAAGCTATGGAGGAGAAAGAGGGGAGAAAAATAAGTCACTGTCTGCCTATTAGTTCATAAGCTAGGTTCAAGGTCTTGTTTGTTGTTCCAAGTACCTGAACAACTTGGAAACAGACTATGATTGCCTTTCCCAACATATATGCATACAGTTACAGAGATAATCCGAGGAGGCCTTATATATTGAATTAGAATCTGCAGGTTGTTGTTTGGTGTTCTTCAAAAGTGGGCCTTCTCTAATTTGGCACCACCTTCTTGACTGCCCTAATATGTAGGAGTTACCACTTGTGATGTTTAGTTATCTCTTCAAGATCCACCTCTTCTCTCAGGTTTTCCATTTGGAGTGTTTTGAATGTATGATGCTTTGGTTCCCCTTCATTTGGGGGGTTTTCAGTGTCTTTCGTGTTTGGGTATTATGACTTTTATATTTTGTAAAATAATGCAGGGGGCAAGACTTTGTTTTTTTGATAACGGCAGCAGTTATTTCAATCAAATTAAGAAATAAACTCAACTTCCAATGTGCTTTAAAGTGTCCTTTAACTCAAGCTTTACTTCTGGGGAGTTAATGGACACAGCCACGCAGTTGTCTTCACAACAGTACTCAAGTGTTTTGTCACTGCTGCCTTCTTGGATGTTTTTTGACTTCCCTGGCTAGTCTAAAGCCTTACTGCTCCCTGGAGGTCTTCCATCCAAGCATTAACCAGGCCCAGCTGTGCTTAGCTTCAAAACCTATGCAAGGTCAGCTAGATGCTTTCACCTGCAAGTGTCTATAGTTTGAAATTAGTCCCTTACATATTGAAATAAACCAGATATTGATATGACTTCATGATCTCTGTCCTAGAATAAATGATCAGGCAAAAAGAGGCTGATCTCAGAAGAAAGCACACTCAACTCAGCAGTCTCTCGTTGCCTGGAGACTTTCAGATCTATGCTCTATTACTTCTTAATGTTTAATCCACCCATGCTTCTCCATGAGGAGACCGTGGGAGGGAGCCTGCCTCAAGCATCATCTTGTTATACAGAAAGTGGTGCTGTCAGGACAAGACTTTGGGGCAGACATCCAAGACCCTGTTCAGCTGGATGATCTGGAGGCTCTAAATAGAGCATGGCTGACTTACCACATTTCCATCTAAAGGGAGGGCAGAACCCCATGAAACCAAACATCTAAAACTACCTAATAGCAGAACTGTCTACAGACACCATGTGTACTGCAGACCAGAGCTAAGCATAAATACCACAGAATTTGTGAAGAGTGAGATAGGGCAGATAATTTCTCCAAAATTCTTCAGGAGAAGAACTTCTCTAAGAATTTCTCAAAGTCAAGACAAAAAAATTGCTGATGAAAAAGCTTAATAGGAAGAGTTCCCTCATGAGGCCTTCTATCGGGATTTAATTCTGGGAAGAAGGAAGCTGTATAATTCAGGAGAAGGGGGTGTGTGCGCTCACACACTCTGGGAAGTCCACTTTGAGTGATGGGATTAGGAAGAAGGAAGGAGATCTTAGAATGGAGTAATCATCAACATTCTGAGTCACCGTCCAATTACTTCTCCCACCGGGATGCATTGGGAGATTATTCTTTCAAATGCTTTTTTAATATAGTCCCACACTGGTTCTGGCCCATTTTTGGACATGAATTCTCAACTTCTTCCCTTCTACAAATTTGGTCCTATTCTGTTCAATTTTCAGAATGATCCTGCTGGTGGACAGAGAGACAGAAGGGTAGACAGAAAAAGTCCTAAGCCCCTTGGAACATAGTTTCTTTCCAACATTCTATTGAATTGGAAATTAAAAAAAAAACCAGTAGGTTCACAGACACACCCCTTGAACCTGCAGGGGCGTCTGTGGACTGTGTGTCAAAAAAGTGAAGTTGGTGACTGCGACCATGTGATCAAAACTCTGCCCCTTCAAAGTGCATCAGATGTATCTAAAAAGGGTTGGGGCTTCACAAGCCTTCTTGACTTTTTTGATCTCTCCTCATGGATACCACTGAGAATGCTGCATTTCACCCATGAGAATTTCTCTGAAGAAAAGAAATAAGTTCTCAAACAAATTATATTTCTGTTAAATTGAAGGAAAACAGATAAAAACAAAATGCCTGACACCGTTCCATATCCAAGGAACTGAACATCCCTTTCTTCCAGAGAAGCCTATGGAGAATTTATTTCCCATAAGCCTGAGAAGCTGGACAAAAACCACTAATAGATGTTCTGTATCTTGATGGGAGGGAAGTGTATGAATGGAGAGCCAACTCAGACCTGCAATTCTTGCAGATTGTAGCATCTTTCTATCAGACGTCTCTCCCTCCACCTCTCTGCTTCTTTGCTGCAAAGTAGGGCTTTTCATGGCCTGCCAGTGTGACCATGACAACAAGCTGGTATGGCAACCTCAGTGTAAAAGCAGGCAAGCAGGAGGGAGGGGAGGGGTTGCTGGGGGGGGGGGGGCGCAGGAAAACAGGACAGGGAACCGAGAACCACTTGTCACATTCTGCCGCCTAGACAGACAGATTCACCAAGGGAACATGACAGGGAGACAGGACAGGATGTCTGTGGATTGGTTGTGCTAGTTTTGTTTGTGGATAGATAGATACTGCCTGGAAGTTACATGACTATATTTGGTTGCCTTTAAATGGTTATTCTGCATAACATGCTTAACTCAATTACTTTTAACCTGTTTTCTGGATTCACGTACATGGAATCAGAAAATAATTACAAGGGCTGGGCTTGCACATTGGTGTAAAACCCACAAAAACCCTATAAAGACAGTTAAAACTAGTCAAGCTTCAAATGCTGTATGAATTATTTGCCATAAAAGTGCAGAATATGGTAGTCTGCAAAATTAAATAAAAATTATCATCCGTGTATGTGTTATTGACTATTATTAAGTGAACATAATACACTGATGGGTTTGCACAAAATGCAACTTGAATGAAGACTTGGTAATTATCTTTGCACAACACAATAAATATGGTTAGTCTTATCTTTGCACAACACAATAAATATGGTTAGTCTTAACTTTGGTGAGTCTTTCTTTTGGCTTAGTGCAGTGTTTCTCAATCTCGGCAACTTTAAGGTGTGTGGACTTCAACTCCCAGAATTCTCCAGCCAGCATACCATAGATACTTATGCTGGCTGGGGAATTCTGGGATCTGAAGTTCACACATCTTAAAGTTTCTGAGGTTGAGAAACACTGGCTTAGTGTGTTCTGTGAGCCTAGTCTGTTTACAGTCAAAGTATTTTGTGATCCCAGAAAATTGGTTAATTCAGTAACCAAGTTAAGTGTACTCTGACAATCCAGAGATCAAAACAGAGGACTATAAAGTAGATGCCAGCTTCTGTACTTTTAAGACTTATAAAAGCTCATTCAAGCTTCCTTTCTTGAAATTCCCTCTCTTAACCTATTAAATGTATGGGAGCCCTGTCCTCTTTTGTATATGGCTACCTTATTTGATGTGTATATGCATATAAGGTATAACTAAAGTTTTAGAGATAGTTACTACAGAATGAGGGAAATCTTCATTATCATTATTATTATTGTGTTTTCTTTTTCTTTTTTGTTATTAATTAAAAAGCAATAAAATTATATGAAAGAAAGAATGAGGCAAAATATTATAACATTGGACATACCGAAAGATACTTTTGAAAAATGGAATCAGAAGTTAATAGAAACAATGTCAATAGCGATGTTTGCTTCTATGATAGACTGTGTCCAAAAGAAGTTTTGGAAGAAATGGCAGAAGAGGAACAAGTTTTATCTGACAAGACAGAGATGACATCGAAAGTGGATCTAGAAATGACAGGCTACAAGAATGACATGGAAAAAGTTGTTTCATTGGCCATACAAAAGAAATTGGTTGATGTAATTCCTTTTAAAAATCAAAAGGGAATTACAAATAATAAACCAAGAGAGTGACATGGATAACTCTTTTATATTGGCTTTACAATAGAGATTTGTTAAAGCTTGGATGAATCTTGTGAGAAGGGGAAAAAATAAATGAAAAGAAATCAAGTTCTACGACATTACTTGAATGGACTAAAGATGAAGTTTGTTAGAAGTAAAAGGAAAGAAGGAATATAAAGTTGGTTTATTTGATCAAGGTTAAAATAGATATGTTGTTATTTCTGGCAACCCTTAATGGACTTTTGCTGACACTAGTACTGAAATGACGATGCTTTATTATACAGTAGATAGGAGATGGGATATGGGATGAAGAGATCATTGGATGTAAATTAAGAGGAAGTGAAAAGTTCCTAAAATTGTTTATACTTGTTGTGATGAAGGTTGGAAGTCACTTCTTTATTCAGTATATTTCTTTTTTTCCCTTTACTATATTCTTTCCCTCCCTCCCTCCCTCCCTTCCTTCCTTCCTTCGCATAATTCCTTTTCCTTCGCACTTTTTATTCTTTCCTTCTACTCTTTTTTCTTCCTTTTAGTATGTATTAGTTTTTACAATTGTAATTATAATATTTAATACAATTGTTTTTTTTTTAAAAAAAGAATAAAATGCATTCCAGAAGCCCCCAGCTCTCTTGACCTAGCTCACCTACCCTCCATCCTGCCCGCCCGCCCAGTTTTTCCTCTTCTTCTTCCTGCCATCGCTTCCCATGGCCTCTGGACTACAACTGTCATCACTTTTCTGGAGCCCCGCCCCACCTCAAAGTTTAGGAGCTTGGACTTGTTTTTTGCTATTTACTTTTTGCAACACCACTGCCCGCAAAATCTGAAAATAGCATGTTCTACAATATATTTTTGCTGAGCATTTCAATTCTTGGAAATTTTACCTGGAAGCATCTCACTTGTTCATCACCTCCAAAGCTTAAATTTGTAGTGGGAACAGTATTGGGGATCAGATTACAATATATTTTGGTCTTAATTCTCTCCCAAAATGTTCTACTTTGAAACCAAACTTCAATTCTTCAGCTTTTTACAGGCCCACATTGTTACAAGACATTCATTCTCAAGTTGGACATAATTGCATTTCTGAATCCATGAGGTGGGTTCAACCTGATATTGAAGCAATGTTCTACCTATTCTAGCTGCTAATGTCAACACTCACAATATTCTGGATAACTGCATAGAATGTCAGTTCTGGGGCTTCAGTTAAAAGCTACTGACATTTTTGAAAGCTTTTTCTCAATTATGCACCAACTGCCCAATAGTAACTTTTCTGAATAGTTCAGCTAAAGAGTACAAGACCTCTGGGAATGTTGATCAAATCTTCTAAGGTACTGCACCATGCTCCAAAATCATCTTAGCTCAGTTATTTATTCTAGGGGGATCTGTGAAACAGTTTCTATTCTCTGTATCTAGGCCAGTGCTTTCCAAACTCCCACCGTTGGCGACACATCAACGGCGGCGGCAGCGGCGCAGGGGTGCGCACGGTGGCGGTGGTATGTATGGTGGCGGTGGCAGCGGCTGCAGCCTCGTATTTTCTGCTAAAACCCGGAAGCACTGATGGCACGTCGTCGCCGCTGCCGCCATGCACACCACCGCCGCCCGCGCCCCCGCGCCGCTGCCGTGCACGTCCACTTCCGGGTTTTGTCACGACACTAAAGTGTTGTGACATAGTTTGGAAAGCTATGATCTAGCTTATTCCATATTCATTTATGTGATGGCCCAGGTAGGTGAGCTATGTCAAGTAGAGGAGGCATGTGTTCTTGTTCAGTTTTAGACCTGTGACTTTTACAATTACAAATATTTAAGACAGTCTTTAGCCATGTACATTGTCAGTAAGTTCATAAACCAAGATGTCTCCATGAACAAAATGCCATTTTGATGTTGTAGGAGACATTTCCCTTTGGAAGAACTCAGGAGAAATCCCCAAACCTGCTCTTTAAAGAAAAATCTACCAAATGATGGAACAAACATTGTTAATTTGGTCTGCCCAAATCCACAGGAAGCATCAAGCAGTGAAAATATTTGAGCACCTGCAAATTGTAGAAGAATGTCATTTATAGAAAGAAGAATGATCAGCTTTGTTCAGCTACAGTATTTCAAGTCAGTGTTGACTCCTGGTGACACCCTGGACTAGTCCCTGCAGTTTTCTTGGCAAGATTTTTGGAAGTGATTTGCCACTGCCTTCTTCCTAGGGCTGAGAAAGAGTGACTGGCCTAGGCTCAAATTTTCCGCCTCTGTACAGAGTACTGGCTATGAGGTATCCTGGGCAACATAAAATCTTGCTGCCATACCTGCAACAGATGTTGGAGATAAAGCAAGCTCTGGAAGGTTTTGAAGACGGATTTTGAAATTACCATAGTTCCTACATCAGTTTTAAAGCACACTGCAAGGCCACTGATTTGCAAAAACACTTCCTTCAATTTGGCAGAGTTATCACGAACAGTACAATTGTTCCTGGAATAAGAACTCATTGGTATCAGCAGATCTGCACCTTCTCTCAGAACAGTACTGAGTTTGATAGACAGATGCACAACAACATCTGTTTTTACATTTCTGGCATGCAGCAATCCTGAATGCTCTTTGAGCAGATAATTTCTCATATCAAGTACATCTACAGCCCTTCAGCTGTATTGGCACAGAATTCTTTTTGATCATAGGGCAAAACTGCTCTTTCCTGGCTTGTTTGGTGGCTGAGGCCTTTAGCAACCTGAGGCCTTTAATATCTCTTGATTCTGGACATGGACTTTGATTACAGTATCTGCATCACCCCTTAGAAAATTAAATCTTCTTTCACATGCAGCAGTCACCTTATGTGACTGTCACGTGGAAGACAGATTTCTCAAGCTCAGAGAGAAACAGCTGCAAACCAGACTAGTCCATTACCAAAATAAGGGACAGATGGAAACCATCCCTTCTGTGCTAGATGGTGTAGTTTCCAGCCCATTCCATTGCATGGATGGGAGAAAAAGGCATAAGAATTGAAAGCTTGCTTTCACTATAAATATGGCTTGCATACGATACATAGCAGTTGATTGAATATTTTTGTAAAGGCTTCATTTGCTTTTCCACAATAAACCTTACTAGAATAATCACAATAAACCTTCTCTCTCTCTCTCTCTCTCTCTCTCTCTCTCTCTCTCTCTCTCTCTCTCTCTCTCTCTCTCTCTCTTCTTTCTTTCTTTCTTTCTTTCTTTCTTAAATTTATATGACCGTCCAACTCCCCCAATGGGAGGAGTTGGGCCCCCAATGTCCCCGAATGCCTGCTTGTGCCTTCTTCCAATCTAATGTTGATTATCTTGACCCCTCAGCAGATTTCCCAGACTTCTATGTCTTTTATGAAAACAAGTCCTCCCATGAGACAGGTTTTTTCTTAGCTTCAAAATATTCATCAGACTTTCCCAAGAAAAGATGGATAGCCTTAACTATGGTAGTAGTAAAGGTGGAACATTTAAAATATCGCCCCTCTTTCTATTTCACTGTGCAACCAGTGCTGCCACCACTTCATGTTGACTGGGAAAGTAGAGGGGGACAGCTTGGTTTGAAACAACCAAACTGTCTCAAAGCAGAATTGCCTTGGAGGACAGTGCCCAGGGATCAGAGAGGAAGAGGCATGCCCACACTGGCCTAAAATGGCCAGTGGGTTCCAGCTAGCTCAGGGTTTCTCAACCTGGGCCACTTGAAGATGTGTGGACTGCAACTCCCAGAATTCCCCAGCCAGCGAATTCTGGCTGGGGAATTCTGGGAGTTGCAGCCCACACATCTTCAAGTGGCCCAGGTTGAGAAACTCTGAGCTAGATCCTAGCCCTTAGGAGGGGCCCTGACCATGACACCAATTGAATAGTCAGTGAAGTGAATCGGATTGCACTCCTGGCAAAACTACCATGGTGTGTTGGCTGTTTAAAGGTGAAAACACAACTAACACTGGAACAGCTAAGGATGACTTTAAGCTGCTTCAGATATGTGCTGGGGATGAGAGGAAGGCAACATCATGAGGAGATGGGGGAAAAAAGAGGTTGCTGTGGTTAAGTGCAATGGGGAGAGAGATTAAAGATACCCATGTGAGACTGTACTGTATGTTGACATGCAATGGGTATAATTTGAAGATGGATCACCTCTGCAGGATATAATTTTTGAGTAATCTGATCTATGCAGTTTAGTAAAACAGTTATGTATTATGTATTACAGCTTTGCATTTACATCTATTCTGTTTCTCTGTAGTAGGATATATGTAACAGGGAAGGAGGTAAGTAAAATTTTGTTTCTCAGCAAGAAACTAGGTTTGCCATCTTTGCTGTCCCCTCCAACCTGCCATTCTAATATTTAGGGCAAAGCTATTGCTCTGGTAAGCACAGCATCTTCTTCTGAAACTCCATCTGTTTGTTGTTTTCTGCCTCTTTAAGCTGATGAGATTTTAGTTTCATGAGGCCAGGAAGAGACAATTAACATCTTTGAAAGAGCTACTAGAAAGAGCTACTACTTTGAAAGAGCTACTAGATGACAAAACAGGTTGGATCTCCCAGCAGCACCTGCTTGTTCTGGGGAGTCCCCTCTACTCATGTTGTAGGAGAACTCAGCAACATCTAGAGAGGGGCAGTTGTTGCCATGGGGTGGAGGAAAGGGGAGGTTAAGACTCCCACCACCCCCATGCCAGCAGGCAAAGGATGGAGGAGACCGACAAGGAAACAAACAGCTCAGGAAGTTCGTCACTGCAGTTAGATCAGTAGAAGAGACAGTTAAAAAAAGCAAAGGGTCTGTATATGTTTTACAAACAACCAGAGACGTTTAGACTGGAAGAGACTTTAAGGTCATCCAAACAGCTCCTTTAAGGTGCTTTCCTCCATTTGGTGCATGGCACAAAAGTAAGGTAAAGGTAAAGGTTCCCCCCACACATTTGTGCACTCATGTCCGACTCTAGGGGCCGGTGCTCATCTCCGTTTCTTAGCCGAAGAGCTAGCATTGTCCGAAGACGCTTCCACGGTCATGTGGCCGGCATGACGCGCGCGGAACGCTGTTACCTTCCCACCGAAGTGGTACCTATTCATCTACTTGCATTTGCATGCTTTCGAATTGCTAGGTTGGCAAGAGCTGGGGCGAGTGCGGGAGCTCACTCCGTCACGCGGGGCTAGGGATTCGAACCTCCAAACTTGCGATCTTCTGATCGACAAGCCTGGCATCTTACCCGCTGAGCCACCACGCCCCCGGCACAAAAGTACAAAAAAAAAAAGGCACAAAAGTAGGATAACATAATTTGCTCTGCCTTGACAGTCATGCTCTAATCTGCCTCGACAGATTAGAATTCACTGAATGGGGCTGTCCTCACAGCTTTGATATGGGACCTCTTCCAGCTGCAGTGGAAAGGACATGTGGATGAGCCCTTCGTGGATTGTTCTGCTTGGTGCAGGAATCATAGCCTCCATCCCAGAGAGTTAACCAGCCAACTATTTCTAAAGAAGGAAAACCCACTGGTGAACAGTAATTTCTATTAAATTGCTGTTCCAGTGGAAGCTGACAAAGCATTAAGATTATTGGTTACATGGATTTTGTTTCTGGTGTGCAGATGGGGTATTATGAAAGTGGGGACATGCTGGTAGCACCCCAGCGATCATGCTGAGAATTGCTGCCCCTTCTTCCCTCATCATACATTGACAAATGCTCTTCCCTACCTACCATATGCTGGATCCCTTTACTCTGCTGGAGCCTATCTGCTAAAAAAAAAATCAAGTCTAATTGTCCTACAATTTGTCATCAGCAGCTCAAAAATAAATTTCAGCTGTTTGGGAGCATGAAGTGGCCACTATGCACTGCATGATGCTCTGGTGTTCATGTGCAATCATTTATATGCACGCATGGTGCAGAGAGCCAGTTTGGTGTAGTGGTTAAGGCATCAGGCTAGAAACTGGTCCCACCACAGGTACAAAGCCAGCTGGGTGATCTTGGGCCAGTCACCCTCTCTCAGCCCTAGGAAACAGGCAATGGCAAACCATTCTGAAAAAACCTTGTCAAGAAAACTGCAGGGACTAGTCCAGGCAGTTGACAGGAGTCAAAAACTGACTCAAAGGCACAAAGCAAAACAAACAAAAAGAATGCAGAGAAGACACATCTACTTTCTCTCCCCCCCCCAATTAAATTTCTGAATGGTGCTAAATCCTATTGCAGTGCATAAAGATTATCCTGTCATTTTTCTCCCTATTCTCGCTGAGTATGATGAAAGAGAATTTGTTTTTAAAGTTTCTTGCAAAGGAGAAGAGAATGGCTATGAAATTCTCATAGATAGACTGTTCTTGCACTTTGTTTAATAAGACGGCAAGAAGCGTGTGCATATATGAATGCCCTGTCTTTCACTGTGCAGTCCTTTCTTCAGCAGTCTGCAGCATCCTGGCTTCCAACATTTCAATTAAATCCCAAAGGAAGACATAATGAGGGAACTCCCATGTGGCATTTTCGGTCAAAGAAATGTTGGCAGCCGGGGCACTTTGGAATGATAGAAAGATGCATTAGAGAAAGCATCAGCACTAGCGTTCTCCATAACCTCCCACAAAAAACTAAGTTTGAAAACACCACCATTGGAAGACCGAAAAGAAATACGTTCTCAAGCACCATAAGTAGAAGTGGGAGATGCGTGAAGGAGAAGAATGCAACATTAGCAAATCATACAACAGATGTTTAACAAGGCAACTGTAACCAAATTAAGAAAAAAACAAGGGATAGATATTAGAAAAATGCAGCCAGTTGGATCCAGGAGGATGCCTTCACATGATAGGAAAATAAAGTTGCAGGTTGTCCATCTTGGCATATTAGATGTGTATTTTAGTCATGCAAATAGCACTGCCAGTAGGCAGGCTGTGTGAACAAATAATGGTCAGGACTGGAGCAAGTGAAAGGGAAATTTAATCCTTCCTTTCCCCACTGAGATCCCAAGGGAAAATCTTCCTCTGAAGCTGACTTTTATTTGGAAGGGAAGGGAAAAATGGATGCTGTTTATGTTTCAAAAACCTGTAAATGCAAATCTATATACTACTAAAACTCTCGTTGTGTTTATCTGTTTTTCTGTTTGTACCCTCAAATTAGCCCAAATGGTGCATTATACCACAACAATCTTTGAACCAAGGTACCTCAAATGGGCTAGCTTACAGAATGCATCCAAAATCCAGGACCCATGACTCCCATGGAATAGAAATTTGGCAAATTTTATAAAACATTTTATGACATTAAAATGATCATAAAACATTTTATGACATAATACAACATGTCATAAAACATTTCCGGTGGTCAACTCCTGATGTTTGACTTGGCTATATAGTTCAACACAGTCTATTTTCAAGGCAGATACGTTTCTCCCTGAATTTTTAAGGATTTTTGCAGTACATTAGAAGCTCTGCCATTGTTGAAGGCATTGAGGAATCTGGTAATCTGGCTGACCCTGAGGAGGAGGAGCCCACTGGGTCTCTTCTGAGGGTCGTGAGGGGAGGGCAAACAGCATAAACCTATATTATATATGGAAATGAAGGGAGGGAGAGAGGGAGGAAGAGGGGGGAGGGAGGAGATGGGTGAGCCCTCTTCCTCCCTTGAGGGAGGAGGCTCTTGGGGACACACTGGAATGGAGAATGGGGGTGTAGTTTTCCTCGTGGTCCGCGGCTCCCTTTGTTCCACCTTTCCCCAGCAAAGTGGCAGGCAGTTTCATGGGCCAGCCGAGGAGCAGAAGAAGGATGCTTCACCAGGGCTGTCCTGAGGTTCATGAGGGGAGAGCAAACAGTGCAAGCCTATATTTTATGTGGAAATGAAGGGAGGGAGGGAAGGAAGGGAAGAATGAAAGAAGAGGGAGGGATGGAGGGAGGAAGATTTCTGATGCTCCCTGCAAGCTTCCCACAAGCAAAGTCAACGGGGAAGCTGGCAGCAAGTTGGAAGTCGCTCCCGCTCCCACTGGTTTTTTTGGGCCTTTTTCTGTGTTTTCCTTTTGGTTCAGCCTTTGGTTCATCCTGTACCCAAGTAGTATCATTCCATATATTTAGTACAATTCTTTATTCATTTGCCTGATATTCCTTCAAACAGCAGCTCAGCCCTGCTCCTATTGGGAAGCATACTTTTTTTGAAATGGTGCATTCAATTTATTGCTTGTTTATGAGTTCACCAGTGCAATTGTGCAAATTCAGCATTTGTTAAACAAGAGGGGGTTGGGAAGAACGTGGAAAAATCCAGGCTTGCCACTGCAGAAAGAAAAAGGTTAGATGAACTGAAATCATGCCAACATCTATATAAAGATAGAGAGGAATTATAATAAACTGGAATTAAAAGTGACAACAGGACTTATCAGGATAGTTGCTTACACAGTGACCACATAATTTTATGCAAATAGGAAGATACTAACTCCAAGAACAATTAAATAAAACAGAAGCAAAGTGTTTGTTATAGAATTCACAGGTATATTTCATACCATTGATAGGATAAATTGGTAGTGATGATGGTGGTGGTGGTGATGATGATGATAGATCCAGAATAAATTATGTTAGGTCCAGTTAGTTAATTACACTTTAATACCACTGATCTAACTCTAGGATCCTCAACCAGATGCTCAAGGGTGCCAATGTGCCCATGGACTTAGCCCTGGTTTCACACCAATCCCTCTACCCCATTATAACTTCTACATTTTTGAAAATTGGAACACAAGGAGGAAGCTGCATTCTGGAAAATTAAAAAAAAGGTACCAGCATCCAGTATCATATTTGTTTTCCAGAATCTCCTTGGATATTTGTCACAGACCCCAAAGATGTTGTTATAAAACTAGACAACCCGTGACCCGTTGGGTCATTGTTTCAGAGATATTTCCTTACCTAAACAGATAAACAGAATGACCAAGGCCAAAAAAGCAATGGGAGCAGGAGCGGCTTCCCCGTTGACTTTGCTTGTGGGAAGCTTTCAGGAAGCGTCAAAAGTCTCCCTCCCTCCCTCCCTCCTTCTTCCAACTTCCTTCTTTCCCTCCCTCCCTCCCTCCCTCCCTCTTCCTTCTTACTTTCCTTCTTTCCTTCCTTCTTTCCTGGTTAAAAAATTGTTGCCCTATGATGCACTGTTCCACCCAGTTAAAGGTTACAAAGTATCAAACAGACACAAAAGTTTTAGTAGCATATACTGTAGATAAAAGTAATGAGTGGCTACACTCAAATGCTTGACAAATGTGTCCACATGCCCAGAAAAAAATGGCAAAGTAACTGGAGTTTGATCGTGGTGGGGAGGAGGGGAGATGGTGCTAAAGAGGTTGGCCAGGAGCAATCTTACTGGTTTAACCTCTGAGTGTTTTGTAACTGCCCACCCACTATATGGCATCCATTTGTTGAAGGAGCAAGCCCCCTGTGACAGCCACTTTCACGGAGTACCCACAACATGTTTTCAAAATGTCAGACGTGCCTACTGGCCCTCAAAGGTTGGAGAGTTATAAGAAAATAATAGAATTTTATAGCATTAGTAGAAAAAAGGTGGACAAGGTGAACAGATACGAACGGTCACATGAGTAAATTCTTGCCTTTTTTAAAACGGACTCTGTCATACCACAGTTTCTTTGACCTGAGAAATTGAGGCTGCAACTGTAAACATGCTTACTAAGGAATAAGTTCTACTAAGCTTAACAGACTTTACCCCTCAGTAAACACATTTAAGGTGGGCTCATAACTTTTTTCACATGTGTAGTTGATATTTGGGGGCCGGGGGCACCTTTCCCATTCATAAAAAATGGCATCCATGGACACAGGCATCCAGAGTTAATAGGGATGATGATGATGATGATGATGATGATGATATGATTGTGATGATGATGATGATGATTTCATATCCAGAGCTGTGGTTTGATCTGGTGTTAGAAAGATTAGCGGGTGCAGTTCACCGTTTTCAGGGTACGCCTGATTGTATTGTTTTGACAATCTTCGGGGAAGCTCCTTCTGTGTACCCCAATGATTGTGATGTTATAATGCAAGGCCACCCTTTCATACTTATGTCCTGACATTGGGCATAACTGTGCAAGGCAGAGAGGTTGTGTTGTGATATCATGACACATGTTCTATCACTTGCTGCCCCTGACCACACCCTGCAGATGCCTATGACATGGGGACATAACCAGTTACAAAACATCAATTTAGCAAAATGTTACCTGCTAATACTTTAGCCTCCTCTGACCCCAATGCTGCTTTTTACTTTTTACTTCATTCTTTTTCTGGATAGATAGATCACTTCCAAAGCACTGGGCTGTAGTTGCTGATCATTTTTATTTTCTAAGTAAGCTTATGGGACCAACCTGAGGCTCAGAGGCATTCTTAGAATTAAAGATGATGTTGAAGAGTTCCCTGTTTTAATTAAAAGAATGTTTTCAAGATGTACAAAATTAGATGGGTCAGGAGATCTGACAGATACCTGGGGAAATACCTACAAGTACATTGATATTTCTGTGCAGTGGACACTACATTGGGGACCCCAAATTAAAACTTGATTTTCAGTCAAGTGTGTGAATTACTTCCATTATAACAGCTTAGTTAATGGGACTTAAGACTTCGATGCTCAGGAGCATATGATGTGGGATAGTTACAGTTGTTGTGATGAATGTATGATGTTGTGGCCACATTTCCAACTCAGCCAAAGAGGCAGCCAGCTTTGTTTCTGAGAAATTCTGCAAGCAGCCCATTTCCTCAAGGGTTACAGGCCCAGCCTGGGTTAATCATTAATGCCCCTCCAGGAATGATCAACCAAAGGACACCCAGACAAATTTCTCGTTTTTCCCCATTATTCTGCAGCTATCCGAGCACAGCTAAACCAGGTGAGTCACCTCAACAAATGAAGGGGAGTTTGGGGTTATAGGTACTAAGCAAGAGGGGGAGTAAACGCTATATTAAGATAGGGTATTTAACAAAGTAAATCAGTGAGTGAGAGTTGAAACAATATGTTGCAACATGGAGTGTTCCCATTCAGGATTCAGGCCTCTTCATTCTATTCTCTTCCTTTTGAACAGTCGGCATTCCAGCAGACCAAATATGCTCAGGCCTTGTTAGGATGTTTGGGGGTTTCTTCCAACTTCAAGTCCCAAAGATATTTTTTCTGTTTCTACAGACCTCAAGGTTTTCCCAAGTTTCCCTTTCATGCAGCCAGAGCATGGAAGTAGAAGGAATAATAGATTAGATTAGGTCATAGAAGAAACACCTGGAAACTGAAGATTCAGAGGATGAGTAGGGAATGGGAAACCAAGATACTTTCCCAGAGCTTACTTATCCATCACTTGTTAATGGCAACATCAAATGACGACTTGTGTGTGTGAATGAGCAATATGATTAGAAGTTCTGACTCATCTCTGATGCTTCACAGTGAATCCATTTGCACATCCAGCAATGAATGACTGAGTCACTGAACTAATAAGACATCTTCTTGAAGTGGCAAATGGGCACAGCCACTTTATCTCTGAGTACACCACCCCACACATTAGTGCCACTCAAGACACGTTGTACTACTGCTCCCATCATCCTCAGCCATTAAGGCCCTCAGCCAACATATACCATTTTACATGCATGTTAAGAGGTTTGCCTCATTTCACACAGTTATAGTATTGCAACTCCTTGTTTATATATGCACTTTTTAACTGCAATTCTTTTCCTCCCAAGTGCAGAGAAAGTGGTTTTGCTCAGCAGTCAAGCTAGTGTATTAGAGTCGGAGCCTTGAACCAGAAGGACATCTAGGTTCAAATCCCCATTCAACCATGAAGCTCACTGGATGGCTTTGGGGCATTCACTTGATTTATAACCTAGGTAAAGGTAAAGGTTCCCGCCGCACATTGTGCAGTTGTGTCCAACTCTAGGGGGCGGTGCTCATCTCTATTTGTTAGCCGAAGAGCCAGCATTGTCTTCCACGGTCATGTGGCCGGCATGACGCACGCGGAACACTGTTACCTACCCAACGAAGTGGTACCTATTAATCTACTTGCATTTGCATGCTTTCGAATTGCTAGGTTGGCAAGAGCTGGGGCGAGTGCGGGAGCTCACTCCGTCACACGGGGCTAGGGATTCAAACCTCCAAACTTGCGATCATCTGATCTACAAGCCTAGCGTCTTACCCGCTGAGCCACCACGCCCCTTTTAACCTACTTATAACCTACTTTACAAGAAAAAAAAATAGTATGCAAGAAGACAGGTAACCTGAGCTCCACAAGGAAAGGCTAGATATAAATGAAATACCCTGGGGCCTAAATATAGGATCCAGTGTAGTACCTCAGGCTCTGCTCTATCTTTGTCCCAATCGAAGACATATCTTTGTCATGCAAACTATAACACTTTCTGTGCCTGTTTTTATCCACATTGCCTCATAGCAGGCAGAATGTTTGGGGGCCAAAGGAAGAGGCGGGTTGGAATCGTGGGCTACGGACATCTAGGTAAGTAGCCATATTTGTCTGATCAGTCTCCCCATTCCCTTTGGGTCTGGTATCAGACAAGCGACATGCAGTTTTTGCCTTTATTATATTCGCCTACTCACAGCAAGATTGCCAGATGTTTGCAAACACACGGGTATCTTTTTATTTCAAAAGTACAGTACATTTGAACAAATCAGTGTGTTTCCTAAAACATTTGAATGGGGCTTGGTTTGGGAAAGATACCATGACTTTTAGAAGCATTCTGAATGGAGCCTGTTTGCCCATTTTCTGGCAATCTTGTACCATCTTTCCAGGAAATGCAGCAGGCGAGTGCCCTTGGTAGGGGCAAAGAAGGCAGTGGGTGGGTGATAGGGGAAGCCAGGGCTCCCTTGGGATGTGTCAGAACTTCTCACAGCCTGGATAACCTCCTGGCAGCACATGCCACTAACTGCATTCCCCAGAGCACTGCCAGAGTGGGCTAAATGCTTCGGTTCTTCAGGGGAGAGAAGGGGGGAGGTGGGGGGGGAGTTGCAGAGGACTTTGCAGAAGCTTAAGAGATCTATGCCAACCCTTAAAAACTCCAACGTTTTGCAAGGGGAGGGGGAAATTAAGGGGTATAATGTATACCTTAAATCTCTGCAAATGTTGGCCCCATCCACTCTGGTTGTCCATCTACCCTATCTTTTAGGACACAGGGAGACCATTTAAAAACAGCACAGCTTTTAGCTGCCACAACATTTCGCACTCCTATGCTAGAGGCAGTCAAATGGTTTCCTCCAAAAACTCACATTCTCATATTTTTCAAACCTAGACTTTTTCTTAGGTCTTGATTTTGACCTGGAGCAAATGCCAAACTGTTATTTCAGTTTTGATTAGTTTACTGTAACTGTCAGGATCTACTAACCACCCCTTCTGATTTTTTCATTGATTTTTGCTTTGGGCTAGTAAAACTGGTCTCTACCTTCCTGTAAACGTGGTTTTTCCCCCCTAACTACACAGGGTTTATTTTGCTGGATCAGAAAAAAGATGAATGTATTGCTCAGCATTCTGTTTCCACTGGTGGTCAGACAAACCTTTCTAGAAGCTCATAAGACACATCCATTGTGCTAAGCTATAATGTGATTTGCTTGGTTTTGGCTTAGTGTTGTATAAACCATGATTTATGGCTTAGCTTGGGCATATTATAGTTTATTCAATAAATCATGATTAAGCAAGCTATATCTTAACCTGATGTGTGTGAACTCAACCAGTGCATGACAGCCTCCCCCCACTGGAGTTTCTAAAGAAAGGAAATCCTTGATTTTGAGTCACTCTCAGAATAAAATCATGGCAACATTGTGGCAATTATGCCAGAATTTTAAGGGTGGTTTTTCTCCCAGATTTGGAGTGTAGCAGGTGCATGAGAGAGCTAACTCCACAATGGTGATATGTTTCTATTCCATTTTCGGTCTTAAGGCCAGTATCTGACGAAACGAGTCCAAGACGAAGGCTTCCAACATGGTTTGGAGCTGGCTTTTGTTTGGAACCGGGATGCCAGCAAGATGGAGGACACTGTACCAGCGGAGCTGAGGTTGGGGAAGCTGACCGATTTTTTGGAACGGTGAGCAGACAAGCCTTTTCGCATGGCAAAAATGAGCCGAAGGAACTCACCATGAACCTCAAGGCCTATGAATGTTCCCAACATTCCAGCCGCTATCTATAACTCTTCTGAGCTGAGAGCCACATCCAGCCTTTGTGTAGTCTTCTGGGGCCATGCTCCAATGTCTTGTAGGGGCCAGGACAAAAATTAAAAATCAATTAAGTAAATGCAGTTAGTGTGAGTGCTTCCCACCTGTTTAGCAATGTAGTTATTAAGGTGTTAGTCCCGGATTCAAGTCTTTCCTCAGCTCACTGGGTGATTTTGGAACAATCTTTATCTCTCAGCCCAGCCTATCTCACAGGATTGTTGTTGTGGAAAAATTTGAGGAGGCAATGCTATGTATGGAGGAAAGGTGAGATGTAATCTAATGGATTATTATCATCATCACATACACTATATGGCTTATCTGAGTACAAACTGGGCATTGTTGAGTCTCATTGAATGAACATGTCTAGGTAGACATGCCTTGCACTGACAATTCACAATGTGGCCAGTGTCAAAAACATTGCAGTCTCCTCATTTGGGAGACATGTTCTCTATTGAAGTTCTTGCCAAGGAAGACTGATCTTGCTCCATCTGATGACCTTCTACTGACAGTCAAAGGTATATTTATTCAAACAGATATTTGGTGTTTTAAGTTGACTGTTACAGCCACTGCAAACATGCCTGGGTTGATGTTTGACCAACTTTGCATTTATGTTTTGATCATGAAGTTGTCTTTTGCTTTGGATTTCACTTTTCTTAGTTGCCTTGAAAGGTGGGATACAAACCTAATAAAGATGTATACTTTGCAGTTTGAAAATCCCACATTCAAACTTTGGCATTTCTAGGCAGGGCCAGGAAGGACTGTCTAAAGCCCTGGAGTGCTGCTATTGATCAGGATAGTTCAGCATTCCCCAACCTGGGGAAGATTCTGTGATTAGACCAGCCTTCTCTGACCAAATGTGAAGCTCTCTAGATGTCTGGACTTCAATTATCATTCTTAGTCTGTGTTGCCACTACTGTACTGGCTGGGGAAGAATGGGGAGTTGTAACCCAATACCTATGGGTCAACCAAGCTGGGGAAGGCTGAACTAGAAAGCATATTGTGTGGATCTCATGGGATCTTATGGAAGAATACCACTATTGTGTGAGATTTAGTGATATTGCAAGATTTGGGCCATTAAAAAAACTTTTCAGTAGTTAAAAAACTGAAGGGGAAATGGATGCCATCTAGGTATGTTACAGGTGCTGTACTGCTGACTCGGTTGTCAAGCTAGCTTCTTGTTATTATTTTTGTTGCTTCTTCCCAAAGCCATGCTGATGTCATTGTTGAAGTGGCACATCCCTGCATTGCCCGAGATTATGGGGAATTCTTCCTTAAAGCTGCAGATTTTATGGTGAGGACTACAGCTGCCTACAGATAGAGGCAGGTAGCATCAGCATATTCCTTACTTCTCCCAAATATGTTTCAAGGTGGTCAGGCAGAATGCATCTTTTTGTTGATTGAATGAAAAATTTATCCACCTATTCTATTGCTGGAAACACATCTGATGACAGATTATCTCCATACTACTATCAACATTCCTTGCCTTTCTGCCTTTTTAACCCTTCAGATGACCTTCCCCCAAGCTAATGCCCTCCAGATGTACTGATGTTGCAACTCTCATAATTCCCAGTCAGCATAGCCAACATCTTCTCAAAGTGTTGGATATATAACTCCTATAATTCCGAGCTAGCATGGTCAATGCTTGAATGGTCAGAGATAAATCTTGCAGGGGGCATTCTTCACTTCAGTGTATATTCCTGCAGGCATTTCGAAGGAACCAATTTATTCCAGTGGACATTCAGCATTACTCTTTTTAGTGTGTCCATCCTTTAGGACTTTATGCATGCATAGCCCTGAGAAGCAGTGATGGGAGCTACAGTCCAACATCTGGCAAGAAATACATTGGTCATTCATGAGTAATAGTTTCCAGTTTCATAAATGCCACCTCTTTCTCCATCTTTGCTTATTTTTCTTGATTTTTTCAACACTGGCCTCAAGGTCCTTCCAGACCTATCTTAACTTCCCCTGCCTTCCTCTTGTCCCTGAAAGTGGGCTCTCTTAAAATATGCCCCACTCTCAGTGACTGGAAACCCTTTATATCTTTTGCTGAAAATGGAAAAAAATTAACTTGTGATTTATGGGTTTGACGATTAGAAAGGGTAGAATATGGAAAGAAGGGAGCCATGATATAACTATAGAGAGAGAGAATAAAATATAAATGCATTCATGACTATAAAGAAGATTGGAAGCCACTTCTTTATTTGTTGATTTGCTGGAGGAGCTGCTTGGAGCCTCTCTGAAGCCCTTGTAGAAAGCCTCATGTTTCGCGTGGCACTAGACACCCAGCATCCTAGACAGCAGTTATGGATTCCTGCTCCAAGGGCTGAAAGGCATGTAATTATTTTTTAAAATTTTAAAACCTTTTGATATTCTGATAAACTGAACTTTTAAAAAATCATCACAGGATCTCTTGCCTCCAGAAGAAGAGAAGTGCTACAGTATATGATGGAGAAGGAGGGCTGCCACATGATCCTACAGAGCCTTTATTTTTGCATACCAAGGAGAATATTGATCTCCTGGAAGACCTGTATTCCACTAGGTTGATATTCCCAAATCCAAACCACAAAAACCAAGAAGAAATAGTCTGAGCCAGTATGATATATGGTCTCTCTGGTAGCTACAGTACAGCACAAGTGGCTATGGAGGCACAGAGGTCAGCAGCTATAGGAGAGGGGGTCGTCTCATGGCAGACTTGCCAAGCCAGTTGAAGCCTGGCTGATTGTCAAGTTTCAAAGGCTCCTCCTCCATGAACCCTAAAATGTCCACATGGGAGGTCTTCTGCCATGCTAGTGGTGAAAAGACCACTTTCATGCCACAACACCTTAGACCAGTGTTTCTCAACCTTGGCATCTTCAAGCTGTGTGGACTTCAACTCCCAGAATTCCCCAGCCAGACATAACCCGGAAACACTGCCTTAGACTATCTTCAGCTTGCCTCAATCCATGGGGCATCTTCATGTTGTTCCAAACATGACATGCAGATGACTCTAAACCATGGTTCCTAGCAGGAGTAGGGAACTTTTTGGTGATCAGAGACCACTCAAAGTTTTGGAAGGGATCAAGGATCACAGTGAGTAAAGCAATAATGCAAAGTGTGCATGCCTGTGTCATATATATAGGCAGGGACAGGATTTTCTGTTTGTCCTGGTGTTTTTGGAGAGAGTTTGATATTATTTTCTTTGTTCTGTAGATTATATTAAGCCTACTTTTAAAGGTTTGTGGTATTGTTTTCATGTTTTCTATGTCAGAATGGTAGAAAAATTATGCCACTGAGTTTTGACAAATGTGGTTTGAGACAAATCTTGGAGTCCCTGTAAGGGCCGACATGAGTTTGGGTCACAGAATATGGTAAGTCTAAACCAGCATTTCCAAACTTGGTGTTTTCCAGATATGTAGTCTAACTCCCAGAATTCCCTGTAAGCATGGCCATTACTGAGAAATCTGGCAGTTGAAATCTACACATTTGGAGTGCCAGGTTGTAAAAGGCTAGTCGAAACCAAAGAAACCATATTGTGCCTTCGTATGCTATCTGTACTCATTCCCTGTTTCCTTTTCCTTTGTCTAATCAAATTAAATTATTTTGTACTCAATAATTGGGGAGGATCAGTAAAAATGTTGTCCTGAAACACTCCTCTCCCAGGCTGCCCAACATCAACACTACAAATATCTCCATGTCCTCTAGGTGGGATCACCAACCGCCCTAGCAGATGTAGACACAGAGCTTAGATTACGCAAAGTGGCAAAGAAGGCTGGACACACTCTCTACATCCCCAGTGGGGCTCTGTGGGGTGGCCAAGACATTCAAAGGTTGGACGACGGAGGGATGCTCCAGGTAAGTGCCTACAGAGAAATGGTGTAGGGTAGCCTTCCCCAACTTAGTGATATCTATAAAAAGTGGGACTGCATCTTCCAAAATTCCCAGCCTTGGGGCTTGCAATAGGGAATTCTTGGAGTTGCACCCTAACTCCAGATAGGAAAAGTTGGTGTATGAGGAAGTGTATGTTGATAAAAGGAAATTTGGAAATAAATATTGGAGAATTACTGGTTCTGCCAGAGTTATTGTTCTTAGTTATATGCCACTCAGAGTTTCTGGAAATGGAGCAGCATATAAGTTTAAGTTAAACACACACACACACACGCATGATGCAGGGTAGCATATATGCTATATTGGGATTTCAAATACTGACCAGACTCATATGTGGTTCAGAAAGATGATTTTAGAGTTTTGGAGAATGATATTGAGAGCTCCAGGGAATGAAAAATGGGGCTGCAGGTTACTTGCAGCCTGTAAGTTTCTCATCCTCTTTGGACTGTCACCATGTGCTTTGCATGAAAAAATCTCTAAAATCTGATTTATGGCATCATCAGTCACAGCTGTGGAAGACTCCAGTCTGAAACACTGGAAAACTTTCAGCCAAACAATGTATACATCACAGAACAAAACCAATTAATACTCTGACTTAATTAAGGCACTTTTTTATATTCCTATCCAGAAGTGGAAATCTCTGGATTGGGATCCTACAATTTAAAAGGCTAGAAAGAAAGGGATATTTAAGGATTTGTGACTTCTCTCGCACTCCATTTTGCCTTTTCTAGGCATTAACAGTCACCATGATAAAACACCCGGACAGCTTCCGGTTGGGTGGACATCTTGGGGAGCTTGCAAAAGGAGCCCAGGAGGAACGTGTGGTGCTATACAACGGCCCTGTGCGGAGACTGTGTCCCCTGGCCCCCAACAATGTCAACACTATGGCAGCAGCTTGTATTGCTGCCCCGAGTCTGGGCTTTGATGGTGTGAAAGGCTGTCTGGTGGCCGATCCCAAGTGAGTCTTGAACCTAAGGGTAGGCAACCTGGTACCCATGATCCCCTCTCTTAGACCCTAATGCACATCTTGCACACCTGATTTTTATTCATTTTGTTAAGAAAAGTTTCTTTCAGTTTTTAAAAAATTAAATGAGAAACGTGCATGCCTTATCTTTATTTACAAGAATTCTTCTGCTTCCCAAATAGGACCTGCAGGCATTCTCAGAAAAAAACAAATGAACAAAAAAAAAAGCCCCGTGATTTGTTTGGGAGAATGCCAAGCAGGGGTGTCAGCACTGTGTGTTCAGAAAAATCAAGATGGTGGCCCTGACACTCATAAAAAGGAGGAGCTTTGATCACATCGTGGTAGCCACCATCTTGTCTTTTTCTCACCCTACTTTGCAGACACCCATGATGCCAAGAAAAAAGAAGGAAACAGATGTTTCAGGGAATATTCTAAGGACTACAATTGGTGGTGGAAAGCAATCTTCTGATAAATAGATATTTTGTGACTGGCTACATGCATCATGGTAGCTATTTTGTGAAAGTGCTCAAGACATGATCTCAAAATGCAATAGGTCCCCCTGCCCTATGGTGTAAAGCAGTGTTTCTCAACCCTAGCAACGTTAAGATGTGTTTAAAGTTTAGCATGCTGGCTGGGGAATTCTGGGACTTGAAGTCCACACATCTTAACGTTGCCAGGGTTGAGGAACACTGGTGTAAAGCATGTGCCAGCAAGCTCATGGCTTCGTGCCATTTTTCTTCTAAACCTCTGATCTAACTGAGCACAATTCTCTCTTGCAGCCTCCCTGACTACCACGTGGTGATGATTGAAGCAAGTGGGCCAGGGGGCTTCTCGGTCAGCACCAGTCGCAAGAACCCAGCTGCTTGTGGGGCTGTCACAGGGTCAGCCACCTTTGCTGCTTTCTGGAGCAGCCTGTTGGGTGAGGATGAAACCCTCCCTTACCCAGAGTCTATGAAGCTTTCATCTGGATTGTGGATCAGTTTGTTCCAATCATGACTTTGATTCAAACAATACCTGTGATTATTGGTTGGAACTTAGCTTTCCCCAATCTTGCATGCCAGCTGTGCTGGATAGTCATTTCCTAAATCCCACCCAGCATCACTCAGGCTCACTGCTGATTGGGTGGATTGCGGGAATCAAAGTCAACACTTCTAGAGGGCAACAGGTTGGGGAAGGCCAGTTGAATATGGGGGGAGATGGGCGGTTTTAGAAATTAAATAAATAAATAAATAAATAACCCTGCTTTGTAGGAATTTGCAACTTTGATAGCTGTGCAGATGTGGGGATTTCAACGCTACATTTGCATTACAAGCTACATCTGCTAAATATGTTTTCTATACCATGTTTAAGAGTACAAGGTCCCTGTCTACTTTTACATCAGATTGCCCTACTATTCTAAACTAGTTTTGTAACAGCAATGTGGTCACTGATGCAGCTAGATCTGGGATAAAATGGACTAATAGGGGTCCCCTTTACAGAACTATTTATCTTACTGAGAAATAAGCACATTTATGTTTCAGAAAAAAAGGTATAAAATGGGTATTGGTACACCGTCGGCTGGTCCCTGATTATAAAAGCTTTTAAAAATTAAGGTGAAAGAATAATGTAGTAAGTTGTATCCTCACTGGTAAGCCTTGGCATTCCCATGCCAGCTCAGGTGCCTATGCCAGATCTGATTTGTTGTTGGTTCTTTTTTGGGGGAGGGGGTAATTTGGTTCCTGGGCCTTTGACTTGGGCACCAAGGTTCAATCCTACCTGCACCACAGCAGTAATTTTATAATTATTTCATTACTATTGCTATAAGGAACTGATGAGAGGCTCCAGAATTGTGTCTACCACAAGTCTTTCTAATGAATGGATGTATCTTGGTCACTCCTTCATTTCCATTGTACATTATCTGTTCCCTGCTTAGAGTGATCTCTGAACTATCCTTAATGGTGATCCGGAGTCAGTATAAGAAAACATAGACAGAGAGCCAGTGTGGTATACCGGTTAAGGTATTCAATTAAAACTGGGGAGACACAGGCTCAAGCCCTCAAAATGGAACCTCATTGGTAGGCTGACCATGTCCTGTTTTGAACGGGACAGTCCCTTTTTTTAGCATGTTTCAACCGTCCCGTCGTTTTGATAAAAATCTCAATTTTGTCCCGTTTTTTAAACCTGGTGGGCAGTGCTTTCTAAAGTGCCACCATTGGTGACACACCAACAGCAGCAGCGGCGGGGGTGCGCGCAGGGGGGTGCGCGTGTGCTTGGCAGCGGCCTCGCTAAAACGCGGAAGCACTGATGGCGCACCGCTGCCGTCTTCGCTGCCACCGCCGCCATTCACGCACCAACATCACGCACGCCCCCGTGCCACTGCTTCGCGACACACCAAACTGTGCGTTGCGACACACTAAAGTGTTGTGACACAGTTTGGAAAGCTATGCCGGTGGGAATAGCACGGGAGGAGGATCCGAGCCGGAGCTGCCAATTGGAGGCAGCCCGGAAGAGGAAGCCCTCCTGCCTATTAGCATGTGGCAAAGGAGGGACCGGGGGGCAGGGTTTTTAGGCGGGAGCCAATTGCGCGGACTGGGGTTTGCAGGCAGCAGCCAATTGTGCGGACCAGGGGGCGGGGACCCGTCTTTTTCATGAATATGGAATATTACATAAGACCCCGTCCCGTTTTGCTATCCCAATGTCCCGTTTTTGTCTCAAGGAAATATGGTCAGCCTACTCATTAGGTGATTTTAGGCCAATCACTCTTTTCAGCTCCATTTACTGTACTTCAAGGGCCACTGCTGTGGGGATAAAATGAAGGGAGATCCCCATGTAAGCCACTTTGAGACAGGATATAAATCTAACAAATAAATAATAAAATAATAAAAACTGAACAGCAAAGGCTGTAATCCTACCTGAGCAAAAGTCCCACTGAATTCAGTCATCTCTCACCAAATATTTGGGAGGGACTGTAGCAGCAGGATTTAGCCTGTTTGGCAAATGGATGGAAGTCTTAAACCCCCTTTCCCTAAAGCCATCCTAGTTCCAGCTCCTGCCTTGGCATATGACTTGGTAGTTAGTGCTGCCAACAGTTGCCTTCCAAGGGGATGCGCTTACCTGATGTCCTTCCTCAAATCTCAGCATGTGAAACAGGTAGGCTTCCCACAACCTGTGCACCTGGTAAAAGGGGGGGGGAATGATAAAAGTGTCACCCTCTGTAGCATCGAGGTGTGTGACTAAGAAATCAGGCATTCTACGTGGAGAGATGGATCAATTTTACAAGAGATAAATAGAATCAAACTTTATTTTAAAAAGGAAAAAGAGAGAATGGCAAAAGAGATAAAAATATAAAGCTGTTTAAATCACATACAGCATCTTAGAAAGTTCTCCAATAGAAAAATAAGCAAGAAAAGGTAAGGTTGTAAGTAGTTCACAAGTTACTCATTCTACTATTAATACAGAAGCAACTCTGATGTAAAGAGGTGCCTATTTGCATAAAACATACAAGGACTGAGCTTGAATAAGAGGCAATAATCTCCAGAGATAATAGACTTAACTCCTCACATTCTTAAAATAAAAAGTAGTCTTAAAGAATATTTCTACCTCAATGATTTAGTTTTACCTATTCCTTAGGACAGGGCTTTCCAAAGTTTTTCCCGCGGCGACACACCAACCGGCGTTGGTGTGTCGCCGCGGGAAAACCCGGAAGCGCGGTAGCGCGCAAAAAGCCGGAAGCACTGCTGCACTTTTGGGTTTTGCGCACTGCAGTTGGTGTGTCGCCACGGGAAAACCCGGAAGCGCTGATGATGATCAGCGCTTCCGGGTTGTGTGGCGACACACCAGACTGTGTGTGGCGACACACTTTTGTGTCGCGACACACAGTTTGGAAAGCTCTGCCTTAGGATAACCTGATCACTGAAACTAAAGTACAAGTGCTTGCTTCTGTGTGTGTTTTTTTAATCAGAAGCTGAAGAGATTCTTCCCTTCTCCTCACACAACTTTTTACTCCCTTTCTCAAGAGTTCAGCTTTGGTTTTCAAAATGGCCCAATTTCTCTACTTCTAGCCTTGAGCCGGACATCCTAGAGAGTGAAGTCAAGTGGGCCTTAGGAAGCATTACTAACAACAAAGCTAGCGGAGAAGACAGTATCCCAGCTGAGCTATTTAAAATCCTAAAAGATGATGCTGTTAAAGTGCTGCACTCAATATGCCAACAAATTTGGAAAACTCAACAGTGGCCACAGGATTGGAAAAGGTCAGTTTATGTTCCAATTCCAAAGAAAGGCAATGCCAAAGGATGTTCAAACTACCGTACAATTGCGCTCATTTCACATGCCAGCAAGGTTATGCTCAAAATCCTACAAGCTAGGCTTCAGCAGCATGTGAACCGAGAACTACCAGAAGTGCAAGCTGGGTTTCGAAGAGGCAGAGGAACTAGAGATCAGATTGCCAACATTCGCTGGATCATGGAAAAAGCAAGAGAGTTCCAGAAAAACATCTACTTCTGCTTCATTGACTACGCTAAAGCCTTTGATTGTGTGGATCACAACAAACTGTGGCAAATTCTTAAAGAGATGGGAGTACCAGACCACCTTACCTGTCTCCTGAGAAACCTGTATGTGGGTCAAGAAGCAACAGTTAGAACCGGACATGGAACAACCGACTGGTTCAAAATTGGGAAAGGAGTACGACAAGGCTGTATATTATCACCCTGCTTATTTAACTTATATGCAGAGTACATCATGAGAAATGCCGGGCTGGATGAATCACAAGCCGGAGTTAAGATTGCCGGGAAAAATATCAACAACCTCAGATATGCAGACGATACCACCCTAATGGCAGAAAGTGAAGAGGAACTAAAGAGCCTCTTGATGAGGGTGAAAGAGGAGAGTGCAAAAGCTGGCTTGAAACTCAACATTAAAAAAACCCAGATCATGGCATCTGGTCCCATCACTTCCTGGCAAATAGAAGGGGAAGAAATGGAAGCAGTGACAGATTTTATTTTCTTGGGCTCCAAGATCACCGCAGACGGGGACTGCAGCCATGAAATTAAAAGACGCTTGCTCCTTGGAAGGAAAGCTATGGCAAACCTAGACAGCATATTAAAAAGCAGAGACATCACCTTGCCGACAAAGGTCCGTATAGTTAAAGCTATGGTTTTTCCAGTAGCAATGTATGGCTGTGAGAGTTGGACCATAAGGAAGGCTGAGCGCCGAAGAATTGATGCTTTCGAGCTGTGGTGCTGGAGAAGACTCTTGAGAGTCCCTTGGACTGCAAGGAGGTCAAACCAGTCAATCCTAAAGGAAATCAACCCTGACTGCTCATTGGAAGGACAGATGCTGAAGCTGAAGCTCAAATACTTTGGCCACCTAATGAGAAGAGAGGACTCACTGGAAAAGACCCTGATGCTGGGAAAGACTGAGGGCAAAAGGAGAAGGGGACGGCAGAGGATGAGATGGTTAGATAGCATCACCGATGTAATGAACATGAATTTGAGTAAACTCCGAGAGACAGTGGAAGACAGGAAGGCCTGGCGTGCTATGGTCCATGAGGTCACGAAGAGTCGGACACGACTGAACGACTGAACAACAACAACACAAAAAAGCAAAGAGGGAGGGGTTGAGGGGATCTGATTATTTTTGCATAGGTGCTGAAGCAAAATTCTGCTTCAGACAATCTGGATATTATAAGGGAGTTTGCCAAGAATCGGGTTTGGGGGATAGAGGCACTAACCCAGGCCTTGGATGATCTGTTCTCTTTTCCTTCCTATAGCGTGCCAAGGGCATGGAGGCCGAGTCTACCTGTGCTGAGTCTTATGACATCTGTTCCTAAGAGGATTCACAGAAGATATCTGGAGGGTCATTACAATGGGTGGGAAGACCAGGGAAGGTAGCAGTACCACATTAAAGGAAGCAAATCAAGCCCAACCCATGTATCTTCTTGGAGGGTTTCAATTTGTCAGTAGAACAAATCAAACTTCTCCAATCTGGTCATCCTGCAAATGGACAGAACCCCCTAACCAGCAGGAGGATTGCTGAGAATTTTGAGAGTGGAAGTCCACACATCTGGAAAACACTGACATTGAGGGAAGCTGGTAACACAACTCGAAGCCTTTGTCCAGTGTTTCCCAATATGGTATCTTCCAGATGTGTTGGGTGTACATCTCCCATCACTCCTGCTCAGCATAGCAGTTGATTGGGTTCATTGATGGGGGCTGTAGTCCAATACCTGTGGAGAATACTAAATTGGGGAAGGCTGCCCTAAGGATGGCTTTTACTTTCCAAGCTGACCATGGTTTTCATGCTATCATCTGGCTTCCCTCCACTGTCCACAAAAATAGCTTGCAAACATATACTGTATACATGTAATGGTTAATTTCTAGACCAGTGTTTCTCATTCTTGAAGTCCACACAGCTTGAAGTTGCCACGGTTGAGAAACAGTGGTCTAGACTGATAAAGATTCAGGAGACGGTTAAAAAAAAACAGCCGGCTGCAAACTTCTGTTTTAGCAAAAAGACCCTTCTCATCCCTGAATCACAGGAAGGCTGCTGGAAAAAGAAAAACATGATAATATACATGGGGATAAACTGGTTCAAGTGGGACAAGGTTCAGTTGCTCGAATTCTTGCAATCCCATCTCATTCTTCTCAATAAATCTTGCTACAGAGGCACGGTGACAATTGTGCTTGGGAATATCATTTTTGTTTTTAGGCAGATGCTAAAGACTTGTCAGTATGTTTATCTGAGAACAGGTTGTACTATGCTGTTTTTGTGATTCCTGAACATTTGAGAACAGAGCAGAGCTACCAGTCCTGAAGCCCAAGGGCCCCCATGTGGCCTTCCAAAGCCATGAGTGCCTCCAAAAGTTGTTACCAAATTGTCAATTTTAACATGATAGGTGGGGGACATAATAAAACTCATGACTAACAGGTAATCCAGTTAATTATATTTAAAATTACTTTACAATATAGCTCTAGTAAAGAAAGTTAATTCAAATTTAGTTCTCATCCTGACCCTATCCACTACTTTTTGATGTGTGGCTCTGATGCACCTTTCAAAGGGGCAAAGGCAGCTCTCAGATTTAAGAAAGGACTTCCTGGATGAAGAGATGTGGGGAATGGCTCTTGTAAGTGGCACCTGTAAGTAGAAAGTTGGCCCGTCTCCTGTTAAGGCTGAACGCATAATGCCAGTTAAGAGAGAAGCAAAAATCTGACCTGCTTTCCCAAATATTTATGATCTTACACAGCAAGCCTCCTTAATATTCTCTTCTCAACTTCTACTTGGTTTAAATTGAAAATAATCATTAATTATTAAATTCCATGATATCATTAGTATTTAACTTGAAGCTATCACTCAAAGAATTCTTATAAGGAAGTCTGCCATTATGAGCTTCTTTGTTCCATCAATCCTAGGTGTGACCTGAAATCTACAGGACTTAATTAGTACCCAACTTAAGTAATTCCACAATGTTTAGGGCAGTACCTAACTGGTAAAGGTACTTAATAAAGTACCTTTATTAAGACAAACCAAAGGACCTAATAGGTAAAATTCTGAGAGCTTTAAATCTCCTGAACTAGTGATAATGGTCATTAAATGTTATTACTCAGAGTAACACTGTTTTATGAAGGAATTAAAACACTTTGCTGTCTATTAAATTGTAAGACATCCCACTTATTTCAAACATCAAAGGGGAATAATAGCGAGAGGATGTCTGAAAAGATTGTTCAAGGCTACCCAATATCCTTGGTGCAAAATACATATTGTAGCAATGTTACTTCATGTTACAAAGCAGGCTCCTCCATTTTAGCATCCTTCAACCATGCCGAGATTGCAAATTCCAGAATTCAAAATGTGAAGGTCTTAGCAGGTGCTACTGCTAGGCTGACCTTGACTAGGCTCAGAAGCTTTAGGCTAGACTGGGAAGCAGAAAAACATCCCAGAAGGCAGTGGGAACAAAATACTACTAAGGAAGAGCTTTCCAAACTTTTAACATTGGCGACACACATCAATGGCAGCGGCATGGCCTGCAGTGTCCTGGTCTGTCGCACAAAAAACCCGGAAGCGCTGATGGGGGGAACCAAAAGAAGCGGCACCCCCGTCAATCAGCACCGCTGCCGCACCACTGCCGGCAGCACTGATTGGCGGGGGCGCCGCTTCTTTCGGTTCCCCCATCAGCGCTTCAAGGTTTTTGCGTGACACAGCAGGACACTGCAGGCGACACAGTAGTGTGTCATGACACACACTTTGGAAAGCTATGTACTAGGGCATTGCCAAGAAAACTGTACTGGATATATCCAGACCTCACTAGGCCTCAAAGGAGTTTTTTATCTATTTAGGGAAACTGTTGTAAAGAATGGGTGCCTTTTCAGCATTTTACAGTGCTGTATGAAATTAAGGCAAAGGTAGCAACTCATTTGGACAGATAGGCATAGTTAGAATTTTGTCAGCATGTCATAAACACCCACCAAATGGCTGGTGGAAGCTCATTTATTCACAAAATGGCTGCCACAGTGGCATAAAAAATATTACCAGTACTCACAGAAACTTCCTCCTCCACAGTAAGGAGGTAGACACATTTCCAAGCAAAGCACTGGACTGCAATTATACCTTCATTTTTTATTTTGTGAGAACGCTTGCCCATACCAGAGACATTCTTGTAAATAAAGATGACTGTAAAACCTGGCATTTGACAGCATATTCCTTTCCTATTTATTTATCTTTCTTTTTTTAATTAAAAGATTAAATGATAAGTTCAGGTAGGGCCAGAAGCTATGTAGACCTCAAAAAAGGTGTCCTTGACCACATCTGTACTCCTAGGCCGCACACTGCTTATTCCTGGCTTAAAAGCTGTTGCCTTTTTTTCCTTACCAGAGTCTGTCATTTATAGACAGAAATCCAACAAATGTAACATACCATAAACAAGGTTGCAGTGGTAGTTTGCTACATGTGTAGAACATCTGCCACACTTTTGGACTATTGCAATGTACTCTACAGGGGTTGGCTTTGAAAGCTACTCAGAAGTTTCAACTGGTTCAGAATGTTGCAGCCTGAGTGATGAAACTCAATAGATATCCCTCTACTTCAGGAGCTACACTGGTTACAAGTTACCTTCAAGGTGCAATTCAACCTGCTGGTTGTCACCTTTAAAGCCTACATGGTTTAAGACTTGTGCATTTACAAGACCACCTACTTCCATTGGTTTCTACCTGTCCAATAAGATCTAGGAGAATAGGCTCTCCTGGCCTCCCTCCCCTTAGGGTTATCTTTACAGATTATGGCGACAAGATTCTGTCACAGTTCTCCTTCTTTGGAACTGTATTATCCCTGAAACTAGACCACCCCTCCCCAGGTTGTTTTTTGGGGAGAGGGGTTGAAAGGTGGATGGCATATTGTTGTTATTGTTATTGATGATGATGATAATATTAAAATTAAAAACCTGGCTTTTGGAAGAGCCCTGGGAGCAGTTTTGCTCTCAGTGGAGATCCCTCTTTAAGGGTATGTGTTCTGCATTTGGTATAGTAATTGCTTATTGTAATTTTTTTTGTTCCTATGATTCCTATATAAACTGCTCAGTCTTTTCTGATCAGAGTGCCATAGAAACCAGAGTAAATAAATAATCCTTTTTTTAAAAAAGGATGGAAGTTGTTACAATTTTCCCCAACCTTTCATTGTTCCCTTTTCCATCTCTCCTTCCCATCATTACAGGAAGTGCTCTGTAATGCACAAAAGTTTGTTCAAAAAGCTTTAAGGGTCTTTAAAGTTGTTGTGAGTCAGAGTCATTATATGAGATAGGCAGACATATAAGTCCAGAAATAAAAAATAAATAAAATAAAATAATTTTTTAAAAAAGTGTCACAAGATTCTTTTGTGGAGTCCTTGGTGCTCTCTGAGCCTTGATGTTTTTTTTACAGACGTTTCATTGGCAGACTATGCAACATCTTCAGTGCAAAAATAGTCTGGCAATGAAACGTCTGCAAGAAAACATCAAGGCTCAGAGAGCACCAAGGACTCCACAGTTCAACCCTGAGCTACAAATATTATCTTCGATTGATTCTTTCCTGTTTTACCCAACCTGGTAACATCCAATACCCATTCAGACTAAGGATAATATGCACTGCAGTCCAGCCCATGTAGGGTATCGGGTTCGAGCATAAAATACCAAAAGTAAATTTAAATCTGTTGCAATCCGACGCCTTTATAAAGCAACAGTCCGGGGCGTGTTGAACGAAATATTGTACCAAGATTGCAAATCCACGTGCTTTCCGGTTACAATGTTTCTCATCCGCCGATTGGGAACTGTAATCTTATCTGAATCATAAGGGATGCCGAACTTCTTTCTGTATCCATCTGCTGATGATCAATACACTCCCTCCCACGCTCTCTTTCAAGGCAAACAGGTCGTAGCAACTGCCTCTCTTTGTGTTGCATTCTGGGAAATGTGGTTTCCTACCTTCTTCCGCCCAACGCGTGAGCCCTACCGGGAATTGTAGTTCTATCCTCTCGCCCAAGGCTTGCTGGAAACAGTAGTTTCCCCATCTCTGCACTGTCAGCCTGGCCTTTAACAGCCGTTTCTGGGGCAGTCATGGTGGAGGGTCTCGTTTATTGGACTTTCGCTTTTTCCCGGGTAAGTTGATTTTCTCTGCGACGGTGTTGTCCCAGATCCCCACCCCCCCGCATCCTGGTACAAGTTGGTAATTGGGAGTTGCTCAGGTTGGTGAGTCGCTGCTTAGCTTGTTGGTGGAAGAAATTTGAAACAAGTCAGCAGGGTGTGGAAGTTAGGTTTGCATCCGAGGATGATTTTCAGTGCAGTGTTAACCCCTCCCGAAGAGCAGGACCTTCGAGCATGCACAGAATGCTGCTGTGTTATAATGAGGACCTTTGCATCCGTCGCACCAGTTTATGGGAGCAAATTTACAGTTTATGGGAATATCTTTTCTAGTCTGTCTTTAGCTAGTTCATTTTGACTTAAGATTCTGACATTTGTGATGAGTACCGTATGTTACCTTGTAATAAATCCAGTACCTGTCTTCCTGAGATGTTATGATACTTAATGTATATTTTAAAAGATATACACCAGTATCATAAAATGAAGTACTACTGTAATATTGATTGTCTTGGGAGCTTAGCCAGTACAGTACTAACTGGGCAGTTTTTATGTGATGATCAATGCCACAACATTTCTGATCTTTAAATATTAAGGGCGGTTTCTTGACTGCTATGCAGGGCCGCAACTGGGGGGGGGGGCACCAAAATGACGGCGGGGGGCACCAAAATGACGAAATAACCCATGGGGGGGGGTGCGGAATCCATGTTTGCCCCGGGTGACACAGACCCTAGTTCCATCCCTGCTGCTATGGAGAATTATTTATATTGTATATGATACTTCAGAAGATTTTGAGTGAGTGTTCTTCCAAGGAAGGATACTGATGCCATAAATAACTATAACACATGATTTCCTAGCAGAAAGAAGTGATATCTGTGTGTACATCTCAACAGAGTTGTGTTGATTCTGATCTATGTAGATCAAGGGAAAGCAATGTGATGCTATCCATTTTTTCTGGACTTCAGCTCCCATAAATCCCAGACAGTAGCATCCAAGTATCTGGTGGGCGCCATGTTCCTCTCCCTGCCCCTCTCCCACAGGATGCTTGAAGCCCACATGTTTACCACTCTAGTAATTTGGCTTCTGGCTCTTATAGTAATTTGGCTTTTTTTCTGTTGCTTTTCCAGTCCTGTGGGCTTAAGAGATGCCCATAATGTGCTTGGGCTTCTGGGAAACGTTTTATATTGTGATCCATTTGGGGCATTTGTGTTGCCAGTAATGAATATAAAGTTAAAGCTTTGGTCAACAATAGGCTGGGCTTCCCTAGCATCTGACAAAGGTGGGGCAGCCAGGAGAATCTATTGGATGAGCTGCTATGATCCTAGAGAGCAATTAGCAGGCATAAGAGCTGGAGAAAGATGGGGAAAGGGAGGGAGGAGAAAGCAGAGCGGTTGAGAAGGCATTGGGCTGTAAGTCTGTCTAATAAGAGTGGACTTTGAGAACCAAGGATGCCTAAAAGAAAGTGTCTTTGAGGACAAGGAGAGCTGTGAGACAAACTACACAAAGGGAAGACCTGCAGGTGCCTAGAAGGGTCAGAGGTGAAGAAGTCACTTGGGCTAATGCTGCTGTGAAGCCACTTGCCAAATCTCTCCTTCCCATCTACTGATGGGAGTATATTGGTTAGTCTGCCTTCTCCATCCATGCCTTTCTTACTGTTTTTTCTCCTCCAGGGCTGATCTCCTGGGAACGGCCTTTCAGGCCAGCGTGGATGTGATGTCTGGGAATCCAGGCCAAACTGAGACATCTGCGCTTTATCATGAGAGACAGCGCCTGGAGTTGTGTGCCGTCCACTCCCTCAACAACGTCCTGCAGGAACGACTCTTTACCCAAGAGGTGGCTGATGAAATCTGTAAAAGGTAGGTGGTTTGGGCAGTTTGCCTCTCCTTGGGACTGCTCATCGCCCTGATAGGATCTTTTAGGGAGCATCTTCACAAGAGTAAATTGCTCTAACTTACACCATCCTTAAAAACATTAATCCTCTGACAAGCATCTGTTTATGGTTCCAAAGAGGAACTAAAATAAACGAGTCAAAACACAGAGGGGGGAAAAATCCCAAGGGTTCTAACCTTCAGTGTAAAATTAATTACCTGACGTTTATGCCAGTGAGTTGGTTCATCTGTTTTCATGATGTAAGTCTAATGGTTGAAAATTTATTTGCAAATATGCTTGGAGCTCTGATGTTCAGTGGGGGGAAGTGTTGAAGGTTGCTTGGGCTTCCGTGTACCCTCAGAACACTTTTAGGAAAGTGGAGAAGGACTGAGAAAGATGGAGTTTGAAATATTTTGTCTATATTCAGTCTTGGAACTCCAGGAAAACATGTAATCACTTTTCCATAAGTAGGAGGATGGTGATTTGTTTGTTTTGGTTTCTGTGGAATACTCTGATTGACAAGAGAGAGGTGGAATGAAACTGTTTCATGCCCCTTTTCCATTTGAGAATCATGAGGGCTATAAACTCCAGGTTCCACGTGGAATTGTGCATGCAGTGAATTATACATAAGCTTCATCTTAGAGAACTCCCATAAAGTACTCCTGTTGCTGGAGCCAAACCTCTTTATTTGTTTGTTTGTTTATATTTCAAATTTAGTGACCGCCCATCTCACTCGCAGAGTGACTCTGGGTGGTTTACAATAAAATCAAGAATAAATACTAGTTAAAAATATGCCCTTCCAGGCCTTCTTGCTTATTCAATGCAAACTCTGCAGGTCTCCTGGTAGTAGGGGATGGATACTGGGCTTGACAAGTCTCCCTCAGTAATATAAAGTGGCTTCTCTCTCTTTTTTTAAAAAAAAAAGCTATTTAGCAAAATAATAATAATAGTAATAATAATAATGGCTCCATGACTCTTTTCTTTTGCTTGCATTTGCAAGTCCCTGAAAGGGACACAGCTTTCTTTCGTTTCTTTGGAAACTGACAAATTGTGCTCAGGGTAAAGCAAGTCTGATGGGGAAGGAAGATTTTGCCCTGGATAAATAAAATGAGAGGCCGGGAATTGTTTCATGTATTCATTTAAAACAATTGGTAACTGTGACACATTGTTTAGTACAATTAAGATAATATCTTAGATTCAACAATATTTCAGTGGAAGCAGGTGTAAGCTACAAGTAGGCCTCTGAAATACTGAATCTGCTGCAGTCTGAGTCTGCTGATTTATTGTTCATTTATATAAACTTGTTCTGGGGCAAGTAGGAGTCTCTGAGGCTTCCCTAGAGTACCATAAGTCTCTGGAAAAGCCAAGGCACCAGCTGTATATAAAGAAGTGTACATCCTTTATTCTCAATATATTTCCAGGAGTAACTCTCTGGAGCATAAGATTTTGCCAGCCTGAAATAAACAAAAAGTTAATACATGAAATGCATGCTTTAAAAACCCACATATCTTATTTTGGACAAGCTGAAGATAAGAAAAGAAAAATAATAGCATAATACTGTCAATGGGCATGGTGCATTATAACTGCAGAAATAAAGGTCTTTCCCTCAAGGAGGTTACAATCTGACTTATGACACAAGGCAGGCAACCAAAGAAGATGGAAGTGGTTAAGGCAACGGGCTAGAAACCAGGAGACTGAGAGCTCTAGTCCCGCCTTAGGCACGAAAGCCGGCTGGGTGACCTTGGGCCAGTCACTCTCTCTCAGCCCAACTCACCTCACAGGGTTGCTGTTGTGGGGAAAATAGGAGGAGGAAGGAGTACTTGGTATGTTCGCCGCCTTAAGTTATTTATAAAAATAATAAAGGTTGGATAGAAAATAAATAATAATAAAAAAATTTTAAAAGTGAGGCTTAGTGGCAGAAGCGCATGCACCTAATTCAGTGGTAGGTCCTTGGGCTTAATTGCACTAAGGGACGAGTGCAATGTCAGCTGAGGAGTTCTGGGAATTGTCATTCCAGTTGTCCTCCCAAGGGCACGAGGTTGTGTAGGCTGCAGATTGTGCAGAAAGGTGTATGGAAAAGGAAGAAAGTGAGCATCACAAAGGAGGTCCAGGCGCCAATTCCTCGCCTAAGAGGGGAGAATCATTTGCACTCTGCACAGAGGCCTCCCCGTCTTATTTTTGGGCTCTCCAGTGGGATGTTCATGGCAACTCGGGAGCATTCCCTACTATTCCTACTATGGGGAAAAGGTAGTATGCTGCGATGTGTCAGCTCTAGCATCAACTGTATTTCCAAGAATGGCCCTTAAGAGTCTCAGATGTGCCCATAGGCACCCTGAGAAAATAAAGATGACAGGTAATTGCAGCTCAGTGCTTTCTTTGAAAAAGAGCCTGTCTGTTCAGAAAGAAGAAAAAGCTAAAGTAATCTAAGGAATGTAATAGGGAGTATTTTGGTGGTCTCCATGGGATGAAAAGAAAGACCCTGCCTAGTTAACCTTCTGGCAAATGGATCAGCCATGCTTACTATGGAAGCAATTTTGTGAGAGCACCCCTAACATACTCTCAGTATTCCAAATGTGCCCCTGACACTTGGGTGTGTGTGTGTGTGTGTGTGCTTCCTCTCTGTTCAAACCTTCTCCTGTGATTGGTCCCATCTTTTCCCCCACAGGCTGGCTCCGGATGCTAGGTGGAATCCACATCGCAGCTTTCTGGGGACAGGGAACTATGATGTCAACGTCATCATGGCAGCTCTTCAGAGTGTGGGGCTGGAAGCCATTTGGTGGGACAAACGAAGGTAAGGGGAGAAGCCTGTCCCTTTACTTTTTCTAGCTACGTTTCTCTGAACAGGCTGCCTTGCAAACATCAGTCAGCTCTAAATTTGTCATTCTTCTTTTTAAACAAACTTCTGTCATTCTCTCTTTCTTTGTTCTCCCTCACCTTCTCTTACTAACTATCTTTACCGATCCCTCCATCACCTTCATGCCTCATTGCTTAAGGCAGCTTGTAATTTAAAAATGACAGACTGCAATCAAGGCCACATCATACCACACTGCAGCATTCTGAGGCATGACCCAGCGGTGGTTGCTAATCTTTTCTCCATGGCTCTCCTTGGCACTTCCTCACTGATAGATTGACTAAGTTGGGAGCTGCTTAACCTTGATGTGAGAGCATCCTGTTCTTTGGGCCATTTGAGAATTGTTTTTCATCTTCCTGCCAGATTAATCTGGTTGCTCTGCCAAGCTCCTGTCTCCCTTTGTGTCATAGGCCCCTTGAGCAGTTGTCCCTGGCAGGGCTGGTTGGCTTCATCGTGAACGTCCCTTCCAATGTGTGCCTGGGCTTCCTGTCTCTTCCGGTGAGGCGTCGCCACTGGATTGCTGTGCGTCAGCTTGATGGCATCTATTATAATCTTGACTCCAAATTGAAGGCACCGGCACCAATTGGCGGTGAAGCTGACCTCAGGTACTGTACCAATAGGGTGGCGGTCAGGGTGTAGTTGCAAGGATGTAGTTGCCCGGTTTCTTGTTTTTCGTTTCCATACTGTGAATTCAAAGGGATTTCTCCAAAGTATATCATATCGTACATAAGTAATGCCAAATATCATGTCATGAAAACTGAATATCAAAATATGGAAATTAAAATTGCTAAAAGGAACAAAGCTGACCGACTGCTCTGGGTAGCCACATCTCCGCTGATTTTTGAACAGCATCCTGCTATGCATGTTTAGGACGAAGCTTGGAGAAAGCTGAGGTCCTTGGAGAAGAGTGCTGGGATGGTGAGAGAGGAGTTTGGGGGCTCACTCAGCAGGACCCCTAACATGTTCTTTCTGTCCCCACAGGGTATTTCTCCAGGAGGTGCTTTCCCAGGGTCCCTGCGAGTTGCTCTTGGTTGTGCCCCATGAGGCAGGTGAAGCCAGGCCCTGGCTGAGCACTGTGAGGTGATCCCTGGCCGCCCACAAGAAACCGCCTGGCCTAAAGATCTTTCTCCTCCCTGCTGCACTCCTTTGCACCGGCTGCTGCATGTGTTGTGGGGAAGAAAGGAGCACTCCATTCCTGTTTACACTGCCACTCTGGGTGCCGATGACAGAATCCATCTTCCCCTCTCCAGGAAATGGTCCCGGCTTCCCTCTATCTCTGCTTGCTTTTCAAAGGCTTGGCTTCTTCTGGGATGATATGGAATAAAGGACGTGGCACCTAATGGTGAAGGATCTCTTCCCAGCATAGCCAATTATATTGCACCTATATCTATATAGGATCTTCCTTTAGTAGTCAAATAGAGCATTCAAGTTGGGAGTTAGTTTTATGAGCAGGGCTTGATGGTGGTGCCCATCTCTCCTTTTCATCCCCAGCGCGTGGCAGTTCATGATATAAATGCATCAGTGGAATGTGGGTCTCACTGCTACGCCCAGCAGACCATGATTGTGTGTTTTCAGGATTCTTCCGTAAAAGCCATTTCTGCTAATATATCCAGCAGTTTCCTTGGGTGAAGCAGTTTCTGTTGACCTTGCCTTAAGGAGTCCAGATTTGATTTTGGAGGAGGCTGCTCTGGAAAATATTGGAGAACTCAGGCAGAGTCTTTTGAACAACTGATTGGCACTTGGATTAAGAGAATGTGGAGATGCTTAAGAACTTAAATGTTAAGAAATGCAGGATAACTTAAGTTGGGGGGAGGTGTGCAGAAAGACCTGCCTTCTTTCGACTATCTTGGGTTTTCTTGTGAGGCTGCTTGAAGAAAAATGAGAGGTTTAGGAATTCTGGGTAGCTGTGGTTGAAGTTGAGAAGGCAGAAATTGAGAGGGGGAGAAGAATACTTTTCTAGAATCATGGTTTAGGAGAAGAGAGTAATAGTAACAGTTACGAGAGTAATTGTGCAGCCTCTAAGGGGCTTCTGTGCCTTTAATTTCTGGCTGACAGAAATTCAACAGGATGATTTTTCCCAAGAATGGTGTCTTAAGTCAGTAGCCTTCCTGAGCCTCTATTTCCAGCATCCTTCCTCACCGAATGGGGCTCCTGGGAATTCTAGTTCAGCACTATCTGGAGCAGAGCTTTCCAAACTTTTCATGGTGGTGACACACTTTTTAGACATGCATCATTTTGCAACACACTCTTACAGCAGGGCACAAGGCAGGCACGAGGACCTGCGCGGAATCCTGGCAAGGCTCGGAGGCAGCAGCAGCCGCGACACACCCAGACACTGCAGCCGACACACTAACATGTCCCGACACACAGTTTGAAAAGCTCTGATCTGGAGAGTAGTAGGTTTCCATCCCTGTTTTAGGGGTACTTGTGCCTATTGAATTGTTGGCTGCCACATAATGATTAAAGGATAAGGATCTGGCCCAGTGGACAAACAAGTGATGGTCCTCTCCCAGAAAGCAAAAACCTTTGCTTCTTTTTCTTAGTTTCCTTTATTTCAAAAGGGGGAAAAAAATCCTTGTGCCAGAGAAAAAAAGAGTATATGGTAAAAAGTTCAAATGTTAGCCTGGGAGCTGAGCAGTGGTCAGGACGTAGGAGACTAATGCACCGCCCAGTTCATCATCCAGTTTTTATGTGTTTTTATGCTTCTCTGGGCTACATTGCCCATTTTGTGATGTAAAATAAACATAAACCTTCCAGGTTTTATGTTATTACAAAAAAACTGAAAGGGGAGAAACCAAATGATGCAAAAGAAATAAACATGTGCTTGAGTTTATGATTTTTCTGGTAGAATGTGATTCTGGAGTAGGAGATTATACCCCATTTCTGTAGAAAGTTACATTGACCACCAGGAGGCCAATGTCTCCAACTGTTTCTATAGAACAGTGTTTCTCAACCTTGGCAACTTCGAGCTATGTGGACTTCAACTCCCAGAATTCCCCAGCCAGCCATGCTGGCTGGGGAATTCTGGGAGTTGAAGTCCACACAGCTCAAAGTTGTCAAAGTTGAGAAACACTGCTATAGAAAGTTGATGTGACAATACTAAGGGCTAAGTGAGCCCAGTAAAAAGAACTTTGTTTCAGACATACGAAAGCAGTTGCGGGCAACTGGGCTGATTTGGGGGGTGGGGGAGAAGGAAGGGAAAACTACCCATCGTCCACCACTTCACAAATGAATAAAGGACTTGCATAAACGCCCCATATCCCCATCAAGAACATGCTACAGCAGCCTGAATTGTCCCCTCAGTACTGAACTGTGTATGAATAAGCTATCGGTCACAATTTCCTCTTTGAAAAAAACACGACACAGCAGTGTTTGATATTTGGAAAGGATCTACTTATGGTATCTTGGCAACCTGATTATTGGTTTTCATTTAAAAAATAGGCAGCTTTTAGGCATCAGTTATGCAAAATTAACACACACACACACCGGAAAAAAAAGATGGTTTAAGTCTAAGATAAAGCTACCAAGACTGTGTTGCTGCTCTTCTGGAACACCAGAAAATCAAGAATCCTTGCTGTTCTATTTGTGATCACCTCTTATCCATCTCGGCTTAAGAAGTAGGGGAAGTAATAAATACATGGACGAGATGTGGCCTGAAGAAAGTTGAATAAATATTCGTACAAATCTCTTCTTCAGAGGCTGGAAGCAATGAAAGGATCAGACAAACTGGATTCTTTCCTTAAGGGGGAGACGGTTTTTCTGCTTTTCTCCAGAAGTCTGTGGGGCAACCCGTCCATCCTATTTTGCACCCTGTGGGTTTGGGGTACTAACTGACAAGGGCTACTTTACTGGTAAAGCCTGCTTTACGAGTTGGCAGTGACTTTTCAGAACAAAAGCACTTGTTCAGCTTTTACAGAAACGGAAATAAATTCACCAGGAGAACCCAGCTGGGGCAGGATAAACAGGTAAGGTTTCTTTATGTAAGCACACACATGCACATGCACACTCTTCATATTAAAGCTGCTGAATTTTCCGCTTTGTCTCTTGATGTTACAACACCTTTTGCTTTAAGGCAGTGTTTCTCAACCTTGGCCACTTTCAGATGTGTGGACTTCAACTCCCAGAATTCCCCAGCCAGCCTTGCTGGCTGGGGAATTCTGGGAGTTGAAGTCCACACATCTGAAAGTGGCCAAGGTTGAGAAACACTGCTTTAAGGTATAACCTTTACAATTAATTTCTTTTTTTTAGTCAGTATTAACAATACAGTTACTTACAGTACAAGAAATATTTATTATTTCTCAGCCTGTTTTTCAAACCCACTATGCCTGTCCCTCCCCGTGAAATTAGAGAAAAGGATGAGACAGTGGAACAGAAACAGGTGGGAGAACAAAAAATTGTACTCAAATTCTAAAGAGCGCTAATAACACCAGGCTGAGAAGTCAAATTCCCAGACCCAATGCAGGCATAAGATAATAATGCCAGTTTCCTTGACAATTCCCAATGTATTCCCATTTTTTAAAAATGCCATTCTTCTTTTGCCTTGATTGATGTGTTCCCAATTGCTTAGCTTTGAGACCATAGCTAGGGAAGTCGCAACCGTTCAGTATTGGGACGCATACTGCATAAGAAGATCTGGGTTTAGCCCCCACCATCTCCAGATTACAGGCTCTAAAATTAAGGAGCCCTCCTGAGAACTTCCAGGAAACCTTTGGGCCTGAATACCTTGAGCTCTGCTTCTCTTCTTAAGACAGTGCTGGCAATTCTGGGGAGCTTCAGCCAATGATTTGATCTGCAAAGCTTTATATTTTTCTAGAGCCATTAGGTCAGTGCTGCTGGCTGGGGAATTCTGGGAATTGAAGTCCACGCATCTTCAAGTTGCCAGGGTTGAGAAGCACTGCATTAAGTGATAGCCAACCTTCTAAAATGAAATCTTTAGATCTTGCTGTGACTCACTGAACAAGCCCCCTGAACCAGTGAAAACTCTTACAGATACAGTCTAATAACAGAAAAAGGCATTATGGTGAGTGTTGTATTGTTAAACCTAATTCACATGCACTTGTGGTATATTTAAATTTGTATTGTGATCTATTTGATGCCTGGTTAATGATAACACTGTCAGGCTGCTAGTTTATAATTAGGTATCGGCAACTGCAATTTTTCTGAGATATTCCTAATTCTACTGTATGTGACTCACAACTTAACTCCCAAAGCCTTTGGCTTAATTTTAAAAGTCCTTCTCAGAAGGTAGACTTCTGGTAGAGGATACCCATCCCTTCTATGCAACCTCAGCTCAGATGAAAAAGAAGAGGATGCCTGAAACAAACAAAAAAAGGAGACGGAACAAGTCTCCCTACCAGATGTTGGCTGTGTCTCAGCCAGTGTCCTGGTTCTGCCTATAATGTGGGTCTTAATTATGCTCAAGGAATGTGACTGTCAGAAAAATGGTTTCTGTGGCTGCTGCTCTTAACAATTACTGAAAACTTAAGTATATGAACCAGGTAAAATTTATGAATCATAGGTACTTTTATTAAGCCTGACCAAAAGGTCAAATAATACTTTTTTTTCCCTTTTGACTTCTCCAGAACACTTCCTCAGATGGATGAGGTGAAAAATGCTTGTTTGATGGAAATGCACAATATCAAAATTTCAAGTCTTTGCTTTAAGACTTCAGAGTTTGGGACATATGTGGAATTTGTGACTTTAGCACCAAGCCATTTTTCTCCTCCTTCAACATTCATCCACTTATTTAAAAAAAAAAAAAGCTAATGCAAAATGTAAAGTTTCGGTACCTATTTTTTTTTTTTTTACATTTGCATAGGTCATAATATATAGGTAGTGTCTAGATTTTTTTTAACATTTCTTTTTCTTGTTTGCCTTTCCTTTGAGCTTTGTAGTGCTCATATTAGACTTGGGGAGGCAGTAAAAAGCCATTATTGATTGGTACCTTCCAACCAGGTCAAATATCCCAAGCACAGAAGATAGGAGAAAAGGTTAGACAGCCTCACCATTTAAAAAATAGTGGAGGGCAAAGTCTATTGTTACGGTAGTGTTAGCCATTTTTGTAAAAAAATAATAATAATAATACCAAAATGGGCTAGGCTACTTTTCAACCAGCAGGTTCACAACATGAGGTCCAGCAAAAATCCAGTGACACAAATAATGCCAAACAATAATTGCAGTGTTGAACCAAAAACTTGGGTGCCAGCAGTAAGAAAGAAGAATTTTCATCACTGAATCTTAAAAGAGTGGAAAGATGTATATTTATGAAGGAATGGGCTTTAAATAATTTAAAAAGTAGGGAATAAGGTAGACAGACATATTCAGAAAGTGTTCTTATTAGGCATGGGAGATACATTTGACCTGTTTTTAAATTGGCAAGTATAATCCCATGTGTGAATTGAAATTCAGTTATCCTATTATATTTATCAAACTTTTTAAAATAAAGTTTTCCAATTAAAATAAATGGGCAAGAACTCATAAGAATATATTCATAAAGATAATATACAAAACTAAAATTGCTTTTCACATGTGTGCATTGGGCAACATGGTGCAATAATGTATCTGAGAAACGAGTGAAAAACATGCATTTACATGGAAAAAGGACACATACCTCCAGTAATCCACCATATCTAGGCCTGCATACAACACAGTTTGGTCTAGTGCAGAGCTTTCCAAACTGTGTGTCGTGACACAAAAGTGTGTCACCACACACAGTGTGGTGTGTCGCCACACCACCCGGAAGCGGCGGCGCGTGCGTGCACGGCGGCAGCAGCAGCGGCGCGGGATCAGTGCTTCCGTGTTTTAGCGGAGGCTGCCGCCGCCGCCGTGCACGCGCGCGCCGCCGCACGCCCCCTGCGCCGCCGCCGTGTGCGCGCACGCCGCCGCACACCCCCCGCGCCGCCGCCATGCGCCGCCCGCCCCCGCCGCCACTGGTGTGTCACCAGCGGCAGCACTTTGGAAAGCTCTGGTCTAGTGGTTAAGGTGCTGGGCTAGAAACCAGGAGTCTGTGAGTTCTAGTCCCGCCTTAGGCATGAAAGCCGGCTGGGTGACCTTGGGCCAGTCACTCTAAAATAGGAGGAGGAAGGAGTATTAAGTATGTTCACTGCCTTGAGTTATTTATAAAAATAATAAAGGCAGGATAAAAATTAAATAAATAAATAAATATTAGCATATGGTACTACTAACATGGTCTAAGTAAAATTAAGAACTTCTAAAGCTACAGTCTTACAGATATTTACTTTGGACTAAGGCCTTTTGAATTCAATGGCTTTTACACCTGAGTAAATCTGCACAGGTTTATGGTGCAGGTCCCCCAGTTTACATTATCCAGTATTTCCACTAAAAATGGTGGAACTTCAGTGCCCTGACTTCGTCTGCATCATGTGCTGCACAGCTATAATTGATAACTAAATGCTAATGAAAACTATTTGTGATTTTTTTTTGTTCATTAAAGCATGCAATCTTCATATGTGCATCTTCATGTTACATTGTTGCCAGGTAGTCACAAACCTGTGGAGATGTCATATTTACTACCATGCTTCAAGTTTCCTCTAATAACATTATGCGTCCTTGCTGAGACTCTGTCATGGTGCAGATGCTTCTACCCAGCCAATTTGTGAGAGACGCTTGTGTTTTTGACAGCTGTTGGCGTCCTTCAGTGGCACTGTCCCATCTGCCACTCAACACTCCCTCAGCTGGTGCCAAAGCTGCTTGAACAGAGGCACTGTTGACTCCTTTTGGGACCTTGTAGTAGGGCCCTTCCTTTATTATGTGCCATGTTGTCCCCTCCAGCTGTGGTTCTGCACCCCTACAGCCTGCCTGTCTACCCTCCGGCACCCCAATGTTACTCTGGGCTGGTTCAGGTATGATCATTTGTAATTATATATAGATTTATATATGTGTTTGTGTCTCTGTGTGTGAGATAGAAGTGACATTTCCGTGTCATTGACAAAGCCCAGCTGTGGCTGGCTTGGTGGTCTTGGGACAGCTGATAAAGCTTCCCCCATCGATAAATTTCTCTATTCCTGAGTTATTTTTACAGAATTGCTCAGACAGGGAAAGTCTTCTCCTTGTATGGGAAGAGTTATTTACAGCTTCTGGGGGATCCAGGAGATCAATCCATTCTGTCCCTTGTCTTTGCACACCAGATGGAGTCTGTCCACTGAAAGACCTTAGAAATATAATTGATGGAACCTCTGTTGTATATATATATATATATATATTTTTACTCACAACCAGTCTTAAAGTTTAAATGGTAATCCTGAAAAGCAGGATTGACTTTGGTGGACAGCACAATAGATTCGATGAAAGGTAAAGGTTACACCACTCAGATTCCGCTCTATTTTGGGGTTGGCTTTCTTCTAGTTTCTCAATGATGCCACACCATCTGTAATCCTTTAATCACCCAAAACTGATAGTGATTTTGAAATGACATATAAACAAATACCATTTCATCCTGAGCTTTATAGCATTGAAGGCCATTCCTGATATTATAAGCATTTTGTGAAAACTAATTTACAGGTGACAGGGTGTCCTCACTTATGTCACAAGTTTAAATCATGCTCAGTCTTTTAGAAGGAAAGATGTTGGTGTGCATGAATGAATTGGTCATTGGTAGGGTTAGCAAAATGCATTTTATTTATTTATTTATTATTTATTTATTTATAATTCGATTTATATCACCACTCCATCTCCCCCTAGGGGGACTCTGGGCGGTTTACAAAAAATCAAACAATTAAAATAACATTTAATATAATACAGTCATAATTAAAATAAATATAAAATCCAAGAGGCGATGAGCTTGTATTTAAAATGGCTGTATGGCACCAGCCATCCCCAAGAGGAACTGTTCCCCCCCCTCATCCCAAGCAAGGCGGCAGAACCAGGTCTTTAAGTTCTTTCTGAAGGCAAGGTTTTACCATATAGGTGAAGCATCCTAAGATCCCTTACAGATGTAAGATGATGGAGCTGGGAGGTGAGCTGCTTTGATGGTACCCTGAGGAACATAGGCATCTCAAGTAGTTTTGTTTACTTTTTGACTAACCCTGGATACTTACAGAATGATTAAAATGACACAATTAGCTCTCAGATTGCCTGTCTCCCCCACCTTTTCATTTTCTAGCTGGGATTGTGAAATACCCTAGACTAGGCTAAAATAGGATTGGGGATTTGTGGTCCAACATGTTTTAGGAGAGTCAGTTTGGTGTAGTGGTTAAGGCACCAGGCTAGAAACTGGGAGACCATGAGTTCTAGTCCCATCTTAGGCATAAAGCCAGCTGGGTGACCTTGGGCCAGTCACTTTCTCCCAGCCCTAGGAAGGAGGCAATGGCAAACCACTTCTGAAATCTTGCCAAGAAAACTGCAGGGACTAGTCCAGGCAGTCACCAGGAGTCAACACTTACCTGAAGGCACCAACAAAATAAAGTTTTAGGAACCCAGCCATTGTCCTGGTGTGCTGTATGAACCAAGACATCATGTCAAGCCATAATATGATTTATGTTCTTGGGCACAGCATGTCATGCAAAAACAGCAGTTGCATTGTGTTGTCTGAATTTAGGCTCTGTGTATTTATTTTCGTGGGCCAGGTGCATAGCAATATATGATAACCCACAGCAAGTTGACTGAGGTGCTTTTGAAATGTTTCAGAATTCCAGCTTTTGTGTCAATGCTTTGTCAAAAAGTGTGTATCTGACCTTCCAGACTTATTTTGCGTTAATTATTTTATTTTGGGGGGGGGGGGGGAAATCCACACATTTTGTTCTACCTTTATCACTGTGAGACACTTGTGCCTCACAAAATAGTAAGAGGAATTTGAACCATTGCAAAGCCACTGATTAAAATGAAACAAGAGAACATAAGGAACATAATAACAAAAGCAGAACAATAATATCTGCCAGAAACAATGTCCATAACAAACCAAGGTAGACCCCAGAGATAGTGTAAGACGTTTTGTGACCTCAGGTAGAAATTTGAGTCTAATAATATAATTAAAATGCTATAAATGATTTTGTTACTTGTGTTGAGATTATTATATTGTACAGTTCAATTGTGCCTGAACACTTTTACTGCTTAAAAGAGTGCAGTGCAGAACTAGATAACCTTATGCTCTCCAGCATCCAATTAGCATCAACCAGCATGTCAAATGGCAAGGCGCTGTGGGAATTGCAGTCCAGACATTTTGTGAGCATCAACTTTCCTCTCTGTTGGAGGGCAGCTGTGTGTGCCACTGTTCTGCCACTTTTAGATATGGTAAAGATATACTCAGCAACGATATCCTAAAGGACACTCCCTCTGCTAACACATTGCTAATTGTTATGTGTGGCAGTAATAATGAATAGCCCAACTTACTCATTTGAAAGCGTAGGCCCATTCCTGGGCAACAGTGTGTTCATACAATTACATCTAATGAGCCAGCTATGACCATTCCTGAGCTAATTGAATTTGGCAAAAGTTCTCCACACCTTAGAAGTATCACAGTTTAATTAATGCAATGTGTGTATGTGGAGCTACCCTTGAAAATTGTCCAGAAACCTCAAATGATGCAATATGAAGAAGCTAAAATGAGGAAGTTGGTTACTAATCAGTGCAATTCTACCTGAGTCATCCAATGCCCATATTTAATTCCAGGCACAGTTCAAGATGTTGAGCCCTTAAAGGGTTAGGGCCTGGCTATCTGAAGAATTCTCTATCCCTTTATAAACTTACTTGAACATTAAGATCTGTAGGAGAATCCCTTTAAGAGATGCCCTGTGCTTCAGAAACCCATTTAGCAATCATGCAGAAGAGCCTTCTTTCACATTGCTTCTAAGCTATGACGTGCATTCTCCTCTGGGCTCTCCTGCTAGCCTCATCAAAATTTACTAACCATTTTTGAGGGATGTGTCCTCATTTTGTCATCTCCATCTTACCCTCAGCCTAGACCTACCTTTAGTTTCAAGTTGGAAGTGGTGTTTTCCTTCTTCTCCCAATACAGAACTACCTGTGCAGACAATCTAGTGTGCTTTGGGACAAGCTGGGGATGTGGTGGTCACAGAGTGCAATCTGCTCTAGAAACTTCCTCTCTGCCCCCCTATGGTGATTTTGGCTTTCTCTGCAAGAGGATTGGATATCTGCCTTTTTTGTTTTTCCACAGGACTATCAAACTCCCAGGAGATTGATAGGCCTGACAGGAGTCCTGTTATTTTGGGTGTGTGAATATATGTGTGCTCGAGAGATCATATAGGAAAGTACATGGTGAGTGCATACACACACAAATGTGGAACAGAAAGTAGAAAAGGCTCTTTGCTTGACCAAAACAATTTAGGGGGAAATTAGTTTCCTGAAGGAGAAAGAAAAATCCAGAGGCACAATCTCATTGAGAACTTTCTGGTTCGAGCTTCACATTTTTGTAGTTTAAATAAATTCTTCCAATTACTCAGGCAAACCTTGGGAGGGATGGACTATTTGACATGGGTGTATTGATCTTCTATTTTTCTGAGAAGACTATCAATCTCCCGGGAGACGCAGCACATGGTAAATAATTAAGACCAAGGCTAAATACATAATAAAAAGGAATGGTTGAATCCCCAGAGTGTTTGGTGGTTGGTCTTCCAACCTGTAGGTGATGCTGGGTGGAAGAGGACGCTGCATTAAATTGTGAAAGGGCAACAAAACTGCCCCTCTTGTTGCTGAGATGCAGTAAAGGTAGCTCAATTTATGTTGATATATTTTCCTCCTGAGTCAAGGATAAGAGGAAAATGCATTCTGTTCTCCCTTCAGGACAGCAGCTTAAAACTCAGCTCATCAGCCAGGCTTGAAATGTTAGTGATTTTACGAGAATTTATATAGTATTCACATATTTTAATATGCATCAAATTGTCTTGTTTTTATATTTTGTTGTTCAGTCTTTGTTATGCTTCCTGGAGTTATTTAAAAAAAACACAATTAAACTTTCTATAAATGAAAAAGCAGGATATGCATTAAAACAAAAAGCAAATAAACTTGAAGTTTGACACAGACTCTGCCATCAAGATGCACCTGTTGCTGCCACCACACTGGTCAAAAATTTAAAAGAAGTCAGACTTCTGGTGGGGACATGGCGGACTGAACAGCTGTGCCCGCAGGCTCAGCGGGCAGAACTGACAATGCGGCAGTTTTTTTGGGCTCAGGCAGGTTTTTCCTGAAGCCCAGGAGTGTTTTTCCAGAAAAAGGAAAACACCTGGAATCACCCCATCTGTCCTCCAGATGGCGGCTTGCAGCCAGAAGATCGCAAACAGCATTTGCATTTGACTGGTAAGAGCTAGCCGGGAGGCTGGGACGTCACCATTTCCAAGCCCCGCTGTAGCCTTAAAGGGACACTAAGACTGGCCACCCCATTTCTAAATCACCCAATTTATATTTCTTTTAAGTACGTGTACCCTAAGAGAGGCTTTCTACAGCAGGGAGAAGCGGGTTCTCTTGGTGCTTATCATTATTTTGGGGATTAATTTCTTTAAAAAATTCTTTTTAAGTTTTGGACTTTGTTTTCCCTCCAAATATTAAGGAGGACTGAGAGTAAATAATTGTCTCCCTGTTATTATTTTTGTAAGGGGCGTGGTGGCTCAGCGGGTAAGACACCAGGCTTGTCGATCGGAAGATTGCAAGTTCGGAGGTTCGAATCCCTAGCTCCGCGTGACGGAGTGAGCTCCCGCACTCGCCCCAGCTCTTGTCAACCTAGCAATTCAAAAGCATGCAAATGCAAGTAGATTAATAGGTACCACTTCGGTGGGATGGTAACAGCGTTCCGCGCGCGTCATGCCGGCTACATGACCATGGAAGCATCTTCGGACAACGCTGGCTCTTTGGCTAACAAACGGAGATGAGCACTGGCCCCTAGAGTCGGACACAACTGCACAAATGTGCGGGGGGAACCTTTACCTTTTCCTTTTATTATTTTTGTACTAAATTTGAAGATATTAGCATTTTCCTACACGTTGAATCAGCTGTTTTGCACTTTTAGTTTTCTGCTTCTACTTTCCCTGGGGAACTGTCTGCATATCTCACTTTCGCTTGTGTAAACACATTCTGGAATCCTTTCATATCTTTGACTTTCGCTGGTTAAGCTCATAGGGGCCGCCATAATCTGCGTGAGACATGGAGGATTTTAAACAGACTTTCTCTGACTTCCACCAAGATTTTAAACAGATTCTTTCTGATTCCTACCAAGTTTTTATGCAAGGCATTCAGGACATTGTGGAAAACATGGGGTCTAAAATGTGTCATCTGGTTGGAGATGTCGTGGATGAAACTGAGGAATTTAACAGTGACAGAAATGTCTTTTCTAAGAGTGAGATTGAGATTTCTGTTGAAATACTGGATGAAGATTGGATAGTCGAGCTGGAGAAATTTAAGGGAGAGATCGAGTTGCAAGCCATAAGTGAAATTGATCTTCTGGTGGAATGCCATGGAAAAGAAGGGGTTATTATGCATGGGAGGTTTTCTGAAGAGAAGTTGGAGTTTTTGAGGGGGGCAGTTGGGCTGTTCGGCTTTTTTAAGAAAAAAGCTCTGTGCACATTGTGGGGATATGTAAATGCTCTGGTTTATTTTGAAGTGGGATAAGGGTTTAAGAATATTTATCTGGATTGCTTTTAGGGTTTGGCTGATTTCATTTATCTTTAACGATTTGGATTAAGATTATTAAGGTATAATAAAAAAATAAATGTCTATTTGGATGGTTTTGGGTTTAATATGATTAAGATTATTAAAATTGTTGTACTATCAAGTACAATGGCAGACAATTTATATGTTTTTTAGTTTAGCCCCTGGAGTCGGACACGACTGCACAAATGTGCGGGGGGAACCTTTACTTTTTTTTATATTAATATAAGGGGAGGGAGTAACTGTATTTAGTGATTTCTATAATGTGCCAATGGAATGATTTATAGAAATAATGTGATTTTGGTTTAATATAGAGTAAGGGATTGATTATGGAAAATCTGTTGTATATCCTTGCTGTTAAAAGTCGGAAGTCACCTCTTCTTGTAATTTGGAAAAAAAATTCTCTTGTACACTTTTTTAGTTTTTTCTCTTTTTTTCTTTGTAGTTTTTTGTTTTTCTGTAGCTTTTACCTTTCCTTGAAACTTAATAAAAAATTTATTAAAAAATTTAAAAGAAGTCATTAGTCTATCTCCAAAACCTCTCAAAAAAGGATAGAGGCAAAGGTAGCTAAGATAGGGTTTATCATTGGAACAATGGCAGACCTGAAATGGATACACAGGAGGTGCTAAAGTTTTGGCCTATGCCATGCTTCCCCTACTTGGTGCCCTCCAGATGTATTGGACTTCAGGACCACAGCCAGCCTGGTGGGCTATGCCTTCCGGAGGCCTTCTTGTACTATCTCATACAAAGGAAACCTTGAGCTTCTTGAAAAGATCAACTTGAACAGATCTTGTCAATGATTGGACACTTGCCCAGTTTGCATTACTGAAATGGGAATCTTATCAGAAGGAAGTAAATCAAGATATGGGAAGGTCACAGCTTTACCAGTTGTGTGCCTGAAAGCATGCTGGAAAGCTTGACTCTTATTATTAAAATAAAAGACAAACATTCTGAGTGTGAGCTGTGGATTTATTATTTTTTTTAAGTTTCGCAAGATATGGGAAAATCTCTTCCTTGAAAAAGCAGGGAGTAAATTAGAGATGTTCCCCATGCAAAGCATCCTGCTATGCAGAGAAAAGACAACAAAACAGTATTTTTCCAGTTCACGATGGTACAATAGTAGATTTTATGATACGGGGTTATTCCAAAGCATTAGAGCAATGTGAAGTGGTTTGCATGGTGCTTATGACTGGTGTTCTGCAACAGATTTCTGAAAGAGAGGTCCACTTTAGCAACTCTAAGTCCGGTTTCCTGCCGAAGGCCCCTCATCAATCTCTCCCCAAACCTCCAGTAGATCCGTTGATATATGTTCTATTTATGAATGTGTTTGTCCCCCCTCCCCCCTGCCCATTTTGGCAGTGAGTGACAAGAAAGTGCTGTAGTCAAGTAGAGCTATTTATAAGGGCTGGAAGTGGAGCCAACCATGATAAGAAAGAGTGTTGGAGGACTGGTTTTCAAACTAGCTGGTGATACTGTTTTCAAGAGAGAGAGAGAGAGATTTTCTCTTGATGGGGTGAGAGAGAGTACATCAGTCTCAGGAGCAAGTTGCAAGGCTGGAAAATGTCATCCATATCTATATTCTCCCTTTGTTTCCCAAATGGATAGAGAAAGGCTTTTTTAGGAAACAGGTGGCACAAAAGCACCCCCCTCCTATCAGACTAAGCTCGTCTTCCGTCTGAGTGAGAGCTTCTCGGTTACACACACACACACACACACACACACACACACACACCTGTCTAGTTATGAGCAGATCAAACCTGCTAACTCCAAAATGAAGGTGCATTTGTACGGACGTGTTTAGTGAAACACTCTTTTCACGTGTCAGACACCCTGGTGGGTGGGCAGCATTTTACCAAAACACAATTCCTGCTCGAACAAGTACATAGCAACCGGTACGGCATGGCATAATATCTGCTTTGTTTAGAATGCGGTGCATAGCTTGTAGCTCTGGCCAAGTAAGAAACACTTGTTTTTGGCAACCAATAGCTCTGCAGTTGCCGACTTCAGCTGCTGAGCGCTTGCTTTTTAATCCAGTGGGCTGTCTGTCATCCTGATTTCAAACTACCCTTCCTTTATTCCTGGGCATTTAAGGTAACTTTTTCTTTTAAGAAATCAAGCCTTCCTTAATCACCATTCCTTTGAAGAAAGAGGAGACCCTCCCTCCCTGCCCCTGCTGTACCCATTTGACATTTTGTCCAAGTTCTAGTCAATTTGACAACTGGGTCTTATAAAACCATCTTATAAAATAGAGCAATTTTATCGAGTCTTGAAGCCTTAATTTCCCCTGCAAGTAAGTAAGTAAGTAAGTAAGTAAGTAAGTAAGTAAGTAAGTAAGTAAGTAGCAAGAATCTTCCTTTAGCAGTGATCCACTTCTAATGCTGCACAATACGTAGAAGGCTTAATTACACAAAAGTCCCACCGTGAAAGCAACTAGGGAAACACTTTTGAGAGATAATAGCATGACGACAGGTTGGGATGTGTATCGTGTGTTCTGTGAGTGAAACAGTTGTCACACTGACAGAGTAAAACACTCATGTAGATCACTCAACACAGCTGTTTCTAGAGTTTATGGAATGAGTTTCCATATGCTCATTCAGACACAAGAGAAATGCAAATCAAAAGTGCTTATCTTGCTCCTCTGTTTTTTCCAGAATAAGGGCAGGATTTAGTGGGAGATCTCTGGATATTTGCAGTGTGTTGCTAAGGGTTTCTCATATTTAAAAGCCTCCCAGAGGCAAATGAGACTGCAGCTTAAAAAAAGAAAAGCAAAGCTGTATGGCTGATCTTGTGCTAATGACTTACTTTCAACTTCAACTGTTCATCACTTGTAAAATAGGAGTATTAATTAGTTGCCTTTGACCAGCTCTTTGTACATGTCTGGTGGCCAGTTTGAATTTTATGTCAGAATTCCTGTTTTATAGCACTTGTTAATTTCTGTGGCTTAAGGATGTCATCCCAGATCAACAGAGTGTAAAACTGATAACGGTCTCTTCCTGAAGCAGGGGCATCTGCAGTAGGGGTTAAAAAAGTCAAGATGGTAGCTGCAAATGTGCAGTGGAAGCCCCTCCCCTTTTTATGTTGCACCCATCTTGATTTTGCTTACCCCCTGCCACTGTGGACATCTGTGTTCCCAAGTTATGGACTTTCTGAGATGCTCTTTTGCACCTGCTTCAAATGGGTGGATCTACGTTACTCCATTCCTACTCTGCTCAGTGTGGTGTTAGGCGAATGAGATTGTAAAGTATTTGCCCGGGGTAGAAAAAAGTCTAACACAAAGTTGTGCTTGCAAATTGGTATGTTTTCATATCCTGCTTTTTTTTTTTTTTGGTCAGGGGAGAGGAATATATCAGTTTTAAACCTGGTTCATGTGGGATAGAAAACTGGGAGTTAAAGTAAATTCTAGCTAACATAGGTCAAATAACAAACCTGGAAACAAAGTCAACTCTTGTGCTTCTGCAGTTACACAAATGGATGAAGAGTGGTGTGGAGGTAGAAGATGGGTACTTCTAATACAGAGCTTTCCAAACTGTGTGACACACAGTCTGGTGTGTCGCCACACAACCCGGAAGCGCTGATCATCATCAGCGCTTCCGGGTTTTCCCGTGGCGACACACCAGCGGTGGCGCGCAAAAACCCAAAAGATGCAGCAGCGCTTCCGGGTTTTTGCGCACTGCCGCAATGGCGGCACTTCCAGGTTTTCCCGTGGCAACACACCAACAGCGGTTGGTGTGTCGCCGCGGTCTATAACTGTTGGATCTATACTGAAGGAAAGGTTCCCCTGTGCAAGCACTGAGTCATGTGACCCCTGGGGAGACGCTGCTTTTGCAACGTTTTCCTGGCAGACTATAGAGTTTGCCATTGCCTTCCCCAGTCGTAATTACCTTTCCCCCCATGGCGGTTGGTGTGTCGCCGCGGGAAAACTTTGGAAAGCCCTGTTCTAATAGATATATAAAGTGGGCTTGCTTAGCAGGCATGCGAACCATTCACTAGAGCAGAGCTTTCCAAACTGTGTGTCGCGACACAAAAGTGTGTTGCCACACCACCCGGAAGCTGTCGCGCGCCCCTCCCACGCCGCCACCGTGCGCGCGCGCGCGCCGCCGCACGCCCCCCGCGCCACTGCCGTGCGCGCGGCCGCACGCCCCCCCGCGCCATCACCGTGCGTGCGCGTGTCGCCGCCGCCGGGTGTGTCGCCAGCGGCGGCACTTTGGAAAGCCCTGCACTAGAGACATATTGGTTTACTACTCTAAAACAACTCTGAGCTTATCTTGTTTCATTTGCAAGCAGTTTTCTAAAAATAAAGCAAAATAATAAAATAAAATCAGCATCAGGGTAGGGCCAGGGAATTGAAGCAAGATGGTGGAATTGACTTTGTGATCCAAGCTCTGCCCATTTTGTTTGTGCATATTTGTATGTATATATACTAAAGAGGCAAGGCCTGGATTGCAATGCCACCTTTGCCATTTCTTTCTGTTTTGACCCACTTTGGACCCTGCTGAATAAGAAGTAATGGAACACTGGACTATTTCTGTAAAAGAATTGTTTGATCCTGTGAAATCACTATGTTCCAAAAATTAACAATGCCTATTTATATGTTATTAGTACTGAAACAACAATGCATTTTCTTTCAGGCAATATCAATTAATGATTGGGTTGACACAATAATTAAACCAAGGTTTACCTAAGTATGATTTGTTGACTTAGGAACAGTTGGCTGGGTTTGCAGTGTAACACATGGTGCTAAGTCATCAATCATGACTTATAAATCTCAATGTCTGGATTCACACATCACAGTAAATTATATAACCCCATTATGATTTTACACTTTGAGTGGATCAGGCCTCTGATTCAGGGAACAGGTTAAGAGTGTTTCACAAAGGGAATAATTTTTTGGAGGGGTAAGGAGACAGAGAACCCATAGGTCCTGTTCTCACAATACACTAAATTGAGTCAGGGAGAGGAGGTGGGGGTTAATATGTCATGACAGCAGAAAAAAAATAAGATAATCAACTCAGTCAAGGTTAGATTTAACCCCAAACAGACATAGTCAAGATTAGGGAAAGACTGAAATCTTTATTCCTGACATCTATTTTTCTATATGAAAGCATTTCCTCTTAGCATTCAATTATGTCAGTCCAGGACAAATTTACTAATCAGAGAAAACAACTGGGCCTTAATTTCTTCAATATTCTTCTGGCACCTTCTTGTATCTATGTAATCATTTCTTATCCAATCTGTTTCTATCTCTGACAAAGAAGATGCGTAGGAAGTAGGCTGTGAAAGATCAAGTTCAATCTGGCACAGCAATTTTTAATTTTAATTATTATTATTTGCATCAGTCCTCTCCAAGCACCAGTCTTTGTAGAAGAGGTGTAAAATCCACTTGGCATCCACAGCCTGAAATTCATGGCATGGTTGTGTGTATTAATGCCAACTGGTGCTTAAGGTAATGTGACTTCCTAGGATTGTTGGAGCGCCGAACAAGGTAAACCTCAGCATCAATGCCTGGTTAAAATACTGGATGCTGCATGAGATGACCACATAATACTAAAAGCAAATGGAATTTTAATAGTTACTTTGCTAAAGTCTGCAGCCCTACTTAAAACCTTTCATGTAACTATGCCTTTAGTAGAGTAAACAAGCTAGTTCCCTATAGATGTTTTGGACTATAGACCCCAGGGTCTATAAGTGTTGGATCTACACTGAAGGAAAGGTTCCCCTGTGCAAGCACTGAGTCATGTGACCCCTGGGGAGACGCTGCTTTCGCCATGTTTTCCTGGCAGACTATAGAGCGGGGTGGTTTGCCATTGCCTTCCCCAGTTGTAATTACCTTTCCCCCAGCAAGCTGGGTACTCAGTTTACCGACCTTGGAAGGATGGAAGGCTGAGTTGACCTGAGCCGGCTTCCGTTGGGATTGAACTCAGGTCATGGGGAGAGTTTCGGTTGCAACACTGCCGCCTACCACTCCGCGCCACACAAGGCTTGTTGGATCTATAACTGTTGTCCAAAATATCCAGTGGCCACTGGATTAGCTACTCCGGCCTTGAAAAGATGTCTTGAACAAAACCATTTCGCCTGCTTTTGTTTGATGTATCAATGCACGTCCTAAGAATATCTCTCAGTTTTGCATTCTTTCAAGGATCAAACTTTGGCTCCGATTAATCCCCATGCCTGCCTTTGGACAGGTGGGGCAGGTGCTAAGCCACCGCAGGACAAATTGCAAATTCCAAGAAAAATCTGCAGCTGTCGGCGGCCGCCTTCATCGGGACTGGTCTTTTTAAAAAATCTTTCCACCCGCCCCCCGCCTTTCTTCAAACAGCTGAAAGACAAAGAGTCGGTACAGCAGCTCCAAAGAAGAGCAGAGCGGGAGTGGGCGGGAGAGCTGATAAGAGAGCAGCCAATCCGAGAACCCATGCGCGCTGAGGTTCACGCTCATTGGCTGCGAGGAAAGCACAAGGGATGCCTTTATAGTCGTGGGGCATGAGCCGAGGAAGGGACGTGTGGATGGGTGGGTGTTTTTCCCCAAGCGTCCTTCCCTGCGTGGCAGCGATTCGCAGCAGAGGTGGCAAGGGATGGGGCCTGTTGGTGTAGGTGGGTGAAATACCTCAAGCTTTTGCGAATTTCCCCTCCGCCCTCCCCCTCGGTTTGGGGAGGCTGGGACCCTTGGTTTTCCGCGTGGGGGAGGGAATGGAAGGGGAGCAATTGATTAGCCGCGCAGAAGGGTTGCAAAACTGAGGGGAGGGGAGAGTCTCGTGCATTAGCTGGGGATCCTTCAGTTCTGCTTCTCGAGGGTCCTAGTTACCCAACCAGATGCCTGTTGCATCATGAGAATTAGAATGAATTTATGACTCTCTTAATTCTTGAGGGCAAAGGCGTTTTATTTCACTTGGCAATTTTATAGCTAGCTGGGATTTGAAGTATGCATGCTGGGAGGGTAGCTAGTGTGCACTGTTTAGATATCATACTGGTCTCTCTGTGTGTATACATACATTCACACACACTGGTGTCCTCTACTGTACTTCACTATTGTATTTGTTGTGTGGCTGCTGTAGTGGGTTACCCTTATCATATGTTGAGCTCTCGAATTATTGGGTAGCTTACAAATTTTAAAAAAATAAAAGTTGTAGAGGTGTAGGGAGCTAGTTTTTAAGGAATACAAGATTGTTAGGTAAACAATCATTTAGTGGTGGGAAGGAAGAGGGGATAAGAAAGAAACTCAAGATAACCCTGCCTCCATTCTCTTTAATACAGTACAAGGGGGATGGTGGTGGTAGAGGGAAACTTTCAGGCTTTCAAGGTTCTGCTATTATACCCCATAACAATAGTGCTCCAGTAGCCCTTGTGGTGTCTGTTCCCCAACCTGCCCTACCTTGAAGGGCTAACAATAGGATAGCTTTCCCAACCTGGTTGCTTCCCAGTGTATCAGGGAATACAGCTTCCGGGATATGGGTGTCGTTCTCTCCAAAGACCTAGGAACAGTTTTAGGGTTCTGAGGATGAACTGGGAAAACACCCCAATCAGCTTATATCACATGCATTTTATTGGGTGGCTAAATAACACACACACAGAGAGTTTCAAATGTGTAGTACAGAGTTCATAGGGCTTACCCCACTTGGTAGGCTTGTGGTAAAGATTAAAGTCTCTAGGGCAGTTTGAGCACAGAGGGAAGATGCTTGTGATAAGATTCCCTGCCTTAGGGAAGACTTGAAATCTCTGGAGAGGCAAGAAATAATGTTTGAAAGGAAGGGATGGCATCTCTCTGAATGTAACTGTTGTTTAGCGGATACGTGGATGTTATGTTTTATTCTCAAAAGTCTGCTTCAGAAAATGGTTCCTTTTGCTTCTCTTGGCTCACAGGTTGTGGCAGTGGTCAACTTCATATTCCTTCTGATTTTTACTCCTTGCAGGGTAGTCCAGATGCTGCGGTGCCTCCTGCTGATGCCATGACACAGACGTTCCCAGCTCAGTACCCACCGCCGCCACCCCAGGCCCGGCTCCCTCCACAATATCATCTCCACAGTACCTCTTCTGAGTACCCATCTCCAACTGCCCTGGATCACAGCCTGCGCATCTTCCCTGAGCAGGGAACAACTGCGTCGGAGCCCTTACCGTTGCCTCCACCACCTGCCGTAAGTGAAGGGTTGGTTGCCTAGCCCTCATGAAGGCAATGTCAAGGCTGAGGCAACCTCTGGGGTAGTTGGGGAACTCAGCTATAGGTCCCAGCCTACATAATAACTCTGATCATTTCTTAGGTATTCCTCAAGAATATTCTGGTGCTAGAACAAGGTTCTGGCATTCTCGCTGGCAGAAAAACAAGCCAAGCTAAAAAGGGAATTGGATGGCCTACATTTCATTTCCACCACATCCTCTTCCTGCATCTCTATATTTGGACCCTGATGTGTCGTATTATCCCAGCTATCAAAATTCCCTGCTTCTTTGTGAAAGAGATAGCATCTATCGCAGTGGCATGTTTGGTGGCTGGGTTTATTGAAAGGTAGGGAAGATTTAGGATTTTAACATGGGAGTGGATCAAAGTAGGGTGCCCACATACCCAAGGTTTGGCACACAAGACTTTGCTCGACTCACAGCTCCCTGGAATGCTTAGGTCTGCCTTAGATCCCCAAACCATTTTGATTTCCAAATTTGAGCCCTGATATATATGATGCAGTAGAGAAGAGCATCTCTGACCATGGGCAGAAACTCTGCACTTACAGCCCGAAAGTTAACCACAACCAGCTCCCCTCATTTCTAGAGTCCAGGGGTGACTGGAGATGGACAGAATAGTCAAAGGGTGTACCTTCATAACCAGAAAAGACTTGCACTTTTCATTTTGTAAAAGAAACATGGAATAAGCATCACATATTTGTGAGGTTCTGTTGTGTGTAAATGTCGCTGAGCCTTTCTGCAATAGTATAGTTATAGTAGGTGGTCGGACCGTCCTTGGTTTGGATACATTTCAGTCAATAAGGCAATTCTAGCTCCCATCCCTCCAGGATCTCGCACAGCTCTTTGGAAGTGACAGCCTCCTGGATTTCCTTTTCCTTTCACTTCATATCTGCCTATCTAGAGAATTGCTCCTTTCCCAAGGATTGATTTATTAGTTTTGTACCCATCCTCTCATTCAGGAGCTCAAGGTGGCATACATAGCATTCCCTCCTCCTACTTTTCATACCACAACAGCCCTGTGATGTAGGTTGGGCTGTAAGAGAGAGACTGGGCCAAAGTCACCCATTATACTTCCTTAGCCGGGGGTAGACAAAAACCTGGGCCTCTCTGCTCCTTGACACCTTCACTGCTACACCCGCTTGCTGTGCTGAGCATTTTCCTTGGACCCATATTCTTCCTGGCCATCTGCTCTCTGCCTCTGTTCCCCTTCCATTCAAGCAAACTTTCTCTTCCCTAATCCCAGTTTCTTGGAAAACCAAATGTATGTCAACACATCTAACCCAAACCTAAAACAGGATAAATTATTCAGGGTCTTGAATTTGCTGTGTATTAGGACTTCCAAGGAATAAATTCTGGAATGCAGAAGAAGTGTCTCTTACTGAGCATCTGTAAACAGTGATTTATTTCTATGGAGTATCTAGTACTTATTCACTCTCCATGCATACAGATATGCAATTTAAGATGCAAAATCACAAGACATAATACAACATAAGGAACAACTTCCCTGAGTTCTTGGACCAGCAGTTCCCAATTAAGCTCAGGCCTTAGCTTTCTTTTCGTACTCTAAGAAAAGCTAGTCCCTGCCCACAAAAATCCACTTCTGGCCCCCTCTCCTCCATTTCTTTTTAACAGCTCTGAACCCAACAATATTCACTGCTGCTCTGCTCACTCCTCACTGCAGCATGCAAAGGCTTCACTTATTGTTTGTTCCCATCCAGGGCTGCATTGTACTTAAACAAAACCTACAGATTTGTGTAAAATGACAGGCTGTTTTTTGCTTTAATGCAACATAGATCTCCTCCTTGAATATTCCCAAAGAGAAGCAGACTTTTGTGGAAGGAAGGGATGGCTAGCTTGAGGCCAGAGACCAGTAAAGGTGGTTTCTTTGGAGCTGAGAAGGAGTTAGTTCTGCTGAAGAGAGGAGACTTTAAAATAATATAAGCAGACACAGGCATAACATATCCTTAATTTTTTTAGCCACTTGCTATCTAGAGCCCACCATCCTACCCCACCCCACTTCCTTTCTAATACTTCTGTTATTTGTGGAATTGTAAAGTAATCATAGGAACTAGATACTTGAGATCCCTCCATTATCACTTCCATTCCTCCTAAGCCATGGTTGAGGAGAGGTATGGGATTTCATAGTGCACCAATTTCCCTCCAACCCTGCAGTGCACAACGTTTGGACACTTCTCTGTACTCAAACTGGAGTGTACGATTGCATTGCCCTCTACCTACATGCATACCGTAGTTGTAGAAAGAGGAGAGGAAGTATCAAGTTGGGAATGTGGGGAGCTGTGGTGTGAATGCCCCTAACGTATGTCTGCTTAATCATGAAGTAGGAGCCTTCTGTCTTGACAGTGTCTTTTTCCATCAACATTGCTGACAGGTACAGAACCTGCCTGAGATGTTTTACTATCTGGATCAATACTCTGTTTTCCCCCCCTGGAATGGCTCATGAAGTTAAATCCCAGCAGGAAGTTCCACAGTCACCATGAGTTGAGTTTGTCTGCCTTTTGAGTGTGTTAGTAGAGGCATTACTTCCAGCAGTTTTCAGAATATATTCGTTCTCTGTAAATAAGCTGCAAGGCTCTTTTGTTCTCTAGAGAAGCATTATTCTTTGATGTTGATGCATGATAAAATTTAGCCTGCAGCTCTTGCTGGACTCTCCCACCTTCTATGACATGTCTACCACTTGGTTGCTGGCAATTTTCAGTGCGGAATCCCACATGTGTTTTTAAAATATATTGCATACTGAAAATTTGGCAACAATAGCTGATCCCTTAAGGGCAATTAGAGTTTGTAGTAATTAGTAGGCAGGACAAACCATTCCAGATCTATTCCATACTTCTGCTAGAGAGACAGGATCAATGAGTCAACCTAGCACTTTCCAGATATTTTGGACTACAAGTCCCAGAGGAACCAACCAGCCTAACAGATTGTGGAGGTTGTAGTCGATCTGGACAGTAACAGATTACCTCCCTTCTCCCTCATCCTGCTGGCCAGATGGCAACCCATCTACTTCAAAATCCTCCAATGTTTTCGTTGGGGGCACATTTTGAATTTTGTGAGCACTAAATCTGCTGGGTGGCTTCCCATTCACAACATGGCTGCTGCGGTCCTATGGCCTTTCACAAACCAAAATGTTAGAGGAGACATGGAAACACAGATCTCTGGCACTACAGTAAAAGAGTCATAGTTGTTGGGAATCTGCTGCAGTCTTTGGGCTGAGAGTGAGCAGTGGAGTTAAATATTGGTCAGATGTGGGAGCAAGATGGCTTTTCAAGCAGTGTCAAAACCTGTTTGCCAAAAAGCCATGGTACTCAATGCACTATCTACATGTGAGGTATTGTATGATGGCTATTAATACACAAAACACGCCTACGCAAATGGCTAATTCTTTATAAAGTATTAAGAATAGTATTAGTTTAAACAGGACTTCGAAAACAAACATCCCTTCCTGGTTGCCTGAAGGTAGGTCTAATTTATTGTTCGTGACCAGATGAGTGTCCACTGACAATTTGGCCTTCTGTCAATTTCAGCTTTCTTGGTTTTTTGCGAAGACTACCCTGAGAGAAAAAAGTATTTTTAAACACGTGTAGCAGAGGAGTAAAATCAAGGACTGTGTGTGGTGCCAGAAACCCTTAGGTGTGGCCTCCCCAAAATTTCCCAAAGTTGCTATCAAGCTGTAATTTTCAAAATGGCAGAAGCTGGAAACAACTAAATATACAACTGGAGAGTAATGTAATATTGTCTGTTTAATTAATTGTTGATTGTTTAATTTATTTTTCAAATTTTGCCACCGCCCATCTCCCCCCAGAAGAGGGACTCTGGGCGGTTTACAATAAAGCTAACAAGTTAAAAACAATAACCATAAGTAGTATATAAAATATAAATATAAAATAAAATAAAAAATAAATATAAAATAAAATAAAAATAAAATCCAGATGGCAATAAAAGATCAATTTAGTTCGTATATACTGCATGTGAGGAATATTCTAAGGCGCCAGCCATCCCCAGGAATAACTACTCCCCTCCCCGCCCCAAGCGAGGTGGCAGAGCCAGGTCTAATTAAATAATAGAAAAGAAATAAATATAGTTTTCTCTTGGTCCTGTTACTTTGCGGGGGGGGGGGGGAATTGTCGGCTAAGGCCAAATGGGGTCTTTGGCCTGGAAAAAATTGCACAGCCTGAGGTAAAAAAAAATCTCGTGTGGCATAGAGTGGTAGGCGGCAGTATTGCAAACGAAACTCTCCCCACGACCTGAGTTCAATCCCAGCGGAAGCTGGTTCTCAGGTAGCCGGCTCAGGTCGACTCAGCCTTCCATCCTTCCGAGGTTGGTAAAATGAGTACCCAGCTTGCTGGGGGAAAGGTAATTACGACTGGGGAAGGGAATGGCACACCACCCTGCTCTATAGCCTGCCTGCCAGGAAAATGTCGCGAAAGCGGCGTCTCCCCAGGGGTCACATGACTCAGTGCTTGCACAGGGGAACCTTTCCTTTCCTTGAGGCAATATCTTTCAAATGGGTAGAATGGAGAGGTTTAAAATCCAAAGCCTTGGGTGCTAAGCTCCAGAGTAGGCAACCTCTAATTCTTGGTCAGAAGGATCCAATAATTTCTCATTTGGATGCACCGTGAAAACTCTCCTCCTTTTCCACCCCTCGGGGCAACAGAATCCTCCCTCTTCCCTAATCCAGTGACTAAAGCAGTGGCTTCGGTGCCCATATTGGGTAACAACGCCTTTCTCCAGCCAACAGCTGCACCCCTATCAGATTCCCTGCTCTATCTCTTTCACCTCCTCCCCCTGCCCCAAATCTTTCACCATCTTCACCAGCTGTTTATCTCTGCCTGGACAAGTGGCACATAGCTGATAGCCTCATTTCAAGGACACCGTGTCCTCTGATAAATTGTAAACAGAGATGGCCAGAAACTGTTTCATGCCCAGGCAAGAAGTCCAAACAACACGTTTTCCCCTCCCAGGTGACAAAATAGTAATAAATAAATGAACAAAATGGATGCTTTTTCAAAAACATCCTAGCATCTATCACTTGAAGCAAGGACAGACCTACCATTAAGCCAAATGCAATGGTTGACTTGAGCAGATTTGGGGTAGTTACAACGGGATGGAAATTAGACTGGCTTTGCATTGGTTTTTGCTATCATTTAATGGCCAGGGAGAGGTAGTTGTGGGAGTTCCAGTTCCAAATGCCAAGTCATTTTGCAAACTTTGGGTCTTTTGCATCTTGACAAGTGGGTAGAGAGCATCATTTTGCTCAGACAGTAAAAAGTCTTGGCTGGTGCTGAAGCAAGTTGCCTTAGGGGCAGGCAGGCCCACAGCTTCTAAGAGAATCCTCATATGCTATTCCAGCCTCTTTCACAGACTCTAATTTACTCTCTGCTCTTTTTGCTTAATATCCAAACTAATTGGGTTGCCAACTGCCCAGAGGAAAAGCAAGAAGAAAAGGGTGGGGGGAGCAAGTCTCTTGCCTTTCTCTTGTGCTTATAACAGCAGTGTACAAGTTGCAGAAATCAGCAGGGCAAATTTTTCATAGCATGGAGCCACACAATCACCTGCTAATTCCTACAATTCAAATTGTTTTTAAAGACAACTGCAGGGACTGTTTCAAAAGCTGGCAACCCTGCTTGCCAATTCAGCACCTGGCTCTTGTACATCCAGGCAATTTCTGATTTTTGTTTTCCTTGCACTGAATAAATGCCAAAATACCTCAAGGGAGAATGTGCTTTGATCCTGCTTGGCCATATGCTTCCAACTCTCCTTTTCACCTTCACCTCCTAAACTCCTGCAAGTGGATGTTGCAGGGATTAGACTCTGTGTGACCCCCAGCCTCACCCGATACTGCTGACCCATGGCTGTGTTTTGGGTGGTGTGCTGGAAATTCACCACAGCAGTATCTAAAGGGCCACAGGGCCCCATCCCTCATGTTAAAGGTATGCTTATTATAGAACAGTATGAATCTTTGTCCAAAGTTTTTTCCCCACCATTCCGAGGGGGTCCTTTGGTGCCAATTATGTCTAGAATGCTTAATGTAAGTGCTTAATTTATGTGAAATGTGTTGGCTGGACTAGCAGCAGTCCTGTCTGTTCTTTCCCCCATATATGAGTTTTGCAGCCTACTTTTTTTAGCATACCATGTGCTTTAGTTCCTGATACATCCTTTATGCACTTGTCATGGTGGACCAAATAGAGGGCGTTGCTGTAACTCGTCTGTGTGTTTTCTTTTTTCTTTTTCTCCTTCTCATGGAACATGAGAGCTGCAAAAAAATTCCTAGCGTGTAGCAAAGCTGTTCTTGCAATGACTCCTTGTGTCTTTCCTGGACTAGGGGCTTTTCCCGAGGTGCTAATGGCAGCGTGTGTGGACCTCCCGCCGAGCTCAGGTTTTCTTCCAGGCATCTTGGACTCCATCACGTTTCTCTTGTTCTAGTGTCATTAATACATGAATAGTTAACCTACTCACTGTGCAACTGCACCTGCCTGTCTTCTCAGCCTGACACTTGCCCCCCCCTTCCCACCACTCCCTCTGCATTTTATCCTCCCAGCAAATGTTGGGTCCTATCAGAAAGAATTTAATCCTAGTTGAACTTGTCTTTACAAGCAGGAGTCTGTAGCTTTGGGGGATGCATCTGGCTGCTGTGGGATGGGCGCGACCATGGGAACTAGTGTGGTGTATTGCCCTTGGAATGGGTAGAGGAAGGGGGCACAGGGGAAGGTTTGGCGGGCTGAAGGGGATTGGCTACTGCTTGGTGGGTTGTCTGCATTTGGGAGTGGCTGGAATTGTGTGTCTGCGTGCTTTAATAGCAATACTACAGGTGCTGTGTGCTAAGACAAGCAGAATCACGGTCCTGTTCCCTAGTCTTTAAGCATGTTCACAGAGGGTGTGTACATTCGGTGACCAACCCTGGATAGGGTTCAAAAAGGAAAAGGGGAACCATAGGAAGAAGAAGGTTGATCTGAGTCTGATTCCCTGCCAATTCGTAAGTGAAATTGAGTTCCCACAGTCTTTAGGCTAGGAAAAACAGCTCAAGAGATGTGTTTCTGAATGGAAATTCAGGAGAGAAAAGGTTGGAGAAGACTGACTTCATTGCCACATTTCCGCTCAAAGCTACTGCCTCCCACAGCTGCTTTTCATCTTTAAAAGATGGGGAAATGTTACATTTGTCTGCTATGCAATTCCTGGTTTGGTGCTGAATGAAACATTGCTATACACCGAGTACACTCTTCCAGACAAAATACAGAAGCACGCTTCAGATTCCGATTGAGCCTTTCTGTTTTTGGAAAAATAAATGCCAGCTTTCAGAATTTGAAAATTTAGAAAATGCTTGAGAAGGAAGATACTATATTTTTCCAGCCCAAGGGCATAATCAAATGCAAATTAAAAATGCATAATGCACATATTAAATTAGTTCCACTGAATAATATATGTTCCAGATAGCTTGACTTAAAATAGGCCTGGTTTTTATAGACAGCAGATTAGAGCAGCAAACCTATTTCTGGATTCTACCACTTTAGATGGCAATAAGGGATCATATAACTGAACACTCAGCTCCATATGAAATAATAATTAATCCCTACACGCAGATGTGATGGAAAATTTTAATCTTGCCTTTTGCTACATGCTAGTGTTCTTCTGTGGAAGTGCACTCCAAACTCAGTTTTCTCAGTATATTTGGCTGTTCAAGAGAATTAAAGTATTTCAGACCAGGGGCTAAATTAATTCATTACAAGCACGTAGGTAAGCCTTCAGTGGTGTATCCCTCCCACTCTGAACTCTCAATGCACCTTTCACCATATACCCACCATGCACATTATCTCTGTCCATTCAGGCACACTTTCCAGGCATACACAGCCTTGATTTGTGATTAATCTCTCATGCTGTGGCCATTGCTATCTCAGCTGATCAGATGACTACTGCTTTAAATAAACTGGTCTGGTTTGTGCATTATGTTTTGCTCAAAGGGGACTTGCTTGCTCATATAAAAGTAGCCATTTTGATACGTAAAACATAATTTATCACTTAGCATGATGTGAATCCAGCCAATCATGTTTTCTTAAACCTGTGTTTAAAGTTGTAGCAGCCCCACAAATCCTCTTTGTACATGCCTGTCTGTTATTTTTCTGGTAGGCGCATCCATATGTGATCATGCATGCCCCTAATAGGCCATGCCCTCTCATGGCTAATCTGTAGCAGGAATTTGGAAGACAAGTTCAACTCCCTCCCCACCCCTGGCCAGATTAATTGCTCTTCTGGCTCTTCTCTTCCTCCCCCAATCCTTCAGCACTTCAGACATTGCAAGACAGAGGCTGTGCACATTTGCTCTGTTCTCAGAATGTTGCATCGTGAAAGTTGCATTGTGGAATAAGGGGGGGCCATCTGCATGGAGAAAGAGAGTCCTCTGATCTTCTCCACAACATTCTCATAAATTATACCTTCTCAGCTAGTCTTGCTTCTCTCCACTAACGGTTTTCCGTGTGCTGCCATGTGTCTGTCCTGTTCGCTAACCCAAGACAGAATGTTTGCTGGTGCATTGAAATATGTTCCTGGTGAATTCTTTTTCTGGGGGTGTCTGGGAGGTTGGAAAGAAGAAAATCCCATTCCCTTTAAAGGGAAATAATGGATTTGATATTGAAATTGGGATTTGTGAGAAGCAAGGAAGAACTCTGGATTTCTCAGGTCTCAGAGCTTGCACATCATTAGGCAAAATGAATTTGGAGTCATATAACTGGGGCAGGAGACTCTTAGTATGACACCATTCATGAAGTTAGCAATTCTATGGGTGGTTTTTAAAGAGCAAAATATAGGCCTGAGAACCTAAAATGGATTGGAACCCTGGCAGGGATTGATAGGAGGTTTGTAATTCTTTGTTCCCTTGATGCGGTTCCTCCCAACTTATTAACTGGGAAAAAACCATTCACATTAATAATTGTGGGAAGGGTATCCCTCTGCTTGGCCAGTGCCACGTAACACCTGCAAGGGACTGAAGGCTTCATAAATGCTCCCTCATGTTAGAAGATATGTTAGAAGATATGCACATAGAATATTGGCACATCTGATACATAATTAGGCTAGAAATCTTTTCTCACATGGGCTACTTTACTTCATTTTTTTAATTGCTTGAGAGAATACTCAAACTTGGGATCTTCCACTTGGTTTCTTAAATTGTATCATCCTAGGAATTCTGCTTCATAGTTATATATATATATTTATTTATTTATCTGCAGCTTCTTTGTGAATGCTGTGCAATTTGAAAATTAATAGAGATAATAGGAAACAATAGAGACAATAGGAAAAAGGAACCAGGAGTCAGTTTTGGTATCTTTTTTGTACTTTTACATTATACGCCAAGTGCAATGGATAGTCCAGGAAGCATAGAAAGGATTGAGCATCTTGTTGTTTGAGCTAAGCCCACTGGAGAAAACCTCATTGCCCTGATAGAAGGGCTCATAAATTTGACTTTGCTCAAATCAACCTTCTGTCCAATTGGATACCCTCCAAAGGAGTTGGGACATTAGGTCTTGAAATCTCCAGCCAGCATGGCTGGGGAAAATGTCAAAGATCCCTTCCTGAAACCCTGGAGGGATCATGCCATATGAAGAAGACAGTTCTAGCTCAGTAGATCTATAGCTTGAAAGCAGTTTTCAAGATTCAGCATGAGGATGGCATAGGCTGATGGTTACCAAGTTTTATAGAGGATGCAAAGGGCTGCTGCCACCATATGTAACCCAGCCTCTGCTTCCTCCTGTATAATGGCCAATACATTTATCATGGAGATGCTGCTGTAGAAATCTTCCCTCTGCCTCGTGGCAACTGGTTTTCTTCCCATAGACTGCAGTCATCACATTGCAAAGTTTAGTATCCTCCCTTGTGACTGCCTCCAACCTGAATTGAATTCATCCTGTTCTCCGACACGTTCAGCCATCTTTTCTCATCCATGGCTGAATTACAGGATTTGGAAGGTCCCTCTCTTGGTGAATATGAGGAGAGTTGACCCAATGATGTGTGTGATCCTGCTTTCTTCCCCTCCCCACCCTTCCCCATAGCAACCCGAAGTCCCTGCACCTGAGCTATCTCCAGAGACAGAGGAAGCAGAGAGTGAGGAGAATAAAGCCCAGCCCAAGCGCTTACATGTGTCCAATATCCCTTTCCGCTTCCGTGACCCAGACCTGCGGCAGATGTTTGGGGTAAGTTGGTTCTCCCTCCATCCCTAAGGAGACTTACCTGACTTCAGTGCTGGGATTCTTAATCTGTTCATTTATGTTGGTCTCTTTAGTAAAAAAGATCAAATTTTGAGTTCAGGAAGCACCTTGCAGTATCTGTGGGTCCCAGACAGTTGCCCAGTATTGTAATACTAACTCCAGCACATTGCCAACTCTTGAGATCTGAGCTAGTAGAATGCACAAGCTGTATTTCCTGATGTAGGGAAACTATTTGGGATGGGTTGGCTCTTCCTGCCATAAGATGTTACAAGTGGCTGTATTTCTGGTGAGTTGTTGGAACAAAACCTGCATTTTGCTAAAAAAAAAAAACATTGAGACCCCAATAATTCATCTAAAGAACATTGGTTATTGGGTAGAATAAAAAACAAAATAAACAAGCATATACTTTCAACAAATACTGGTGTCCAGTTTGGGCCCATATATGTGGCTGTGAGTTAGTCTCTTGGAAAGAACAGGGCTGTTCATTGCTTCTGACAGTGATTGATTTTCTTTCTGTTTTCCAGCAATTCGGAAAAATCCTTGACGTGGAGATCATCTTTAATGAGCGTGGCTCAAAGGTACTGCCAGGAGGAGGACTTCCTAAGGAGGGTTGTGGATTGTCTATGTTTTGTGAGCAGAAAAGAAGTGCAGGATTTGGTGATGTCAGAGACAGTCAAACTTGGCAAGCAGTGCAACCTCATTGCAAGGTTGCATTGATTTTTAGGAATGCTACTAATCTAGCCCAAAGTTTTGCTAGTTATTGCCTTGATACATTCTGTGACAGTGGGCATATGTGTTAGAATGATGTACCGTCTTAGTCTGGAGACAAAGTTCGTGAGTGGCAAAATTTCTTTAAAGGCTCCTGAATACCAGGTGTAGCACCTGCCAATCTTTTTGTTGAGGTGGTTTGGTCATATAGAGGTGGCAAAACAAAAATATGGTGGAAGAGTAAATGGGTTATCAGGAAGAGGCAGACCAAGAAAGTAATGGTTGGATAGGGTTGATGAGATCTTCACAAAGAAATAGGCGAGAAGCCTCATTAACAAAAGGTAATGTATGAAATAACTTATGGACTTGGAGGAAGCAAGGAATGATTCCAGAGAGACAAAGAAGAGGTAGAGTGAATAAAAGTGTAAGCTAAATATAGCTATATTTCCTTTTCTTATCTCATGCCTTTAATTTATTTGGCTTACTATTTCTAATTCTCTTTCTGTTGCTTGATATGTGTGTCTATAAGAATGTAGTCCCAGCACATCTATTGGGCTCACAGTTGGGCAAGGCAGTTACAACAATTTTTCATAGGGATGATACCTGATTTTTTTTGCTTGTCTCTTCAGGCAAGATGCTTGATTCAGAGTATTTCAGTGTGAATTTTGGCTTGAAGTTTGAAACCAAAATAGAGAACTTAATTTCTCTGTGGGAACAGCTTTGTACTACCATTAGCACAGGGATGAGATCGCAAAGAGCTCATGAAATCCCTAAATTTGTAGAATATAATCAATGCATGCTCCAAGGTTGCTGAATTCAAAAATGTCTCAGGATTGGCAGCAAGATAAATAGGAAAGAATTAATAGGGTTGAAATGCTATTAATTAATTAATAGGGTTGAAATGATTGGAAACAGAATGATGCTTCAGAGTGCAAAGAGAGATCCTGTCTGCAACTCTTTAAAGCAGCCTCATCTTTTCCCAGGATCACATGGCAACTGCAGAGGACTCCTGCATGTTCTAGTAGCACTTTTTTAGAATTGAATCTGAATGCTGCACAGCCACGTAACTCACTTCTGATTGGTTTTGCATTGCAAGTCAATCTTTCCAGTTTCCTCCACAGTGACACAGATCTGTTATTCTCTTAGGGTTTTGGGTTTGTCACCTTTGAAAACAGCCAAGACGCTGACCAGGCACGAGAAAAGCTAAACAGCAGTATTGTGGAAGGGAGGAAAATTGAGGTGAGAATTTAACTCGTATATTGGCATATATAACTTTTTGTTCAACATGGTGTTTACTATTAGCCCCAATTTGGGAGTCTTCTAGACATATCAGCTTAAGCTCCCAGAATTCCCAGTCACCACGGTTATTGCTGAAAGTTGTAGGGGTTGGTAGGAGCCAAGGTTGGGCAAGATTGCTATAAGCCAGCCTTTCACAACCGGGTGCCTTCCAAGTTTTAGTCCTAGAATCTCAGACCATCTTGGCTAGGGGCAGAGATGAGTCCTGCCCAAACCATCACATTTCTATAAACTAATAATACATTCACTTTTCCAAGTTTTTTATGTTTTTTATGTCAATTTGTTTATTTTACAAATTTCTGAACTGCCCACTCAAATTACTCTGGGGATTGCGCAATCTAAAATATCAGATAAAACAGCACCCTTAGGTTTCCACAAAAGTCATCCCAGCCAACACACACACACACACACACACACACACACCAGCAAAATGTAACCCACCACAGCCCCCGAGTCACCACTAGGTTATGTCTCCAATGTCTGCTTAAAAGGAAGTGCACATCCTTTTCCTCTCTTACAGAGATGGGACCTTAAGCAGAGCCTCTCTAGATGATCTCACAAGACTGGAAGAATCATTTGAAATAAAATGATCTCTTATTAACCCAGAATATGCTATATAGGTCTTTGATGACCAACACTTTAAATTGGGCCGGAGCCTACTGGCAACCAGCACAGCAGCCACAAAATCACTGTTGCAATAGTGGGTTTCACTCACTAGCATTCTGTACCAGTTGTAGCTTCTGAGTTATCTTCAGAGGCAGGCCTATGTAGAGCATATTACAGTAAACATGGAAATAAAGATGGGACATCATCACCAAATTGAGGTGGGGAGAACTCCAAAACAGCCCAATGAAGACTGTTGTGGGGAGAGAGACAGAAATTGCAGGAGTGGAAGTGGAATAGAATACTGGGGACTGGAACTGTCCCTCTTGTTGATATTTTCTTGCACCTGAATATACTACAGGAAGCCTTTGAAGTCTTTGGTAGTCCTTATGCTGTCAAAATATGTACCACCAGCTCATAAGAGGGAGGTATCAGCAGGCTCACTTTGCACAGAAACCCAGAACAGTCTGGAGAGATTGAGTATGCTAATTGGCTGTTGCACAGGATTGGAAAACTCGACAGGGGGGCAGCATGGGCAGACTGAACTGGCTAGAAATCAGAAAAAACGCACTTCAGACTGCAGCAGTTGCTGAATGTTCCCTTTCTAAGACTCAGTACAATACTTAACAGCCAGGGAAGCAGGATCTGCTGCATGCACCTGCAGGGAATACTGAACAGATTTATATGTCAATTCACCAAGAGTCTTGCATCTTAACAGCCATGTCAAGACTTCTTCAAAGGCAAGTTATAATACCAGCCTGACTTACTTCTAGAAGAACTGACTACAACTTGATGCACGTGATCTGACTTCCTGCTCCTTTCTCCCACGCAGGTCAACAATGCCACTGCCCGTCTAGTCACCAAGAAACCCCCCGTGGCACCTGTAGTGAATGGTATGCAATGAATGCAATCTGCTTTCTTCTACATGCCGTCTTTAAAACAAACAGTCTAGGGTTCCCACATTAGAACATGACAGTAAAGGCCTGATCTTGTGCAAGACAGTCCCTTCATTTTTCTGACTTCATGGCATCTTTGGATGAGCCCTAGCATGGCAAGGAGGTGCTTGGGGATAAGGCAAAGCAGGCACTCTGTAGTTCGCACGTGCCCTCCCCAGACTCCAGACCCCCTTTTCAACCTCCAGAGCCCCCAACTTTGGAATGGGTGGATTTTTTCAGCCTTTTTTGTGATTTGGGGGTTTTAAGGAGTTAAATGATGTCATAAACTAAATACGCTTAAGACATATTTCATACTTCAAAAGCCATCCACCCCCACCCCAAATTGGACCCATTAATTCTGATTTGGGGGAGGTTAAGGAGCCAAAAGCATGCCTTAATTATTTGCCAGGCTTAACACACCTATTCACCACCACTACCCAAAAAACCCTGCCAAAAAAGTACTGAAAACGTTGGCCCTGTCCAATACAGTGATGTTATGATGTCACTGGCTATGACTCTGGGCAGAGGAAGGATGACGATGATGATGATAGAGTCCTAGTCTCAAGAAAGTTGCCAATTCTGACCGACACAGTGCTCTGCATCTTTCTTTTTTTTCTTTACTCCCATACATTATGGCTAGGTTTGCACAACATGCTTAACCACACTGATATAGACTTGCTCAACTTGGTTAGTTTTTTGTGACTTAGTGTGTTGTGCAAATGCAGCCAGTCTGGTTTCTTTATGACACTTTGCTGGGTCCAGATGCTTAGAAAAGTCTCATGGTTCAAGAATATTGTGTGAACTCAGAAAATGATCTAATTCAGTAACCAGGTTAAGAGTGTTGGGCAAAGCTTATATCTTCCAGTTAATTTTTGTTACCAAAAACTATAGTGATGCCAGGCTGAGCTGGCTATCTGCCAGTCCTTCAGAAGAAGAGCCTTGGCAAGAGATAAAAATGCCTGTATGCTGAAGTGCAGTCATTAGGACGTGGTTCCACATGAAAGACTTGGGCCTCAATTGTCTGGAACCTGGTGCAGAGTCCGAGGTGATAGAATACATCAGATGTCACCCTCCAAGTTCAGAGAGGGACCTCTATCTATTGAAAGGAAAATCTCCTAACACCATCCCATTTCACACACACACACCCCAACTTTTCCTGATAATTAGAAACTCTCATATTGGGGAAGCTAAAATACATGCCAGGAGAAATTGTTGATATGTCTTCTCTACCCTTGACACCTGCCAAATATTGGGCTTCTATATCCAGAATTCCTAGCAATGGCCATGCTGTCTGGGAGGTGGAGTCTATGCATCTGGAGGGTGCCCAGGCTAAAAAAGGTTGCTTTAGATCCTAAGCCCCTCTATGCCTCTGCCATGTTTTCAAATGTGGAGGTTATATACCACCAGGAGACTCTCTAAAGTTGGCAGAATAGAAATAAATTGAATGAATGAATGAATGAATGAATGAATGAATGAATGAATGAATGAATGAATGAATAGGGCAGCTTATAATGGGATGGAAATATTTAAGATGTGCATGCATGCAGATTCCACAAAGGCATCATTTCTGCCCTGGCATTCTGTCGCTGGCATGGATTTGCAATAGTTTCCAGGGTTGGAGTACTCCAACTAACAAGACAGAATTACTTCAACCAGCTGTCAGATACAGTCCCCATCTTTCTAAAACATACGCATGTGCAAATTGCTTGGCATTTCCAGTAAAGGTTGTGCAGGTACTGGTGAGCTGGGAGATTGGCCAGATATGTGGGGAGATTGGCAGGGCAAGAAGAAAGAAGATATGAGGCATATTTTTCATTAGATTCTTTTCTCTGCCTGGATGTCATTACAGGATGGAAGATTAATCCTGTAGTTGGTGCTGTCTATGCTCCTGATCTGTACACAGGTAAGTGGTTGTGTGTTAAACTATGGGCAACAAAATTGGCATGAAATGCATGAAATGTATACACACACACCTACATGCATAAAGGTCAGGAATATATGTTTGTGTGGGTTACATATATACATATTTCAAGCTAATATGTGTATGTATATTGTATATGCATGCACATGTACACCCACACACACCCGCAGGCTAAGAGAAAAAACTATAACAATGTTAACCATATAATTTCCATATCTTTAAAAAGAAAAGTTTAATTTTTTTAAAAAAGGAAAAAAACAATGCCATAATTTGATCAGATGCTGGAAGTTCTCTTCATTACCCCATTTAAAAAAAAACAAAAATTGAAATGTTGACAGAAAACATACTCTCAGCAATCTATTGTTGCGAATCCGATGTAGATGTATCCTCCCAGTGTGGTATAATACCTGGAAATCCTCCCGCTCAAATTTTTCGGATGATTGGGCCTAGCATTTTTACCCCAAGCTGAAACATTAAGCACACTTAATTTCGGTTGCGTTCCTAGAATCGTCCTTTGTAAGCGGCTCTTCCCCTTGCACTGGTAATGCTTTGGAGCACAAAACCATCCCTTTCTTTGTCTGTTCTGCTCAGTTCCACTTCTGTTCCAAGTCTGCCTCTCTCATTTCTCTCTCTAATGGACTGTGCATCTTCTCTCACTTTTTCTGTCTTTATTGCTTCCTCGCACTCAGTGGCGAGCATCCCTTACCCCATGATGGCACCTGCTGCTCTGGCCTATCGTGGGACCCTGCGAGGGCGTGGCCGGGCCACTATCTATAATCCCATTCGAGCGGCACCTGCCCCCTCTCCAGTTCCAGCCTATGGCAGGTGAGCATCGGCAGAGATAAATGAGGCTCATGATGGCTTGTAGGACACTGTAATAATGCCTGCTTAAAACATCTTCCCAACCAGAAGCCCTCTAGAGCCAGTACAGTGGATGATGGGACCAACCATCACATCTGGGAGATGCCAAGTTGAAGAGGTTTCCCTAAGACATCTTACTAGAAACCTGGATATTTCATTTTGTTTAAAAGTGTATTTCAAGCAAGATAAAAGTGAGGCGGAGGAATGCTTTTATTTTGAATTTGAGTTTCCTTCTTTCTTGTTTCAGCTCTAAGGGTGATTCAGCTCTTCTCCTCAGAGCCATTAAAGCAATTTTTAAAGCAGTTGCATCTTTTTTCAGTCTCACACAGAAGCCTGAAAGATGTGGTTGCTTTACTGAATGGCAAAGAAGTGCTGTGCTTGTGCTTCCGTGACGTTTGAAGCTCTTCTTCTAAATCATTTTCAAAGCAGGCACAGCCCTATTGTATGGTAGGTAGGTAGGAAGCTAGAGAGGGAGGGAGAGAGGTGTTAGGGTGATATTTGGGAAGAAATACCTTGAATATAGGAGGGCAAATTTGGGGCTGTGAGAATGGAAAGATGGTATTTGGACTAAAAGAAATGATTGTGGGAAGGGAGAAGAAACAGAGTTGCAAGTTAGCTACAGGGTTGTGATATGCCTCAAAAGTCCCAAGATGAAGTGATGGCCACTGGCTCAGATGGCTTGAAAAAACTTCCTCCTCCCCCCACCCCCTTCTGCGATCCAATAAGGTTAGGACTGCTGACTAAGGAATGTCAGGGAGTTACAGTCCTATCATCTCTGGAGGGGGTGGGGTTGGGGAATTTTGTTCTCTGGTGAGCTCAGATCAGTATGCAGAAAAGTGAAGTCTTCAGAGATGTTATGTCTCTCATTTACTGGAATGCCGTGAATAGAAAAGGCATCGTATATTCTTGTTTTTTTCTTCATTTTTTCAATAACCATCTGGCTGCTGCACTTGATGCCTGATCCAGCCAGTCTTGGGATGAACATATAAATATCAATACTGGGCTCAAGTGCCTTGAAGACTCTGTAGTCTCTCATGCCAGATATACAGTTCTTCTTTCAGGTTGTTAAATGGTCAGGGAAGGGCACAGTGCACATGCCCAGGGTCATGCTTTGCTCCTCATATGTTGTATGACTAAAGTTTATAATTAAAAGCAGCTTCTTAAGGAGGATAACTGGCATTTGAAACGGATGGGTCTAAAGGGAAAGATACTTCCTGCTGCATACTGATATTTCTTTTTCCACCCAGCGTGCTCTATCCAGATGGTCTATACAGTTCCGACCTCTACGTAAGTCGTCCTCTGGGTATTTCTGGGGATTAAGATCCGAGGGTCCTGGATGGGTGCCCAGCACCAACAGTCCCAAAGCAGAAAAGGGGTGGCAGGGCTCATGATCCTTGCAGGGATAAGGCTCCTGATCTTTGGGGCACAGAGTCAGTTCAGTGTCAAAAAGGACTTTGTGCCATCTTTGGGTATGCCAGCATCATGCTTATTCTTCACTTCTAGTTTGTGCTTCAGTGCAGAACTTAAAATGTAAGTGTCCATCCTGGATAAAAAGAAGGCATGATGTATTACGTTGTTTCTTGCACTCACGTCATACACATTGGAAGGGTTCACAGAACCTGCTAAGCCCATTCAGAAAAATTGGCCAAGTTCTCTTCCTCCTTAGCAGAGAGAAGAGACAGAGGTCTTTTGAATACAGGTAAACTCTCTGGGTCATTCATGCAACAGATTACAAGACCAAGAAAGCAGTTAATCACTTTAACGTTCCTTTCCCTTTGTATATCTCTTTTAGTAGGTTTTCCTAAAAAGTTGACTACAAAAATAATAATCTCCTTGGCCAATTTTTCTAAATGCACGAAACCTCTGCTTGCTTAGCAGGATTGAGCAAGAGAACCTTCACATTTTAAATGCACTCTGAAGCTCAACATTAATTAAGGGTACAATGGCATGAATGTTCATACCAGATCTTAAGAAACCAACCAAGCCAACATTGGAGTAATAGTCTTCACATTTACACAACCTCAGCAGCAGTAGCAGTATGTGTGTGTGAAGCAAATAGCTTGGTATTATCTATTGCAAAATAAAGCACAGCACGTGCAGTCTAACCATCCACTCACATTGCTGCTTTATTCTTTTTTGAAGTGGCAACTTGCTAGGATTGAGCCGTGCAGCAGTGCTTCTGCTTCACTACCACATCACTCAATCCAGTCTAAACCAATAGCAACAGCAACATGAATGATCCCTGTTGCTTTGCCGGAATTTTTTTCCTCAAAAGCAACCCAATCCCAAACCATAGAACAATTTCCCAGTTGAGGTACTCAGAACTGTTGGAATGCTCAAGCAAAGCTCTATAGAACAGCTAATTTTTATTTTGGCCTTGATCTAACATTGAGCAGAATTCTTGGAACACCTGTGTTTTGTTTCGTGCTCAGAGTCCTTGTTTTGAGAGTGGAATTTTTTGCATTGAAACATTTTGCATGTTCCTACTGCACCATAAGCTATCCAGTCCCATTTTAGTTAAGCTATTGATTAAACCAAGTCTAGTTAGGTGGTTAGGCCAGACTACAACTGAAAGTATAGGTAAAGGTGGGAAAAAAGGAAAGACCCCTTCAACTCCAGAAAACAAAGTGTGTGCACTGGAGGAGGGAAACCTATTATCACACAGCCCTTGCAGAATCAGCTAGGCAGAATGACATCTCAAGGTTCCTCTTCAGATGTCTGGTTCAGGAGCAGGAAAAGACACATGTGGCCACAGTCCTTCTGTTTTTCCATAAGAAATTGATGTGTAGTGGGGATGGGGTGGCAGGATGTTTATAGACTGTTGGAATAATGCTTATTTTAGCTGCTTTTTGCATTTTAGGGTTATCCTGCAGCTTACAGAGTGGCCCAGACGCCAGCCGCTGCAGCCACGGCAGCAGCATACAGTGATGGGTATGTAGAGGCTTGGATTAACAACATAACTGAGACTGTTCTTTAAAGCCAATTGCAGGGGGAAGGGTATGTGCTTCCCTTTCCAGCAGGCTACCTCACAAAATCCCAAGCTGCTAATTGGCGAGTGGGAGCATTTCCTAGCTTTTAATGTCCTCCTTTTCCTGGGAAAAGAAGGTGGCGAGCCCAATGGGGAAGCCCTGCGGGCTATATCTGGCCCATGAGCTTGAGATCCCCCCCCATCTTGCCGACTGATGTCTTCTCAGATCTTTTCTCCACTGCAGGTATGGACGGATCTACACTACTGCTGAGCCTTACCACCACACAGTGACCCCTGCCTATGGAGTTGGTGCCATGGTGAGTCATTTCATGAAGGGGCCAAGCATGCCACATCTTGAAAAGGTAGCTGGGCAGGGTCAGAAGGCCATGCTGTCCAATCATCTACTGTAAGCCAAGAACACCTGTACAATTCAGACTCTAGCACAGGGGTGGGGAACCTTTTTTCTGCCAAGGGCCATTTGGATATTTGGGACCGGGGGTGGGTGGGGGGCAGGGTTTCTGGGATTTCTGCAGACCGGGGGCGGGAGTTTGCGGGCGGGAGCCAATCACAAGCACTGGGGGGCGGGGTTTGGGCGGGAGCCAATTGCGTGGAAGGGGCGGGGTTTGTGGGCGGGAGCCCCACGGGCCTTATGTGGCCCGCGGGCCTGACGTTGCCCACCCCTGCTCTAGCAATATGAATACTGAGCAGATAAGCAGCGTCCCTCCTCTGTTTGAGAAGCAGCCATTTGCACATTCAGAGTGGGAGCAGTGCTTCCTGGATCAGGTGCATTTGGTGTAGCCAAATCTGAAATGGCAAAAGAGAAGGGGGGGAAATTACTCTGAAAAGTTGTTTAATAAAATATGTAGTCATGCAACCATTGTCAATTAGAACTCATGGATCTGAACACTACAGATGCATGTAGAAAGAATAAACTTTGAGATGTATAGTTATAGATACTTAAACATAGTGATTTTTCCCCATGAAATATAAGATACACAGATGCAGGATTCTTTACCCATCTCCCCCAGATTTGTTAAAGTCACAGCTCTGAGTATGTTTTTTTATGAGTGGGAATTTGGGCAATTTTTGAAATTTTAAAATCGTAATATCAAATGAGGCACGATTGCATCACTGAACGATGCCCAGCAGATGGCAGTGTTCACTTACTCATTGAGAGTGTTCCTGCCGTTTCATCATGTGCATGTTAGCCCACACCACATAGGTGGTAGGTTTCCAATTTTGGTTCCTGATTTGCCTGTTGAATGACTTTTAGTGGGAAAAACCATCTGCAATACCTTGAGAATAGAAATCTCCCATCTCCCCTATAGGGAAATGCAGAAGTGAAACCACCAGTGCAGCTCTCAACCTTGGCACCTGTGGCACTAATGGCCTGAAATGATGTTTTACATTGGTGAGGGGCAGGAGAGGGCATTAACAGGCAGCGGGATAGTAAAATATAGGTTAGGGAGGGTCTTGTTTCTTTTCCCCAAAAGGGACATTTTCTTGCATTAAATCTATTCAGCTCGGGGAAGAGGGAGGTTGTGGGTCTGCATCCTCTTTTATCAGTTGGGTTTTGCATCCTCCTCCTCCTCCTCAAAATTCCGGTGCTGTTGGCTGTTACTGACCAACGGGTGCAGAAGGGCCCCTCCTTAGAACTTCCATTCAAGCGTTCCATGGCTTAATACCATTGCTTTGGGGTCTTCATGCTGTGTTTCTAAGCCAATTCCCACTTCTCACGCTTGCTTCCTCTCTTTCTGGCAGGCCAGCTTATACCGAGGAGCATGCAATCGCTTCACTCCATACTGAAGGACCAAGCACTGGGGCTGAGCAATCAGGAGGTGTCCGTCAGTCGATGGCAGAGATGATGGGATCCAGTGCTGAGAACCTTGTCTCTCTGTGTGTGGGTGTGTATGAGTCTGTGCATGAAGAATTAGACCGTTGGTGCGGATATATCCCACCCAGCAATACACTTGATACTGGGGAGTGCTCAGGAATTTTCCCTGACCCCATAAGAATCTTTAGCGTTAGTCACAATTCTGGCCTCTTCTGTGTCTTCGGATTGGGTAGAGACGAGGAGGTGGGCAGCACACCAAATCTAGATGCAGATCAAACTGCAGACACACAACCACAGCTAGGTTATGGGTCTTGGGGTCAGCAGGTATCATATTTAAGTAAGACCATGGTGAGGGGAGTTGGGGGCCCTGAGAAAGCCATTTCTTGAACTTCCTCCAAAAATCCTTGTGTGATTAGAGGGACTTCCAGTCTTCGTATTGGATCTGGTGCATTTTAAAACCTGGATTGAGGCTCTTATAATTGGTATGGCCTCAGATAAGGAACCGGGGGTGAGGGTGGGGGCACTACAGTTCCATCTGACCGAATACTCAAGCCCTGTTCAAAATTATTGATTTCCAAGCCTGTGGGGCCAAAACTATAGACTTACCTAGTCACGGGTTTCCCCAGAAACTTTGGGAACTATTATTGGGAATTGCTGAAAATGGTCAGTTCAAACTCTGTCATGTTACACTTCCCATAGTTTCTGAGGGAGAAGGCATGGTAGTTTTCCAGCTGATGTCTGCTGTTATAGAGGTGACACGGAGCAAGGGTGGAGAACGTGTCACTCTGCTGAGGTGGTTGGATGCCAGCTCCCGTCATCTCCGGCCATTGGCTAGGATTGATCTGGAAAAGCCCATCTGGAGGGTCACAAGGTTCCTGCTGCTGCCGCCCCATCAATTAGGCCCTTCTGCAGTTCTCGCTTTCTCCCCTCATTGCCTGTCCTTTTCCTTCTCCTTGGCTGCTCTTTTATATTTTCCTCCTTCATGCTGAGCTCCCACTCGTCTTTTTTTCGTGTGCTTTCTTGTTTTTCCAGTCTGCTTTGGGTATCAGCTCAAGACAGGTGGTAGCCGAAACAAGGCTCTTTCCTGTAAAAATGAAAATCATGTTTTTGCTTACAAATGTTCCCTATTTTTATTCAGTTATGAAAATATGTCAACACATTTCAGATGTCCCTTTTCCCCCCCCTTCTTCTCTGAGTGGCCATGATGCAGAAGGAGGAGTTTTGTTTGCAGGAACGGCATAGCTTTATACCCCTCGTTCTGTGCAAGACCTTTTTTTCTCTGGGCTGAAGAACAAAATGCTCCTGTCTCCCCATTTTCAGAAACTGACTGGGCTGGGAGTAAAATCTTCCTTTAACATTGGCAATGGGACAGCAGCCTCCATTCATATTAAGGGCAACAGGCTTGCTTACTGGGAATAGGGCCAGCTGTGTGGCTTTGCCTTCAAACATTTTGTCATTGTTTCACTATATCCAGCATGCATCAGCTGAGGCAACCGTCACACTCGACCTAATGATGGCGCTGGTCCTGCTGCAGCAGTTCAGCCCATCTGCATATGGAAAAGCATGCAGAGCCCTATGTACAGGTAATCCTCACTTAACAACCATAATCGAGACCAGAATTTTGGTTGCTAAGCAAAACGGTCATTAAGCGAATCCAACCTGATTTTATGACCTTTTTTGCAGCGGTCATTTAGCAAATCACTGTGGTCGTTAAGCAAATCACACGTTTCCCCATTGATTTTGCTTGCCAGAAGCTGGCCGGGAAGGTCGAAAATGGCGATCACATGACCACGGGATGCTGCGATGGTCATAAATGCAAACTGGTTGCTTGGCGCCCAAATTGTGATCACATGACAGCTGGGACGATTATAAGTGTGAGCACCGGTTGCAAGTCATTTTTTTCAGCACCATCGTAAGTCTGAACCATCACTAAACGAATGGTCATTAAGTGAGGACTACCTTTATATGCATTGTTCTTGATCACATCCACCATTGCATCAACTTTTCAATATTTTTGGAAATGATAACGATATAAACTCTTACACTGCAACCTATGCACTTAAAAGACATGTCTAAAATCTTTTGGTATGGACTGTCCTCACAATCCTATCTCAACCTTTCTGATTTTAATGTCCTAATTTTGCCAGGATTGATCAAGAACAATTAATAGGGAAGGGTTGTTATTTTTTTATATAAAAATTGAATGATTTTAGCTGGAATACACATAAATACTTTATTTGTGCATGTATAGGAAAGATCAACAGATTAGTAATACCGGAAACTTGAATGCTCATTGATTGGGAAATTTACATCCACTCACATATATGCTGATATAGCTATACACACACATGCATGTTAGTGTAGGACTGAAGCCTATGGATTTTTTTTAATGCATTTTTTTAAAAAATGGAATACATCTAACCATCATTTTCTCCTAAAGGCTATTGATCCCAAAGCAGAATCCATTTCTGTTTCTGGCTATTTTGCTTCACTGTATTTCTGAGTTTCTGTTGCAGTGCCTCTTAAGTTCACAATGCAATATCTCAGGGAAAAACTTCTATACATAGATGCTTGTTCTTCTTTCTGCTGTGTCCATGTTACTGTAATAAAATCCTGATTCTGGCTAATTTCTGTTACTCTGCCTCTTCTTCCTCCTTTTCCTCCATCTCTTTTCCTATTGCTGCATCCTTCCTCTTTTCCTCGTTCAGAATGATGCCTTCTTCGCTTCCAGCTGTCCACTGGGGGGTTGGCAGGGGGATTTCTGAAAGGGGCAGGCTAAAGTTGGAAATGGGCATTAATTTGGGGAAATGTGGATGGCTTGAAAAAGGAGAAAAGATTAATTTTAATTATTTTTTAAAGCTGCCAAACAGTTTTGGTAATGGTGATAGTAGAACAAAGTAAACATGTATATGTACATGTGAGAAGCAATGCTCTTCTCAGATCACTTGGCTCCTATACAACTTTTTGCCTGCCCCTGTTTAAAAAGATTTGGCTGCCATGAATATTGAAACACAAGCTTTCCTACTGCTCTTTGGAGAAAGGAAATCCAATGTAGTGATAAACTAGGGTGAATATGTTGCCGTTTTTAGAATGCCCTCCCATGAAGCCATTATGTAATGCCGGGTTTTCATCGAATCTGCAGCAGTTTGTAAGTTGCCTTGGGTGCACCAAGACTCTGCATTTTGTCTTTTGAAGAACTACGTTTCTAGCCCCTGTAGCCATGAAATGTGAACTTAGCAGGCAATGCTTGCTGAAATCCTAGTAAGCAAAAAAGATCAGAGGAATTGGCCTAATTAATTTAATTTAATTTATTAATCAGATTTGTATGCCCACCAAGTCTCAACAATTCTGGGCACCTCACGATGACTAAAACAAGGAAAATACAATAACTAGTTTGAAAATTGTGTGTGTGTATAAAAAATCATAAAAGAGTCAAGGTTGGGGTTTTTCTATTTGACCCAATTCACTATCCCAAAAGTGATGTGGAATTAGTGTATCTATGACTTTTTGAACTGCAGGGTGTGATTTGAAGTGCTGCTGTTTCTGATTCCTCAACCTACCTTCCCACCCCTTCTTCCCAACATGCTGCTTTTCCTAAACTAATATTTTGTCTTGCCTCGTTTAAGAATGCCTTTTCTTGGTACGATCGCAGGCTGAACTGAGATCTCTTGTCTTCCTAGAATCTATTCCACCTCAGTGCCATCAAAAGACAGGTCTTTCTCTTAGAACCCTTCCCATGTTTCTAAACAAAATTGCTTTTTTGCTCCAGCACGGTCACCCCTACTAAAGAAACGTGGCTCCAAGCAGTGGGGCTTTTGTACCTTGAGTTAACTGAGTAGAACAAAAATCTACTGCAGTGCAACTTACTGGTACAGCTATTAAAGGTGCAGGAGCCCTGCCTTCTTTCGCACCTGGCCACCCTAGTACAGTCTAGTCTGGCTACTGCTGCAGGAGACCCCTTCAGAACGCTTGCCTGCATTTCAAACACAAATTAAATCCCTGCAAAGAGAACTGAACTTCCATAGGGATGAGAAAGGTTCTATATTAGGCTTTCTCCTACTGTGCTCATTTTGAATCTGGAGGGAATTCCTGATATCCAGGCTGAAATGATAGAGTCCATTCGGTCCACTGGATTCTGCCCTCTCATTGCTACAGGTGCAGATCAAGCCATGCAAATGAGGTTCAGGATGTTTTAAGGGTGCTCGTTGGAACATCACTCCCACAGACCTCTGTGACATTTCTTTCTGCATAAAGGGGCATCGGGTATTTGAAAAAAGGGTTCCCTGCATTTAGAAGTTCATTTTTGTTGTCAGGTAGCTGTCCGAGAGAAGAAACAATAGATTTCTATTTCCTTTTGCAATCTAGTTCTGCTCTAGCATTCTAGTTCAAACTCCTTTGCACGTGCTTTTGCATCCCATTAAGGCTTGCTCTCCATGAGGCCATTTCCCCTCATCCTTTGCTTTCCTCTGCTGCCTCTTTCCTCTAATGCAGTGTTTCTCAACCTCAGCAGCTTTAAGATGTGTGGACTTCAACTCCCAGAATTCTGGGAATTGAAGTCTACACATCTTAAAGTTGCTGAGGTTGAGAAACACTGCTCTAATGGTTTGCTCTCATACTTTTCTTTCTCTCTTTTGCCTCTTTCTCTTTTCCTATAGCTTTTCCTCTTTCTTTGCTTTCATGCTTTCTATTTGTTTGCATAGTTCCCTCCCCTCCTTTTTTTGTTGTTTCTTTTCCTTTTCCAGCTCAGGTTCAAATTAGACATGACACAGGATGAATGTGGGTGGTTGGCCTGACCTTTTCCCTGTATTTTTTGCTGCAAACTGTCTTGTGTTCCCAGCGCAGGAGGGGATGTTCCTTCCCCTGCAGGATGAAAACCCGACTTGAAAGGAGGGATTTTGGATGGGAGCTTCTGGGAGCTTCTGGATGGGAACAGCAGCTTTGCAGTTTCTGCCCCCAACCCTTTCTGTTTACTAGTCTATTTGGGCTCACAGCCTCTCCAGGTAAATTTAAAAAAAAAACCAAAGACACGTGTGCCTGTGACTGGGTCCTCCCCTTACATTTAGGTGTAGCATTTTGTCACCAACAGAGATCAAGAAAAAAGTCACCTTGGCAGCAGAAGTTCCTTTTTTTCCCCTCCTCAGATTTATAATCCCCAGTTGAGAGCTCATATGTATAGTCGCTATGTTAATCCATCAAATTAAACCATGGTTTGCTTAACCATGATTTATTGAACAAACCACAATTGTCTTAAGTTCACACAGCAGAGAGACAAATAAAGCTTAGTTTACAGTGTGTTTTGCACAATAATGAAAATCAGGCCAAACAAACTACTGTGGTTCTGTGTTGCTTCTGGTTTGCTCCTCAGCTTCTTGGGGTTTAACTGGACCCTTTCTTCTCTCTCTGTGTTCTTTGACTGTTTGCCCCAGTGCAGACTTTCTGGTTTGGCTCTTTGCTTTCTTCTTCTTCTTTGCTTTTGTTCGCTCTTTTCTTCTCATGCATGTGTGCTTGCTCGCTTGCTAGCTGACTTTCCTCTCTGCAGCTCCATTTCTGCATGCATTCTTAGCTGAATTCTTAGGTTCACTGTTATACTATGTCTATATTATAACTATGTTAATTAACTGCAGTATGAAAGAATGAGACTATCTCCTGCTCATCTTGGGAGCCTGTAGTCCTCTAGATGTGGCTAAAACTACAACTCTCAGCATTCATAATTTGTGATGCTGGTTGAGTGGGATTGGGAGTTGTAATCCAGTAACAAAGGGCTACAAATTCTCCACCCCGTTTTAGAACTAAGCAACTTTGAACACTCCTTTTCTTGTCAAAATGCTTCTGGTCTTAGAAGAGCAGGTTCTTGCTATCTTCTGTAGGAATAATCACCAACTGAAAATCAAGGCAAGAAGTCATTTTGCATTGCAATGTCTTTGTTCCACCAAATTTAAATTACCCTGGAAATGCACTAGCATGTTTTTTTCCTCTTTCCAGCTTTGTTCATATGCTATCCAGCCTGCTTCTCTTCTGAACTCTTACTGCCACTTCTTTATCATTCAGCTTCTCCTTGTTTCCCCTTTTTCTTCTGCATTCTTGTCTTTTTTCTTTCTTTCCTCTCTGATATTCAGGACTCTCCCCTTTTTCTTGATCCCATGTTTGCTTCTTCTGTGTTCCTCTTACTTAGCAAAAGCCCAGTGCAGGATACTCTTTTTTTTAAACCATAGCAGGCACCCATGGCTCTGATTTTGATCAAAGTGAGAACTTCTGTCTAGATTTGGGTTAGTGTTCTGTATGCCAGGCTGCTTTTAGCTTTACTAGTGGAGGACAATGGTGTGGAAATCCAGATACCTGTATAATGCTATGTACCCTTCAGCCCTCATTATTATTTACTTGATCTATCTCCTGTCTTTTGACAGTGGCATGCATGTATGACCTCAGGGGATCCACTTTGCATGCATTGGCCGGATCCTCCTTAAGCTGTGTCCCCACTTGCACCTAAGCACGACACAACCATGCCCTGGAAATATCTTCTTCCTGCCCTGCTCCCTGACTTTGCCTTTATCTCATCCCCTTACTCATCTGTGAATGAGACAGGCATAAGTAATCCATAGCTGTACCAGTGTTCAAGTACTATTTTCCCTCCTTTTGGTGCCCCATCAAGGGCAGCCTCAAATTGTGGGAAATGGGTCGGGTTGTTACTTTGGAGAGGGGCCAGGCGATTGGCATGATAAGGAAGAGAGGCCACAGAGGCAGGACAGAGACAGGCAAGGGGAAGAATCAGTTTCGCGCCAGGATGGCTTTCTGCTGATTCACAGGTCGAGGGATAGCATTATAACTCAACAATGGGGAAGGCCTAATCCCAGTTCAGCTAAAAGCAGTTTAAGCCAGTCTCACTCATAGCCTGGGGACAAGATGGAGGCAGCATCATGGGGTATGGTACACACAGAGACAAAAAAATACGTTCCCAAGACATGCTTCCCTTCTCTTCTTTCACCACTGACTCGCTGATCTTTTTGCGCATTTCACTCTTGCTCAGGCTGAATTGCCATCTCTTACGCCCCCTGGTCTCTCGGCTGGCCTGCTCCATTGAACATTTGCTACCTCTTGGCCCTGTTCTTCTTGCATCTTCTTCCTTCTCATTGTTTATGGTCAACCCTCCAACCTAGCCAGGCTTTTTACATTGGCTAAACACGTGCTCACCCATTTGGCTATAAGGGGGAAGTGGGAGCTATCTTTTTTTAACATGGAGATGGAACAAAAAAATAAATCCCCTATCTAACCTTCATGTTCTTCTGCTTAATTCTTACCTTGCCTCTGGTCCAGCTCCCATATTTCACATAGGCTGGCTGGGAGAAGTAGTAGCAGAATGTGGGAAGAGAGAGCAAAGCAAGATGAATGTCCTGCTCCCTTCTCCCTTGCATCCCATTTAGTAGGAAGCTGGAGACTGTCGCCCTCCCCTTGCGAAGGAGAGGGGGGGTTGAGCAAAGAAGTTTCCATCCTGTCTGGGTTGTAGCTGCTGTGCGGGCTTGCCTGCCCTCACTTCTTTGCATGCTGTTTTTACCTTCTCTTCCTCCACGTTGTGCTTGTTCTCAGTTTCTCGGCCTCCCGTCTGTCATTTCAAGCTCTACCAGTCTAAAAAAGGCAGTGATCCCAGAAATATAATAAATGGCCAGAAGAGAGAACCAGGGTATGCATTGTCGAAGGCTTACACGGCTTAAACGTTAGGAACCACAACTTCCAGAACACGGCCACACAGCCCGGAAGACCCACAACAGCCATAGAACCAGGGAACTTTTTTTTTCTTTTGAAAATGAGCTTAAGTGCCTTTACACTTTCCCAAGGGCTCTGAGAAGGGAGAGGATTGTTTCCTGATTGGATGGTACAAAGCAAAGGATTGGCCACCCTTTGTGGGATAAGAAGTCTAGTTGCCACTATTAACTGAAATATTACCATGCAAAAGATGGAACAAACCTGATACTACAGAAAGAGAGAACTAGAACTTACGGAAGGAAATTTCAGGGAAGCCAATATTGATTAAGCATTAGGAGAAGATCCCCCAGTCCCACTCTTAGACCAAAGCAAGGTTTTTCTCAGTGGCCCCTTCCCCACCCTCGTTTTTCTACTTTAATCTTTCCATTGTATAAAAAATAGTAGCCCTATGAATACACTTTAATGTGTCCCCTGCCTCTCCCCCTTGAAAGATGCAACCGAGCGGCCCACAGCAAGGCAGTGGGTGTGAGTTGCAATACAACTCGCATTTCCAGAAGCCATCACGGCCTTGCTGACTGAGGACAACTGGAATTGTAGTCCCAACACATTTGAAGGGTGTTATGTTTGGCAGACCGATAAGTACCACTCTTACCCATTTTTGCCTGCTTCTTTTTCATCATCCTTTTCTATTCACATAATTTTGTCCCTCCTCCTCTCTTCTGCTTGCCTGCTGTGATATTTTAATTTGGTCTTTCTACTTGCTACTGATGTCTATCTTGCACTTGCTCAGGCCATCAGCTTTTTTTCACTCTTCCTGTTGCCTTTGCTTATCTCTTTTTTAACTCACCACTTGCTGTCTTTATCTCTGGGCATGTACTTTCTTCTTTTGCACACTTGTCTTGCTTGCTATCTCTTCTTCCTTCTCTCTTCAAAGCATTTCCACCATTTGCTTGTCATGATTTCTCTAAGGATGTTCTAATCAATTTTGCCACTTAATTGAGAAGCAGCTGCAAGCGGGTATTTCTGTTCTAGAAACGCCAAGACTTCTATTCAGTTGCTATGCAGCTTTTGTGCTAATATCAAGCTACCAATGCTGAATCAGGACTAATGCCATGTTGTTAATATGCAGAAAATTATTGGCATTTAGAATGATCCTATATATAGAATCTATAAACAGCCCATGTCTTTCCCTTTCTTGCCTGTCTTTTCTCTCTCCTTCCCACCCCCTTGCATCCCGTACCCAGTTCTTCACTGATTTTTTCCCCCAAGACTTTCACGCATGATGCTCCAGTCATCTGCTTTAAATCACCTCCTTAATAAAAACCAGCATTGTCTGGAATGTATATTTTCAAAAATCTTTTGAATGCTGTCTCTCAGTAATTGCTTTCATACATTTATATTGAAAAGCTATGATGTACTTTTTAACATCATGCGTGATGCTGTGCTTTTTTCTTTTTTTTCTTTAGCTTTATTTGCTCAACCATTTGCACTCTGCCTTTTGACTCTGTTCATTCCTCTTCCATTTTTTCAGAGGCTGTCCTCAACTTTTCACTGCAATGTAGGAACCACTTTTACAATCAGTGTTATCTTTTTTTCTCCCTTTTTCTCCCTCTCTCTCTCTCTTACTTTCCTTTTTCTTGTTCTCCTGGTTTGTTTCCATTTTTTTCATTCTCTCCCTTATTAAGACAACAATTGGGGTTAGGGATTTTTCTTTCTTAAAAGAAAAAAACCCCAGCATCAGTGACTAGGATGCTACTGATCTGAATTAAATTTGGGTTGGGTGTGGAGGATAGGATTAGGATCAACCTAATAGTGAATCTGAACTTGGCTGATGAAAAACAACCTACTGTCTGTTCACTCTTGTTTTTCTTTTCTGCCTTCTTCTCTCTAATGTGTCCTGAGCCATTTCTCCTTTTCTACTCAATTCCTTCTCTTTTGCTTTTGCCCAGCTTCCTCCCCTCCCCTCCCCATTCCCCTTTCCTCCCCACCTTTACATGGTAATGAAATAAGAGTTGAGTAGCCTTGCTTGAAGACTTCCTAATTTACCCATTTTGCTTACCCCCAATTCCTGGCCTTTGCTATATAATTTCTATTTCTTGCTTATTCACTTACTTTCTCTTGCTCTGTTCATGCATACTTGCCCGTTCTTACTTCACATTATCTTTCCTTTCTTTTTCACGGACTCTTTAATTCTTACCTGTTTTTGCTTGTGTCTTCATAGAATCTGTATTTTCCTCTCTCCTTTCTTCTCTTTGTCCTCTGTCTCTCTTTTCTTTGTTGATCCCACTCCGTTCCTCACATCTTTCTGCATCCACGTACCTACCTTTTTGGTTTTATCCATCCCAGAGCCATGGCAGTACTGCAATGAAATCATTTTAGTCTCTGGGCTTTACAGACATATAGGCCATTATATAATGTGTGTTGTTTCATTTTCTTCAGCATATAAGAAGCTAGCCAGTCTGCTCTTGCAGTCTACCTTTTGAGTGTCTCCCAGGACACCTTACCTGCAGTCTGGTCTTGGTGGTGTCCATGGGCTTTGAAGAGATACTTGGTGTATTTGTAATTATCTTACATGTGAGTGTTAAGGCTACTTGTGGTTGGGCTTTTGTGTGACATGCTCACCACAGTCTGAGCCATTGAGCACAGTCCACTTCTTCAGGTATTTGGGAATGAATGTTCATCCTCTTCTTTTGTTTTCTGTTACTCACCTGTTCTCCTCCTATTATTCTCTTTTCTCCCTGCTTCTATGAGCTCTTTCATTCCTTCCCATAAGATATCTCTATTGCCATGTACTCTCCAATTTACACTGTTCTGGTCAAACGGATGAGGTTATACATTCTTAGCAATCATGAAATAAGAAGTAACAGGGATTTTGTGCAATAAACTACTCCCTGACGGCTCTTTCATACAATAAAACTCTGATCAATATGGGGGGAAATAGTCAGTTGAGTCTGCTTTTGGTCTGCATTGATAATATTTGCCAATACAGGATGGTTTTAATGGAGGTGCCCATTTTATTTCTTCTGCCCCCACCCCCAATTTAGCAAGGCAGGAACATCTGAGAATTAGCATACCTTCAGATTATGATGTTTATGATAAATCCACCGTAGTAGTATTCTCGACACAGTCTGTACACATGCACTGCCTTCTCCATTAGATAAATTGTTTTTCAGCAGAAATTGGTTGAAATAGTACGTTTATTGGCTGGCTCTTCTATCAGTCACAAAGCCGCCTCTCTCCCACTTTTTGAAACCAAAAAAAAAAAAAAAAGGAAATGCCTGAAGGGTATAGTCATGCAAAATGTGTGTGTGTGTATGTGTGTGTGTAGGAGCCAGCAATAGACATGCAAATTGTAAGTCGGGGAAAGCAAAGCTCACTCATACTGTCACAGTATTTCCATTCATGGATCTGTTTATATACAGTCAAAGATGATAATCACCCTGTGAAATTCTCAAGTAGGTAAACATTTGCAAACATTTTTTTTTTCTAAAAAAGCTTATGTACATAGCAACACAGCTTTTCTTGCCAAACAATATTCTAATCACTACATCACAGCAACACATACTGTAGTTACATTGCAGATTTGCAATGTTATTCCCATGGACTGTATGGGAAAATGTGGATATTTATTTATTTCAGTAGACTTTCTGGCTTTAATTCTCTACATCAGATTTTGTGTTGCTACATCACCATTCATGTTTCTTAGAGAAAAACATCTAAGGATTGGAAATAACCGAAACCAAAGTCCCAGTGTATTCAGTGTCCAAAATAAGTCCCAGAGTGTGACTTGCTGTTCTACTTTTTATTTACAATGCTCATTTTTGTTGAATATTTTCAAATGTGTGTCTTGTATTTCTAATAAAATGGAATTTCATTTTATTGTTTGCATTTTTCCCCATCTCAGAGTACTAATATGGTAATGCCTATTCTAATTCTCCAAGAAATAGGATTTCAGTTGTTTCAGAGAGCTTGATTTCCTTGGAATGACATGGCTGAAGAAGGGTATTTATAATAATTGCATTTATTAACAAGTAAACTAATTGTAAGCAGAAGGTTCACAGCCATTAGCATTCCAAAATAAATCTGCGTGTTCAGTCTAGCAATTCTAATCTTGTCAATTAAAACCAGGATTCCCAAATGCTCTTAGGCAACTCAGACTTAGTTTTTTTGATGTATGCCTCTGAATTAGTGTTTCAGGACTGATCCCACACTATTATCTGTTTTCAGAAGCTAAGTTTATTTGTGACTCGAGTTTGGTTTATTTGAAACTACTACAAAAGAATGATTTTCATTTAATCACTGCAGTTCTGTGGACCATATGGGTGGTCTGCTTTCTCCTTTCGGGAAATGCATGTTTTGCCCTACCTCCGAGGCCCAAGCTAGCCAGTACTCTTAGCTTTCGCCTTCCCCAGTAGAGATTCACTATTCTACACCTGAAGTTTGTTTCTTCCTGCATTAATTGTTTAGAATTTCTCTTCCTCCCTTCCCATTCTGACTTCCAAATCAAAATACAGCCATAATCAGAGTTATTGGGGGAAATGCTTGGTTGCCAACTTGGCAAAATGCTATCACGTCATGTTCATACCTTGTAGGGACTTTTAAATACAACACAGGGCTGGTGGCACAGGAAGATTTTAGAAGATGCTTTAGTTTTTGGTTGACTTTTTTTTCTTAATCTTCCCTTGCACGGCTTCCCATTATAGCAATTTCTCAGGTTCTTTTTCTTCTTTTTTGTATAAAAACAAAAAAACATGCACACAAATAAGTGTTCTGAAAAATATGGATCAGGCGATATGGGTCACTACCAATTTATTTTCTTTTGGTGTAGAGCAAGGGATTATTTTTGTTATTCCACATCCAGTGGTTGCTTGGGACAAGAGGGTGATTGGATGACATTCTCTGCAGTCTCTTTAGAAGGAAAGCAGGAGAATGCGGATTAGCTCATGGGGTTCCTTGGATGCAGGTATCCAGAAGGAAGATGATCACAGGGTGGATTCAAACTGTATTGTGAGGGTTTATGTGATGGAATCACTTTGGGGTGGGGGGAGGAATGCTCCTGAACCTTTCTCCCCAAACAGCAGTTCCTTCAGACACAAAACGTCATGGCCATAATGCCCTGAAGAGGAACTGAGTAGTCAGTAGTCACTTCTGTTAAGATCTGATAGTCTTTTTCATGGGTGAAATGTCATAACATTTTTCCAAATTACAATTGTTTCTCAGGCACATCAGAAACATTACGGCACATTATTTGCTATGTATATGAGTGCAAGCCAGATACTTCATAAATATGGGAGAATAAAGATTTGCTAAAAATGGCTCTCCAATTATGGCTATGTTTGATTTTAGTTATATTCCCTGTTTGTAAACTTGCACCAGTTCAAACCATCATTCCTTCATGCCTGCACACTTCTTCTACCCAGTAGGGGATAGAACCTGCAATTGCTGAAAAGGTACAGAAAATCAGCCAGGGAAAATAAGGAATGTTTGAGAAACAACAATATGAAGATGCAGTTAGGAGGGTCTTGGGCAGTCATAAGGGGTCAAGGCAGGCCTGAAGCAACCTCCATTGTCAAAAAGCCTGTTCGTAGAAAAGCTAAGGGGGGGGGAGAATACCCATTAAACACCCTTGGAATGTATGGACAATGCAAAGCCATGTTGTCTTAACAGAAGAGGATCAAAGCTGAATTCTCTCAACTGCTAATAATAGTAAAGGAAAGTTTTGTAACCTTACAGATGCCACCATGAATATTCTGTGCATTCATTGTAGAATGGAATAAATTCTGAAAATTGTAATCCCATTCCAATCAGATTAATTTCACTAAATCATATGGCCCTTCAAAATATACTGGATTGACACTGTTGACATTAACAGCAGCAAGGATTCCATATACAGTATTTGAGTCCCCCTTTGGGCAAGGATTCTATATATAGTCCCCCTTTGGGGGTGATTGGCGGTGATATAAATATAAATATTTTTTATTGGAAAAGATTTTGGATTCTGTTTTTTGAAGAATGTCTTATTTCATATTCATATTCTAAATTGTGAGAATCTACCTTGATGTCTAAAATAACTTCATAAATCCAACACAGAATTTAATTCAAATTGGAAACCATTCTTGGACTCATACATGGATACGTGCCACATCCAAAATCTGGGGTTTAGAGTTCAAATCTTAAATTTAATGTATAATTTATACTATTAATGTATTGTTTAATATATTATTTTTTAAAATGACTTGAATTGTGTTAACTAAGTTTTTTAGCTTAAAGTTTTAACAGGGACACGGGTTTTAATTTGGAAATGGGTATGAAATATATCAGCTTCTAAAGATGCAGTAAAATATGAGTTTTATGATATTTCATATTTGTTGCTTTTCCACATGTATTTCAGTACCTATACCTGATTCTTCTATTTGTGTCATTTGTTTCTTAGATTCTTTCAAAAATTTGTAACAATAAAATGGGTGGGATAGCTTCTGTGCAATGGCCTTGGTGCCTTTCATTTTTTTAAAATAAAAACTTGTATTTTGTTCAAGCATGCTGAAAACTCATTTTTGCATGAGATTTCTCAAGATTTAAGCAAGAACTTTTATTTTTTCCTTTTAAAAACACTATTCATTAAAACAAGTACAGTATAGATTTGCCACAGGACATGGCACAGTCAGTCATAAATCTCTGGCAAGAAGCTGCAACGTGGCTTAGAATAACTGCCATAAATGTGGAATCCTAAAAGGATGTTAGGCCAAATCTTAAGTTTTCCAAAGATCAGTTTGACAGCAAATATCAAGGCCAGAAGATCCTGAAAGCTCTTTAGCATAATGTGAATTTCAGGCAATTTCCCAGGAAAATGTGCAGTATTATGCATTAACCACACTTCCCAGTGTGTGCTTGCTAAAAACTCCCTCACCTTTGAATCCTTTGCGCATCAGCTCAATATCGTGAACAGAGAAAGATGCAGTGTCTCATCTAAAAAGCATCCTCTCCTTTTAAGCACTTCAAAATCAAAACTCATAGGACTGGTGCTAATCAGAAAGAAGGATCAAGGGGAAATGTATTGATTCTCTCTTTTGTTTCTGCTGCTTGCAAATTCCCCCATCTACTTTCACTTTTCTTTCCCATTCCCACTTCCCATCTCCTGCCCATGGATTGGCAATGAAACTCTTCAGATGCAGGAATCGGGCTTTTCCTCCCAAGGTATGTGACTGTGCTTGGAAGTCAGAAGCCCTCACAACAGCATCCTTTTCCAATCTGGTGCTCTCCAAATGTGTTGGTTTATAACTCCAATTATCCTGCAGACATCATGTACAGTGGTTTAACCCATTTGTAAATGTGGGAGCCTGGGAGAAGATAGTTGTATAAAAGGAATCCCTGGAAAGATGGTAAAACTTCTAAGTAGGCTTAAGCCCTGGCACCAGTTAATTAAACATTGCTTGAAAAACTTTGGGGAGGAGAGAAAGAGATGACCTGCCTGCCAGTGTCAGATACAAACCTCCAATAAAATGCACAGCTGGATGGAAGATAGCGCAACAAAGTGGGTGAAAAATGATATGGCTAATGATCATGGACACCCACTTCAGATTAAACAAATCTGTCAACACATTATAGACAGCCTCAAGGAACAACTAGAACAGATGATGTTCCCTGATCACATCAACATGCTGACTACTACCATCAAGACCACATCACTGAGACAAGCAGAAAAAAGGAAAGCTAAACTCCAAACTAAACTACTTAAGTTAAACACCAGAAACAAAGAAGTACCGGAACCGGAATGGGTGGTCAACATGTCCAACTGCCCATTATCCACTACAGAACACAATATCCTACAGAAAGGCCTCAATTACAACACAGAGGATGCAAATAAATTGTCAGAGTAGTGTGGTTGGTGCAACCCAAGAGTGGTTCAGAACAAATTTGCTTCGAGTCTGTGACTTCCAATATATACAGACTTTACTAAATACAAAAATATATACACAGGCAAAATACCTTTTAACCAACTATACACAGCAATACACAATCCAGCAACTCCTACAACACCCAGCAATATGGATTCCTCCCAACTGCCTTATATCCATGTAACTGCTAAGTCATTCAGTGGTGATTTATTCAGGTGTATGCAATTAGCTCTTCAGTTTCCTCAGAGCTAATTGTTCAGTCCTCTCAGCTGTGCTGCCTTATTGACTGCAGTAAAATTCTTAATCCAATGTCTGGGTATACCCTGACATCCCTCCAATTTTACTGTATGTGAATAATGTTTACAGCGTTTGGTTTACTAATCTCATTTTCCTTGCCATATCTTGGTGCTTTTGTACACCCAAAGGCTTTGTCATAACATCAGCAAGATTATGTTCTGACTCGCAATATACAAGTGTAATTTGTCCATCACTTACAGCATGTCTTACATTACAATACTTAATATCCACATGTTTACATCTTGTATGTATCCTATCCATCACAGCCATATTTATGCATGTTTGGGAATCTTCATATACAGTTACAGGCATTTCAATATACATATTCAAATCTATAAGCAACTCTTTGTACCATATTACATCATTCAGATAATTAAATCAGATAATTCTGTGAATTCAGCTTCTGTTGAAACAGAAATCATGTTTTGTTTCTTTACTTTCCAATGTATGACAGAATCTGCATATGTGATAATCAGTCCTGTGGTTGATTTTCTGTCACTTATGTCTCCTGCCCAATCGCTGTCTACAAAACACTCTAGATTCTTCTTCTCCTCAGAACTCAATAACAAACATGTATTAATGGTCCCCTTTAAATACCTTAAAACCCTTTTCACAGCTCGCAATGCGTTTTGTGTTGGTTTAGATACTAACCTGCTTAATATCCCCACAGCGTTAGCTATATCAGGTCTAGACCATTGTGCAATATATAATAAGCTGCCAATTTCAGAATGATATAATTCAGGTTCTTGAAATTCTGTATCTCCTATGGTCTTTTGGAAATCTACCACCATAGGCATTTTTACTGGCTTACAATCTTCTATATTATATTCCTTTTAACAATTTTACAATCATCTGCTTCTGGCTTAACAAAAAACTACCATCATGTATCTTTTGTATATTAACCCCCCAATAATATTTATTTGTCCCAGATCCTTCAATTGAAACTCTACCTATATTTCCTGCAAATTCTTTTATCTGCTCTCTGGTTTGTGTAATTAGACAGATGTCATCCACAAAAGTTAAAATAATCATCTGTTCTTTCCCTGTTCCCTTGGTGTATACACAGGGATCTGCAATACTTCTATTAAACCCCATGGCTTGCAATGTTGCATCTAGACATAAATTCCAATTTCTGGCAGATTGCTTTCAACTATAAATCACTTTGTTCAATTTATATACCATGCCTTGTGTTTTACTCTCATACCCAGGAGCTTCACACATGTAAATATCTTCCTTTAGTTCTGCATTCAGATACGCAGTCATAACATCAAAATTATTTGCCTATTTGCTGCAATCTTTAATGTTAATCTAACACTCTCTGCTCTCACTGTGGGAGTGTATGTTTCATCATAATCCTGATGTTTCCTTGAGTTTCCTTCCCTGAGCAATGAGTCATGCCTTATATTTTACTTCCCCTGATACCAAAGTTTTTCTTTGTATACCATCTACACCCAACAGCTCTCTGTCCTTCTGGCAAAGCTGTTGATGTAGACACTTTATGAACAGCCATTGAATTCATTTCCTCATCCATGGCTGCAAACTATTTTTTAAAATTCTTTCTTGGGTAATTGTATTACCTCCTCAAAACTATGTGGTTCACAATACACTAAATTTACCTTTACTTCCCCCACCGTAAAACGATCAGGGGGTTTATTTTTTGTTCTCTCAGAATGCCTGGGAACAAACACTTCTATCTGCCCCTCCTCTCTATCTTTGGAGAACGAACTTCTGTTCCTTTAACAGTGGTTTCAGGACTTGCTACTGCATGCTGTAACTCTTGCTCACTATGCTCATTTGTTTCAGCTGTTGGCAAAAACACGTCTGTGTTTGCATGTATTTTTTTCCAGTTATCCTGCTCTGCAAATTCAGCTGATCTAGAAATAAGTACCTTCCCATGATCAATTGCAAATCTATAAGCTTTTGAACCAGGTTGATAACCAACAAACCTTAGTTTCATAGCTTTAGGCTGCCCCTTTCTTCTTTGACTTTTGGGAATATGTACCCATGCATAGCAACCAAAAACTCTCAAATGAGACAAAATAGGTTGCTTATTAAATAACAAACAATATGGAGTATATTCATATGGAATATGAACTCCACAATCTATTCACTAAATCAAGGGTCGGAAATGGCGGCTCGCGAGCCAGATGCGGCTCTTTGGCCCCTTCAGTGTGGCTCTTCCGTAGCTGAACTCACCCCCGCCCCTCCCATGCGATTGGCCCCCGCCCGCAAACCCCGCCCCCTGGCTCTCGCACTGAGCGAGGCCCGGCGCAGCAGAGAGGCGCTGCTGGCCCGGGACGCGGCGCTGTCGGAGGCGGCGCAGGAGCGGCTACAGGGGCTGCTGCGGCTGGAGATGGCGCTGCTCCGCGGCATCCAGGTGCTGGGCGCGGGCCCGGGACGCGAGCGGCAAGGCGGCGCAGGGGGCCTGGCTGGGGCGGTGGCCAGGTTTTGAGCCGGGCAGAGCGGAGAAGTTGCCCGCGGCAGCCGCTCTAGGAGCCGGCCAACCTCCACCGCTGGTTCCCAGCGCTTCCCCTTGGACAGGGAGTTCCCTCCCGCCGCCCCCCTCGGAGAGACGGGCTTGAAGGGGCGCAGAGGCCGGAGAGGGAGCCCCTCCGTCTCCCCTTCTCTCCCTGCCTCGCCCGCCCGCAGGGAAGGAGACGCGGTCCCGCCCGGTGAAGAGGGCGCAGCCTTCCGCTCTCCCGCGCCCCAGGTTTTGAGCCGGACAGAGCAGAGAAGTTGCCCGCGGCAGCCGCTCTAGGAGCCGGCCAACCTCCGCTGCTGGTTCTCAGCGCTTCCCCTTGGACAGGGAGTTCCCTCCCGCCGCCCCCCTCGGAGAGACGGGCCTGAAGGGGCGCAGAGGCCGGAGAGGGAGCCCCTCCGTCTCCCCTTCTCTCCCTGCCTCGCCCGCCCGCAGGGAAGGAGGCGTGGGTCCCGCCCGGTGGAGAGGGCGCAGCCTTCCGCTCTCCCACGCCCCAGGTTTTGAGACGGGCAGAGCGGAGAAGTTGCCCGCGGCAGCCGCTCTAGGAGCCGGCCAACCTCCGCCGCTGGTTCCCAGCGCTTCCCCTTGGCGCGGGTCCCGCCCGGTGAAGAGGGCGCAGCCTTCCGCTCTCCCGCGCCCCAGGTTTTGAGCCGGGCAGAGCAGACGGCAGCCGCTCTAGGAGCCAGCCAACCTCCGCCGCTGGTTCCCAGCGCTTCCCCTTGGACAGGGAGTTCCCTCCCACCGCCTCCCTCGGAGAGACGGGCCTGAAGGGGCGCAGAGGCCGGAGAGGGAGCCCCTCCGTCTCCCCTTCTCTCCCTGCCTCGCCCGCCCGCAGGGAAGGTCCCGCCCGGTGAAGAGGGCGCAGCCTTCCGCTCTCCCGCGCCCCAGATTTTGAGCCAGACAGAGTAGAGAAGTTGCCCGCGGCAGCCGCTCTAGGAGCCGGCCAACCTCCACCGCTGGTTCCCAGTGCTTCCCCTTGGACAGGGAGTTCCCTCCCGCCGCCCCCTCGGAGAGACGGGCCTGAAGGGGTGCAGAGGCCGGAGAGGGAGCCCCTCCGTCTCCCCTTCTCTCCCTGCCTCGCCCGCCCGCAGGGAAGGAGACGCGTCCCGCCCGGTGAAGAGGGCGCAGCCTTCCGCTCTCCCGCGCCCCAGGTTTTGAGCCGGGCAGAGCGGAGAAGTTGCCCGCGGCAGCCGCTCTAGGAGCCGGCCAACCTCCACCGCTGGTTCCCAGCGCTTCCCCTTGGACAGGGAGTTCCCTCCCGCCGCCCCCCTCGGAGAGACGGGCCTGAAGGGGCGCAGAGGCCGGAGAGGGAGCCCCTCCGTCTCCCCTTCTCTCCCTGCCTCGCCCGCCCGCAGGGAAGGAGACGCGGTCCCGCCCGGTGAAGAGGGCGCAGCCTTCCGCTCTCCCGCGCCCCAGGTTTTGAGCCGGACAGAGCAGAGAAGTTGCCCGCGGCAGCCGCTCTAGGAGCCGGCCAACCTCCGCTGCTGGTTCTCAGCGCTTCCCCTTGGACAGGGAGTTCCCTCCCGCCGCCCCCCTCGGAGAGACGGGCCTGAAGGGGCGCAGAGGCCGGAGAGGGAGCCCCTCCGTCTCCCCTTCTCTCCCTGCCTCGCCCGCCCGCAGGGAAGGAGGCGTGGGTCCCGCCCGGTGGAGAGGGCGCAGCCTTCCGCTCTCCCACGCCCCAGGTTTTGAGACGGGCAGAGCGGAGAAGTTGCCCGCGGCAGCCGCTCTAGGAGCCGGCCAACCTCCGCCGCTGGTTCCCAGCGCTTCCCCTTGGCGCGGGTCCCGCCCGGTGAAGAGGGCGCAGCCTTCCGCTCTCCCGCGCCCCAGGTTTTGAGCCGGGCAGAGCAGACGACAGCCGCTCTAGGAGCCAGCCAACCTCCGCCGCTGGTTCCCAGCGCTTCCCCTTGGACAGGGAGTTCCCTCCCACCGCCTCCCTCGGAGAGACGGGCCTGAAGGGGCGCAGAGGCCGGAGAGGGAGCCCCTCCGTCTCCCCTTCTCTCCCTGCCTCGCCCGCCCGCAGGGAAGGTCCCGCCCGGTGAAGAGGGCGCAGCCTTCCGCTCTCCCGCGCCCCAGATTTTGAGCCGGACAGAGCAGAGAAGTTGCCCGCGGCAGCCGCTCTAGGAGCCGGCCAACCTCCACCGCTGGTTCCCAGTGCTTCCCCTTGGACAGGGAGTTCCCTCCCGCCGCCCCCTCGGAGAGACGGGCCTGAAGGGGTGCAGAGGCCGGAGAGGGAGCCCCTCCGTCTCCCCTTCTCTCCCTGCCTCGCCCGCCCGCAGGGAAGGAGACGCGTCCCGCCCGGTGAAGAGGGCGCAGCCTTCCGCTCTCCCGCGCCCCAGGTTTTGAGCCGGACAGAGCAGAGAAGTTGCCCGCGGCAGCCGCTCTAGGAGCCGGCCAACCTCCGCTGCTGGTTCTCAGCGCCTCCCCTTGGACAGGGAGTTCCCTCCCGCCGCCCCCCTCGGAGAGACGGGCCTGAAGGGGCGCAGAGGCCGGAGAGGGAGCCCCTCCGTCTCCCCTTCTCTCCCTGCCTCGCCCGCCCGCAGGGAAGGAGGCGTGGGTCCCGCCCGGTGGAGAGGGCGCAGCCTTCCGCTCTCCCGCTCCCCAGGTTTTGAGCCGGGCAGAGCAGAGAAGTTGCCCGCGGCAGCCGCTCTAGGAGCCGGCCAACCTCCGCCGCTGGTTCCCAGCGCTTCCCCTTGGACAGGGAGTTCCTTCCCGCCGCCCCCCTTGGAGAGACGGGCCTGAAGGGGCGCAGAGGCCGGAGAGGGAGCCCCTCCGTCTCCCCTTCTCTCCCTGCCTCGCCCGCCCGCAGGGAAGGTCCCGCCGGGGAAGAGGGCGCAGCCTTCCGCTCTCCCGCGCCCCAGATTTTGAGCCGGACAGAGTAGAGAAGTTGCCCGCGGCAGCCGCTCTAGGAGCCGGCCAACCTCCGCCGCTGGTTCCCAGCGCTTCCCCTTGGACAGGGAGTTCCCTCCTGCTACCCCCCTCGGAGAGACGGGCCTGAAGGGGCGCAGAGGCCGGAGAGGGAGCCCCTCCGACTCCCCTTCTCTCCCTGCCTCGCCCGCCCGCAGGGAAGGAGGCGTGGTCCCGCCCGGTGAAGAGGGCGCAGCCTTCCGCTCTCCCGCGCCCCAGGTTTTGAGCCGGGCAGAGTGGAGATGTTGCCCGCGGAGATAGGAGCCGGCCAACCTCCGCTGCTGGTTCCCAGCGCTTCCCCTTGGACAGGGAGTTCCCTCCCGCCGCCCCCCTCGGAGAGACGGGCCTGAAAGGGCGCAATACTGTGTTGCCTGGGGGCCCCAAGTGTGTTGCGCAAGAATGCAGAAGCACTGATGCCGCACCAGTACACTGGCGGCGGCGGGCCATCAGCGCTTCCGGTTTCCAGAAGCGCTGCCGCCAGCTTGCAAAAAAGCCTCGGATCACTGCAAAAAGTGACGGGGGGGAGGCGCCCAGGGGTGGAAAATATCCGCGCCGATGAGCTGTGCGGCCGGGAGGTGGAGGCGCACCTCCTCCCCGCCGCACAGTTGATCGGCATGGATATTTTCCACCCCAGGGCACCCTCCCCACCGTCACTTTTTGCAGTGATCCTAGAGCGGCTGCCGCGGGCAACTTCTCTGCTCTGGCTCATAACCTGGGGCGCGGGAGAGCGGAAGGCTGAGCCCTCTTCACCGGGCGGGACCGCGCCTCCTTCCCTGCGGGCGGGCAAGGCAGGGACAAAAGGGGAGACGGAGGGGCTCCCTCTCCGGCCTCTGCGCCCCTTCAGGCCCGTCTCTCCGAGGGGGGCGGCGGGAGGGAACTCCCTGTCCAAGGGGAAGCGCTGGGAACCAGCGGCGGAGGTTGGCCGGCTCCTAGAGCGGCTGCCGCGGGCAACTTCTCCGCTCTGCCCGGCTCAAAACCTGGGGTGCGGTAGAACGGAAGGCTGCGCCCTCTTCACCGGGCGGGACCCGCGCCAAGGGGAAGTGCTGGGAAACAGTGGTGGAGGTTGGCTGGCTCCTAGAGCGGCTGCCGCGGGCAACTTCTCTGCCCGGCTCAAGATCTGGGGCGCGGGAGAACGGAAGGCTGCGCCCTCTTCACCGGGCAGGACCTTCCCTGCGGGCGGGCGAGGCAGGGAGAGAAGGGGAGTCGGAGGGGCTCCCTCTCCGGCCTCTGCGCCCCTTCAGGCCCGTCTCTCCGAGGGGGGCGGTGGGAGGGAACTCCCTGTCCAAGGGGAAGCGCTGGGAACCAGCGGCGGAGGTTGGCCGGCTCCTAGAGCGGCTGCCGCGGGCAACTTCTCCGCTCTGCCCGGCTCAAAACCTGGGGCGCGGTAGAACGGAAGGCTGCGCCCTCTTCACCGGGCGGGACCCGCGCCAAGGGGAAGCGCTGGGAACCAGCGGCGGAGGTTGGCCGGCTCCTAGAGAGGCTGCCGCGGGCAACTTCTCTACTCTGTCCGGCTCAAAATCTGGGGCGCGGGAGAGCGGAAGGCTGCGCCTTCTTCACCGGGCGGGACCTTCCCTGCAGGCGGGCGAGGCAGGGAGAGAAGGGGAGACGGAGGGGCTCCCTCTCCGGCCTCTGCGCCCCTTCAGGCCCGTCTCTCCGAGGGGGGCGGCGGGAGGGAACTCCCTGTCCAAGGGGAAGCGCTGGGAACCAGCGGCGGAGGTTGGCCGGCTCCTAGAGCGGCTGCCGCGGGCAACTTCTCCGCTCTGCCCGGCTCAAAACCTGGGGCGTGGTAGAACGGAAGGCTGCGCCCTCTTCACCGGGCGGGACCCGCGCCAAGGGGAAGCGCTGGGAACCAGCGGCGGAGGTTGGCCGGCTCCTAGAGCGGCTGCCGCGGGCAACTTCTCCGCTCTGCCCGGCTCAAAACCTGGGGCGCGGGAGAGCGGAAGGCTGCGCCCTCTTCACCGGGCGGGACCCATGCCTCTAGGAGCCGGCCAACCTCCGCTGCTGGTTCCCAGCGCTTCCCCTTGGCGCGGGTCCCGCCCGGTGGAGAGGGCGCAGCCTTCCGCTCTCCCGCACCCGTCCTGCCGGCCGGAGGGTGGCAGCTCTTTCTCCGCCACTCCCGGTGGGGCGGCCGGGCTGGGTTCGCGGTGCCGCTGGCTGCGCTCCCTCCCTCTGTGAGCCCTCCGTGAGCCCCCCGCCCCCTTCCACGTGATTGGCTCCCGCCCGCAAACCCCGCCCCCTTCCACGCGATTGGTCACGCCTGCAAACCCCGCCCCCTTCAACGCGATTGGCCCCCACCCGCAAACCCCGCCCCCTGGCTCTCGAGCATTTCAAAATGTGCACGAGCATGCCAAAATGGCTCCCGGGGTAAAAAGTTTGCCGACCCCTGCACTAAATAATTAGCAGTCAGTATGGCTTCACCCCAAAAATGTCTAGGTAAGCCTGAATCCTGCAATAAGGAATCCTTCATGGTTTGTAGCATCCCATTTCTATGTTCGGCCACTCCATTTTCATTAGGTGAATAAGAGCTTGATTTATGATGCCATATGCCCTTTCTCTTTAACCAGGTTTGAAAACTCCCTGCAATGAATTCACCACCTCCATCAGATTGTAATTGAGGTACTTTACAATTAAATCTTCTCTCCACATAAGCAATCCAATTAGCAAAGGTTTTAAACATTTCATTATTTGCTTTCAATAAATAACAAAACCCATATCTGGTGTAATCATCTACAATGACAAGCATATACCTAGCCCCTCCTAGAGTTTGATTTAGGGGTCCTATCAAATCTACATGGATAACTCAAAACATCTCTTTGAGACTCTGTTGCTGTGTTTGCTGACTGGGTAGACCTTGGACTTAGCCATCTTACAAACAGCACAATCTAGGTACATGTTACATTCTTTTAGCTTTAACCCTTCACTGACTTCAGGCATCTTAGCTAATGCCCTAAAATTAGCATGTCCTAGCCGTCTATGTAATAAGTGTACACAGTTATCATGTGCAGGTTTGTTACACAACGTGGTTTGTACAGTCACATGAGTATTGTCATGGGGTAACATTACATACAATATCTTTCAATATTCCTTTAGCACATATGGTCCCATTCTTTTTAACTGTACATGTTTTACCCACAAATAATACAGAATAACCCTCTTGTGCTAAACAAGATACACTGAGCAAATTATATTCTAGATTAGGCACAAACAATACCCCATCTACAGTCCTGTTCATGCTGGGCACAAATACTTGCCCCTGACCATGCACTGGCAATTTCTTTCCATCTGCTAAGCTGACATGGTCCTGCAATGCTGGGTAGAGGGAGATAAAATCATATTTTCTGTTAGACAGATGCTGGCATGCCCCACTATCTAACAGCCACATTCCATGAGTAAGTTCATCAGCTGTTCTCACCATGGAAATTTCTTGTCGTCTGGCTCTTGGTGTCTGGGATTTCACAGTCCTCCCCTGCAGCTGTGCTATACAATTTCTACGTAGGTGTTTAGTGGAACCACACCTGAAGCACTGTCTCATTGCAAAGGCTTTTTCTGTTCCCTCACTGCACGCTACCTCATGTGAATCCCTCCTACGTGCTTCTGTACAGCCACATTCTTGGGATTTCTCCACTCTCCTTTGCTCTTCTTCCAGAAGACCCCTGGTTAAATAATGCAGGGTTAATTCACATTCTGGCATAGATTCCAGACTGGCAATTAAGACATCCCAAGAGTCATTCAGAGAACTTAAGATAATATATACTTTGTTTGCCTCTGTGAAGGTCATTCCTCTTTCCTGCAGCTCAGGAAAGAGCTTGCGGGTCAGTTCAGTTAGTGGTTTTGCCAGATCCCTGAACTATGGAATCCAGGGTCTGCAAATCCCCAGAATTCCGAGAAGCACTCGAACCTTACGATAGAACCATACGATAGTATCGTATGTCAATATGCTTAGTTCTGTTTCTACAACCCTCAGACTAAGCCATATGAATACAAGCCTGATTATCTTCAAAAATAGTTACAGGCTGGTGCAATTCCATGCCTATATTTATTTATTTATTAAATTTATATTACCGCCCATCTCCCCTATCGGGGACCCTATATCTTTTAATAATTGTTTAAACCATACAATCTCATTACAGATTTGTGCTAAGCTATAAAATTCTGCTTCTGCTGTAGAAAGAGCAATAAGTGTCTGTTTCTTAGAATGCCAGGCAATTGTTGAGCTAGCATATTGTATTATTGCTCCAGAAGTTGACTTACGATCATTGAGGTCTGCTCCCCAGTCTGAATCAGCATATGCCTGTAATTCTACTGTCCCAGAAGCAGAAAGCCTCAGACAGTAATTATTTGTGCCTTGCAAATACAGTATCTAAATATTATTTTCAATGCTGCTTTCCCAGTAGAAGTGGGTTTTTCTACTTGTCTACTTAAAATTGAAACAGCATTAGAAATATCTGGGCAAGAATGATTTGCAATGTACAATAAACTTCCAATCACAGATCTAAACCCATATGCCTCAGATAGCTCAAGTTCTCCCACCTCCTTCTCGAATTCAGGAAGCATAGGGGTTAAGACTGATTTACATTCCTGCATGTTAAACTCCTCTAGGAGTCTCTTTATCTTATTACTTTGGCTCACCAGGAAACTACCATCTTTTTCTCTGTATATTTCCAAGCCTAAGTAATGTGTTACTATACTAAGATTCTTTAACATAAAATTGTTCTTCATGTACATTTCAAAATCATGTTGCTGTTTGTCTGATGAAGTAAGTAGCAGTAAATCATCAGCATACAAACACAAATACATAAAACTTTGTTTGTCTTAACATAAACACATGGATCTGCTTTTCCTTTTTCAAAACCAAAACTTTGCAGTGTTTCATCTAATTTTAGATTCCAGCAGCGAGCTGCTTGTTCAAACCATAAATTGATTTTTGTAGTTCACACACCAAATTTTTACCTCGTTCAAAACCAAGTGGTTGTTGCATGTACAATTTCTGGTCTAGTTCACCATACAAAAATGAAGTTTGAATATCATAATGATGAACTAACATCCCTTTTAGTGCAGCAACCTTCAACAACAATATGATTGATTCACCCTTTGTAACAGGTGCAAAGGTTTTGTCAAAGTCTAATTGTTTTCTTTGAGAAAATCCTTTAGTAACTAACCTTGCTTTGTATTTTTGAATCTTCCCACTAGCATCCTTTTTTAGTTTGAAGACCCATCTACAACCCAGACAGCGTTCATTGGGAGGTAGATTAACTAATTTCCAAGTTTTATTTTCTTTCTAAATTTTATTGAATTTTAAAATACATATTAAAAAGTTAGAAAAAGAAATGAAAATGAAAATACAAAATAAGAAAAAGTAAAAGAAAAGTGTAGTCAGAAATAAATAAATAAATAAAGAAATATAGAGAATAGATGGCCTCCAATCTATCTTTGGTCTTTAAGTACAATAATTTGCTTTTAATGTTAGTCTTTCATAAAATACACAGGCACTTTTCTTTGTCATATACACTTCAATTTCTATAGTCCAATCTTCTAGTCTTCATATAAATTTCTCCTTTCTTGCAATTCTCCAATAGTCCATCTGTGGTTTCCACCCTTTGAAATAATGTCAGTACATATTTACCTAATTAACAAATTTTTATAGCTACCTATTCCACTAATACATAACCTAACAACTATTATAATTATAAACTAAGAAAACAAAAACAAAAAAATACAATTTCTAATACACAACATGAAGGGAAAGCCTCAGCAAACAATACAGACACACAAAAAGCCTCTCACTCCCACCATATATCGTTATACAAAAAACAGGATATTCAACTAGCATAAACACATAAGCAAACATAGATCAACCGTTTCAAATAACCAACAGAGAACAATACCCAATAATACCACAACAAAAGAGAAAATAACAATAGCCTTTAAGAATGTCAACAGTGGAATTCTCAATAACATTCATAATAATAATTATAAGATAAGTCATCCTATAATAACATTGATTCTGATTCCAACTCAACATCCCATCTTAGTGATATACTTCTCATTTCTGTATCTCCATAAGAAAAAATTTATAATTTTCATATAATCTATAACATCAACTTATATTTATATCACTAATTTTATAATCTTATATCTTACACTTAAAATATCACATTTTTATACATCCATACAGTTTCTCATGTCAATATTTAACATTTAATATTCTCAACAATTATGTTACTAGTTGAAACTTGATTTATTTAATACATTTACATACTGTGTCCAATCAAAATCCATGGTTCCATTCACCTTATTTCCCACATACTAAATCTTTTTATTCAGGTTATGCCAAATTCACAATATACCGCCTGCTTTTTTCTATATCTCGTGTAGAGTGTCAGAATGATTTTCTCACCCTTTCCCCGTATTTCACAATGTCTATCCAATTGCATACTCAAATTTTCTCCCTGTCTCCACTGCCATAACATGTTCATACCAGAATTATAGTGTATAGCCTTCAGAATGTTTTTCTGGACTAATATATTTAAAATTCCCTCCTCCTGTTTCTCTTCTATTTCAAAAACATTTTTCTTTCCTACTTCCAATTCTATCTTTTGTTCTTTTTGTTCTTGGTCTTGCAAAATTATCAATAATAATTCCAATGATTTCTTAATTTATAAAAGAGATTCACTAAATTCTTTTTTAAATTCTTGAATTGCTGTTAAAAAAGCCATTCTTCTTCTGTGTCCTTCAAACTACAGCAAGGACCGCTCTAATCAAAACAAAAAGATTACTCAGCTGATCTGTTCATGGAAAACTACCAGCAAGGTCTATTAAGTAGAAGGTTTTTTAAGATTAAAAGAAAAAAAAGTTCCAATAATCCAAAATAAAGGAGAGAATAGTATTTCAAACAGTTTATAAAAGGAGAAATAAAGAATTCCAAGTGAAACAAAATCCACTCTGAGAAAATGTAGAGATAAGAAAAAAAAGAAAATTTACAAACATTTCCCTGTGCTTTTGTTCTTCAGGCTGCAAGCTGCTTAACCCAAACAAACAGTTTCTCAGGAAATAAATAGTCAGTTAGTTTGTCGGGTGAAAAATTACAAACAAAATCTCTTAGGTCCCAACTTCTCTGATACAAAAGAAAGGTAAAAAAAAAATGCAAACGTTTCATTATGTTGCAAATGTAGAATCTATCAAACTTCCACCAAAATCAGTTATAACAAAGAAAGCACAAAATTAGCCAACATTTTAAGCAGAGTCCAAAAGATAAATCTTAGATACTAAAAACGTTCTAATCTAAGAAAAAAATTAATATAAAGTGATCTAAAAGCGACTGCACGCTCTTGTGTCTCTCAAGAGACTTACGTTCCTTGTAAGAGCCAGATACTCCTCCGGCCATTTCCTTGCATTCACCCCCGTTCTCTCCGTGGTGGAAACTACAAAGAAAAACAGGAGTGGGCAATTCCAACGGCCCTGTGAGCAATCTTCTGGTCCCGCCTTCTTCAGGGGAAAGCTTCAGTGGTCTCACAATTTCTGTAGACCACTGCAAACAAGGAAAATTCAGCGAGGTCTTCAACTCTCTGAAAAACTCTGACTTGTCGAGCTGCCAGCCAGGCTTGGAGTTAAGTTTTATTTTCTTTCAAGGAATCTAATTCCTGTTGCATTGCATCATACCAGCATTTTGCAATCTCAGGTGGCATATCATTTATTTGCTGTAAAGACTCTGGTTCAGAGTAAACGTGGAAGGCTTTAACCATATCCACCTCAAAACATTGAGGAGGAATTCCTTTATTACTCCTCTGCGACCTGCGAGGTAGGACAGGGCTAACAGGGCTAACATCCTGTCTTCCATCACTTTCCTGAGTAGCATCTGTCTCATCAGACAGATCTTCCGCTTGCTCCTCTTGTTTAATGAACTCATTTGGTGAAGAATCTTGCGAAATGTTCCCAGCAAGTTCTTGCCTTTGCCCTGGTTTCAAATCAACTTACGAACTGGAATTTATTTTCCCCCCGTCTTGTTCTGTAAATGAAGCACTCTTGCTTATAATTAATTTATCGCCTAATATGAACCTGTAGCTTCTTTTGGTTTGTTCATACCGAACAAAAATTGCTTTCTTTGTTTTGGAACCTCCTTTTCTTCTCTGTTGTTTTGGTATATGAACACATGGTGCACTGCCAAAAATTCTGAGATGGTTCACTTTTGGTTTCACACCATAAAACAGATGAAATGGAGTGTCCTCAACCACACAATTAAACAGTCTGTTCTGAACATAACAGGCAGTTGATACTGCTTCACCCCAAAACTTAAAAGGTAATTTTGCAGGTTTAAGCAAGCACATCATAGCTTCTTGAAGTGTTCTACCTTTCCGTTCAGCAACACTATTTTGCTGTGGAGTGTAAGGGTTAGAAATAATTGGTTCTATCCCCTTCTGTGTTAGGAATTTTCTAAAAGCATTAGAAAGAAATTCCCCTCCAAGATCACATTGTAGGGCAGACACAGGTTTTGGAAATTTTCCATTTGCCCATGTTACAAAACTCTTAAATTTATCAAATGCCTCAACTTTATGTTTCAACAGATAGATCTCTTCGATTGGTGTCTCATCTTTATGTTTCAACAGATAGAAAAATCATCAATTATGGTCATTATGAATCTTGCTTGTCCCAAACTTGGAGCAAAAGGACCAATAATGTCACAATGAACAATTTCAAGAGGTCTAGTTGTAACTCTCTCTGTGCTTACTCACAGGAGCCTTCTGTGTTTTGCATTCCTTGCAACCTACACAGTCCAGATATATATCACAAGGTTTCAACTTCAGGTCAGCACATAACTGTGGCATTTGTGCTATGTATCTATAATTTGCATGACCAAATCTCCTGTGCATCAAGTGTATGCACTGATCATGAATTGGTATATTGCCAATTACAGCTTTTGCAGCTTGGCCTTTAGCATTTTGTACTATGTACAACGAATCTCTTTGTACACAAGTTGCACATAACTTACCATTCTTACGTATCTCACAGCCATCTTTCTTAAATGTTATGACATATCCAGCTGCTACTAATTGGGCTACAGATAAAAGGTTAGTCTGCAATTTAGGAACAAACATCACATTTTTAACAGTTTCTCCAAAACAAGGTAGATACATGTCACCTTGACCCATGATTTCTATTGTAGACCCATCAGCCATAGAAACACTTTGCCTATTAGTTTTAGACAGTGAAACAAAGGAACTTTTATAGCTGTTGTGGGTCTTCCGGGCTGTGTGGCCATGTTCTGGAAATTGTGGTTCCTAACGTTTCGCCAGCATCTGTGGCCAGCATCTTCAGAGGGCAGGAGCACAGACAGAAGCGAAATCTCTGTGCCCAGGTAGAGTCTAGAGCTTTTGTACACTGCAGATTATCAGAAGAAATGGAAAATACTTTCCAATGGCTCTCTTACATGCAACTTGTAGAAAAATTTAAATCAGATAAAAAAGAATTTGAATTTGAACAAACTAAATCGGAATTTGAGATACAACTTTGTGAGACAGATGATCATTTAATTGCTAAAATGTATAAATTATTGTTAAAAAGTGAAATGGTAGAGGAACAAGTCAAAGATTGCATGATTAAATGGGCAAAAAATATTGGTCATAATATTCAAATGCAACAATGGGAAGATATGTGGACTAAAGGATTAAAATTTACTTTGTGTTATAATTTGAAGGAAAATTTCTATAAGATGATGTATAGATGGTACATGACCCCACAAAAATTAGCTAAAATGTATGGGAATGTTTCCAACTTGTGTTGGAAATGCAAAAAAAAAAGAGGGGTCATTCTACCATATGTGGTGGACATGTGAGATTGTAAAGAAATTTTGGACTCAGATACATTCATTGATGCAAAATATTTTACAAATTCGAGTTCCATTTAAACCAGAACTATTTCTATTGGGAATATTAGAAGAACAAATAGGAAAACAATTTACAAGAATTATGCAATACATGATTACAGCTGCAAGACTTGTATATGCACAAAATTGGAAAAATCAGACTACACCTAAGATACAAGACTGGATGTTAAAATTGATGGACATGGCAGAAAATGATAAATTGACATGTTTATTAAAAGAAAATTCTAATTATTACTTTCTTAAAGAGTGGAAACCATTAACGGACTATTTGCAAAATGCAGGAGGGGCAAAGCTTATATGGGGATTTGAAGATTAAAATATATATAAATTGATATATTAGACAAGAAATGTTTTTCAATGTTATAAATAGACCTAGCATGTAAGATTAATTTTTTTAAATTACTATGACCAGGGAAAAATCGGAAGTTGACAAATTTCTATGTTTCATCTTTTTCTTTTTTTTTCTTTACTTTACTACACCCTTTTTCTTCTTTCTTTGATTTGTATTTCTATTTCTTTTTCCGTTTCCAACTTTTATCTATGTACATGTAAAACTTAATAAAATATATTTAAAAAAAAGAAGAAATGGGTGGAGACGAGTGCCATTCCTGTCATTCTCCCACTCAGCAAGCAGCCATCCAGAAACATATGAAGGAGTAAGGTCAGCCTCTGGCATTGCTTCTAGGGTGCAAATTAACATATGCCACGTTCATTAAGTGAAGATAAAATAATGAATGATTTTGTTAGAGGTGTAAACTCCATACCTCTCTCTTGCAATTCTACAAACACCTGCTTTATGGAATGTAAATGCTCAGGCAGACTGGCTTCCTCAGACATATAAGCTTTATAAAGTTTTATAGTTAGAGAAAACTTACTTCCTGCTGTTGCTTTTATATGCAAATCTCTTAGTGCCTCCCAGAGTTGTTTTGCAGACTGTAAACCACGTACATTTACTAGCTGACTGTCTTCAACTCCCAAAATAATGGATGCTCTGGCATGTTCATCCAGCCTAAGCCATACATTGGAGGGATTTGCTGGAGTTGCTTCACCAATCGGAGACCGTAAATCTTCCCTCCGAAGGTACATTTCCATTTTTAAACTCCAGTTTATGTAGTTAGTATCTGATAAATGCTCTAACGGCATTCCTGAGTACTGATAGGCAGCCATGGCTTCTATCTTTACAAAGCACCTTGTAAATTCCTCAGCAAGCTTTTCTGCAAACAGAAACTTCAAAGAGAAAAACACTTCACTTGCCTTGTTTACTTGTCATCAAATTCAAACAAGCTGCTGCTGAGCTGGTCTCTCCTCATGCTTTCTGGGCCCATAACCTGTTGGAGTGTGTGTTTTCTTGCATACACAGATTATCAGAAAGTGTTTAGCTTCAGAGACCAATGAATGACACCAGTCATTGTAGTAACTTAGTTGCAGTTGTATTAGTTAGTCATACAAACAGATATTTACAGTTTTCTTCCAGATCCCTGGAAGTGTTACAAAATCCACATACCAGATAGTAGAGACAAACAGAAAGCAGAAGCAATAAGTAGCAAGCAGGAAGGCAGGGTGGGGCAGGCAGGTTCTTTTATACTCTTCAGTCTGGATCACGTGCTGCCTGACCTTTTAAAGTTTGCAGGTTTTTACCTAATAAGGATTTATTGCTGAGACTTACTCCTCAAAAGAACAATAACCAACAAAGTATGCCTTTATCAGATTTTGGATGGGCTCGATGGCATCCGCTGGGATGCTGTATTGTGGCAGGTAGGGTGGCAGTCCTGGTTTCACCTGGACCACGATGGGAGTAGTGCTTTTCAGAAATCCCACTTCTGTGGAATTCCACCCCCACAGTGATGCGGGCAAGTCTTGCAAGTCTGAAGGGAGTGCATGTGACTCGCTGGAAAAAAGTGTGGTTAGGTAGTGCATGTGAGTGAGGGGAACATCTAGGACTAGCCCCTTCAGAGTGCATTTTATTGTGGCCCCAAGTTTGCAAAGCAGATCCCTCCCCATCAAGCATAAAGGGGATTGTGGGCAAACAGTGAAAGAATGATCTAGGGCAGGGCTTTCCAAAGTGCCGCCGCTGGCGACACACGAGCGGCGGCACAGCGGCGGCGCAGCGGGGGTGCGCGCGCACGGTGGCGACACAGGAGGGCGTGCGGCGGCGCGCGCGCGCACGGCGGCGGCACGGGGGGCATGCGGCAGCGTGCGCGTGCATGGCGGTGGCGGCGGCAGCTGCCGCTGCCACCGTGCACGCACGCGCCGCCGCTTCCAGGTGGTGTGGCGACACACCACTCTGTGTGTGGCGACACACAGTTTGGAAAGCTCTGATCTAGGGTTAGTGGCCCCACTTCCACCCTCACCATGTTCGTATATTCGACCGGGATTATCCTCCCTCCTACCCCTATGATGTCGTAAGCCCCAGGTACAATGGAGCCTTTGAAAGGAGGGTGTGTGATCAGGGAGGCAGTAGTGCCTGTGTCAATGAGACAGTCATAGGATTTTCCTCCTATGGTGAGATTCTGTAGGGGTTTGCCTTCTGGGCCATGTTTCAGTGGGATGGAAAGGCCTGAAAAGAGGGGTTTATCCTGTTGGGTCCCAGAGTCTAGTCAATGGATGTTGGGGTCGAAGTCTTCTCTCAGTGGTGCTGGATATGAGCAAGGGGCGGTTTATAGGTCTGTGGCTGGGGGGATCCGTGGTGAATGGGTGCAGCGGTGTTTGGGAAAGTGGCGCTGGAGGTGGCTGGTCACGCCGAGGCATCCTCAGCTGGCCAGAAGTGTTGTGCGCCCTCCTTTGGTTGCAGTTTCTCCTTATGTGTCCTTCCTCTCCACATTGGTAGCAGAACACTGGGGGTCATCTCTCCCTTTGGCTCTCCAGGGGGTCAGGGCCATCCTTCCTCTTGCAAGGCTGCAAACATTTTTAAGTCTTCCCTCCTCTCAGTCTGTCTCTTTCTTTCCCTCTCTTCTCTTATCTGGCGTCTCTGGTCAAACACAAAGTTGGCGATCCTGTGCATTTTGGAGATCTCTAGTGATGACCAGTTGGAGACAATTGTCTGGAAGCGGTTGCAAATGTTGCTGGCCAATTGGTCCATGAACGTAGACACCAAAATTCGCTGGTCCTTCTGATTGTTTGGATCCAGGTGTGCATACGTGATGCCAACTTCAGACAGGCGGACCCAGAAGGCGTCTGGGGTCTCATCTTCCCTTTGTACAGTGTGTTGGAATTCGGACCACTTTAGCTGCTTTCGTCTCATTTCATGGAGGGCTTCCAACAGGTTATCCTTGGCTCGGGTGAACTCATCCCAATGGTTGCGGTCGTTGTAATCCCATGTGGGCCTGTCTGTTAGCCAGGCACAACGGGCTTGGATTACCTGTCCGGGGATGGGGATGGTTGGTCTTCTGGCTATCTCGGTTTTCTCAAAAAGTCTAAATATCTCATCTTGGGTTAGAAATATGTTTAGTAGTTGCATCATGTCTCCCCAGGATGGGTTATGGCTTTCGATGATTGATCGCAAGGTCCTAATGAACAATTGTGGGTCTTTTTGGAAGGGGGGTGCATCCTTTTTCCAAACTACTAGGTCAGAAGGGGAGAAGGACGTGTGGGTTAGGACATATTCTACATTGTCCCGGGCCCGCCCAGGTATGGGTCTCTGTTATAAGATCCGTTTCGGGATCCACTAGGGGTGGCCTCAGAAGGGCCTGGATCGGTCAGGTAGAAAGCTCAGCCCAACAGTACCAATAGGGTAGGTGTGAAGGTTTTAACCTAGGTCTTAAGGTTTTTAGTGTCACATAGTCGAAAGTACTCTCTTCCCAAATCACATTACCAGCTGCATCTGTGTGTTTAGTCCACTCCAGACAATAACACCGTGCACAGCTTTTCCTCATCCCGGCCTGGACAGGGAGTAACCCCTCATCCCGGGCGATGAGCAACCTTCCCAACAGGGAAGCCAGGGAGACCTTTGACTGGTCATTCCCCATTCCTATCCTTTTAACCTTTTGTAAACTTTATTTGACACATGTCCGCCCAGAGGTTTTAAGGTGTGCCTACACAGCCCGGAGACTTCCTAGCGAAGTACTGGCCCTCCTCTATCCTAAAACCTGGTCCTGGACTAACTTAGGAGCAGAAAGCAGAACGGTATTGCCCAGATAAATTCACACATTCAGCCTTTCACTACCTGCTGGGGCACGCGTGTCTAATCGATCTCACTGGCTCTCCAAGCTTCCTGGTCTTTGTCCAACAAGGACTTGCAGGAGCCTAGGGGCGTCTTAGACCAATTTTGACTCACAGTCCTGGTCAGCAGACGGGGTGAAACACAAAGAAAATCTCACACTCACACACTCACTGGGAACAAGACACAAAATTTGCAGGTTACTTACTAACTATGAAGCCTCAAGTTCAAGGAACTGTTTTGGCCCAAACCCAAAAAACTCCCTTTACTACCAATTTTGAGGCAGGCAGGCACACACACATGTATATGTGTATATGTGTATATGTGTATATGTGTATATGTGTGTATATGTATATGTATATGTATATGTATATGTATATGTATATGTATATGTATATGAATATGAATATGAATATGAATATGAATATGTATATGTGTGTGTATATGTATAATATATTTATTTTATATTTATTTTATTAATCATATTTATACCCTGCCTATCCCCTCCCTATCGGAGGACTCTAGGCGGCTTACAACAACATTGCAAATTCATATTATACAGCCATATAATACCGCGTGCTAAGGGGGAGGGGTAAGGGAACCGACTCTTCTTCCGTAGGTATTGGACTACATGTCCCAGAATACCTCGCTTCCGAGTCGGCTGCTGATGTCCTGGATGTTGCCGATCGGGTTCCGTTGTCCTCTGCCGCCATTCCCGGGATTCCCGGGATCCCCTCTCTGCTCCGAGGGCGGCCCCCGACTGACAGGACACCGGCAAATTCTCCCAATTTAACGTGGTACCCATTTATCAACTTGCATTTCACTTTCGAACTGCTGGGTTGACAGAAGCTGGGGCAAGTGACGAGAGCTCACTTCGCCACGCGGGGATTTAAACTGCCGACCATTAGATCAGGCAGTCTTACAGCTCAGCGGTTTAACCCGCTGAGCTACCGCGCCCCTTTTTATATATATGTGTGTGTATATATATAATATATATATATTAATTAATATTTATCCTGCCTTTATTATTTTTATAAATAACTCCAGGCGGCAAACATACCTAATACTCCTTCCTCATCCTTTTTTCCCCACAACAGCAACCCTGTGAGTTGGGCTGAGAGAGACTGGCCCAAGGTCACCCAGCCGGCTTTCAAGCCTACTCTCAGTCTCCTGGTTTCTAGCCCGTTGCCTTAACCACTAGACCAAACTGGCTCTCCATACATACATACATACACACACACATACATACATACATACTGTGTGTGTGTGTGTGTATAGAGAGAGACAGATGAAAATTTGCTAGGATGCTTTCATTAGTGTCTTCACTTTATTAACATCTCCGTGTTGCCTAGATCACATTGCAAAAAATATAATGCAGTATGGGAGATAGAACCTATTCTTAATAGTTCTCAAATGGATAACAAGTATGTATAGCTATAACAAAAAACCAAAACAGACAAATTTGTATGAGAGGAGTTACCATATCACCCTGATTGATTGGAAGCAAAGGCGAACAGACCCCTCATCAGCATGCCCTCTTTATTATTTGCTCCTTGTTGTTTAGATTGGGTCTCAATAATATAATATAACATTTGGAGCCAAAGATGGAACCAAGTAAGCCAGCACTAGAGGCCAAGATGGAGAAGATCTCCACAGCCACTGTGTATTTGCCTTTTGTGCTTAAGTAGACTGGAACAAAGGATACCCAAACACTACAAAACATTAACATGCTGAAGGTGATGAATTTCGCCTCATTAAAACTGTCAGGCAGTTTCCTGGCTAAAAAGGCTACAACAAAGCTGATTGTGGCTAGAAATCCTATGTAACCCAAGACACAATAAAACATGGTGGCCGATCCTTCATTACATTCAAGGACTATTTCTCCAAAACTGGAATGTATGTCCAGATTTGGGAAGGGTGGGGAAATGGCCAACCATAAAGCACAAAGGCCTATTTGGAAAAGAGAACAACAAACCACAATGGAATTGGCCAGTCTCTTCCCCACCCATTTCCTCATTCTGGATCCTGGTTTGGTGGCCATGAAGGCAAGAACCACAGTAATGGTTTTGGCCAAGATGCACGAAACAGTTATGGTGAAAATAGAACCAAAAGCCACTTGTCGCAGGAGACAGGTCACTTTTCTGGGAGGGCTGAGGAAAAGGAAGGAGCAGAGAAAGCAGAGCAGGAGGGAGGAGAGGAGAGCGTAGGTGAGATCCCGGTTGTTGGCACGGACGATTGGCGTGTCCTGATGCTTAATGAAGATGACCAGGACCAGGGCTGTGAGCAGAGAAAATACAAGAGCAAAAAAAGCTAAGCTTATTCCCAGAGGCTCTTCCAATGAGAGATAGTTGACTGTCTTTGGAATACAGTGTGATTTATCCTTGTTTGGATGGTGATCTTCTGGACACATGAGACATATATCCATGTCTAGAAAGGAGAGATGCAAAGCCAAGGTGGAGAAAGCTGATTCACCAACAGACTGCTAGCTTATAAACCTTGCTAGCTTAAAATAAACCACCAACCTCAGTGTGGCTGCACTGTAGAGCTGACTTCCACCCATATTTAAAAAACCTGCAGAGAATCCAGCTCAATGGCAACTTTTGGGATCATCTCCACAACCAGGTTGCTGCAGCAGAAATGGAGGCTACGGACTGTTTCTCAAGAGCAGGAAGGAAAAACATTGTCCTGCACCTACCTTCAGCCCATTGGGAAAGGACCCCCCTCCCATCTTTTCCTGGTACATGTCAAAAGTAATGTCTTCTGGCAAAAGCAGGGCTGGGCTTTATTTCAAGGGAGGTTTGGTTTCAAACTGGCTACTCTGTGCTATAACAGGAATACGCTTCCTCTCTAGTCACTGGTTGCAATGCTCCATGGCTATTTTGTCTTTGGCTGAAGGGCTGCCTGCTAATTTCTGAACTGGTGGACTTGTGGTGGGTTTTTGTTTTCTGTTTTTAATCCTACTGGTGAAGCAGTGAAGTGGTCAGCCTTTCAGCTGACCCCCCTTCTCCCTTGGCTTCTGTACCATTTAGCTGTCTACCTGTGGACTGTTTGAATCCCCAGCAATTAATTAGGAGTTGAGGCAGAAAAGGAGACCAAGGCCAAAACAAAGTGAGCTGAGCTGCTGGATTAGTGAAAAGCTTCTTTTTTATGAAGGAAGAGTGAAAGGATGGACATTTTTTAACTAGATGAATGACAAAAAGGTGCATCCTTCTTTCCTCCCCATTCCACCAATGGATGCAGCAAATAAGAAAGTGTCAAGTGCAAGCGAGAATCAGTGTGTGACATATGGGTATTATACCTTTAACAAGAGTTGCTACTTAGCAGCTGCCTGTCAGAAAGGTGCCCTTAGTAACTGAAAATTATTTGAGACTGAAAATAACCTTTCCTGCAGGTATTCACTGTTGTTTTAGCAGTTGCTGGATCTGCTTACTAGTCTTCCTGTGAATAGAAGGACTTGTTGATCATCTGAGATGATGTGATGGTGGACACGGGATTCAAGTGAGCTATGGAAATAGTCTTGGGCCAGCAAATGTTACATAGTGGAGGATGGTTTATGCAAAGTGTCGAACCATGGAGACCACATGTCCTTATGCATGGGAGTCAAGCAGCTTAAGGATGCAGGGCAGAAAAGCCTTCTGTGGTGTCTCTTACCCTTCTGATGTGAAACTTTGCCTGGAGGACATGGAGAACAATCATAGCAGCAGAATTCTGCCCCTTCCTTCTTCTTTTTGCTGGAACCAGGAAGGCAATTTGGGTTGCATACAGAAACAGGTGGCACCTGTCCATTTGAAGAAAGACACGGACAGTTTAGCATGTAGGAAAATCCAAGCTTCCACTATTGAAGAAGTGGGAAGAATCTAACCTTCTTGAGGATGTTCTGAAAGGCTTTGATGACCTGGTTGTTCTCCAAGGGCTAGGGTAAGTGTTGAGCCCCTGTTGGTTGTTTCTTCATAATATGACAGGTTTTCTGAACAACTTTGGTTCTTTCTTGCTTTCCTTTCTTACTTTTAATTTTAACCCATCCAGAGTCAGCTGGAGACAGGCAGTCTCTCAATCTAATAAAATAATTAACTAAAGAACTAAACTAAGATTTCACACAATAGGCTTTCATGGTTCTACTGTCCCCAATGTCAGGTTTTGCCAGCTGTCAAATTCCTTAGACTATCATCACCACTTATGTGAAATTAGAAGCCGTCCGCATAGTTAAAGCAATGGTATTCCCTGTAGTAACCTATGGCTGTGAGAGCTGGACCATAAGGAAGGCTGAGCGAAGGAAGATAGATGCTTTTGAACTGTGGTGTTGGAGGAAAATTCTGAGAGTGCCTTGGACTGCAAGAAGATCAAACCAGTCTATACTCCAGGAAATAAAGCCAGACTGCTCACTTGAGGGAATTATATTAAAGGCAAAACTGAAGTACTTTGGCCACATAATGAGAAGACAGGATACCCTGGAGAAGAAGCTGATGCTAGGGAAAGTGGAAGGCAAAAGGAAGAGGGGTCGACCAAGGGCAAGATGGATGGATGATATTCTGGAGGTGACAGACTCAACCATGGGGGAGCTGGGGATGGTGACGGCCGACAGGAAGCTCTGGCGTGGGCTGGTCCATGAAGTCACGAAAAGTCGGAAGCGACTGAACGAATAAACAACAAAAATGGATGAATATTTTCCTTTCAAGATCAGATCAAAACATACAATTTGTTAAAATGAACATACAATTTTATTTATTATTTATTTATTTATTTATTTATTTATATATATATATATATATATATATTTATATAAGCTGGTTTTTCAGACCAACCCCCCCACAGGAAGATGCAAAGAAATGAATGAGAGAGTCTGTATGATAAGAATAAAATAAAAGAAAAGAAAATAAAAGAAAAGAAAAGAATAAAAAGATGTGTGAGAAAAAGAGCATTGGATCACAGAGCCACCAGGATAATTAAGGAAAGAGAAAATAATTTTCAACCCTATCTTGACATGTTCCAATGTGTGGCTGGGAGAGCTTCCATGCTGGGAAGCACTGTTCTTTCCAGCATTGTACATGTCAAGAATAAAGGAATTTTAAGGAGGGTGGTGGTGGTGGTCTAACAGCTGAGTGCAGGGTTCTAGCCACATAGGGAGTTAGAAAAAAGCATCTTCAAGCTGGCATGTATATTTTCGAAGGATGAAGTATTAGAAGAAGAGAAAGAAGGCAAGGTAGATTCTTTAGATTCTTCAATAGATGCTGCCACTGAGGGAAGCATAGAACCAACACAGGACTGAGCAGGAGCAGAGGCCAAAGATATGGTGAACCCAGGCAGCCATGGAGGAGAGAAACAGTGGCTGGTGTCTGCACCAGATTGAAGAGGATTCCAGGAGAATCCGTTGAGAGGAGAGGTGTAGGAATTCTGGAATGCTAATACCAGAACTCCACGCAGCTTCTAATTAGTTTATAGCAGAGCAGAAGTGTTCCAGTAAACTTGCACAAGGATTAATCAGTTCAAAACACAAAATAAACACACTTCACACATTAATGTAAAGTTACAGAAAAATAGCTTACAGTTTTATTGTAGATCAGTTTCATGGTAGTAGAGGATGGTTCATGCATGCGAGCAATAGGTTCTGACCAAACCCACAGTCTTCTTAATGTGGCCTTGCTGAATGCATGTATGAGCAACATGGACAGCCATAGCTGACCATCCACCCAGGTGGGGATTCAAGCAGGAAAGAAGGAAAACAAAGGGAACAGGAACAGGAAATCAGTGTTCAGCCCCTCCCACACAAAGCAAGTAAGATTAGGTTACAGCAGAGGCTGCCTCCTCCTTCAACCTTGTGTGAGACATGCTTGGTTGAAACCCGATATCTCTAACAAGAGGAACCAAAGCAGGGCTGGAAAAGGCAACCTTAGACTGAGGATCTTTGCAGTGAAGAACCAAGATGTTTCAGATGCTGGCAAGGGAGATTCACAGAGGTTGGATAGAGGAGAGAGAGAGAGAGAGAGTAAACATATTTTCTAGTATGAGAAACATATGTTTTCAGATTAATGGGACTGCTTAAACCAAAGGGGCGTGGTGGCTCAGCGGGTAAGATGCCAGGCTTGTCGATTGGAAGATCGCAAGTTCAGAGGTTCGAATCCCTAGCCCCACATGACGGAGTGAGCTCCCGCACTAGTCCCAGCTCTTGCCAACCTAGCAATTCGAAAGCATGCAAATGCAAGTAGATGAATAGGTACCACTTCGGTGGGTAGGTAACAGCGTTCCGTGCGTGTCATGCGGCCACATGACCGTGGAAGCGTCTTCGGACACGCTGGCTCTTCAGCTAACAAACGGAGATGAGCACTGGCCCCTAGAGTCGGACACGACTGCACAAATGTGCGGGGGGAACCTTTACCTTTTTTTTTTAAACCAAAAGGAAACATAAAAGAATGTGCCATAGCCTTGGAGTTGGCTTATCACCTAGTTTTCACCACCTTGTTGTAAAACTTATCAGAACATTTCCATGACAACCCATTAATCTTTCTTAAAGAAGGATGTCTTCTTCCTGGCATTTGTGTCATGGTTAGGTGAAGAACAATGCTGAGCTCCAGAGGTAAACTCTAGATCTTTATTCTCTACCTTACACAGAATCTTGCCAAACTAAGCCACAGAGAACAGTTCACTGGGGAAAAACCCAAGCAGGCTAAGGCGGGTCTGTCCAGCCTGATCATCTTGGATGCCTGCCCAAGGTCTTCCAGGCTATGAAAGTACTCTGGAAAATGCCCCCTCCTTCCTCTCCCGCAATGTCTATCACACTAGTTTCTCCCTCAGAGAGACATTCCATCACAATTTGGCACCCTGAATTGCCCCTTCGTCCTGACCTGCTTCTTCTCACGAAGAGAGTTATTCCCTTTGAAGACAGTAGGTAGCAGAAGGGCAGGAAGTAACCCGAGATCCATTGCTTATTAATATGTATGTATGCATCCATCATTCCCTTTCTGGAAATGCATAAATATCAGTGCATCTCTTTTGTTTGCAGGGGTGCCACTCACCATCCTTTGGTGGGGTCCCCTCCAGTATGTACTTTTATATAATAAACACTGCAGTGAGCCTTGATTATTTGCTTTCGGGGTTTGATTCCACAAGAACAAGACTTTTCTTTTGTAAAACTTGGAGGAGAATTCTTAAGGAACTAGTTGAGAGGGTTGTATAACTGCATACAAGACTTTATTGTCGAGTTACACTTTTCCTTACACATTCAGATTTGCACTCATTTATTTACTACATCCTACACTTGTTCTTTATTATACTCCTATGTAAATAATAATAATGACACTTTGATTGATCTCTCAGATCTGAATCTAGTCCCTGCCCATGCTGTCTCCTACCTGGCGAAAGCTGCGGTGCCACACCATTTTCTTCTCATCAATGGTAACTCCCTTGCCTGGAGAAGCCATCACATCAACTCTTCCAATCTTCACTCTCATGAAGGAATTATTTGGAAAAGTGACTAAGCTGGTGATACCAAAACCAGCGTTTAACTCTTTGTGCTTCCCCAAAAACACTGTTTCTCCGGCACTGTTGTTAAATGTGACCCACTGAAGAAAGGGATGCAGCTGCATTGAAAAAGACATAAAAAGCAAAGATATAATTTTGTTGGATTGTCCAATAGGTTGAAGCGTCTTTTGATCTAATTCATGGAACATCAGCGAAACCTGGCAGGTTTCCCCACCACCACCCATAGGCATTAACAGATGATAGCATGGTCAATGTGGCAACACCAGGAACAGTTGTGATATCTGTGATGTGGTGAAGGTCCAGGAAACTGCAAGCCAATCTGCTCGCTGGAAGGAAAAGAGCACACATCACTCTCTGGAGCTTTGCTTTGCAAGTAGTGGTTCCCTCTCAGAAAAGGGCTCACCTGCCAAGCATGCAGATCCTGAAACATCAGTTTCTCCCTTCCCATCATTGCTCTGTGTTTGGACCTGGATTTGTACAAGGCATGTAAAGCATGTGCCACAACATAGACTGCATTGTAGACACTGTAGCTGTGGCCAGTCATGCTCATTTCGAAGGCCATGGAAGGAAGGTCCTCCAGTTTCTCTTGTCCACTACAGGCTTCACTGTTATCCTTCTCCATCTCTGAATCTGGAAACAAGCACCTGAATGTTTGTGTCCAGAAATACTCCAGAAAACTGTCTTTGTGTGTTTCAAAAGGATCTCTCTGTTGGAGAAAGGATCTAAATCCTTGAACCTCACCTGAAGGAACTGTGAAACTTATGGAACCATGGAAAACATGAATATCCTCCATTCTCTGATAGAGTGTTGATGCAAAATCTAGCTGAGCAGTCATAATCCACACCTTGACCATAAATGCATGAGTCACATTTTCCATTTCACCTAATCCAATTAATGTTTGTAAAGAAAACATCGAGAATATTTCTCCATAGACAACAACAACTTTGGCTTTGCTTTTTATAATAACTTGATAGATGTGAATCCACTTCTGCCCTGTGTTGATATATTCCTCTATATAAGTGGCTTTAGGAATTCTCTCTGAGAAAGCATAGCAGATGCCTCTATGGGAAACCAGAACCTGGAGTTTCTGTAGAAATATCTCTCCGCTTTCATTATCCACAGCAAGAAATCCCACCCATTTCCATCCAAAATGCAGAAGTAATTCAACAATGCTAGTGTGCTGGTGAGCTTCATTTGAAACCATTCGGTAGAAGAAAGTTGACTGAATTTGATTATCTGGAGCGAAAGAACCATAGCTGAGCTGAAAGAAAAGGAATAATTATTTGTGGCAAATGTGATTGATGAAACTGTATCTTTATATAGCATACTTTTTTATTAGTGGAGAAATGATAGCTAATGCAGAGAGAAGCCAGAAATGGTGTTTCATTAGAGCTCTCTGGAAAGCAAAACCAAACTTTAAAACATTTATAAGAGAAGGAGCTTGGGAAAAATATTGGTGATTAAAGAATGGAAACTTAATGGAGGTAGAAAGCTTTAAGATCTGGGTCTGGAAGGATGACAGAAAGTTCACTAAAGCTAATACACTGATGGTATTATACATCAAATTATTTAGCAAAAACATTGAGGTGTCTATCTAACCATTATTAGAAGGGATGCAGTAACACTGGGATATACTTCCATGTTTCCTCGGATGGTCCAAGAATCCAACCATTTTGGAAATTAGTCTTTAGGGAGATAAACACTTTATCCTATCAACAGCAGAATTATGTCTTTTCTCATTGTTAGATGGAGAAATGAAAACATGAAAAAATCGACCTGATCAGATTTAAGCCTGTGGAAGCAAGAGTATCTCTAGTCCAGAAATGGAAGGAGACCAGCATTCCCACTTTATACCTTTGGTACTCCAAGTTAATAAAACTAATCCTAATGGAAAAACGTGCAGATATAAAATTTAAAATGCAGGGCATTAGGTATAACATCCCTTTGTTTCCAACCTGGAAGTACTTTATTCAGGTTGCTAAACATTCAGAACGACTTAAGAGATATTTGTCTTCAACAGTGTTATGGATTATATGGGGCAGACATGAATGATAATTTGAAAGGGCGGAATTTAAAGAGGGGAGTTGCAAATCAGTTATGTATTCCCTATGTGATATTTTTATGTAGCTTTTCTTAGTTGTTTATTGGAAGTTTTTAAGTGTTTGTATTAATTACTCTGTAAATTTAAGGTTTGCTTTATAATAAGAAAAAAATAAAAATTTAAGTTACTATTTTAGCATTTTAGTACCTTAGCACTTCAATATTTTAATATCTATTTTAGTATTATACATATCTACCAGTCTAGCAGTTACATAATTTAGCTATCAAGTATTTTTGACCTACCTTCTGCTGTAGTTTAGCATTTGGATTTATATTACATTTTAGTTCAATATAAATGAGTGATCTGTTTAGGTTTTTTCCTGTTATGTTCTTATGAGCTCTTTGCCTTTTCTTGACACTGTGTACAATTTAGTTAAAAATTATTGAAATTAATTAAATAAATTGTACATTTATTTTATTTCTTTACCATGAAAAGAAGTCAAGTGATAGATCAGCAAATTTCATGTTGATATCATTTATTTATTTATTTATTTTATTTATTTAATTTTTATCCCGCCTTTATTATTTTTATAAATAACTTAAGGCGGCGAACATACCTAATACTCCTTCCTCCTCCTATTTTCCCCACAACAACCCTGTGAGGTGAGTTGGGCTGAGAGAGAGTGACTGGCCCAAGGTCACCCAGCCGGCTTTCATGCCTAAGGCGGGACTAGAACTCTCAGGCTCCTGGTTTCTAGCCCAGCACCTTAACCACTAGACCAAACTGGCTCTCAATGGCAACTCAAGGATGGATGGAGATTCTTGTCACTCAGCAAGATATAAAGCTCCCGAATAATAATTAAAATTTCCCCCACAGACTATGACTGGGTTTTTCATCTGATTGGCCTTCAGGGGATGTTCATATAATGGCTGCATTACATGACATTGGATGTATAACATTTGTACCTAAAGATACATTTTTTTTGCAGAAGGTGGGCCTGGACATGGCTTTTTAGTTTTTTCTAAGTTGAATTTGAGTGCAACGATGTAGATCTGAAATGGAAGAAAAGGGAATGTGTAACTTCTCCTGTAACTGTTGCAAAAATTTTACTAGTTCCTTTGATAGTACACAGTTTTTGATTAAAAGGAAGGGAAAGATAAATGAGTTGTGAAGTCACAAAGCTAATCTCATACTTGGGGTATGTTGTAGATCATCAAGATTGACGACATGTGCAGGGATGTATCAAAATCTAGTCCTCCAATGACTGCCATTAGATTATGCTGCATGTTGCATCTGTAATTGAGTCTAAATCTCTCCTGAATAGAGAGAAGGCCAAGAGTAGCCTGGTAGGTCATCCTTTCATTGAAGTAACTGTCATAGATTTGGAATCCCAAGGTGACATTCGGCAAAATCTTGGGGTTCCCATTGATCTCCTTGACAGCAAAGACCAAGGCCAGAATATGCTGATAGTTCTTTGGTACAACCCTGAAATGAGAATAGTGCATCCAAATAGTTATTGCAAGAAGCTGGATATTTTTTTATAAATTGCATGAAAATCTGTATCTGTTTTCCAGGATCAGATCAAACTGAAAATTCAACCAGATTATATAGCAAAATATCCCAACTAAAGAGATTTCAGGGCAGTATAAAACAGACAAACAAAAAAGTTCAGACTTTGATGATGATTAAAACTCACTAAAGTCAGAGACAATAAAGCATCCTAACAAAAGAAAAAGAATCCTCTGCCATTAAAAGCCAAAGTGATGGTGCTGAAACCTAAAAAATAAATATGAGGACCATGAGTGAACAAGACCATAGATATGCTTTCACATGTTAGTCCTGATCACAGAAAATATCTCCTATAAGAGGAAGCAACAGCGGTATTCAAAGTAATGCCAACTGCCACTTCCTTCCTTTTTCTATTTCTAGTACATGTGTTTTTTCTCCATTCAGTTTCCATCTCAAAGTTTTATGTTCACGGAAAGCGATGCAGCTGTGCTTCCAGTTTACTGGGAGAAGGTGACCTAGAGAATCTGATGACTCCTGAAATAATCTTCAAGACAAGATCCTTATGCTGAGTAAACTGTGAGTACAGGAAAAAGACCAATTCCTTAGGAAAGGAGAAACGCTGTGGTGTCTGGGGGTGGGTGGGAGTTGTCCAAATCTGGAAGATGGCAGGCAAGGTGTTATGATCCAAGCCCCTCCTTGTTTCTACAGGTGTCGATGGCATGCACAGGTACACAATGGACACGGATTGTGAGGCTGCGCCTGCCATTTTGCAGATTTTGACCCCCTCCACCATGGATGCATCTGGAGAAATGGAAAGGTCAACCCCAAAGTCCCTTGTTACATGTTTGGCTCAGGCACGTAAAAACTTTGGGATCCTACTGCCCGAAGCAACCCTTTCCTTTGTCTTCTAATGTCTTTCAATTTGCAATATTGAAGTGAATTTATATGCACGTGGTCAATTTATCATTGGACAATGTAAAAAACCTGCTAATATATTCTGGGAGGTAACACCCAAACTACAGGCAGTAATATATTTACTTATATAAGTAAATAACTATAAGCAGTATATATCCCTTGAGAACTTGTACACATTCCTTGAGTAGTGAGCCCTGTTGCACTCTAAGTGATGTGCTCTAATGTGCTTATATGATCACAAGCAATTCAATACCCCCCATACAATTTTTATTTATTTCTATGCCCGCTTCCTCCCAAAGTACCCCAGAGCAGTAGAAATTAATAAATTAAAAAACAAAATACAAGGACTTAGTCTTTACTTTGGAGAATCCACTAGATGGAATTGAATTATTGATACAGAAATTGAAAGACTTTGGGTCATTAGCAAGGTTTAAAGTGAATCTACAGAAAACAAAAATTTGACTAAAAATATGGACTATCATCAACAAGAGAAATTGAAAGAAATAACGGGATATTCAATGGAAGAAAAAGTAAAATATTTGGGACTATATTTAACAACTAAAAATGTTAAGTTGTTTAAGAATAATTATATTCCGCTTTGGATAGATATTAAAAAAGACTTGGATCAATGGGAAAAACTGGAACTATCATTATTAGGTAGAATTTCAGCAATTAAAATGAATATTTTGCCACGAATTTTATATCTTTTTCAAACAATACCTATATTGGCATCAGAAGAACCTTTCAAACAATGGCAGCAAGATATTTCTAAGTTTATTTGGCAAGGGAAAAAATCAAGAATAAAATATAAAGTTTTACAAGATTCAAAAGAAAGAGGCGGACTAGGTCTACCGGATTTGAAATTATATTATGCTGCTTGTTGCTTGGTATGGATTAAAGAATGGATAGTTCTGAAAAATGAAAAATTAATGAACTTGGAGGGTCATGAATTAAGATATGGATGGCATGGATATTTGTGGTACGACAAAGTAAAAGTTAACGTGGACTTTAAAAATCATTATATTAGAAGATCTTTGTTAAGAATTTGGAATAAATATAAACTAACTTTATGTTATAAAAGACCTTTATGGATTTCCACGCAAGAAGCATTTCATAGAACAGAAGTAAGAGCTAAAGACAAATGGCTGACTTACAAAGACTTTTTAAAAAAAGAACAAGGACAATATAAAACCAAATCAAAAGAAGAACTGGCCTTAGAAGGATATACTTTCCAATGGCTCTCTTACATGCAACTTGTAGAAAAATTTAAATCAGATAAAAAGAATTTGAATTTAAACAAACCAAATCGGAATTTGAGATACAACTATGTGAGACAGATGATCATTTAATTGCTAAAATGTATAAATTATTGTTAAAAGGTGAAATGGTAGAGGAACAAGTTAAAGACTGCATGATTAAAAGGACAAAAAATATTGGCCATAATATTCAAATGCAACAATGGGAAGATATGTGGACTAAAGGACTAAAATTTACTTTGTGTTATAATTTGAAGGAAAATTTCTATAAGATGATGTACAGATGGTATATGACCCCACAAAAACTAGCTAAAATGTATGGGAATGTTTCCAACTTGTGTTGGAAATGTAAAAAAAAAGAGGGGTCATTTTACCATATGTGGTGGACATGTGAGATTGCAAAGAAATTTTGGACTCAGATACATTCATTGATGCAAAATATTTTACAAATTCGAGTTCCATTTAAACCAGAACTATTTCTATTGGGAATATTAGAAGAACAAATAGGAAAACAATTTACAAGAATTATGCAATACATGATTACAGCTGCAAGACTTGTATATGCACAAAATTGGAAAAATCAGACTACACCTAAGATACAAGACTGGATGTTAAAATTGATGGACATGGCAGAAAATGATAAATTGACATGTTTATTAAAAGAAAATTCTAATTATTACTTTCTTAAAGAGTGGAAACCATTAACGGACTATTTGCAAAATGCAGGAGGGGCAAAGCTTATATGGGGATTTGAAGATTAAAATATATATAAACTGATATATTAGACAAGAAATGTTTTTTAATTTTATATATAGACCTAGCATGTAAGATAAACTCTTTAAATTACTATGACCAGAGATAAATCGGAAGTTGACTAATTTCTGTTTCATCTTTTTCTTTTTTTCTTTACTTTACTACACTTTTTTTCTTCTTTCTTTGATTTGTATTTCTATTTCTTTTCTGTTTCCAACTTTTATCTATGTATATTTAAAACTCAATAAAATATATTAAAAAAATACAAGGAGTTAAATTAACAGATTGCTTAGCACATGGTGACTAATACTGTATGAAGGATTCTGAAGTAGCAATCTGCATAAAATTCTAGTAATGGAAACAGTAATCAACCACTTTTCATCACAGGAGACATGGTAGAATTACAAATAGTGTAAATTGAATATACCTCAATTTAACAAACAAAAACAGACTACAAAAATATTAATAATGTCCTTGCTTTGCTGATGTAAAAATGTATTGTTTGAATTTGCAAACTAATAATGTTTATACTGCTGATTAATAAAGTACTAATTTTAATTATTTTAAATGATAGTATATACTGTAGATAGTATATAGAAGGGGAAGAAAATCCATGGGTTCCAAGGAATTTTATAAACATCCAAATTAGAATTGGTACTGACATACTTTGTTCTACCAAGATATGCCATTGATTTGCATTCTCCTTTGACTTCAATAGTTGCTCACTATAACCAAAAAAGTTATTAATTGAAAAAGGCTTTCAACTCAAGATTTAAGTTCTTCAAACACTATTAAGCCTTCCATCACAATGTTAAGCCTCTTAATAATTAAAAAAAACCTGTGTGCAATTCCATATGTTTATGTAGAGAGGGGAGATAACTTATAAAAAAGAAACAGCTTTCATTTGTGATTTATAAAGTCATTCCATTTGCATCTGGTTCCATGGAATGCCTGGAAAACTTGCCAGCATCCTAACAGCCTGGCTAATAAGGAATCAATGGCCAACCATAGTAGTTTACATTGCAGTTATTCCCATTTCTAGTTGAGTTGGCAGTAAATTTCCTGAAAGGATTTTCATCACGATCCAGAAGTAACTGGCATTGAAAACAATGAGATTTACATCAAAGTAAACAGGGATGGGAATTAATCCCTTATCACTGAGTAAGTTTTTTTAAAAAAAAAAGCTTACAGGAGATTAAGAATTTGAGAGATGGGTAGATGGTCTTTGAAGGCTTCGTAATCAAGAGAAGAGAGAAGATGAGAAGTAAGCCCACCAATCATTAAGTCACCTGGCTGATCATACTGGTGAGGGATGTGGAGCAGCCCATTGATGCTGCAGAAATTCTCCTGTACTTGGTGCATCATCCGAGGCAGCACTAAGAACGACAGCACTATAAACCTTGCCATTCAGAAGACAAATAATCTCCTACACAAGGCTACCAGACTCTTCTGATGGTACTTAATTCTTGTGGCGTCCTAGTTGAATCCTGCGATCTGACTTACAACTGAAGAGAAGATCTGGTATCAGCCTCAGTAGGGCTCTGCTACCTGTTCTGCTCTCTCTGTTGCTGGAAGTAACTTGGAGGGTTAACAGTCAATGTTGACCTCATTGAAAGATTACAGGGAAGATAATAATAGGGTTCTTTGAAGGCAGATGGCTTGGAAAAATGAGAAAATAAGTTTACCACAATTTTCCTCAAGTGGGTTTCTTAGCTTTTCTGAGAAAACACAAAGAATAATGCACAATGAGAAAAACAAAAGCTGGGTGTTGGACTGAAACATCAAATAATAGTAGGCCATCAGACAGCAACACAAGAAGTATCAGCCAAATGAAGTCCTTCCAGATACGTTAGACTGCAAATTCTGTCATTCCTTTCTGACAAAGATGGGGAGGATGCTGACCTAAAATGTCTGTCTTATTCCTTTTCTCTTCCCAACCTCTCTGTTCACCAAGGCCACATCCACAGAGCTGCTATGCTGTGCTCCCTTCATATCTTGAAGCCCCCCCCCCAATCATACTGCCCTAAATCTAGCTACCTTCAGTGCACCCGGAATGGACCCATGCTACATGGCTGTCTGTACAGCTTTCATATGCAACATTGCAAGAAACATGATCTATTGTTCCCTTCGCCAAAGTTCCAGCCCCACCCAACAACATCCACCATGTGAAAAGCCTCCTCATCTAGTTGGCAGGCAAGCTCTATGGTTACTGCAATTTCTTTCTCTTTTCTTTCCCAACTGTGAGAGACTCTGGGAAGAAAGTGGGGGATGAGGAGTTTACTGTATGTGAGAAGAGGCAATACTGTACAATCCAGACATTAGAGATGTGGAAAGAGAGATGTTCCAAAGATCCTCTCCGTCTTTAGCTGGGAATTTACCCTTTCCATCTTCAATCTCTTCTTACCCCAGAGCACTATTAAAAATAGCTGTACTCTTCTTATTTCCTTGGTTTGCCAGTTCTGTGGGGATGGACATCATCATGCTGTCTGATCAACTGAACTTTTAAAAAAATTAATAGTAATATTGTTAAAGGTTATAATTACAACAGTAAAAACTAATACAAACTGAAAAATAATAAGAGTAAAAAGAAAACATAGAAGGTGTAGGAAAAAAAGAAAAAGGGGAAATTGGAAAGAGAAAAGAGAGAGAAAATAATATGGTAAAGAAAAAGAAAAGAAGGCAAGGAATATAAAGTTGGTTTATTTGATCAAGGTTAAAATAGATATACTGTTATCTCTGCTCCTCCTCCATGCACCTTGGACTGACCAGGTGGAATGTCTTGAGCTGGGATAAGAAGAAAACAACTCTTTTGTGTAGAGGCTCCTAATTAGGGCTCCATTCTGTCTAACAGCATCTTGACTCTTCTGCCAAACCCTACCTTTTCCCTTGGCATCTCTGAAGATCTTATTTCCTTGATTCTTTAAGCAGCAGCAGCAGCAGCTTCACAACAGCTTCTGTTTACAAACTTTTGCCAATTTCCATTCTGTTGCTTGCTCCTGGGAAACTCTTACCAGTTTGCAACTAACTTTTTGACTGTATTACCCACCAATGCTAATACAGCCATATGCAATCTTTGAACTGGCGATTTAATTAGTAATGTATAATCTTCCAATGTTAGTTTGTTAAATTTAGAAAGTTGCCACACTCCAGAATTTTTAGGACAGTGTACAACATTAAAAACAATGGAAACCAAAAAGGAAGAAAAGAACAATGTGAGCTATGGAGGAAAACATCCAGCTATTATATAAAATCTAATATCACCCACCCCAATCCAAGGCCTGTGTCCATCCTTTGAGGTAGCCCAGACAAGAGACGAAAACGATGTGTACTAACACTACCTTTATTGTAAGGGTGTTTTTTTTTTTTTTTTTGATGCTTTCAAGTCACTATTGACTCCTGGCAACTGCCTCCACTAGTCCCTGCAGTTTTCTTGGCAAGATTTCAGAAGTGGTTTGTCCTTGCCTGCTTCCTAGGGCTGAGAGAGAGCGACTGGCCCAAGATCACCCAGCTGGCTTCATCCCTAAGGCAGGACTAGAACTCACGGTCTTCTGGTTTCTAGCCTGGTGCCTTAACTACTACACCAAACTGGTTCCGTGTTGTAAGGTTGCAGTAACAGAATCTTTCAAGTCTGAATGCACGTCTCCCCTTCCTCACCTTTACTTTGCAGAGAACTGGGGAGGGTCCCTTCTGAGATGCTTCCTGCTGAGAGAAATGTGATACCAGTTATTATTAACAAGGAAATAATAATTTTAAAATTAATAAAACTAAATGAGGCTCTTAAGGGATTTTTCTAATGCTAGCTAGCAAAATTCATAGGCAAGCTGAATAGATCAAATTAAAGAGCAAACTAGCAGACCTTCTACTAAAAACAGCATGCAGGAAATGTCAAGCAAGCTAAAATGTAACACCTCAGCTTTGAGGTTAGAGAGCAGAGCTTCTAGCAAGACCTATGCTAAAGGAAACTGCTTGTGGTTAGGAACTAGCTGACGCATGCTTTAAGTAGGAAGCCTCCCCTTAAAAGGTGAAAGTAAATAGAAGGGGAAGGGGATATAAAAGTGGGTAATGGGAGATGTAAACAAAGGCGGGCTAATTATATGCACATTAGGCGCTTCTGATAGGTTGTGAGCTCCAGAGTAGCCTACCAATAGGTGAAAGGAGCAAGTTTTGAGCGACGGGTGAGGATGTATAAATGTAACTGTCAAACTTGTGGCAGGTGTGCTTTTCTCTTCAGTGCGACATTTGTCCTTCCGCACGGAGAAAGCCACCAGCACTTTGCAAACTGCTTCAAAAGAATAAAAACCTTTTGTTTCTATTTGCCTTTTGACTTGACTCATATCTGACACTGCGGCCCCATTCCTTCCGTGGGCTGAGATATCTCTTGTCTGACCACTGCCTTAGCTGCAGCTCTTCCTCCTCCTGTCTCCACAGGTTATTCTCACAGACCATTCCAGCCTGGGGAAAAAGCCAGGTTTTCAGAGACTTTTTAAAGATGCTCAGGGTGGGGGCCATACGGATCTCCCGGGGATGCTAGTCAGAGGGCAGGTGCCATGAAAGAGAAGGCCCACTTCTTGGGTCCTGTCAGGTAACATTGCTTAATTAATGGGACCTGGAGCATTCCCATTCTGCTGATTGTACAGGCAGCAGGCAGAAACCATTAGAGACAGGTGGTCTCTCACAAAGCCAGGCCCCAGTGCCATGAAAGGCCTTACAGTTGTTAACTAGCACCTTGAATTGCACACTAAAGCTAACTGGCAGCCAGGGCAGCTTGCGGAACAGAGAGATTACATGGGCATACCTGCATATGCCCATCACTGCCCATAAAGTCAGCTGCATCTTCCTGGTGGTCTTCATGGGCAGAGTGCATTGCAATAGGTCACCTGCAAGGTGACAAGACATGACTGATATCAGGAGGACCCCTAATCCAAGAATGAATCTAATATTTGTACCAGATTAACAAAGGCCCTCCTGACCACAGCTGCTGCCTGGGTTTTATGTTTGTTTTGTGTGTGTGTGTGTGTGTGTGTGTGCACACACACAATTTCTATTAAATATTTTTAAGAAGGAAAATAAAAACTAATATAAACTAAAACAAAGTAAGAAAAGAAAAAGAAAGAAATCAAAGGGAAAGCCAAAAGTGCAAGAAGGGGGGGGGGGAAGTAAAAGAAAAGTAGAAAAGAAAGGAAAAAAAATACAAAGAAGTAGCTTCTGATCTTCTTTACAGCAGTTATAAGTACAGTTATAAGTTTACCTGTTGCTCTATGGTTACAACATAACTCTCTTTTTTCTATAATCTATCCTGTCTAATCATCAAAACCATAATTCATAAGTTCATTTTTTTCTGTTTCACGCAAAAAGTCTATAAGGGGTTTCCACTAAGCAATAAACATAGATATAATCTTTTCTCTGATCAAAGAAGTCAATCAATCAATTTTTATTTCAGTCATAGACCAGCATACAACTAGTAACATAACAATTATGCTAAAATAGAAATAAAAATAAAAAGTCATATTGATAGCATAAAATAAGGTAAAGATAAAATTATTAAGGTAAAATTACAGAGTACAGGTATTAAAAAGGGGGGAAAATCCTATAAAATTACAATTAATTTTACAATGAATAGTTTATATCAGAGCTTTCCAAACTGTGTGTCGCGACACAAAAGTGTGTCACCACACACAGTCTGGTGTGTCGCCACACAACCCGGAAGCGCTGATCATCATCAGCGCTTCTGGGTTTTCCCGTGGCGACACACCAACGGCGGCACGCAAAAACCCAAAAGCGGCAGCAGCACTTCCGAGTTTTTGCGCGCTGCCGCAACGGCAGCACTTCCGGGTTTTCCCGCGGCGACACACCAACGGCGGTTGGTATGTCACCACGGGAAAACTTTGGAAAGCCCTGGTCTATATACTATAAATAACTAGGGCAAATAAGTATAAAAGGGCATAAGTAATACTAGAATTTGTACAACACTATGAGAATGTAAAGCTATGCTAACTTATATTATCAAATCAAATCAATTTTATTCCGTCATAGACCAGCAAACAAACCAGAAGATTCACCTCTGATTAGAATAAAAGACAAAACACTTAAAATTCTAAAAAATCTAAGAAAAATTAGAAAAGATATTGTGGCGTGCTGTACAGATTATAGAGCAATATTTGGCTGTTGTCAATGAAGTAAAATCAGATTGGTCTGATAAAAACAGCTTGAGGTAAAAAGAATCTGAACGACCTGGATATTTGGTAAAAAATTGAGATAATAATTCCTGGCGAGCGTCTGCATAGAGAGGACAATATAAAATTGTGTGTTCCATTGTTTCAATTACTCCTCTGCCACATGGGCACAGTCTTTGATCGAAAGGGATATTTTGATATCTCCCTTCAATAACAGCTGTTGGTAGGGCATTGAATCTAGCCAAGGATAAGGCCCTTCTAAATTTTGGAATCATTATACAGCTAAGATATCTAGCTGGTTGGAGAAGATGTGCAGAGTGGCCCAAAAAAATGTTTTTAGGTAAAACTGATAAATCGGATTGTAGCTCTAAATGGATGGCCCGTTGTTTGAGATCAGCTAGTGCACGTTCATAGCCCAATAAGATTATGGCTGCCCCTGAAAAGCCATATAATTGCAGTTTGGCGTGTATTGCCTGGCACCAAGAAGATTGAAAGCTATCGGTCATAATCAAAGGGGCCAGGCCAACTGGGAAAAAAGAAAGCTTAAGCCAGTAAGTAAAAGTGTAAATCCAAGCAGAAGTTTCTATTTTTAGTAGGCCAGCTTCATGGCGAAGCACCACGTTGGGGACGCAGCGAGGTACTTGAAAGATAGATCTTAGAAACTTGGATTGGACTCTTTCAAGAGAAAGGAATGACCTGTAGGGACCCAACTGAGCTCCAAAAAGGAGCTGAGCTCGGATCTTAGCTGAGAAAACTTTAATTTCTGCTGGTATATATTGAGCTCCTTTGGAGAAATAGAAAGATTGTAGTGCTGCCGCTGTTTTTTGTGCATTCAGGCTGACATAATGGGCATGGAATTTGCGGTTACCCGTGGCATGAAAAACAATCCCCAAATATTTAAAGGTCTTAACTTGCTCTATTAAATGATTGTTTAGCCGCCAGACATGTGCCTTAGGGCGCTTGGCAAAAACCATAACCTTGGTTTTTGAGTAGTTTATTTCCAGCCATTCTTCTCGGCAGTGCTCAGCAAGCATACAGAGCGCCCGCTTCAGGCCAATCTGTGTCCGAGAAAGCAACACGGCATCATCTGCATATAAAAGAACAGAGATGTGTCTATTTCCCAGTTTTGGGGGATGAAGAGATGGGCTATTCAATTTGTCTATAAGAGAGTTAATATATAGATTAAAAAGAAGGGGAGCCACAATACACCCTTGTCTCACTCCTCTCTTGACTGGGATTTCCTTGGTGCAATGTCCATACATATTACATCGCACCTTCATCCGGGAATTTTTATAAAGTTTATATATAAGAACAAGTAATCTTCTATCAATCTAGCAATGAAATCAAAAGCACATCTAAGGTCAATAAATGCTGCATAGAGTGTTGAGCGAGCTCCGGAGGAATATTTCTCGACTAGATGTTGAAGAGTTAAAGCGTGGTCAAAGATTGAGCGGCCTTCTCTGAAACCTGCCTGCTCATCAGCCAAGATATTCTCAGTTATAATCCAATCCACGAGTTTATTGTATAGGTGTCTAGCATATAATTTGCTAGATCAAAGAAATCAATTTAGCCCTCTCAGCATGTTCCATCATCTTCACCAACCATTCCTCCATTGTGGGTAATGCTGAATTTTTCCATTTTTGTGCATACAATTATCTCGCTGCACTTATCATGTACAAAAACAAAGTTCTGTAAGTTTTTTCCAACTGTTTGTCCATCGGTCCCAAAAGAAAAACCTCTGGTCTTAATTGTATATTAATCTTTAAAATCCTCTGAATCAGTGTATGTATTTGAATCCAGAATTTTGCAGTTTTTTTTTACACGTCCACCAAACATGATAAAATGTCCCTTCTTGTTGTTCACATTTCCAACATTTATTTATTTATTTTTATTGCTTTTTTAAAATAATGACAGAAAATGGGGAAAAAGCCCCCAAAATTCACAAAGATACATATGTTATAAAAAAACATGTTGTTGTTGTTACATAACAAATGCTTAAAAATAAGAAAAATATAACAGAAAGAAGTGAAATAAAAATATAAAATATAATGTCTCATTACAACGATAAACAATTACAATTCTATATATATTTATCTAATGCAAATATAATGCAAGTATATGTGTGTGTATGTATGTTTGTATGTAAAAAAAAATTCCCTTCTCACCCATATGGGTGGTATGTGTCTTCCTCAACCTCGGGTCCTCTACCAGAGGCCTGGGAGTTTGAGGGTTCTGCACAGTATCTTAGCTGTTCCTAGCATTGCACTCTTCTGGACAGAGAGCTCTGATGTTGTTCCTGGGATCTGTTGGAGCCACTCTCCCAGCTTGGGAGTCACAGCCCCAAGTGCCCCTACCACCACTGGGACCACTTTGGCCTTCACTTTCCACATCCTCTCTAGTTCCTCCTTCAGGGCCTGGTACTTCTCCAGCTTCTCATACTTCTTCTTCCTGATGTTGCTGTCACTTGGCACTGCTACATCTATCACCACCTCTGTCTTCTGGTCCTTGTCTACTACCACGATGTCTGGTTGATTGGCCAGTACCTGCCTGTCTGTCTGGATCTGGAAGTCCCACAGGATCTTAGCCCTGTTATTCTTTATGACCTTCTCTGGAATCTCCCATCTGGACCTGGGAGGGTCTAGCCCATACACTGTGCAGATGTTTCTGTATACAATGCCAGTTACTAGGTTGTGCCGTTCAGTGTATGCTGTTCCTGCCTGCATCTTACACCCTGTTGGACTGTCTCTGAGGCCTCTCTGCACAGTCTGCACCTTGGGTCCTGTCTAGTGTGGTAGACCCCTGCTTCTATGGATCTGGTGCTTAGTGCCTGTTCTTGGGCTGCTATGATCAGTGCCTCAATGCTGTCTTTTAGTCCAGCCCTTTCCAGCCACCAGTAGGATTTCCCAATGTCAGTCACCTCAGCTATCTGTCAATGGTACATCCCATGCAGGATCTTGTCTTGGCATGGCACTTTCTCTGCTTGATCTTCCTTCCATGTCTGCTGCTGCCTCAGGCATTCTCTCAGCAGCTCATCTTTAGGTGCCATCTTACTGATGTACTCCTGGATGCCCTGGGTTTCATCCAAGACAGTGGCTTTGACCCTCACCAGACCCCTCCCACCCTCTTTCTGGCTGGTGTACAGTCTCTGGGTGTTGGACTTGGGGTGGAAGCCTCTGTACATTGTGAGGAGCTTCCGGGTCTTCAAATCTGCAGCCTCCATGTCCTCCTTTGGCCAGCTCACTATACTGGCAGGGTATCTGATGACTGGCAGGGCATATATGTTGATAGCGTGGGTCTTGTTCTTCCCATTGAGCTGGCTCTTCAGGACCTGTCTTATCCTTTGGTGGTACTTGGAAGTTGCTGTCTTCCTTGCCTCTTATTGTGGTTCCCATGTGACTGTGGGATACCAAGGTACTTGTAGCTGTTTTGTATGTCTGCTATGTGACACACTGGTGGTTCTACCCCATCAGTCTTAACTACCTTCCCTCTCTTTGCTACCATCTGGCCACACTTCTCTAGTCCAAATGACATCCCAATGTCCTCACTGTAGATCCGTGTCAGATGGATCAGTGAGTCGATGTCTCGTTCATTCTTAGCATACAGCTTGATGTCATCCATGTAGAGGAGGTGGCTGATGGTAGTTCCACTCTTGAACTTGTATCCATATCCAGTCCTTGTGGTTATCTGGCTGAGGGGGTTCAAGCCTATGCAGAACAGCAGTGGGGACAATGCATCACCTTGGTATATGCTGCACTTTATTTATTTATTTATTTTATTTATTTAATTTATTCCCCGCCCATCTCCCATACAAGGGACTCTGGGCGGGTTACAATAATTAAGACTTAAAAATTTAAAATATTTAAAACCATACAAAGTAGAAGATGTATAAAAATAAATCCAGATATAAAATAAAATAAAATAGAATAGAATCCAAGATGGATTGGGGACCATAGCATAGGTCTTATTGCTACGGGGCCAGCCAGCCCCAGGAGGCACTACCACCTCCGTTGTCCCAGGCCAGGCGGCAGAGCCAGGTCTTAAGGGCCTTCCGAAAGGCCAGGAGTGAAGGGGCCAGTCTCACCTCCGGGGGCAAGATGTTCCATAAGGCGGGGGCTGTCGCAGAGAAAGCACGCCTCCTGGACCCCGCTAGATGGAATTCTCTTGTTGAGGGGGTCCGAAGCATGCCCTCTCTGCACGCTCGGGTGGGACGGGCTGACGTTATCGGGACGAGACGGTCCCTCAGGTACCCTGGTCCTATGCCATATAGGGCTTTAAAGGTAATCACCAACACCTTGAATTGGACCCGGAAGCAAACTGGCACCCAATGCAGCTCGCGTAGCAGAGGTGTCACATGTGCCGATCTTATGGCACCCGTAACTGCTCGCGCAGCCGCATTCTGTACCAGCTGAAGCTTCCAGATACTCTTCAGGGGTAGCCCCATGTAGAGCGCATTACAGTAGTCTATGCGGGAGATGACAAGGGCATGAGTGACTGTTCGGAGGGCCTCCTGATCCAGGAAAGGGCGTAACTGGCGCACAACTCGAAGTTGTGCAAAGGCCCTCCTGGCCACGACTGCCACCTGCTCTTCGAGCAGGAGTCACGAGTCCAGGAGGACCCCCAGATTCCGCACTGGATCTGAGTGAGGTAGTACTTGATGGCCACTTGTGCGAGCTGTCTTGAGTTGACTTCCAGTGTTGTCTTCCACAGTCCCACTGAGTTCTTGAGGAAGGTCCTTAGTGCCTTGTTGTCTTTGTATAGCACCAGGCATTCACAGATCCATGTGTGTGGCATTGGGTCGTAGGCTTTCCTGTAGTCAATCCAGGCCCTGCTCAAATTGGTCTGTCTGGACCTTGAGTCTCAGGTGACTGCTCTATTTATGAACAACTGGTGTTTTGAGCCTCTGGTGTTGTTCCCAATGCCCTTCTGAGCTGTGTTCATGTACTGGCCTATGTGCTCCTGCAGCTAGGCAGCTATGATTCCTGATAGGACTTTCCATGTTGTGGGGAGGCAAGTTATTGGCCGGTATTTGGATGGCGCTGTTCCCTTGTGGAGGTCTTTCATGATCAGTGCTTTCTCTCTCTCTCTCTCTCTCTCTCTCTCACACACACACACACAGAGAGAGAGAGATTAGATTATAGATTATAGATTATAGATTATAGATTATAGATTATAGATTATAGATTATAGATTATAGATTATAGATTATAGATTATAGATTATAGATTATAGATTATAGATTATAGATTATAGATTATGATATACAATTATATAACCAACATGCTTTCCCCTAAACTACTGTATTTTGTAAAAATGAGTCCCATATTTCATTGTACTTATCCATAAAAAGTCTATTTCTATAGGGAATCTGCTCATAGGTGGCAAGTGTAACCAGGTCTTCAATCCATTGAGTAAATGGAGCCATACATTTATCTTTCCAATGTTTCAATATCAGTCTTTTGGCCATAGTAAGGGCACAGAGAATCCATTTACGTTGTCCTGTTGTCAAATTCCATGTACTAGGTATGTAATTCAGAAGAATATTGTCCTCTGAAAATTTTAGTTTTTGTTGCACAGTCACATTTATATGATCCACTACTTTCTCCCAAAACTTAGTAAGTATAGGACATTCTAAGAACATACAGTAAGTCGTAGTTTAAGCTTGTTTGACACACTTGCTATAGAAGTTAAAACGCTCTCCCATTGTCTAGGCAATATAGGAACCTCTAATTCTTTATTCCACTCATTTCTTACATCTGCATATCAAATTGATTTATTGATAACAAATATCTATAAAAACTAATGGTAGGTTTTTTAGTCTTAAAGGATTTAACAAGTTGTTCTAGTATCTCAGGTGTCTCAGAAACTGAAAATGCTGCTGATCCAAGGTAAAGGTAAAGGTTCCCCCCACAGATTTGTGCAGTCGTGTCCGACTCTAGGGACTGGTGCTCATCTCCGTTTGTTAGCCGGAGAGCCAGCGTTGTCTGAAGACGCTTCCACAGTCATGTGGCTGCATGACGCGCGCAGAACGCTGTTACCTACCCACCGAAGTGGTACCTATTAATCTACTTGCATTTGCATGCTTTCGAATTGCTAGGTTGGCAAGAGCTGGAGCTAGTGCAGGAGCTCACTCCGCACGCAGGGCTAGGGATTCGAACCTCCGAACTTGTGAAAATAGGTATTATCTGAAAGAAAAAACTCGTTCTAGGCAAGACATTCATTTTTATCCCAGAAATTTTCCCCAGCAATGACAGTTGTGGTTTCAATAGAAGAGAATATATGTAGCTCAGGGTAGAACTGTGGAGTCTTTGGTGCTTTCTGAGCTTGGCTGTTTGCTTCCAAACATTTCATTACCCGACTAGGTAACATCTTCAGTGCTAGGAGGGAGTGGGGTTTGCTCTCTGTTTATATACAATAGTTTGCCCTGTCAGTGTCAGTGGGCGTGTTGTTTTCTCCTTGATTAGGCTATTGTTTACTGTTTGATTGTTTGTCTGGTGTTATTCCTGGTGTTAAGAGAGCCAGTTTGGTCTAGTGGTTAAGGTGCTGGGCTAGAAACCAGGAGACAGAGTTCTAGTCCTGCCTTAGGCATGAAAGCTGGCTGGGTGACCTTGGGCCAGTCACTCGCTCTCAGCCCAACTCACCTCACAGGGTTGCTGTTGTGGGGAAAATAGGAGGAGGAAGGAGTATTAGGTATGTTCGCTGCCTTGAGTTATTTATAAAAAAAATAATAAAGGCGGGATAAAAATAAATAAATAAAATAAATAAATAATCCCTTCTTATCCGGGTATTGATTGCTGATAAGGAGGTGTTCTGGTCTTTTTGTTTCCTTTTTAGCCTTTTTATTGTCTCTTTTGAATGTTGTGTAAATGTTGTTTATCTCTATGTGCCTGTTGATGGCTGACTTGTCTGAATACCAAGCTGCCAGGAATTCCCTTGCATCTAGGCCTTCTCTTCCTGCAATCACCAGGAGACGCTGAGACTGGAAACCACCCTTGAAAGGGATTAGGTTGCACTGAAGCACCACAGGAGAAATCAGAGCCCAACAAAAGCAGAAGCCAAAGAATGGCCAGTCATAAGCAAAATAGAGTAATCTCTACAGCAGTTCTACAGCAGCAGCACCTCTCAGCCTCCTAGCCAGTCATTCACTTCTAACTGACCCTGAAGAAAGCCTTCCCCATAGTGGGATGGAGGGACCCAAGTGGCACTTTCAAAGCCACATAGAAAAATGCCATGAAATATATCTGACATATGTGGACCATCAGGCATATCCTCCTCATGCAGGTGGAAAGGTCAATAATCCTGTCACCCCCAAAATTAAAAAATGAATTGGACAGATGGGCCAAAGTGCACAACCCCCACCCCAATATATGTTCTGCACTCCAGCTGGTGGTCACGTTTCCCACAACTGGTTACAATTGGTTAAATTACCAGTTCCTGTACTTACAAGGGCCACAAGAGAGATGGGTAGACAGTATGGCCCCGTTTCAGATTCATCTTAAGGGCATGGTAGGGCAGCACAAATTTTGCAGTCATTATTTCCTTCCAACTCAGGGATGGAAGGAAAGCACAGCTAAACAGCTGTTCTGGGAGCCCTCAGTACCTTGTGAAAAGCCTGAATGAGTAGGCAGTGCCTTGTGAAGCAGCCCCTCTTCCTACTCAGACAGGGCTGTCACATTCTCAGCTTTGATTAAGATAAAGCGGCATTATCCATACTATGAATCTTATATATTCACCCTTCATTCCGAGGAACAGGTCAAATTTTTACTCAAGTCTTATTCAAGGATTTTGATGGCATTGACAGTCTTTGAGTTATGGTAACTACTGGGATGAAGGTGTTTGAATCTCAAATGTTTCATCAGCACAACAAATGAAATATAAACTAATAACAAATGAACGAAAACTTGAGAGAGAGAGAGAGAATAAAATAAATAAAATAAAATAAAATAAAATAAAATATAAAATAAAATAAAATAAAATAAAATAAAATAAAATAAAATAATAAAATAAAATAAAATAAAATAAAATAAAATAAAATAATAAAATAAAATAAAATAAAATAAAATAAAATAAAATAAAATAAAATAAAATAATAAAATAAAATAAAATAAAATAATAAAATAAAATAAAATAAAATAAAATAAAATAAAATAAAATAAAATAAAATAAAATAAAATAATAAAATAAAATAAAATAAAATAAAATAAAATAAAATTTGTGAGGCTACTTTCATTAGTGTCTTCAATTTATTAACATTTGCTCAGATCACATTGAAAAAAATATAATGCAGTATGGGAAATAGAACCTATTCTTAATAGTTCTCAAATGGATAACAAGTACGTATAGCTATAACAAAAAACCAAAACAGACAAATTTGTATGAGAGGAGTTACCATATCACCCTGATTGATTGGAAGCAAAGACGATCAGACCCCTCATCAGCATGTCCGCTTTATTATTTGCTCCTTGTTGTTTAGATTGGGTCTCAATAATATAATATAACATTTGGAGCCAAAGATGGAACCGAGTAAGCCAGCACTAGAGGCCAAGATGGAGAAGATCTCCACAGCCACTGTGTATTTGCCTTTTGTGCTTAGGTAGACTGGAACAAAGGATACCCAAACACTACAAAACATTAACATGCTGAAGGTGATGAATTTCGCCTCATTAAAACTGTCAGGCAGTTTCCTGGCTAAAAAGGCTACAACAAAGCTGATTGTGGCTAGAAAGCCCATGTAACCCAAGACACAATAAAACATGGTGGCCGATCCTTCATTACATTCAAGGACTATTTCTCCAAAACTGGAATGCATGTCCAGATTTGGGAAGGGTGGGGAGATGGCCAACCATAAAGCACAAAGGCCTATTTGGAAAAGAGAACAACAAACCACAATGGAATTGGCCAGTCTCTTCCCCACCCATTTCCTCATTCTGGATCCTGGTTTGGTGGCCATGAAGGCAAGAACCACAGTAATGGTTTTGGCCAAGATGCACGAAACAGTTATGGTGAAAATAGAACCAAAAGCCACTTGTCGCAGGAGACAGGTCACTTTTCTGGGAGGGCTGAGGAAAAGGAAGGAGCAGAGAAAGCAGAGCAGGAGGGAGGAGAGGAGAGCGTAGGTGAGATCCCGGTTGTTGGCACGGACGATTGGCGTGTCCTGATGCTTAATGAAGATGACCAGGACCAGGGCTGTGAGCAGAGAAAATACAAGAGCAAAAAAAGCTAAGCTTATCCCCAGAGGCTCTTCCAATGAGAGATAGTTGATTGTCTTTGGAATACAGTGTGATTTATCCTTGTTTGGATGGTGATCTTCTGGACACATGAGACATATATCCATGTCTAGAAAGGAGAGATGCAAAGCCAAGGTGGACAAAGCTGATTCACCAACATACTGCTAGCTAGTGCTCAGTTTGAAAGAGGAGAAATATTCCTCCTAGCTTATAATCAATCACCAACCACCCATTGCACCCATTTTTAAAAAACGCATAGAATCCAGCCTAATGTATCTATGGCAATTTCTGGTATCATCTCTACAACCAGGTTGCCCCAGCAGAAATTGAGTCTACTGACTGTTTCTCAAGGGCAGAAATGAAAAGCATTCCCGCACGTACCTTCAACCCATTGGAAAAGGAACCCCCTCCAACTTCCTGGGGGGGATTGGCAACTTGAGACGTGTCTCCGCGAGCTCCGAAGTTGACCCAGCAATACAGGCTTTTTTGGGCTTAGGCAGGATTTCCTAGAGCCCAGAAGTGGTCTCCGGATTAAGGAGAACCCCAGGAATTACCGCATCTGTCCTCCGGACGGCTAGAAGCAGCCAGAAGACCGCAAAACTGCATTTCACGATCAACTGGTAAACTAGCAGCTGGGAGGCAGTGATTGCCATCATTTCCTAAACCATGTTGAAGCCTTAAATGGACTCAGAAGCTGCCTACCACATTTCTTTTTTTTTTAATTAAGGAGAGGCTCTTTGCAACAAAGAAATGCAGAATCTCTTGATGGCTTTCATTTCTTTTGATGTGTTAATTTGGCTTTCCCCCCCCCTCAAATATATATATTTTCTCTCTTTTTTCTTTTTAAATTGTATTGTTGGATTTAAAGACATTCACCTGTTTACTGTTACTTTTTTCAAAGTTTGAAGGACTACAAAAGAATTACCCACTTCGTTGAATTTGCAGAGCTGAGCTTTGATCTATCTGCTTTCCCCTGAGAAATGGCTTTACCTTTATTTTTCCACCCCCGCTGATTAACACTTTCTTTCTGAAAGACAGCCTTTTGTCCAATATCCTGAGGGACTAGAGCAGGGCTTTCCAAAGTGCCACGCTGGCTACACGCTAGCGGCGGTGCGGCGGCGCTGCGCGCGCGCGCACGGCGGCAACACAGGAGGGCGTGTGGCGGCATGCGCGTGCACGGCGGTGGCACGGGGGGCGTGCGGCAGCGCGCGCGTGCACGGCGCCGCCAAGGGGGGGTGCGGCGGCGCGGGGGGCGTGCGCCGTGCGGCGGCGCGCGCGTGCATGGTGGCGGTGGCAGCGGCTGCCGCTGCCACCGTGCACATGCGCGCCACTGCTTCCGGCTGCTGTGGCGACACACCATGCTGTGTGTGGCAACACACTTTTGTGTCGCGACACACAGTTTGGAAAGCTCTGGACTAGAGGGTGCCGTAACATTCTGTGGAGGGATATGGAAGATTTTAAAGATATTTTGAAGGAACTGTACCTTAAGATTACTTACGCTTTGGGCCATCTCTTAGAAAGCTATTTGGAAAATAAGGTCCCGGCCTCAAAGAAAAAAATGAGTAACGTCCCAAAGCCAAAAAGTGAAGGGAAGTGAATTCACCTCTGGAATGTTAATTTTGAAGAAGGAAAAGCTTTGGGTGTAAAAGGAATGGAAATGGCTACATTCTTGGAATATCAAGACCAAAGACAAGATTTAAGCCTCAAGGGATAGAAGGTCCTTGAAGATGAGTTGGACTTTACAAAGCAAGTCGAGGATTACAAGGAGAAAGCCCTGTTTGTAACATTGAGATATGTAAATGCCTTAGTTTATTTTGAAGTGGGTTAACTGTTTAATTGTGCTTATTAGGATGGTCTTTTAAAGGTTTAGACAGTTGTTTTTGCTTTTGGGATTAAGAATCTATCTTGGGTAAAAGGATATTAATAAGGTTATTGTTTAAATATGTAATGGTGGAGATACAATGTTTAACTATATAAATGCTTTGGTTAGGAGTAAAATTGTAATGAAGAAAGATAATATGTTTAACTATATAAATGTTTTGGTTAGGAGTAAAATTGTAATGAGGATGGATAATATTTGATTATCTGTCTATTAAGGGGGGATTTTTTTATGTTATAAATTTATATATATATACATACATACATGCATACATACACATACACACATCCATCCATCCATCCAGGGGAAAATAGTGTTTTAGAGGAAATGTTATATTGAGAATAGAAATGTTTTATAGAAGTAATGCTCATTCTAGTTTGAACTAGAGTAAGAGATTGATATTGATTTATTTATATCTTTGTTGTAGAACAGGGCTTTCCAAAGTGCCGCCGCTGGTGACACACCCGGCGGCAGCGGCGGCGACATGCGCGCGCACGGCGATGGCGCAGGGGGGCATGCGGTGGCGCGCGCACACGGTGGCGGCGCGGGGGGCGTGCGGCGGTGCGCGCATGCACGGTGGCGGCACAGGAGGGGCGTGCGGCGGCGCGGGGAGTGTGCGGCGGCGTGGGGGGCGTGCGGCGGCGCGCGCGTGCAGGGCAGCCGCCGTGCACGCGCGCGCCGCCGCTTCCGGGTGGTGTGGCGACACACCACGCTGTGTGTGGCGACACACTTTTGTGTTGCGACACACAGTTTGGAAAGCTCTCTTGTAGAAAGTCAGATGTTAGTATGTATGTATTATGTAGTATGACCGTGGAAGCGTCTTCGGACAACGCTGGCTCTTCGGCTAACAAACGGAGATGAGCACCGGCCCTTAGAGTCGGACACGACTGCACAAATGTGCGGGGGGAACCTTTACTTTCTATTATGTAGTATGTAGTCTTTTTTTTGTATTTTCACACTTTTTAGTTCCTTTTTTCTCTTGTAGTATACTTTATTTCATTTCTTGTAGTTTTTATGTATTTATTGAAAAACTTAATAAAGCTTTATTAAAAAGGAAAAGGACCCGCTCCGATCTTTTCCTGCTACATATCAAAAGTAATGTCTTCTGTTTGTTTTACCTGGAATGACTGACAAATGTCTTCTGGCAAAAGCAGGGCTGGGCTTAATTTTATGGGAGGTTTGGTTTCATATGTTAAAGTTATTTGGTAAAAGTATTCTATGCAGAATTAAACGCATGGCATTTTCTTCACTGAATCTGGCCTGAAAGTGGAAATTTACAAGTTACTCTGCTGAAAAGCTGGTTCCCAAAATATTCTGTTCGTAAACAACAGATGTGACCTTCGTTGGTCTAGCCGGTTATTGTTTACATTAAGATAAGCCACTGTTCTTACGGGAAACTTTTCTTAAGACAAAGCCAATGCGCAACACTGCCATCGTGTGATGCTTTATAGTAAGTACAACAACTGTGAAGCTGAACTGGTTGCCTGGCTCATTTTAACCAATCAGAATTCTGAGCCATGGGTATATCTGAACTATGAACCATGGGTATTCATTCTCACTTATGTTCTCCCTATGCTTTCTTTATGTAGACTGCTATCTACATGTACTTGTATCTGAACTGTAACTATGCCTGGTCTTTGCACAGACCATGATGTTTTTCTTTCCTCACTTCTGGTGATGGAACTCTGCTTATGCTTTGATTTTTCCTTTTTGCAATAATGCACTATACATCCATTATTGCCTTATGCTATCAATAAAGATATTGTTAGCCTTACAACACGTTGTTTGGATTACTTCAAGCCTGAAAAACCCCAAAAGGTCACCATCACCTAATATCATACCGGTTACTCTGTGCTATGACGGGAATACGTTTCCTCTCTAGTCACTGGTTGCAATGCTCCATGGCTATTTTGTCTTTGGCTGAAGGGCTGCCTGCTTGCTTCTGAAGTAATCCCTACTGGTGGACTTGTGGTGGATTTCAATTTTTTGTTTTTAGTCCTACTGGTGAACCAGTGAAGCGGTGAGCCTTTCAGCTGATTCCTCTTCTCCCCCTGTTTCTGTACCATTTAGCTCTCTGCCTGAGGTGTGTTTGAATCCCCAGCAATTAATTCGGAATTGGGGTAGAAAAGGGGACCAAGGCCAAAAGAAAGTGAGCTGAGCTGAGCTGCTGCATTAGTGAAAATCTTCCATTTTTATGAGGAAGTGTGAGAGGATGGACATTTTTTAACTAGATGAATGATAAAAAGGTCCGTCCTTCTTTCCTTCCCATTCCACAAATGGATCCACCAAGTAAGAAAGTGTCAAGTGCAAGCGAGAATCAGTGTGTGACATATGGGTATCATACCTTTAACAAGAGTTGCTAGTTAGCAGCTGCCTGTCAGACAGGTGCCCTTAATAATCGTAAATTATTTTAGACTGAAAGTAACCTTTCCTGCAGGTATTCACTGTTGTTTTAGCAGTTGCTGGATGTGCTTACTAGTCTCCCTGTGAATAGAAGGACTTGTTGATCATCTGAGATGATCTGATGGTGGACACGGGATTCAAGTGAGCTATGGAAATAGTCTTGGGTCGGCAAATGTTACATAGTGGAGGATGGTTTATGCAAAGTGTCGAACCATGGAGACCACATGTCCTTATGCATGGGAGTCAAGCAGCTTAAGGATGCAGGGCAGAAAAGCCCTCTGTGGTGTCTCTTACCCTTCTGGTGTGAAACTTTGCCTGGAGGACATGGAGAACAATCATAGCAGCAGAATTCTGCCCCTTCCTTCTTCTTTTTGCTGGAACCAGGAAGGCAATTTGGGTTACATACAGAAGCAGGTGGCACCTGTCCATTTGAAGAAAGACACGGACAGTTTAGCACGTAGGAAAAACCGAGCTTCTACTATTGAAGAAGTGGGAAGAGTCTAACCCTCTTGAGGACGTTCTGAAAGGCTTTGATGACCTGGCTGTTCTCCAAGGGCTAGGGTAAGTGTTGAGCCCCTGTTGGTTGTTTCTTCATCATATACCAGTTTTTCTGAACATCTGTGGTTCTTTCTTGCTTTCCTTTCTTACTTTTAATTTTAACCCACCCAGAGTCAGCTGGAGACAGGCAGTCTCTACATTTCATAAACTAATTAACTAAAGAAATAAACTCAGATTTCACACAATGGGTTTTCATGGTTCTACTGGCCCCAATTTCAGGTTTTGCAAGCTGCCAAATTCCTTAGACTATCATCACTTCTGTGAAATTTGAAGCCATTATGGATGAACAGTTTCCTTTCAAGATGTAGATCAAAAGTTGAATATACAATTTCTTAAAATGCATTTCCTTCAAAACTGTCATTTGTTTTTAAGAAGATTGAGAATCATTTCAGATTGTGATCTTTTGGTAAAAAAAGTTTTGAGTATATTCTTCTCTTGGAAGAATCAACTCTCAGGGTCCAGTTACCAGAAGGGTGGCACCATTAGAACAAAACAGGGCTCAAAGAAGCTTGTCAGAGTGGAACAGAAATTAACAGCTGAAGACTAGGTTACAAAATTGTGCATGAACCCCATCAGTTTCCACTATTGCTAGGCTACTTTATGAAAAGATATTGAAGATGCTGAATTGATATTTCCAGCTACTGATCTCCCAAGATGGAAAAATACTGATTCTTCTATTCACTGATAGTAAGTACTGCATTATAAGCTGTTTTTTCAGACCAAACCCTCCATAGCTAGACACAATAAATGAATGAAAGACTCTATAAGATAAGAATACAAAGATGTGTGAGAAAAAGAGCTTTGGATCACAGAGCCACCAGGTTAATTAAGGAAAGGAGAAGGTAGTTTTCAAGCCCATTTTGTCATGTTCTAACATGTGCCTGGGTGAGCTTCCATGCTGGGTAGCACTGTTCTTTCCAGCATTGTACATGTCAAGAATAGAGGATTTTTGGGATGGTGGTGGTATAACAGCTGAGTGCGAGGCTCTAGCCACATAAGGAGTTAGGAAAAAATGATATTCCTTGGAGCATCGGCAAGCTGGTATATATGATCTTGGAAGATGAAGTACAGTATTAGTAGAAGAGAAGGAAGGTAAGGTAGGTTATTTAGGTTCTTCAAGAGAAGCGGCCAATAAGGGAGGCCTAGAACCAGTATAGGACTGAGCAGGAGCAGAGGCCAAAGATATGGGGAATCCAGGCAGCCATGGAGGAGAGAAAGATTGGACGATGTCTGCAGCCAACTGTGGAGGACTCCATGAGATGCGGATGGGAGGAGAGAAACCAAAGCAGGGCTGGGAAGGGCAACATCTGACTGTGGATGTTTGCAGTGCAGAACCAACATGGTTCAGGTCCTGGCAAGAGAGATTCACAGAGGTTTAATAGACGAGAGAGGAAGTAAATATATTTTCTCTATTTTCCGGTTTGGGTAGAGGAACGCTTTTCTTCTGTAAAACTAAGTGAAGAAACCAAGTTTTTGTCAAGTTATATTTCTTTCTTAATGTTCACTTTTGCACTCACTTATTTACCACATACTACACTTATTCCTATTATACCCCTTTGTAAATAGTAATAAATGGCACTTTGATTAATCTCTCAGACCCGGATCCAGTCCCTGCCCATGCTGTCTCCTACCTGGCGAAAGCTGCGGTGCCACACCATTTTCTTCTCATCAATGGTAACTCCCTTGCCTGGAGAAGCCATCACATCAACTCTTCCAATCTTCACTCTCATGAAGGAATTATTTGGAAAAGTGACTAAGTTGGTGATATGAAATCCAGCGTTTAACTCTTTGTGCTTCCCCAAAAACACTGTTTCTCCGGCACTGTTGTTAAATGTGACCCACTGAAGAAAGGGATGCAGCTGCATTGAAAAAGACATAGAAACAAAGATATAATTTTGTTTCTTGAAGGCTCTTTTGATCTAATTCATGGATCATCAGCAACACCTGGCACGTTTCCCCACCACCACCTATAGTCATTAACAGATGACAGCATGATCAGTGCGGCAACACCAGGAACAGTTGTGACATCTGTGATGTGGTGAAGGTCCAGGAAACTGCAAGCCAATCTGCTCGGTGGAAGGAGAAGGGCGCACATCACTCTCTGGAGATTTGCTTTGCAAGTAGTGGTTCCCTCTGAGAAAAGGGCTCACCTGCCAAGCATGCAGATCCTGAAACCTCAGTTTCTCCCTTCCCATCATTGCTCTGTGTTTGGACCTGGATTGGTACAAGGCATGTAAAGCATGTGCCACAACATAGACAGCATTGTAGACACTGTAGCTGTGGCCAGTCATGCTCGTTTCGAAGGCCATGGAAGGAAGGTCCTCCAGTTTTTCTTTTCCACTACATTTTTTACTGTTATCCTTCTCCATCTCTGAATCTGGAAACAAGCACCTGAATGTTTGTGTCCAGAAATGCTCCAGAAAACTGTCTTTGTGTGTTTCAAAAGGATCTCTCTGTTGGAGAAAGGATCTAAACCCTTGAACCTCACCTGAAGGAACTGTGAAACTTATGGAACCATGGAAAACATGAATATCTTCCCTTATCTCATAGTACGATGATGCAAAATCCAGCTGAGCAGTCATAATCCACACCTTGCCCATTGATGCATGAGTCACATTTTCCTGTTCACCTAATGAAATTAATGTTTGTAAAGAAAACATGGAGAATATTTCTCCATAGACAACAACAGCATTGGCTTTGCTTTTTATAATAACTTGATAGATGTCAATCCACTTGTCCTTCATGTTGATATAGTCTTCTAGATAAGTGGCTTTAGGAATTCTCTCTGAGAAAGCATAGCAGATGCCTCTATGGGAAAGCTGAAGCTGGAGTTTCTGTAGAAATATCTCTCCGCTTTCATTATCCACAGCAAGAAGTCCAACCCATTTCCATCCAAAATGCAGAAGTAATTCAACAATGCCAGTGTGCTGGTGAGCTTCATTTGAGACCATTCGGTAGAAGAGAGTTGATTGAATTTGATCATCTGGAGCGAAGGAACCATAGCTGAGCTGAAAGAAAAGGAATAATTATTTCTGGCAAATGTGATAGATGAAATTGTATCTTAAGTTAACACACTATTTTATTAATGGAGAAATGATACCTAATGCAGAGATGAGCCAGAAATTTAATACTTCAGGACTAACTTGGCTAAAATCCACAAAGTTGCCATCCTTGCCTAAAGAAGAAAATAGAAGAATAGCCCTCTTAGTGACTCTGAAAGAATAATCTTTGAAGCAGAGAAAAATTTAGGGTTAGGGTTAATGCCCTCTATTAAGCAAAGCCAAACTTTAAAATATTTATGAGATAAGGAGCTTGGGAAATATATTGGTGATTAAAAAAGGGAAACTTAATGGAGGTAGAGAGCTTTAAGATCTGGCTCTGGAAGGATTACAGAAGGTTCACTGCGCTGATGGTATTATACATCAAATTATTTAGCAAAAACTTTGAGGTATCTCTCTAACCATTATTAGAAGGGATGTAGTAACACTGGGATATACTTCCATGTTTCCTGGGATATTCCAAGAATCCAACCATTTTGGAAATTAGTCTTTAGGGCAGGGCTTTCCAAACTTTTCATGTTGGTGACACGCCTTTTAGCCATCCATAATTTCGTGACACACTAATGAGGTGTCCCCGCCCCCTGGCCCACGTGATTGGCTGCCAGCTCCAAACCCCACCCCTAGCCCACGTGATTGGCTGCTGGCTCCAAACCCCACCCCCGGCCCATGTGATTGGCTCCCGGCTCCAAACCCCACCCCCCGGCCCATGTGATTGGCTCCCGGCTCCAAACCCCACCCCACGTGATTGGCTTCCGGCTCCAAATCCCGCCCCCCGGCCCCCCAGTCTTGTACTGTATGTATTGTATTGTATGTAATTGTAGATCAGAGCTTTCCAAACTGTGTGTCGCGATACATTTCTGTGTCGCGGCAAGGGCCCAGGTGTGTCGCAGGGGAACCTGGAAGAGGAGGCCATGCACCACGTTGAGCCCCACCCATCCCTTGCCGCACCGACAGGTCCCTGCTCTGAAGCCAGCTCCTCAGCTCTCACCAGAGAAGCCAGGTAAGTTAGCAGCCCGGTAGGGCTGCAACTGGGGGAGAGGGTGCAGGGACGCGACTAGGCTGCCGCGCTAGGGTGGGTGGGGGGTGCAGGGACCACGAAGTGCGGCGGCCAGAGACATGGCTTTTCCCTCCCGAGAAGTGCCATCAGCCTGAAAGCCAAGAAAGGGATGGGGAGGCAGCTCTGCTGCCCGCCTCGCATGGCCCCCGCACCGTCTGCGTCTTCGGCTACCCCGTCCCCTTGGCAGCGGCCCCAGCTAGGCAGAGGCGGGACTGGGCGGGCGGACAGGTGGAGCTCTCCGCCTCCGTGGCCTGGCCTGGCTCGCCGCTTCCTCCCATCACCAACAAGCAGAAGATGGCGGTGGTCTGACACGCGGCTCGTGAGAGCTGAGTGGGGGCCAAGCCGAGGGAGCCTGCCGGCAGCAGTTTTTAAGTATTTGTATTAATTACTGTTTAAATTTCAGGTTTGCTTTATAATAAGAAAAAAATAAATTTTTTACTTACTATTTTAGCATTTTAGTAGCTTAGTAAAGAAACTTGCCCAAGCAGTAGAAAGCTTCTCAATGGTTAATGATTGCATTATGACTATCTGAATCTGTGCTAAGACCCTCAAAATCACAGTTGTCCAAGTCTACGCCCCAACGACTGATGCAATGGAGCTTGAAATAGAGGGTTTCTATGCCAGCATTGGAAATCTCTGAAGCAAGTTCCCAAAAAAGACATCATGTACATATTGCGTGATTTCAATGCAAAAGGTGGCAGCCAAGGAGAAACTGGCATCACTGGCAACTTTGGACTTGGGTGTTGGAGGTTCCAGCAAATCAGCATGCCTCATTAGCATATGGGTGATTGCTCCAGGAGGCAAACTCTGTGTTTCTAGAGGAAGCTGCTTGTTAGCCCTCCCACTTCCTTTTTCTCTCTGCCTTTTTGCCACTATCGAGGAAGGCAGCATGCATGCTGCCTCCCTCTCCACCTTGGGCCATGCGGTGGGCCTAGAATTCAGGAGGTTCCCCCTTTCTACATGCAGCTCTTAGCAGCAATGAGGGCTAAGAGTTAATTAAGTTTAGGGAACAAGAAAAGAAGAACTGAAACCAATTTTCTACTAAAATGGATGTAACTGGACCAAATAAACATAAGAACCCTCTTGTACTTACTTTTATAAGCTACCTTATCTAAGCATGTAATTCTTTATGCTTGGGTGGGCTAAGTGCTTAAGATCAAAAACCTATATCTTTTGTAAACCGCCCAGAGTCCCCCTTGGGTGGAGATGGGTAGTGATAAATTTAATTAAATAATAATAATAATAATAATAATAATAATAATAATAATATCTGGCGAAAGAGTGTGTTAGTAATGACAAGGTTATGCTCTGCACATTTAGTCAGAAGTAAGATTCTGACTTCTTGAAAGATTCCATCAACGCTGCCTCCGAAAAATTCTGAAAATTACTTGGGAAGATAGGCCGACTAATGTTAGCGTATTAGAAGAAGCGAAAACCACCAGCATTGAAACAATGATCATCCAACATCAACTTCGCTGGACCGGCCATGTTGTTCGAATGCCTGACCATCGTCTTCCAAAGCAGCTACTTTACTCACAACTTAAGAATGGAAAACGGAATATTGGTGGACAGCAAAAGAGATTCAAAGATACTCTCAAAGCTAATTTTAAAAAATGTAATATCAGCATTGAGAACTGGGAAGCCCTAACTCATGAGCGTTTCAATTGGAGGTCATCCTTTATTAATGGCGCTATGGACTTTGAAGAAGCACGAGTACAGGGCGAAAGGGAGAAAAGAGCTAAAAGGAAGGCACGTCAGGCAAACCCTCATCATGACCGTCTCCCACCCGGAAACCTATGCCCTCATTGTGGGAGGTTGTGCGGATCCAGAATTGGCCTTTATAGCCACTTACGGATCCACCGTTAAAATTTTACCTTTGGAAGACAATCTTACTCGGCTACGAGTGATCGCCAATGAATAATAATATCTCTCTAGCATGCTCATTAATGCTATTTTGAATAAAACTCCTTTCTTTGTGTGCTTATTGCCTCGCTGCATTAAGCTCTGCTCCATTCAGTAGTCCTAGCAGTCCACTAATGGCTTCATTGGGAAGAGGAATGATGGAAGCGATCATTTGATTCAATTTCACCATGAAAATCATTTTCGAATAATGAATACCTGGTTCCAACAGCACAAGCATCACTTATACACTTGGACCTCACCACATAAACTGCACCATAATCAGATCAACTATGTCCTATGCAGCCTCCGATGGTCCAGTTTAGTTAATAAATGTCAAGACATATCCAGGTGCTGATTGCGGTTCAGATCATGAATTGTTGGTGGCTAAGATCAGAGTCAAGTTAAACAAGATTAAAAAGACAGCAACACCAAAGAAGTTTGACATCACCAAAATCCCTTCCACGTATGTAATAGAGGTGAAAAATAGGTTTGAACTGCTGGACGCTGCTGAGAAGATGCTCGATGAACTGTGGCAAGAAATTCAATCAACCATCATTGAAACAGCAGTTGAACACATACCATACAAGAAGCCAGAGAAAAAGTGTGAGTGGCTCTCAGATGAAACCATCAGAATAGCCAAGCAAAGGAAAGCAGTCAAAGCAGCAGGCAAACGGGAGGAGGCAAGGAGATGGAATGCGGATTTCCAAAGGGCAGCAAGGAAAGACAACGACGTGTACTGGGACCAGCATTCCAATCGGCTAGAAGAGGACTGCATGAAGAGCCACACCAGGAATGCATTTGCGCAAGTCAAAAGGATTCAAACACCATTTACTGCTCATAAAAGCATTATCAAATGAATAAAATTTCTAAAGTGGATATTTTACCAAAGACTTTTTCTGATCATAATCCTGTAAGTATGACAATTAAAAAATTTTCTAGGACTTATAGATGGAGAATGAATGAATCTATTCTACAAAAAGAAAAGGTTGTGGAAAATTGTAAGAGGAAATTAAAGGATTTTTGTGAGATAAATTTGGATAACGAAATGGATTTGAAAACTGTGGGATACTAGTAAAGCAGTTATGAGGGGACATTTTATTTACCATAATATTAATCTTCAGAAAAAAATCTCAACAAAAGTTACAAATGGTTTTGGATCAGATCAAGTGGAAAGAAAAGGAGTTGCAGAAAAAACCATCAAATAATAGTATTGTTGACCAACTTAAGTTATTACATCAGCAAGTCTCTATGTTGTCAGTGAAAGAAATTGAAATAAAGTTAAAATATGCTAAACAGAGACATTTTGAATTTGCCAACAAACCAGGAAGATGGCTAGCATATAAATTAAGGAAAGAAAGAGAGAAGAAAATGATTTATAAAATTCAAGAAGGAAATGTGGAATTATTGGATAATGAAAAGATTTAAAAAGCATTTCATAATTTTTTCCCTAACTTATACAAAAAGCAAGAAATTTCTTTGGAAAAGATTGATGAATACTTGAATAAACAAAATTTACCAAAACTTTCACAGTCACAGAAACTAATATTGAATAGTCCTATTACTACTTTCGAAATAGTTGAAGCTGTAAAGAGAACTAAATTGGGAAAAGCACCAGGACCTGATGGATTATCTGCAATGTATTATAAATGTTTTGAAGATCAGATTCTGTTACCCTTTAAAGGATTGATGAACTCTATTTTGTTAGGTTCGGCAATGCCAGATTCATGGAAAGAAGCTAACATTGCTCTTTTACCAAAAGAAGGACAAGATTCTTCTCTAATCAAGAATTATAGACCAATTTCATTGCTCAACAATGATTATAAAATATTTGCTTCAGTGCTGGCAGAAAGGATGAAGAAAATTCTACAGGAATTTATTCATTATGATCAATGTGGATTTTTACCTAAAAGACAATGTACGTGTTGTGTTGGACATTATAGAATACTTACAATATCATAATGAATGCCAGACGGCTCTTATTTTCTTAGACGCAGAGAAAGCCTTTGATAATTTGAATTGGATGTTTATGTTCAAAGTTTTGGAAAGTATGGACTTTGGAGAACATTTTATACAGGGAATTAAGTCAATTTATATGTCTCAAAAGGCAAATATTATTGTGAAAAGGCTAAAAATTTTGGGATCAGATATGTACTACTATTCAAAAGATTCTTAAAGTGAATATACAGAAAAATCCAGAACTGTTTTTATTTGGTTTGATGGAGAAGGATCTGGAGAAACAACATAGACCTTTGCTTCTATATATGATTACTGCTGCAAGATTATTACATGCACAATGATGGAAAGATCCACAAATACCCACAGTGGAAGAATGGATTACTAAATTAATGGACTTGGCTCAAATGGCAAAGTTAACAGCTTTAATAAGAGATAATGCTGTTTCTGGATTTGTCTCTATTTGGCAACCCCTTTTAGATTGCTTGCTTGTGTTGGAAAAAAATGAAGTTTTGATTGTGGGTTTCAATGATTAGATGGTATGTTTTGATAGAAATAATGTTGATATGGTTTAATTAATGGTAAGAGATTACTTTCCTAGTTGGTTTTATATCTATATTGGAGGAAGTAGGAAGTCATTTTCCATTTCTATTTTCTATCTATTTTCATTTTATAGTTTTCTTATTTTTTCTTTAGTTCTATTTTCTATCTTTACTGTACTCTCTATTTTGTATTTTAATTATACTTTGAAATATAATAAAGTTTTATGCAAAAAAAAAGGAAGAAGTCATGTGGGCAATGAGCCAACTGCAAAACGCAGGGCCCCAGGTATTGACACCATCCACACAGAATTGTTGAGCCTGTACCACCCACAACCATCACAGCCTTGGGCCAGAAAATTTGGGAAATGAACACCAGGCCCCAGGATTGGAAACAGTCAGTGTTCATTCCATTGCTAAAAAAGGGTGACTCCAAGGATTGCTCCAATTACCACACAATTGCCCTCATCCCTCATGCTAGCAAGATTCTCCTTAAGATCATACAACAACATCTGGCACTGACCATTGAAAGGGAATTACCAGATGTTCAAGCTGGATTCAGAAGGGGTTGTGGCACTGGTGTCGATACTGCAAATCTATGCTGGATCATGGGAAAATCTCAAGAATATCAAAACAACATCTACATCTGCTTTATTGACTACAAGAAAGCCTTTGATTGTGTCAATCATGATAAGCTGTGGAGAGCCCTAGGACATATAGCGGTGCCAAGACATCTGGTCAAGTTGGTGCAGTCTCTGTACACAAATCAGGAGGCCACTGTGCGAACACCATACAGAGACACTGATTGGTTCAAGGTAGAGAAAGGAGTGCAGCAGGGTTGCATCCTTTCACCTTTCCTATTCAACCTCTATGCCGAAGCGATCATGAGGAAGCTGGAACTTGAAAAATCAAAAATTGGAAAAAAGATTGGAGGAAGGAACATCAACAATCTTCAATATGCTGATGACACAACTGTCCTCCCAGAAACTAAAGAAGGCCTGAAACATCTGATCAAAGGGATTAAAGAAGAAAGTGAAGAATTTGGCCTCTTCCTAAACATCAGAAAGACCAAGCTCATGACCACTGCGAGGAATGGAAATGTCAAAATAATAGTTGATGGTGAAGAGATCAACTGTGTGCAGAAATTCACTTTCCTAGGTTCGCTTATTGTTCAAAGCGGTGAATGCAGTCCAGAAATAAAGCATCGAATCGCACTGGGTCACGCAGCGATGATGAGCATGATTCAAGTATGGAAAAGCAAGGACATCAGCCTGGCAACTAAAAGCAGATTAGTCCACACTGTCGTGTTCTCCGTAGCTACCAATGGTTGCAAAAGTTGGACCATGAAAAAACTAGACAAGAGGTTCTAGCTGTGGTGTTGGAGAAGGCTCCTGAGCATTCTTTCATCAGCAAAGGTGACAAGCAAGTACTGGAGCATATAAAACCAGACATATTGCTGGTGGGAAAAATCACAAATCTCCGCCTTACTTATTTCGGCCACGTCATGCGATCAAACTCACTGGAAAAGTCAGTTATGCTCAGAATGGTCCGTGGTGAAAGGAAGCAATGCGGTAAAAAAACACAGTGGATAGACACCATCAAAGCTGACACCAGCGAGTTTCACTTCCGGGTGTTGGAGTGAGCAGAGCGACGAACCGAGGCTCCCAGCCTCGATTCCGCGGTTTGCCGTTTGCGGCGATTAAAAAAAAAATTGCCGAAAAATCACCCTCGAAGAGAGGGTGAGCAGAAGATTTCTCACAAGGGTCGCCAGATTCGCCACTCTCTACCGACCCCCGTACTTCCACCACGGGGGAAGGGAGATTGAAGCGGCGAAAGGCGACTGGAATTGCCATGAAGCTCTGCGGAAGCCGCGAATCTGAAAAAGATAAGTAGCTCCTCACCCAACCTTTTAGATGCACTTTTTAGTTTTTTAAATATTATTTGCCTTATTAAGCTCTAAGATTTATCTCTGGACTTGATATATAACTGCTGGAGGTTTATTACTCTTTCCTGTCAAGAATTGTTAAAAGGTGGGAATGAAAAGCTAATTGACTTTGCCACAAATGAAAGTGACTTTGATTTAAAATTTCTACTTATTGGCAATTGAATACATTTTTATTCTGGAATTATCTTACTTGGATTTTGATTTCATATGGAATAATTAATACTCTGCCTTTTATGCTTCTTTGGTGATTACTGCTGGGGGAAAAGTTTTCCTTTTTTTTTATAAGCCCTTTTTAAAAAATTTATGCTTTGTTTGGACTTTTTTATATAGAAATTTGATTCCTTAATATGTGCTTTGGGTGAAGAAGTGACTTGGATTATTGCAGCCTTTCTTTATATACTTTATATAATTCTTTTTTACTTCAGTTACTTTGGGTTGGATTGAAGAGTTACAAGTGGGTGTGAGAAACCTTGGAACTGTTTATCGTTTCCATTATTATTTTGACTACAGTAGAAAAAATTGCCATCTGCCTCCTTATCTTTTGTTTTTGAATTTACATGGACTCATATATCTAATGGATTATAAATGAATTATGAAGATTATTATTTATAAAGGACTGCTTTTACTTTTTGTAATTTTTAGTCTCCCCATTTTTTAAAAAATAATTATTGCCTCCCTTCTCTTTTTTATTTTTTCCCTCTCTTCTTTTCCTTCTCTCCTCTTTTTTTTCCCTCTTACAGGAAAATTACCCATACCATGGCATCCATGGCACTGAGGAGGAGATAAAGATAAAGAAAAAGAGACTGGAAGAGCATCTACTGAGCCTGCAATGCCTGCACCATCAATGGAGACTCCACTATCAGAAATGAAAAAAATCCTTGAAGCAATTGCAGCATTAAATAAGAAAGTGGAGGATTTGACAGCTTATTTGGGTCAACAAAATAAGCAGATGGAAGAACAAATTGCATCTTTAGATAAAAAGATGGATAAGAAGATGGAAGACATGAAAAAAGAAATAACCCAGGAGATAAAACATGAATTTAAAAAAGAAGTACAAACAGTTAAGGAAGTTGTGAATTCTCTGTCAGGAGAACTTAAAGATATGCAAGGTCAGATACAAAAATTAGAGACTAAATCAGAACATGATACCAAAGAAATTGAACACAATTTAGATATTACAGCATTAGCAGAAATGAGAGAGAAGGAACATATTTTGAGATTGAGAGTAGTTCCTGAGCAAGCAAATGAAGATGTAAGAGAAAGGATTATTTCTGTATTGGCTAAATTTTTAGAGATAAAAGAACAAGATTTAGATTTGGAAATAGATAAAATTTTCAGAGTGAATTCACCTTATGCTAGAGAAAATAAAGTTCCTAGAGACATACTGATATATTTTGTGAGAAAAGTGGTAAAAGAGCAAATTTTGAAGAAACATTATAATATTAGATTAAATATAGAAGAGAAAGAAGTAATTGTATTAAAAGAAATTCCTTTGAGAATATTAAGGAAAAGAAGAGATTATTCCTTCCTTACAGACAAATTAAAGCAACACAATATCCCATTTAGATGGGAGAAACTAGAAGGTGTATCTTTTACATTCAAAGGGCAGAGATTCAGAATAACTTCCATTTTAAAAGCAAAAGCATTTTTAGAAAAACATAAGACAGAAATGGGTGTGCCATCTGGAGACTTGGAAGAAGGAGGAGAGACATCAAAAGACAAAAAGAAGAATGAAGACTTATCTGAGATGGGAGCTGCAGGTCTGGACTTGAAAAAGGGATTTTAACTATCAAAACATTTATGGATTAAAAATATTTGACATGGAATATCAATGGTGCTAATGCCCCACAGAAAAGAAGAAAGATCTTTCATTTCTTGAAAAAATTGAGATTGGACATAATTTGTTTACAAGAGACTCATATTTGTAAAAAAGATACTAAATATCTGATTCAAAAACAATTTGGAGAAGAATTCATTTCGACTGGAAATAAAAAAATGAAGAGGATAGTTTTATATATACAACCAAAGTTAAACCCAAAATTGATATTAACTGATGATGAAGGTCGTTATGTTGCAGTTGAAATTAATATACAAGGAACTAAAACACTGGTTGTTGGATTTTATGCAGCGAATATGGACAAAGGAGTATTTTATAAAAATTTGATGGATAAACTTTTGGATCAAACCTATGAAAATTGGTGTTTCATGGGAGATTGGAATGGGGTAATCTACCCTAAGATGGATAGACACTCACAAAAAGAAGTGAAGTATACACAGGGAAAATTGCCACAAACATTTTTTGACTTAAAAGAGATGTTGGATTTACAAGACATTTGGAGACTTATGAATGGGACTTACAGAGAATATACGTACTACTCAGAGAGATTTAAATCACATTCCAGAATAGATATGATTTTAATATCTAAAAGTTTAATGATGGACATTAGTAAAGTTGAAATATTACCCAAGACTCTTTCAGATCATAATCCAGTAATGTTGACTGTTAAAGGAAAATGGAATGTATTCAGATGGAGACTAAATGAGTCAATATTTCGGAAAAATGATATAGTTGATGCATGCAAAAAAAAGTTAAGGGAATATTTTCAACTGAATTCAAACAAAGGCACCAATATTCAGATTGTATGGGATGCCAGCAAAGCATATATGAGGGGTTATTTTATCCAATATAATGCTCAGATGAGGAGAAAGAAACAAGAGAAAATCCAATTGATTTTAGATGAAATAAAAAGTAAAGAGACATGTTTAAGAGATAAGCCAATGGATGATACTTTGCTTACTCAAATTAAATTCTTACAAAAACAAATGTCAATGATACTGACACAAGAGATAGAGACTCAAATGAAATTTACAAAGCAAAAATATTTTGAATACGCTAATAAACCAGGTAGATGGCTGGCTTATAAATTGCAGAAAAAAAGACAAAAGAATCTAATTTCTAATATACAATATGAAGGGAAAGTTATGGTGAATAATATAGATATACAAGAAGCTTTTCATGATTATTATTCAAAACTATATAAAAAACAAGAAGTCAACTTGATGGACATTGATGAATATCTGAGTAAACAGAAATTAACTGTTCTTAATGATCAACAAAGATTAATACTAAATAATCCTATAACAACAGAGGAAATGGTAAAGGCTTTTAAGAAAATTAGTAGTGGAAAAGCACCCGGACCGGATGGTCTGTCAGCAGCTTACTATAAATGCTTCAAGGATGAATTATGTCTACCTTTGCAGAAGAGACAAATGCGAGACAATGTCTGAAATATATTAGATATACTGGAATACTTGGAACAACACTATGAAAAACAAGCTGCCTTGATATTTATAGATGCTGAAAAAGCCTTTGATAATTTAAATTGGCCTTTATGTTTAAAGTATTGGAAAATATGAATTTTGGAGGAAATTTTACTAAGTGGATTAAATCAATATATACTCCCCAATTTGCAAAAATAATTGTTACTGGAGAATTTAGTAAATCATGTGAATTTCAAAAAGGTACAAGACAAGGTTGTCCATTATCTCCACTTTTGTTTATATTGTTACTAGAGGTTTTACTGAGAGATGTTAGACAAGATGAAGGTATCCATGGTATTAAGGTTAAAAAAGAAGTTTATAAATTAAGAGCCTTTGCTGATGACTTAGTCTTTACTTTGGAGAATCCACTAGATGGAATTGAATTATTGATACAGAAATTGAAAGACTTTGGGTCGTTAGCAGGGTTTAAAGTGAATCTACAGAAAACAAAAGTTTTGACTAAAAACATGGACCATCATCAACAAGAGAAATTGAAATAAATAACGGGATATTTAATGGAAGAAAAAGTAAAATACTTGGGAGTATATTTAACAACTAAAAATGTTAAGCTGTTTAAGAATAATTATATTCCGCTTTGGATAGATATTAAAAAAGACTTGGATCAATGGGAAAAATTACAATTATCATTACTAGGTAGAATTTCAGCAATTAAAATGAATATTTTGCCAAGAATATTATATCTTTTTCAAACACTACCTATATTGGCATCAGAAGAACCTTTCAAACAATGGCAGCGAGATATTTCTAAATTTATTTGGCAAGGGAAAAAACCAAGAATAAAATATAAAGTCTTACAAGATTCAAAAGAAAGAGGCGGACTAGGTCTACCGGATCTGAAATTATATTATGCTGCTTGTTGCTTGATATGGATTAAAGAATGGATAGTTTTGAAAAATGAAAAATTATTGAACTTGGAAGGACATGAATTAAGATATGGATGGCATGGATATTTGTGGTATGACAAAGTAAAAGTTAATGTGGATTTTAAAAATCATTATATTAGGAGATCTTTCTTAAGAATTTGGAATAAATATAAACTAACATTATGTTATAAAAGACCTTTATGGATTTCCACGCAAGAAGCATTTCATAGAACAGAAGTAAGAGCTAAAGACAAATGGCTGACTTATAAAGACTTTTTTAAAAAAGAACAAGGACAATATAAAACCAAATCAAAAGAAGAACTGGCCTTAGAAGGATATACTTTCCAATGGCTCTCTTACATGCAACTTGTAGAAAAATTTAAATCAGATAAAAAAGAATTTGAATTTGAACAAACCAAATTGGAATTTGAGATACAACTATGTGAGACAGATGACCATTTAATAGCTAAAATGTATAAATTATTGTTAAAAGGTGAAAAGGTAGAGGAACAAGTTAAGGACTGCATGATCAAATGGGCAAAAAATATTGGTCATAATATTCAAATGCAACAATGGGAAGATATGTGGATTAAAGGACTAAAATTTACTTTGTGTTATAATATGAAAGAAAATTTCTATAAGATGATGTACAGATGGTATATGACCCCACAAAAACTAGCTAAAATGTATGGGAATGTTTCCAACTTGTGTTGGAAATGTAAAAAAAAAGAGGGGTCATTTTACCATATGTGGTGGACATGTAAGATCACAAAGAATTTTTGGACTCAAATACATTCATTGATGCAAAATATTTTACAAATTCGAGTTCCATTTAAACCAGATCTATTTCTATTGGGAATATCGGAAGAACAAATAGGAAAACAATTTACAAGAATTATGTAATACATGATTACAGCAGCAAGACTTGCATATGCAGAAAATTGGAAAAATCAGATTAAACCTACGATACAAGACTGGATGTTAAAAGTGATGGACATGGCAGAAAATGATAAATTGACATGTTTATTAAAAGAAAATTCAAATTATTACTTTCTTAAAGAGTGGAAACCATTAATGGATTATTTGCAAAATGCAGGAGGGGCAAAGCTTATATGGGGATTTGAAGATTAAAATATATATAAATTGATATATTAGACAAGAAATGTTTTTCAATGTTATATAGATCTAGCATGTAAGATAAACTCTTTAAATTACTATGACCAGAGATAAATCGGAAGTTGACTAATTTCTATGTTTCATCTTTCTCTTTTTTTTCTTTGCTTTACTACACTTTTTTTTCTTACTTTGATTTGCATTTCTATTTCTTTTTCTTTTTCAAACTTTTATCTATGTATATTTAAAACTCAATAAAATGTATTTAAAAAAAGCTGACACCAGGCAGAGCACAAAACAACTAAAAGAAGCTGTACAAGATAGGAAAACGTGGAGAGAGATGGTCCATAGAATCGCTAAGAATCAGACACGATTGAATGGATAGCATCATCATTAATTATTGTTTAAATTTCAGGTTTGCTTTTTAATAAGAAAAAAATAAAAATTTAACTTACTATTTTAGCATTTTAGTAGCTTAGTACCTCAATATTTTAGTATCTATTTTGGTATTTGCTAATATGATCCAGCAACAAACTATTTTTCCCTGTCTCACATCCCTGTGATGTTGCCTTCGTTTGCTCCCCAGCCTATGAATGAGATATTGCAGAGGCAAGAGAGGCAGGACAGAGATCAGAAATAAACACAGCAAATTTCATCTTGATATCATTTTCTGGCAACAGAAAGATGGATGGAGAACCTTGTCACTCAGCAATGGGTAAAGATCCGCAATAATAATTAAAATCTGCCCAACAGACTATGACTGGGTTATTCATCTGATTGGCCTACAGAGGATGCGCATAGAATGGTTGCATTACATGATATTGGATGCTTGACATTTGTACCTAAAGATACATTTTTTGGCAGAAGTTGGGGCTGGACATAGCTTTTCAGTTTTTTCTAAGGTGACTTTGAGTGCAATGTGGTAGATCAGAAATGAAAGAGAAAGGAGCGAGGGAGTACCTTCCCCTGTACCTCTTGCCAAAATTTTACAAGTTCATCTGATGGTACACAATTTTTGATTATAAAAAAAGGGAAAGATAAATGAGTTGTGAAGTCACCAAGTTAATCTCATACTTGGGGCATGTTGTAGATCATCAAGACTGACGACATGTGCAGGGATGTATCAAAATCTAGTCCTCCAACGACTGCCATTAGATTTTTCCGCATGCTGCATCTGTAATTGGGTCTAAATCTATCCCGAATGGAGAGAAGGCCAAGAGTAGCCTGGTAGGTCATCCTTTCATTGAAGTAACTGTCATAGATTTGGAATCCCAAGCTGACATTCGGCAAAATCTTGGGGTTCCCATTGATCTCCTTGACAGCAAAGACCAAGGCCAGAATATGCTGATAGTTCTTTGGTACAACCCTGAAATGAGAATAGTGCATCCAAGTAGTTATCATTCCTTTATTTAAACTGGGGATAGTTGGAATTTTTTTTATAACCTGCAAGAAAATGTTTTATGTTGATGGAAAGCGATGCAGCTGTGCTTCCAGTTTACTGGGAGAAGGCCACCTAGAGAATCTGAGGACACCTGAAATAATCTTCAAGATAAGATCCTTATGCTGAGTAAAAAGTGAGTACAGGAAAAAAGACCAATTCCTTAAGAAAGGAGAAACGCTGTGGTGTCTGGGGGATGGGTGGGGGTTGTCCAAATCTGGAAGACGGCAGGCAAGGTGATCCAAGCCTCTCCTTGTTTCTACAGGTGTCGATGGCATGCACAGGTACACAATGGACATGGATTGTGAGGCTGCGCCTGCCATTTTGCAGATTTTGACCCCCTTCCCCATGGATGCATCTGGAGAAATCTGAAAGTCAACCCCAAAGTCCCTTGTTAACTGTTTGGCTCAGGCACGTAAAAACATTAGGATCCTATTGCCCAAAGCAACCCTTTCATTTCTCTTCTAATGTCTTTCAATTTGCAATATTGAAGTGAATTTATATGCATGTGGTCAATTTATCATTGGACAATGTAAAAAACCTGCTAATATATTCTGGGAGGTAACACCCAAACTACAGGCAGTAATATATTTACTTATATAAGTACATAAATATAAGCAGTACTGTATATATCCCTTGAGAACTTGTACACGTTCCTTGAGTAGTGAGCCCTGTTGCACTCTAAGTGATGTGCTCTAATGTGCTTATATGATCACAAGCAATTCAATACCCCCCATACAATTTTTATTTATTTCTATGCCCGCTTCCTCCCAAAGTACCCGAGAGCAGTAGAAATTAATGAAGAAAAAAACAACGTACAAGGAATTAAATTAATAGATTGCCCAGCACACGGTGACTAATATGAAAGATTCTGAAGTAGCAATCAGCATAAAATTCTGGTAAACAAAACAGTAATTAACCACCATTCATCACAGGAGAGATGGTGGAAGTTACAAATATTTCAAATTCAATATATATCAATTTAACACACAAACACATACTGCAAAAAAAAAAAAGTAACTGGCATTGAAAACAATGAGACTTACATCAAAGTATACAGGGATGGGAATTAGCCCCATATCACTTAGTAATTTTTTTTAAAAAAAGCTTACAGGAGATTAAGAATGTCAGAGATGGGTAGATGATCTTTGAAGACTTCATAATCAAGAGAAGAGAGAAGATGAGAGGTAAGCCCACCAATCATTAAGTCACCTGGTTGATCATACTGGTGAGGGATGTGGAGCAGCCCATAGATGCTGCAGAAATTCTCCTGTACTTGGTGCATCATCCGAGGCAGCACTAAGAATGACAGCACTATAAACCTTGCCATTCAGAAGATAAATAATCTCCTACACAAGAGACATGGGCATGGGCCTACGTCTAGCTGCCTCTTTGGATGGCACTTAATAGTAGTGGCGTACTAGTTGAATCCTGGGATCTGACTTACAACTGAAGAGAAGAGCTGGGATCAGCCTCAGTAGGGATCTGCTACCTGTTCTGCTCTCTCTGTTGCTGGAAGCAACATGGAGGGTTAACAGTCAATGTTGGCCTCATTGAAAGATTACAGGGAAGATAATAATAGGGTTCTTTGATGGCAGATGGCTTGGAAAAATGAGAAAATAAGTTTACCACAATTTTCCTCAAGTGGGTTTCTTAGCTTTTCTGAGAAAACACAAAGAATAATGCACAATGAGAAAAACAAAAGCTTGGTGTTGGACTGAAACAGCGAGAAGAGAGCAACACAAGAAGTATCAGCCAAATGAGATCCTTCCAGATATGTTAGGCTGTAAATTCTGTTACTCCTTTCCAACAAAGATGAGGATGCTGCTGACCTAAAATGTCTGTCTTATTCCTTTTCTCCATCCAACCTCTCAGTTCATCGAGGCCATATCCACAGAGCTGCTTTCTTGTGCTCCCTTCTTTTGTTGACCCCCCCCCCAAATCTTCCTACACTCAGTGCACCCTTACTGTGTACCGAAAATGGGTCCATGCTCCATGGCTGTCTCTACAGCTTTCATAGTCCACATTCAAAGGACCATTATCTATGGTTCCCTTGGCTGAAGTTCCAGCCCCACCCATTTTTCTCTTTTTTTCTCTTTTCTTCCCCATCTGAGAGAGACTGTGGGAAGAAAGTGGGGGATGAGGAGTTTATTTATGTGAGAAGAGATGATACTGTACAGTCTAGACATTAGAGATGTGGAAAGAGATATGTTCCAAAGATCCTCTCCGCCTTTAGCTGGGGACTTACCCTTTCCACCTTCAATCTGTTCTTACCCCAGAGTACTATTAAAAATAGCTGTACTCTTATTTCCTTGGTTTTCCAGTTCTGTGGGGTTGGACACCATCATGCTCTCTGACCAACTGAACTTTTTTAAAAAAATCGATTATTTAATTTTGTTAAAGATTCTAATTACAAAAGTAAAAACTAATACCAACTGAAAAAAAGAATAAAAAGAAAAAGTAGAAGGTGCACAAAAGAAATAAAAAGGAGGAAAAATAGAAATAGAAATAGAAAAGAAAAAAGAATAAGAATATAGTAAAGAAAAAAAGGAAGGAAGGAAGGAAGGAAGGAATATGAAGTTGGTTTATGTAATCAAGGTTAAAGTACTGTAGATATGTTGTTATCTGTGGTGACCCTTAATAGAATTTTGCTTAGACCAAGGGTCGGCAAACCGCGGCTCGCAAGCCACATGCGGCTCTTTGGCCCCTTGAGTGTGGCTCTTCCATAAAGTATCACGTGCGGGCGCGCACAGGCAGGAGTGGCGGGGGCAGGCGCGGCAGCGGACGTGGCGGGGGCAGGCTCAATGGCAGGCATGCTGGGCGTGGCAGCGAGCATACGTCGGCAGCGGGCATGGTGTGCATGGTGACTGGAGCAGTCGAGCCTCACCGGGAAGTGACACCGATAGAATTAGCAGGGTCGTAACCAGAAGCTGCCATTCGTAGCTTTAACACCTGCCGATCCTGAGCATTTTAGAAAAGTGGGTTGTATGCCGTTGCTGAAACATGCACGCAACTAACAAGTCGACTTTGATTCCTGCTGGGACTTAATAGGCTTTATTTCCAAATGCGTTGGAATGTGAAAAGTTTGCAGGCATTTGCATGCTTCTTGGGAAGGACTTTACTCTTGAGGAAAAACGCACGAGACTGCAGACCGAGTCTGTCACTGAGTGGCCAGATTTGGAAGCCCATAGTGGGGGAGGAATCGCAGGTGGCTATCGGGGCTCGGAGAGGAAAGGTTTCCATTTACAAAGCTGGTTCACCGCCAACCTCTGCAGCTTTCAATCCAAAGTCTTTTCCTGCATATATCCAGGCGGTGTAACCCCCCCCCCCCCAGCCGATAAACAGCTTGACTCGACCAGATGCGGAACTTTCAGGCGGGGGTTCCTATCCCCTGCGACCCAGGAAAGCAGAAGCTTCTACCAGAGCAATCACTTCGTAGCCACCGTGTGTTGGGAAGGTTACGGAAGGCGACTGCTTGTAAAGGTCACGCATTTCATCTGGTCTGCGAATAAGCAGCCTTGAAGTTCGAGGTCCCGAAAACCTCCCCTGCCCCCTTCCACGCGATTGGCTGCTGCCCGCAAACCCCACCCCCTTCCACGCAATTGGCTCCCACCCGCAAACCCTGCCCCCTTCCATGCAATTGGCTCCCACCCTCAAACCCCACCCCCTGGCCCTCGAGTGATGTTATAAATGTTATAAGTGTCAAAATGGCTCCTGGCATAAAAAAGTTTGCTGACCCCTGGCTTAGACCAATCGAACTTTTAAAAAAAATTATTGTAAATATGTGTTCAGGCAATTGGCCACTAGGTGGCAGCAAGCTATTGGGAGCAGCTGCTGGATGCCCATGATTGAAAGGCAAGAGTTTGAGAAAGGAGTTTAGTTGTAGGGATCATTGTTGGAGCAGTAAACTACCCAAGGACATTACCTGAGAAGAGGAAGTGAAAAGCCAGGAGCTGTGGTTGCAGGCCCCCTCACAGCCAAACAAGCGTGGCAAAAAGGGTGCTGAGCCCAAGGACTGGGCAGAAGGCGGAGGTCCCTCAGCAGCCCCAACCACATCAGCTCCTCCTCCATGCACCTTGGACTGTCCAGGTGGAAAGTCTTGAACTGGGATAAGAAGAAAACACCTCTTTTGTGTAGAGCAGTGCTTTCCAAAGTGCCACCGTTGGTGGCATGGTGGCGCACGTAGAGGCGGGGGTAGGCGGGGGCGTGCGGGGGTGGGGGCATGTATGGCGGCGGCAGCAGCCTCCGCTAAAACGCGGAAGCACTGATGGCGCCCCACTGCCGCCGCCGCCATACACGCCCCCGCTACCACTTCCAGGTTGTGTGGCGATACACCAGACTGTGTGTTGCGACACACTAAAGTGTCACGACACACAGTTTGGAAAGCATCTCTGAAGATCTTATTTCCTTGACTCTTAAGCAGCAGCAGCAGCAGTGCTGAATCTTTCTGTTTTTGTGCATACAATAATCTTGCTGCAGTTATCATGTACAAAAACAAAGTTGCATAAGTATTTTCCAACTGTTTGTCCATCAATTGTATATTTATTTTAAAATTCTCTGAATCGCTGTATGTATTTGAATCCAGAATTTTCCAGCTTTTTTACACGTCCACCAAACATGATGAAATGTCCCTTGTTGTTTACATTTCCAACATTTATTAAAGTGCCTTTATACATTCTAGATCAGAGCTTTCCAAACTGGGTGTCACGACACAAAAGTGTGTCGCCACACACAGTCGGCTGTGTCGCCACACAACCCGGAAGTGGCAGCGGGGACGTGCGCGGCGGCGGCACCGGCGCGCCATCGGTGCTTCCACGTTTTAGCGGAGGCTGCCGCCGCTGCCGCCACCATGCACGCCCCCACCCGCACCGGGTTTTCCCGCGGCGACACATGAAAATCCGAAGGCGCCGCAGCCGCGGCGGCGCGCAAAGACTGAAAGTGGCAGCAGCGCTTCTGGCTTTTTGCACGCTGCCATGGCAGCGGGACTTCTGGGTTTTCCCGCGGCGACACACCAAGGGCGATTGGTGTGTCGCTGCGGGAAAACTTTGGAAAGCCCTGTTCTAGATAATTTCTCTGGTGACACATATCAAGTACATCATCTTATAAAAATTTTCTTTAAGATTATAACATAGGGTAAATTTCCATCCTTTCAACCACATATTTGAGATATTTTGTATAGTTTTTAAATTTTATTTATTGTAACCCGCCCAGAGTCCCTTGCATGGGAGATGGGCGGGGAATAAATTTGAAAAATAAATAAATAAATATTTTCCCATTGTTCCATCTGTATATTATAACCACATTTTACCCCACTTTATCATACATTCTTTCACTTGCTCTTCTGTTTCAAATTTCAATAAAAGTTTATATATTTTAGCAATTACACGTTCATCATTTGTACACAATTCAAATTTCAAACTCAGTCTAACAATGTCCAAAATCATAAATCCTTTTGTCTACTTTAAATCTTTCTAATAATTATAAATAAAAAACCACTGACAACTATATCCCTCTGCCCCCAGTTCTTCTCTTGATTTTGTTTTACATTCCCCTTCACAAAATTCTAGAATCTCACCGTAAGTTAGCCATTTGTGTTTGCCTATTATTTCTCATCTATAAGATGCTTCTTGTGCTGAGAGCCACAAAGGTGTTTTCGGGCACAACCTGGGTTTGTATCTACTCCATATTCTCAAGATGGCACATCTAGCCACAGATGAGGATGGCGTGCTGAGCTCTCCACAATTCCCCCAATCCAGCTATTTTCTCTACTATAGCCAGTTTATATTAATAACAGAAAGATCAAAGGAGTGTCGGAGAAAACTGGAGCAACCGGTCTGACTACTTATCTCATCTCTAAAATGAATGACCTGAGCTTTGGTTTGAACTTAACAGATAAAGATATTGAACGTGCTCACCGGGTTTGCTCTCCTAGGAACACACAGAGACACAGAGACATTTTGCTCAGATTTGTAAGTTCAAAGATAAAAGATAAAATTATAAGAAAATTATGTGAACTGGAGGAGATTAAATGGGATGGTAAGAGAATATTCTTCTTCCAAGATATCAGCGTAGCTACAATTACAGCGAAGAAAGGAATTCAAACCACTGACAGAACAACATATGCAGAGTGAGATTCTCTTTGAATTTTTAGGTTTAGAGGAAGGGGGGAAAGGAGGAAATTAAATAAGAGTAAAGAATTAAATAAAATAATAACGTAGGTAAAACTATGGCTAAGGGACTATTGTAATTCAATTTGGGAGTTTATTGGCCAGCGAGGGGGAGAAGGAATCTCAGTAGGTCACACACACCCCTTAGACCATGAAGAGGATCCTTAAAGGTTCCTCTGCGATTTTTCGCTATCAGTCTAAGTGAGGAAGAAGCTTTCAATAATTTTCTGGATGCGAAGTAATATTAACTGCATAGAGAAATTAGAGAGACATTCTATAAAATGTAGGTAATGGGAGAACAATATAGATAGATATTCATAGAAGGGGAATTTGATAATAAAACATTATCTCTCATTTATCTTCTAATAATAGAAAGCTTCTGCTTTCATGCACAAAAACTGAGAGTGAATGAAAGGATTTTATATAGACCTCAGAAACAGAGAGGTGGAGCATGCCCAAGTTATTAATATACTATCAAACAGCATAGTTAGTGCATATGGTTCCATTTATATGGAAGACCCTTCTAAACAATGGGTTCAAATTGAAACTAGGTTCGAGCCAGATAAGTTTATAAATCAATGTTTTTTTCACCTGAAATATTTTTCTAGGAAAAAACAGATGGAAAATATTTTTACTAAAACAATGCTTCAAATTTGGAAGAGTAAATACACAGTTTTGATAAAGGGTTTGTTGTTGTTGTTCAGTCGTTTAGTCGTGTCCGACTCTTCGTGACCTCATACTTCCCTTTAAGTCCTCTAATAACATATATTGAGCAGGATTATTATGCTTTGACTAAAATGAAATCTTTGACAGAATATAAACTTTATAGACTAAAAGATTTTTCTAGTAATAAGAAACCTTTCAATAAAGATCAGACTGAGCAACAAATAGGTGATAAGCTACCATGGCTCTTTTGGTATCATCTGAAACCTCTTTGGGGCAATAGAAACATTAGAGCTTCAGCAACATGGCTCTACAGCAATTTCAAGAATTTAATACTTCCTTATTTAGAACAACGAAAAGGAACAATTTCAAGAATTTATAGGTTGTTATTGCAATCAGAAATAGGAGATCCACCATGCAAATTAACTTCCACCCCAGCAAATCTACCCTGCTCATCAGTCAATACAAGTTCTGGTTTTAATTGGGGATTTATATATAAAACAAATCCATTTTTTTCTTTTTTTTCTTTTGTTCTAGCTGCATGCTTCAGCAGGCCAAGCTGTACAGGATAGGGTTTTTATGGGGAAAAGCTAGCTGCTAGGAATGAAAAGAAGCAACCCAGTATATGCTCCTTTCTCAAGGGTGGTTCATACAAATGGCATTAGAACCTCTGACATCAGTTCAACCCTGAGTGAACCCCGCCAGGATTCCATGGGAGGGTACCAGAGCTTATTGCACTGTAATTTGTGGAATCTGTGACATAATCCCTGTGAAAGACCCTGCTTTTCGTACCTGTGCACAAAGCAATGCACAGAACATTTTGTCCTTCTGTGTAAAGGCCTGTGGATCACTCAAGAATGATGCTCTTCTGTGGATAGCACCAAAGGGGATTTTGGATTTTCCCATAACTAGATCACTGCACTTGCACAGTGCCACAGCTGCAGAAACATGCACAACGTTTTACATAAGAATTGTCTGAGGAGCACCTGTTCAAAGTCTGTGGTACAGGCCAATGTCCTTGCTGAAGAAACTTTCAAACCTGTGCAACAGGACAGTCCCCCATCCCCCCCAAACACACACACACACATAACAAGAAAAGGGGGAGCTAACACATTCTGAAGAGTTTTATATCTGTTCAGTATGACACTGCTCTCAGGTGGTCTTCTTATCATATACCCAAATTCTCCACTGAGCCAGTTACAGTAAAAGTGGTCAACAATCAATGACTTTTCATCATACTCCCTCAATAATTGGTGAAGTCAGACCATATCCACTTTACTTGCTCTGCACTTGCTCTGATGTGCAGTGGAAGCCCTCTCTCCTCACCCCCACACATTCCTGGCTGAAGAAAGGGGGATGTTTCTGATGGGCATCTCCATTCTTGACACCAAGACCAGACCTAGGCCTTCGCTTTGTGCAAATATATCTGACATATGTGGACCATCAGGTATATCCTCCTCATATATCGACCCGCCCCACCCGATCATTCAGAGAGGGCCTGCTACGGACCCCATCAATAAGCGAGTGTCATCTGGTGGGGTCTAGAAGGCGGGCCTTCTCTGTGGTGGCACCAGCACTCTGGAACACCTTGCCCCCAGAGTTGAGGCAGATCCCCTCCCTCCCGACCTTTAGGAAAGATCTGAAGACCTGGTTCTGCCGCCTGGCATGGGAAGGAGGAAATAATAGTTCCTCATGGGGGTGGTTAATTTAATAATGTCCCTCTTTTTATTAAACTATCTGGCCATTTGGATTTTATAATTTATTTATTGTATTATTTGGTTGTATTTTTATATTCTTTATTCTATTTTAACCAGTTTTATTGTAAACCGCCCAGAGTTCCCCACTGGGGGAGATAGGTGGTCATATAAGTTAAATAAATAAATAAATAAATAAATAAATAAATAAATAAATAAATAAATAAAGGTGGAAGGGTCAATGGGATAGAAGGAAAGAAGAGCTAAACAGCTGTTGTAGGAGTTTTATGGTAACCACTGAGATGCAGATGTTCGAATCTCAAAGGTTTCATCAGCACAACAAATGAAATATAAAGTAACCACAAACAAATGAAAACTTTCATACAGAGATAGAGATAGAAATAAAGATGAGAGACAGGGACAGATAGAGAGAGATAGAGATAATAAAAGAAAATTTGCTAGGATGCTTTCATTAGTGTCTTCACTTTATTAACATTTCCGTGTTGCTCAAATCACATTGCAAAAAAATAATGCGGTCCGGGTGATAGAAACTATTCTAAATAGTTCTCAAATGGATAACAAGTATGTATAGCTATAACAACAAACCAAAACAAACCAATGTGTATGAGAAGAGAATGCAGTTACCATATCACCCTGATATGAGGTGACTGGAAGCAAAGATGATCAGACCCCACATCAGCATGTCCGCTTTATTATTTGCTCCTTGTTGTTTAGATTGGGTCTCAATAATATAATATAACATTTGGAGCCAAAGATGGAACCGAGTAAGCCAGCACTAGAGGCCAAGATGGAGAAGATCTCCACAGCCACTGTGTATTTGCCTTTTGTACTTAAGTAGACTGGAACAAAGGATACCCAAACACAACAAAACATTAACATGCTGAAGGTGATGAATTTCGACTCATTAAAACTGTCAGGCAGTTTCCTGGCTAAAAAGGCTACAACAAAGCTGATTGTGGCAAGAAAGCCCATGTAACCCAAGACACAATAAAACATGGTGGCCGATCCTTCATTACATTCAAGGATTATTTCTCCAAAACTGGAATGCATGTCCAGATTTGGGAAGGGTGGGGAGATGGCCAACCATAAAACACAAAGGCCTATTTGGAAAAGAGAACAACAAACCACAGTGGAATTGGCCAGTCTCTTCCCCACCCATTTCCTCATTTTGGATCCTGGCTTGGTGGCCATGAAGGCAAGAACCACAGTAATGGTTTTGGCCAAGATGCAAGAAACAGTTATGGTGAAAATAGAACCAAAAGCCACTTGTCGCAGGAGACAGGTCACTTTTCTGGGAGGGCTGAGGAAAAGGAAGGAGCAGAGAAAGCAGAGCAGGAGGGAGGAGAGGAGAGCGTAGGTGAGATCCCGGTTGTTGGCACGGACAATTGGCGTGTCCTGATGCTTAATGAAGATGACCAGGACCAGGGCTGTGAGCAGAGAAAATACAAGAGCAAAAAAAGCTAAGCTTATCCCCAGAGGCTCTTCCAATGAGAGATAGTTGACTGTCTTTGGAATACAGTGTGATTTATCCTTGTTTGGATGGTGATCTTCTGGACACATGAGACATATATCCATGTCTAGAAAGGAGAGATGCAAAGCCAAGGTGGAGAAAGCTGATTCACCAACAGACTGCTAGCTTGTAATCCTTGCTAGCTTAAAATAAACCACCAACCTCAGTGTGGCTGCACTGTAGTGCTGACCTCCACCCATAATTAAAGAACCTGCAGAGAATCCAGCTCAATGGGAACTTCTGGGATCATCTCCACAACCAGGTTGCCCCAGCAGAAATGGAGGCTACGGACTGTTTCTCAAGAGCAGGAAGGAAAAACATTGTCCTGCACCTACCTTCAGCCCATTGGGAAAGGACCCCCCCTCCCATCTTTTCCTGGTACATGTCAAAAGTAATTTCTTCTGGCAAAAGCGGGGCTGGGCTTTATTTCAAGGGAGGTTTGGTTTCAAACCGGCTACTCTGTGCTATAACAGGGATACGCTTCCTCTCTAGTCACTGGTTGCAACGCTCCATGGCTATTTTGTCTTTGGCTGAAGGGCTGCCTGCTAATTTCTGAACTGGTGGAGTTGTGGTGGGTTTCCGTTTTCTGTTTTTAATCCTACTGGTGAAGCAGTGAAGTGGTCAGCCTTTCAGCTGACCCCCCTTCTCCCTTGGCTTCTGTACCATTTAGTTTTCTACCTGTGGACTGTTTGAATCCCCAGCAATTAATTCGGAATTGGGGTAGAAAAGGGGACCAAGGCCAAAAGAAAGTGAGCTGAGCTGAGCTGCTACATTAGTGAAAAGCTTCCATTTTTATGAGGAAGTGTGAGAGGATGGACATTTTTTAACTAGATGAATGATAAAAAGGTCCGTCCTTCTTTCCTTCCCATTCCACAAATGGATCCACCAAATAAGAAAGTGTGAAGTGCAAGCGAGAATCAGTGTGACATATGGGTATTATACCTTTAACAACAGTGGCTAGTTAGCAGTTGCCTGCCAGACAGGTGCCCTTAGCATGGGAGTCAAGCAGCTTAAGGATGCAGGGCAGAAAAGCCTTCTGTGGTGTCTCTTACCCTTCTGATGTGAAACTTTGCCTGGAGGACATGGAGAACAATCATAGCAGCAGAATTCTGCCCCTTCCTTCTTTTTTTTGCTGGAACCAGGAAGGCAATTTGGGTTGCATACAGAAACAGGTGGCACCTGTCCATTTGAAGAAAGACATGGACAGTTTAGCACGTAGGAAAAACCAAGCTTCTACTATTGATGAAGTTGGAAGAGTCTAACCCTCTTGAGGACATTCTGAAAGGCTTTGATGACCTGGCTGTTCTCCAAGGGCTAGGGTAATTGTTGAGCCCCTGTTGGTTGTTTCTTCATCATATACCAGTTTTTCTGAACATCTGTGGTTCCTTGCTTTCTTACTTTTAATTTTAACCCACCCAGAGTCAGCTGCGGACAAGCAGTCTCTACATTTCATAAATTGAAATTGGGGAATAAATTGAAATAATAAATAAATAAATAAATAAATAAATAAATAAAATAATTAACTAAATAAATAAACTCAGATTTCACACAATGGGTTTTCATGGTTCTACTGTCCCCAATTTCAGGTTTTGCAAGCTGTCAAGTTCCTTAGGCCAGAGGTCTCCAACCTGTTAGGAAGTGGGCCACATAGCAGGAGGTGAGCGGTGGTGTCAGGAACGAGCCTGTCCCTGCCGCCATGAGTTGGAGGAAGAGGTGCCAGTAGCAGGAAGAAGCTGGGTAGGCGCAAAGACAGAGCCTGAGCCGGAGCAGCTGATTGGTGGGGAAACACCTCCACCTATCCATGGGCAACAAAGAAGGGTGGAGAGGCGGGCTGAGGAGCGCAAGGTGCGATTGGCCCACGCTCGAAAACCCTGCCCCCGTCTGTGTGATTAGCTCCCACCTTCAAACCCCATCCCCTGTCCACGCAATTGGCTCCTGCCAGAAAATCCCGCCTTCTGGTCTGCGCGATTGGCTCCCACCTGCAAACCCCACCCCCTGTCCACGCAATTGGCTCCTGCCTGAAAATCCCGCTCTCTGGCCTGCGCGATTTGCTCCCACCTGCTAACCCCACCCCCTGTCCACCCAATTGGCTCCCGCCTGCAAACCCCGCACCTGTCCATGCGATTGGATCCCGCCTGCAAACCCCACCCCCTGATCCGTGGAAAAATTGTCTTCCCCGGAACCAGTCCCTGATGCCAAAAAGGTTGGGGACCCCTGCCTTAAACTATCATCATCACTTCTGTGAAATTTGAAGCCATTTATGGATAAATAGTTTCTTTTCAGGATCTAGATCAAAAGTTGAGCATACAATTACTTAAAATGCATTTCCCTCAAAACTGTCGTTTGTTTTTAAGTAGATTGACAATCAATTGTTTCAGATTATGATCTATAAAATAAGTATTAAAAGATGTTTGAGAAAAAGGGCTTTGGCTCACACATCGGCAAGCTGCCAATTATGCTTTTCCAAGGATAAAGTATTAGAAGAAGAGGAGGAAGGCAAGGTAGGGTCTTTCAGGTTCTCCAATGAAGGAGATGCTGCTAATGAAGGAAGCACAGAACCAGCATAGGACCGAGCAGGAGCAGAGGCCAAAGATATGGTGAACCCAGGCCGCCATGGAGGAGAGAAAGATTGGCTGAAGTCTGCAGCGGACTGAGGAGGATTCCCGGAGACCCAGTTGGGAGGAGAGGAACCAAAGCAGGGCTGGGGAAGGCAACCTTAGACTGAGGATCTTTGCAGTGCAGAACCAACATGGTTCAGGTGCTGGCAAGAGAGATTCACGGAGGTTGGATAGAGGAGAGAGGGAGTAAGCATCTTTTTTCTATTTTCCCCTTTGGGTAGAGCAAGGCTTCTCTTCTGTAAAACGTGGCGAACAAACCTTAAGGAAATAGTCGACAGGGGCTGGATAACTGCATACAGGACATTATTACATTACATTATTACATAAAGTGTATCGAGTTACACTTTTCCTTAGACATTCAGTTTTGCATTCGCGTATTTACCGCACCCTACACTTATTCTTTATTCTTTAAAACTAAGTGAAGAAACCAAGTTTTTGTCAAGTTACATTTTTTTCTTAATGTTCACTTTTGCACTCACTTATTTACCACATACTACACTTATTCCTATTATACCCCTTTGTAAATAGTAATAAATGGCACTTTGATTAATCTCTCAGACCCGGATCTAGTCCCTGCCCATCCTGTCTCCTACCTGGCGAAAGCTGCGGTGCCACACCATTTTCTTCTCATCAATGGTAACTCCCTTGCCTGGAGAAGCCATCACATCAACTCTTCCAATCTTCACTCTCATGAAGGAATTATTTGGAAAAGTGACTAAGTTGGTGATATGAAATCCAGCATTTAACTCTTTGTGCTTCCCCAAAAACACTGTTTCTCCGGCACTGTTGTTAAATGTGACCCACTGAAGAAAGGGATGCAGCTGCATTGAAAAAGACATAGAAACAAAGATATAATTTTGTTTCTTGAAGGCTCTTTGATCTAATTCATGGATCATCAGCAACACCTGGCAGGTTTCCCCACCACCACCTATAGTCATTAACAGATGACAGCATGATCAGTACAACAACACCAGGAACAGTTGTGACATCTGTGATGTGGTGAAGGTCCAGGAAACTGCAAGCCAATCTGCTCGGTGGAAGGAAAAGGGCGCACATCACTCTCTGGAGCTTTGCTTTGCAAGTAGTGGTTCTCTCTCAGAAAAGGGCTCACCTGCCAAGCATGCAGATCCTGAAACCTCAGTTTCTCCCTTCCCATCATTGCTCTGTGTTTGGACCTGGATTGGTACAAGGCATGTAAAGCATGTGCCACAACATAGACTGCATTGTAGACACTGTAGCTGTGGCCAGTCATGCTCATTTCGAAGGCCATGGAAGGAAGGTCCTCCAGTTTCTCTTGTCCACTACAGGCTTCACTGTTATCCTTCTCCATCTCTGAATCTGGAAACAAGCACCTGAATGTTTGTGTCCAGAAATGCTCCAGAAAACTGTCTTCATGTGTTTCAAAAGGATCTCTCTGTTGCAGAAAGGATTTGAACCCTTGAACCTCACCTGAAGGAACTGTGAAACTTATGGAACCATGGAAAACATGAGTATCCTCCCTCATGTAAAAGGATGTTGAAGCAAAATCTAGCTGAGCCGTCAAAATCCACACCTTGCCCGTAGAGGCATGAGTCACATTTTCCATTTCACCTAATCCAATTAATGTTTGTAAAGAAAACATGGAGAATATTTCTCCATAGACAATAACAGCATTGGCTTTGCTTTTTATAATAACTTGATAGATGTCAACCCACTTCTGCTCTGTGTTGATATATTCCTCTATATAAGTGGCTTTAGGAATTCTCTCTGAGAAAGCATAGCAGATGCCTCTATGGGAAAGCTGAAGCTGGAGTTTCTGTAGAAATATCTCTCCGCTTTCATTATCCACAGCAAGAAGTCCAACCCATTTCCATCCAAAACGCAGAAGTAATTCAACAATGCCATTGTGCTGGTGAGCTTCGTTTGAGACCATTCGGTAGAAGAGAGTTGACTGAATTTCGTCATCTGGAGCGAAGGAACCATAGCTGAGCTGAAAGACAAAGAATAATTATTTGTGGCAAATGTGATTGAGAAACTGTATCTTTATAAAGCATACTGTTTTATTAGTGAAGAAATGATACCTAATGCAGAGATGAGCCAGAAATTTAATACTTCAGGACTGAATTGGTTAAAATCCACAAAGTTGCCATCCTTATCTAAAGATGAAGATAGAAAAATAGCCCTCTTACTGACTCTGAGAGAATAATCTTTGAAGCAAAGGAAAAAATTGAAAGAGCAGGGTCAAAAATGAATGTTGTTTCATTAACGCCCTCTAGAAAGCAAAGCCAAACGTTAAAATATTTAGAGATAAGGAGCTTGGGAAAAATATTGGTGATTAAAAAAGGGAAACTTAATGGAGGTAGAGAGGTTTAAGATCTGGCTCCGGAAGGATTACAGAAGGTTCACTAAACTAATACACTGATGGCATTATACATCAAATTATTTAGCGAAAACTTTGAGGTATCCATCTAACCATTATTAGAAGGGATGTAGTAACACTGGGATATACTTCCATGTTTCCTGGGATATTCCAAGAATCCAACCATTTTGGAAATTAATCTTTAGGGAGATAAACACTTTATCCTGTCAACCGCAGAATTATGTCTTTTCTCATTGTTGGATGGAGAAATGAAAACATGAAAAATAGACCTGATCAGATTTAAGCTGGTGGAAGGAAGAGTATCTCTTGTCCAGAAATGGAAGGAAATCAGCATTCCCACTTTATACCTTTGGTACTCCAAGTTATTAAAACTAATCCTAATGGAAAAACATTGAGATACAAAATTTAAAATTTAAAATTAGGTAGAACATCCCTTTGTTTCCAACTTGGGGGTGTTTTATTCAGATTGCTAAACATTCAGAACTACTTAAGAGATATTTGTCTTCAACAGTGTTATGGATTATGTGGGGCAGAGGTGAATGATAATTGGAAAGGGCAGAATTTAAAGAGGGGAGTTGTAAATCAGCTGTGTATTGCCTATGGTATATTTTTATATACCTTTTCAGAGTTTATTTGAAGTTTTCAAGTATTTGTATTAATTACTGTTTAAATTTCAGGTTTGCTTTATAATAACGAAAAAATTAAAATTTTACTTACTATTTTAGCATTTTAGTAGCTTAATAAAGAAACTTGCCCAAGCAGTAGAAAGCTTCTCAATAGTTAATGATTGCATTATGACTATCTGAATCTGTGCTAATACCCTCAAAATCACAGTTCTCCAAGTCTATGCCCCAACGACCAATGCAACAGAGCTTGAAATAGAGGGTTTCTATGCCAGCATTGGAAATCTCTGAAGCAAGTTCCCAAAAAAGACATCATCTACATACTGCATGATTTCAATGCAAACGTTGGCAGCGAAGCAGAAACAGGCAACACTGGCAACTTTGGACTTGGGTAGAGGAATGATGCAAGCAATCGTTTGATTCAATTTTGCCATGAAAATTGTTTTCGAATCATGAATACCTGGTTCCAACCGCACAAGCGTCGCTTATACACTTTTGTTGTTGTTTATTCATTCAGTCGCTTCCGACTCTTCGTGACTTCATGGACCAGCCCACGCCAGAGCTTCCTGTCAGCCGTAGCCACCCCCAGCTCCCCCAAGGTTGAGTCCATCACCTCCAGAATATCATCCATCCATCTTGCCCTTGGTCGGCCCCTCTTCCTTTTGCCTCCCGCTTTCCCTAGCATCAGCATCTTCTCCAGGACATCCTGTCTTCTCATTATGTGGCCAAAGTACTTCAGTTCTGCCTTAATATCATTCTGTCAAGTGAGCAGTCTGGCTTTATTTCCTGGAGTATGGACTGGTTTGATCTTCTTGCAGTCCAAGGCACTCTCAGAATTTTCCTCCAACACCACAGTTCAAAAGCATCTATACCTCACCAAATGAACTGCACTGCAATCTGATCAGTTATGTCCTATGCAGCCTCTGATGGTCCAGTTCAGTTTTTGATGTCAAGACATATCCAAGTCCCGATTGCGGTTCAGATCATGAATTGTTCATGGAGTCAAGTTAAAAAAGATCAAAAAGAAGGCAACACCAAAGAAGTTTGACATCACCAAAATCCCTTCCATGTATGTAATAAAGGTGAAAAATAGGTTTGAACTGCTGGACACTGCTGAGAAGATGCTCGATGAACTGTGGCAAGAAATTCAATCAACCATCATTGAAACAGCAGTTGAACACATACCATACAAGAAGCCAGAGAAAAAGTGTGAGTGGCTCTCAGATGAAACCATCAGAATAGCCGGGCGAAGGAAAGCAGTCAAAGCAGCAGGCAAATGGGAGAAGGCAAGGAGATTGAATGCGGATTTCCAAAGGGCAGCAAAGAAAGACAACGACGTGTACTGGGACGCGCACTGCAAGCGGCTAGAAGAGGACTGCATGAAGAGCCACACCAGGAATGCATTTGCGCAAGTCAGAAGGATTCAAACACCATTTACTGCTCATAAAAGCATCATCAAATACAAGCAAGGGAAAGAACTGTCTGACCAAGAAGGTGTCAAGAACAGAAGGCGAGAATATATAGAAGAGCTGTATGCCAGCAACAAAGAGGCCCAGCCTTCTCAGGATGATGAGGAAAGGGTAGCAGAAATAGAACCAGCTATCCTTCAGGAAGAAGTCATGTGGGCAATGAGCCAACTGCAAAACTCAAGGCCCCAGGTGTTGATACCATTCCTGCAGAATTATTGAGCCTGTACCACCCACAACCATCACAGCCTTGGGCCAGAAAATTTGGGAAATGAACACCTGGCCCCAGGATTGGAAACAGTCAGTGTTCATTCCATTGCTAAAAAAGGGTGACTCCAAGGATTGCTCCAATTACCACACAATTGCCCTCATCCCTCACGCTAGCAAGATTCTCCTTAAGATCATACAACAACATCTGGTACCGACCATTGAAAGGGAATTACCAGATGTTCAAGCTGGATTCAGAAGGGGTCGTGGCCCTCGTGATGATACTGCAAATCTATGCTGGATCATGGGAAAATCTCAAGAATATCAAAATAACATCTACATCTGCTTTACTGACTACAAGAAAGCCTTTGATTGTGTCAATCATGATAAGCTGTAGAGAGCCCTAGGACAAATAGCGGTGCCAAGACATCTGGTCAGGTTGGTGCAGTCGCTGTACACAAATCAGGAGGCCACTGTGGGAACACCATACAGAGAGACTGATTGGTTCAAGGTAGAGAAAGAAGTGCGGCAGGGTTGCATCCTTTCACCTTTCCTATTCAACCTCTATGCAGAAGCAATCATGAGGAAGCTGGAACTTGAAAAATCAAAAATTGGAATAAAGATTGGAGGAAGGAACACCAACAATCTTCAATATGCTGATGATACAACTGTCCTCCCAGAAACTAAAGAAGGCCTGAAACATCTGATCAAAGGGATTAAAGAAGAAAGTGAGGAATTTGGCCTCTTCCTCAACATCAGAAAGACCAAGCTCACTACCACTGCGAGGAATGGAAATGTCAAAATAATAGTTGATAGTAGTTGATGGTGAAGAGATCGACTGTGTGCAAAAATTCACTTTCCTAGGTTCGCTGTTTGTACAAAGTAGTGAATACAGTCCAGAAATAAAGAATCGAATCGCACTGGAAAAGTCAGTTATGCTCAGAATGGTCAGTGGTGAAAGGAAGCAATGCCATCAAAAAATAGACACCATCAAAGCTGACACCACCCAGAGCATGAAACAACTAAAAGAAGCTGTACAAGATTGGAAAACGTGGAGAAAGATGGTCCATAGAATCGCCAAGAATCAGACACGATTGAATGGATAGCATCATCATCATTGATTACTGTTCAAATTTCAGGTTTGCTTTTTAATGAAAAAAAATAAAGATTTAACTTACTATTTTAGCATTTTAGTAGCTTAGTACCTCAGTATTTAAGTATCATACATATTTACCAGTCTAGCAGTTAAATAATTTAGCTATCAAGTATTTTAGACCTACTTTCTGCTGTAGTTTAGCATTTGCGTTTATATTACATTTATTTCAATATAATTGGGCGATCTGTTTAGATATTTTCCTGTTATGTTCTTATCAGCTCTTTCCCTTTTGATGAAACTGTGACTATTTAATAAAAAAATGTGAAAAAAATCAAGAGCGATTTGTGTGTACATTAAGGATACTAATAGTCATGTTCATTGTACAAGGAGGCTTTCCCCACTTGCTAATATGATCCAGCAACAAACTATTTTTCCCTGTCTCACATCCCTGTGATGTCGGCTTCATTTGGTCCCCAGCCTATGAATGAGATATTGCAGAGGCAATAGAGGCAGGACAGAGATCAGAAATAAACACAGCACATTTCATCTTGATATCGTTTTCTGGCAACGGAAAGATGGATGGAGAACCTTGTCACTCAGCAATGGGTAAAGATCCGCAATAATAATTAAAATCTGCCCAACAGACTATGACTGGGTTATTCATCTGATTGGCCTACAGAGGATGCGCATAGAATGGTTGCATTACATGATATTGGATGCTTGACATTTGTACCCAAAGATACATTTTTTGGCAGAAGTTGGGGCTGGACATAGCTTTTCAGTTTTTTCTAAGGTGACTTTGAGTGCAATGTGGTAGATCAGAAATGAAAGAGAAAGGAGTGAGGGAGTACCTTCTCCTGTACCTCTTGCCAAAATTTTACAAGTTCCTCTGATGGTACACAATTTTTGATTATAAAAAAGGGAAAGATAAATGAGTTGTGAAGTCACCAAGTTAATCTCATACTTGGGGCATGTTGTAGATCATCAAGATTGACGACATGTGCAGGGATATATCAAAATCTAGTCCTCCAACGACTGCCATTAGATTTTTCCGCATGTTGCATCTGTAATTGGGTCTAAATCTATCCCGAATGGAGAGAAGGCCAAGAGTAGCCTGGTAGGTCATCCTTTCATTGAAGTAACTGTCATAGATTTGGAATCCCAAGCTGACATTCGGCAAAATCTTGGGGTTCCCATTGATCTCCTTGACAGCAAAGACCAAGGCCAGAATATGCTGATAGTTCTTTGGTACAACCCTGAAATGAGAATAGTGCATCCAAGTAGTTATCATTCCTTTATTTAAACTGGGGATAGTTGGAATTTTTTTTATAACCTGCAAGAAAATTTTCTCAGATTTTTTTTTATTTTCAAGATATAATTAAAATACAAAAAAGAAAAAACTATAGGATAGATAGAAAACAGAACTAAAGAAAAAAGAACAAACTATAAAGATGTGAATAGAAAGAGAAAAAAGAAAAGGCGACTTCCAACTATTTCTGATACAGATATAAGGTTAAATACAAATCTAATATCTTACAATTAATTAACATTATTTCTATTACAATAAATCATTCAATCTCTAAAACCCAAAATCAAAACATCATTTTTTTCAATTACAAGCAAATATTCCAAAAGTAGTTGCCAATTTGATATAAAAGTAGAAATAGAATGCTCTCTCATTAAAGCTGTTAATTTAGCCATCTGTGCCAAATCCATTAGTTTAACAATCCAGTCTTCAACTGTAGGTATTTGTGGATGTTTCCATCGTTGTGCATATAACAATCTTGCAGCCGTGATCATATATAGTAACAAAACTCCATGTTGTTTCTCTAATTTTTTTTATAACCTGCAAGAAAATGTTTTATGTTGATGGAAAGCGATGCAGCTGTGCTTCCAGTTTACTGGGAGAAGGCCACCTGGAGAATCTGAGGACACCTGAAATAATCTTCAAGGCAAGATCCTTATGCTGAGTAAAAAGTGAGTACAGGAAAAAAGACCAATTCCTTAAGAAAGGAGAAACGCTGTGGTGTCTGGGGGATGGGTGGGGGTTGTCCAAATCTGGAAGATGGCAGGCAAGGTGATCCAAGCACCTCCTTGTTTCTACAGGTGTCGATGGCATGCACAGGTACACAATGGACATGGATTGTGAGGCTGCGCCTGCCATTTTGCAGATTTTGACCCCCTTCCCCATGGATGCATCTGGAGAAATCTGAAAGTCAACCCCAAAGTCCCTTGTTAACTGTTTGGCTCAGGCACGTAAAAACATTAGGATCCTATTGCCCCAAGCAACCCTTTCCTTTCTCTTCTAATGTCTTTCAATTTGCAATATTGAAGTAAATTTATATGCATGTGGTCAATTTATCATTGGACAATGTAAAAAAACCTGCTAATATATTCTGGGAGGTAACACCCAAACTACAGGCAGTAATATATTTACTTATATAAGTAAATAACTATAAGCAGTATATATCCCTTGAGAACTTGTACACATTCCTTGAGTAGTGAGCCCTGTTGCACTCTAAGTGATGTGCTCTAATGTGCTTATATGATCACAAGCAATTCAATACCCCCCATACAATTTTTATTTATTTCTATGCCCGCTTCCTCCCAAAGTACCCGAGAGCAGTAGAAATTAATACATTAAAAAACAAAATAGAAAGTATTAAATTAATAGATTGCCCAGCACACGGTGACTAATTTGAAAGATTCTGAAGTAGCAATCAGCATAAAATTCTGGTAAACAAAACAGTAATTAACCACCATTCATCACAGGAGAGATGGTGGAAGTTACAAATATTTTACATTCAATATATATCAATTTAACACACAAACGCGTACTACAAAAATCTTAATAATGTCCTTGCTTTGCCAAATGTATTGATTGAATTTGCAAGCTATTAATGTTTATACAACTCTTTAATAAATTACAATTTCTAATTATTTTTAAATGATAATATCTAGAAGGGGAAGAAAATCCATGGGTTCCAAGGAATTTGATAAACATCCAAACTGGAATTGTTGCAGACCCACTTCTTCACCAAGATATGCCATTAATATGCATTCTCCTTTGACTTCAATAGTTGCTCACTATAACCAAAAAAGTTATTAATAAAAAGGGCTTTCAACTCAAGATATAAGGTCTCCAAATTATTAATTCTTCCATCACAATGTTAAACCCTATAATAATTTAGAAAAAAAGCACCTGTGTGCAATTCCATAAGTTTATGTGGAGAGGGGAGATAACTTCTAAGAAAGAACCAGCTTTGAAATGTGATGTATAAACTGTTCCATCTGCATCTGGTTCCAAGGGGGTTCCTGGAAAACATGCCTGCATCTTAACAGCCTTGGCTACTTAAGGAATCAATGGCCAACCATAGTAGTTTACATAGTACTTATTCCCATTTCTCGTTCAGTTGGCAGTAAAGGACCTTCATCCCAATCCAGAAGTAACTGGCATTGAAAACAATGAGACTTACATCAAAGTATACAGGGATGAGAATTAGCCCCTTACCACTGAGTAATTTTTTTAAAAAAAGCTTACAGGAGATTAAGAATTTGAGAGATGGGTAGATGATCTTTGAAGGCTTCATAATCAAGAGAAGAGAGAAGATGAGAGGTAAGCCCACCAATGATTAAGTCACCTGGCTGATCATACTGGTGAGGGATGTGGAGCAGCCCATTGATGCTGCAGAAATTCTCCTGTACTTGGTGCATCATCCGAGGCAGCACTAAGAACGACAGCACTATAAACCTTGCCATTCAGAAGACAAGTAATCTCCTACACAAGACACATGGGCATGGGCCTACGTCTAGCTGCCTCTTTGGATGGCACTTAATAGTAGTGGCGTACTAGTTGAATCCTGCGATCTGACTTACAACTGAAGAGAAGAGCTGGGATCAGCCTCAGTAGGGCTCTGCTACCTGTTCTGCTCTCTCTGTTGCTGAAAGCAACATGGAGGGTTAACAGTCAATGTTGGCCTCATTGAAAGATTACAGGGAAGATAATAATAGGGTTCTTTGACACCAGATGGCTTGGAAAAATGAGAAAATATGTTTACCACTATTTTCCTCAAGTGGGTTTCTTAGCTTTTTTTAGAAAGCACAAAGAATAATGCACAATGAGAAAAACAAAAGCTTGGTGTTGGACTGAAACAGCAAGAAGTAGTAGGCCATCAGACAGCAACACGAGAAGTATCAGCCAAATGAAGTCCTTCCAGATATGTTAGACTGCAAATTCTGTCATTCCTTTCCAACAAAGATGGGGAGGATGCTGGCCTGAAATGTCTGTCTTATTCCTTTTCTCCATCCAACCTCTCAGTTCATCGAGGCCACATCCACAGAGCTGCTTTCTTGTGCTCCCTTCTTCTGTTGAAACCCCCCCTAAATCATCTCCCCTAAATCTTCCTACCCTCAGTGCACCCTTACTGTGTACCCAAAATGGGTCCAAGCTCCATGGCTGTCTGTACAGCTTTCGTAGGCCACATTCAAAGGACCATGATTATTGGTTCCCTTGGCTGAAGTTCCAGCCCCACCCAACATCATCCACCATGTGAAAAGCTGCCTCCTCTAGTTGACAGGCAAGCTCTCTTTTCTTCCCCATCTGAGATAGACTGTGGGAAGAAAGTGAGGGATGAGGAGTTTAGAAAGAAAGGAATTCAAAACACTGACAGAACAACATATGCAGAATGAGATTCGATATAAGGGGGCTTCCCTTTCAAGTTAATTGCTTTTATGTCACAAGGATGAAGAATTATTTCTACTTTTACTGAGATGCACAACTAGTTGGCAGAGCTCTCTAACCAGGGATGAAGGAAGCAATCTATGACTTGTCCTTGGAACTGTGGAAAGCAGGCTCAACTGGAAGTTGAAGATTAGATAAGAAGGTTGCACTGAGATGCAGAGTAAAATAAATTATATTGACTGTATTACTTTTTGAATTTTTAGATTTAGAGGAAGGGGGGAAAGGAGGAAATTAAATAAATAAGAGCAAAGAATTAAATAAAATAATAATGTAGGTAAAACTATGGCTAAGGGACTATTGTAATTCAATTTGGGAGTTTATTGGCCGGCGAGGGGGAGAAGGAATCTCAGTAGGTCACACACACCCCTTAGACCATGAAGAGGATCCTTAAAGGTTCCTCTGCCATTTTTTGCTATCAGTCTAAGTGAGGCAGAAGCTTTCAATAATTTTCTGGATGCGAAATAATATTAACTGCATTGAGAAATTAGATAGACATTCTATATAATGTAGGTAATGGGAGAAGAATGTAAAATTATTTATTTAAATATTAGTGGTCTGAGAGATCCTATTAAGAGGGAAAGGATCCTTAATTATGTCAAATCATCTAAACCTCATGCGGTTATCTTAGAAGAAACATAAATAACAAATTGTTGTTGTTGTTTAGTCGTTTAGTCGTGACCTCATGGACCATAGCACGCCAGGCCTTCCTGTCCTCCACTGTCTCTCGGAGTTTACTCAAATTCATGTTCATTACATCGGTGATGCTATCTAACCATCTCATCCTCTGCCGTCCCCTTCTCCTTTTGCCTTCAGTCTTTCCCAGCATCAGGGTCTTTTCCAGGGAGTCCTCTCTTCGCATTAGGTGGCCAAAGTATTTGAGCTTCAGCTTCAGCATCTGTCCTTCCAATGAGCAGTCAGGGTTGATTTCCTTTAGGATTGACTGGTTTGAACTCCTTGCAGTCCAAGGGACTCTCAAGAGTCTTCTCCAGCACCACAGCTCGAAAGCATCAATTCTTCGGCTCTCAGCCTTCCTTATGGTCCAACTCTCACAGCCATACATTACTACTGGAAAAACCATAGCTTTAACTATACGGACCTTTGTCGGCAAGGTGATGTCTCTGCTTTTTAATATGCTGTCTAGGTTTGCCATAGCTTTCCTCCCAAGGAGCAAGCGACTTTTAATTTCATGGCTGCAGTCACCATCTGCAGTGATCTTGGAGCCCAAGAAAATAAAATCTGTCACTGCTTCCATTTCTTCCCCTTCTATTTGCCAGGAAGTGATGGGACCAGATGCCATGATCTGGGTTTTTTTAATGTTGAGTTTCAAGCCAGCTTTTGCACTCTCCTCTGTCACCCTCATCAAGAGGCTCTTTAGTTCCTCTTCACTTTCTGCCATTAGGGTGGTATCGTCTGCATATCTGAGGTTGTTGAGATAACAAATAGGTTGAATGATAGGTATTATCATAAACAATTTTGCACAAGGATTTGATAAATCAAGGGGATTGGTTATTCTTCTCAAAGCCGGCATAAATTTCAAGGTTCAAAAGATTCTGAAAGATAGGGAAGATAGATATATATTTATAGAAAGGGAATTTGATAATAAAACATTATCTCTCATTTATCTTCTAATAATAGAAAGCTTCTGCTTTCATGCACAAAAACTGAAAGTGAATAAAAGGATTTTATATAGACCTCAGAAACAGAGAGGTGGAGCATGCCCAAGTTATTAATATACTACCAAATGGCATAGTTAGTGCATATGGTTCCATTTATATGGAAGACCCTTCTAAACAATGGGTTCTAATTGAAACTAGGTTAGAGCCAGATAAGTTTATAAATCAATATTTTTTTCACCTGAAATATTTTTCTAGGAAAAAACAGATTGAAAATGTTTTTACTAAAACAATGCTTCAAATTTGGAAGAGTAAATACACAGTTTTGATAAAGGATACTTCCCTTTAACTACTCTAATAACATATATTGAGCAGGATAATTATTATGCTTTGGCTAAAATGAAATCTTTGACAGAATATAAACTTTATAAATCTCTTTGCGGCAATAGAAACATTAGAGCTTCAGCAACATGGCGCTACAGCAATTTCAAGAATTTGATACTTCCTTATTTAGAACAACGAAAAGGAACAATTTCAACTATTTATAGGTTGTTATTGCAATCAGAAATAGGAGATCCACCATATAGTTTCAAGGAAGCTTGGGATACTGATCTTGGTAATCCCATAAAGGAGACAATTGTCAGAAGTTATGAAAACCGGGTGGATTCGCTTCAGCTTCAATGCAAGAACTGCAGTGGAAGATGATACACCGTTGGCACTTGACTCCTGTTAGATTGGCACATATATATCAAAATTATTCTTCCAAATGTTGGAGAGGGTGTGAAAAAAGGGACATTTTTTCATTTGTGGTGGCCATGCAATAAAGTATTACCCTTTTGGCATAAAATCCTTGGGGAGGTAACTATTATCACTAATCAGAGAACTGAGTGCTCCCCAGAGCTAGGCTTGCTGCATTTATTTATAGGACCAAACCATAAGCTTAAAAATAAAGAACTTTTTATTAATTTAATCATAGCCGCCAAAATAATAATTGTGCAACAGAGGAAAACTCTATACAACATAACAATTGAGTGGTGGATTAACAAGACCTCTTCAATTGCTACACTTGCTTTTTCAATTTTAGAAAAATCACAAAGTTAATTTAATGAGGCATCAGAGGCAGCAACCACAAGTTTATCAAATTTGGATGGATTTTCTTGAAATCCGAATCATGTCCATTCTTGAAAATGATCCATGTCTTTCAGAAAAGTAGGTACACTCTCTTGAATTGCGATTTTTCTGTCTGCATATATCAACCAGGCCTAAATTGTCCATCAAATCAAAGAAAACTTTTGGCAATTTGCCTTGAGTGATTGTAATATTTTTCTCAGAAATTTTGTCCAGTTAAGGAGAGATCACTCCATTCCAATCCCCCATCAAACACCAATTTTCATAAGTAAAACCTATTAATTTTTCCATAAGTTGTTTATAAGACAATACTTTGTCCACATTTGGGGCATAAATTCCCAGTATCAAAGTCTTAGTCCCATGCAAATTAACTTCCACCTCAGCAAATCTACCCTGCTCATCAGTCAATACAAGTTCTGGTTTTAGTTGGGGATTTATATACGAAACAAATCCATTTTTTTCTTCTTTTTTTTGTTTTGTTCTAGCTGCATGCTTCAGCAGGCCAAGCTGTACAGGACAGGGTTTTTATGGGGAAAAGCTAGCTGCTAGGAATGAAAAGAAGCAACCCAGTATATGCTCCCTTCTCAAGGGTGGTTCATACAAATGGCATTAGAACCTCTGACATCAGTTCAACCCTGAGTGAACCCCGCCAGGATTCCATGGGAGGCTACCAGAGCTTATTGCACTGTAATTTGTGGAATCTGTGACATAATCCCTGTGAAAGACCCTGCTTTTCGTTCCTGTGCACAAAGCAATGCACAGAACACTTTGTCCTTCTGTGTAAAGGCCTGTGGATCACTCAAGAATGATGCTCTTCTGTGGATAGCACCACAGGGCACTTTGGATTTTCCCATAACTAGATCACTGCACTTGCACAGTGCCACAGCTGCAGAAACATGCACCACGTTTTACATAAGAATTGTCTGAGGAGCACCTGTTCAAAGTCTGTGGTACAGGCCAATGTCCTTGCTGAAGAAACTTTCAAACCTGTGCAACAGGACAGTCCCCCATCCCCCCCAAACACACACACACACATAACAAGAAAAGGGGGAGCTAGCAAATGCTGAAGAGTTTTCTGTCCCTTCAGTATGATGCTGCTCTCAGGTGGTCCTCTTATCATATACCCAAATTCTCCACTGAGCCAGTTACAGTAAAACTGGTCAACAATCAATGACTTTTCATCACACTCCCTCAATAATTGGTGAATTCAGACCATATCCACTTTACTTGCTCTGCACTTGCTCTGATGTGCAGTGGAAGCCCTCTATTCTCATCCCCACACATTCCTGGCTGAAGAAAGGGGGATGTTTCTGATGGGCATCTCCATTCTTCTGGACTCCAAGACCAGGCCTGTCAGGGTTTTACCCTGAACTAGAATTTTATCAGTATGAATATGTAGAGGACTGAGCACAGCTGAGCTGTATTTGTGATTAACTCAGCTTGCTCAGGACACACACCTGGAGGGTGTGGTTACGTGACTCAGCACAAACTGGATATAAAGAAGTGCACCCTGGGTTGTGGGTATGGCTTGTTGTAGGAGTTTGGCTGGTGGTTGGAGTTGTAACTGATGATCAATGTCTTGTATTAAAAGTTTTGTAAATATTGTACAGTAAAAGGTCTGTGTACAGTTTTGACTATAACAGACTGTGTGCTGTCAATTTGCATACTCACGGAACGCCATTCTTCTGGACTCCAAGACCAGGCCTGTCAGGGTTTTACCCTGAACTAGAATTTTATCAGTATGAATATGTAGAGGACTGAGCACAGCTGAGCTGTATTTGTGATTAACTCAGCTTGCTCAGGACACACACCTGGAGGGTGTGGTTACGTGACTCAGCACAAACTGGATATAAAGAAGTGCACCCTGGGTTGTGGGTATGGCTTGTTGTAGGAGTTTGGCTGGTGGTTGGAGTTGTAACTGATGATCAATGTCTTGTATTAAAAGTTTTGTAAATATTGTACAGTAAAAGGTCTGTGTACAGTTTTGACTATAACAGACTGTGTGCTGTCAATTATTTGCATACTCACGGAACGCCACAACACGATATATGTGCAACCCTGACAGGTTATGGGCCCAGTGGTTGGCGTAACTCCATGAGTACCTGCTGGACTGTTTGCTGGTGAAGGCAACTGTTGTAAGTGGCAGCAGAAGACATGGAGGCTGAAGCTGTGTGTGCCGTGAGTGGTGGACTTCCTCTAGCTCGTCTCAAAGAACGGAACTACATGACCTGGTGTGTTAAAATGGAAATATATCTCTGACGAGAGGGTCTCTGGGAGGCGGTGAGCAATCCCCCGGCACAACCTGATAACAGGCAGCTAAGGACTGAAGAGAAAGCCCGGGCCTGCATTATCTTGGGTTTGGAAGACAGCCAGTTGCTGCATATTCATGGACTACAAACTGCAGCTGAATGTTGGACTGTGTTAAGGCAGCTGTATATACGTGAAACAGCAAGTAGTAAAATTGCTTTGACACGTCGTTTGTACAGGAAAAGGCTGCAGGAGAGGGAAAGCTTATCAGAGCATTTACATACCATGCAACACCTGTTTCTGGAACTACAGGAGAGAGACATGTGTTTGTCTGAAGCAAACAAGGTCTATATAATGTTGAGCTTGTTAGATGACTCTTGGTCGGTGTTAATTACAAGCTTGGAGTCAATGCCTGAACGGGAGCTTACTTTATATTACCTTGTCGGGCATTTACTTGAGGAGGAGAGGAAATGCACAGAGAGACCACAGGAGAACAACTCTACACAGCCACGTATGAAGGAGTTAAAGGCATCAGCCTACAGCAAAGGAACGGAAAGTGTGTTTGCAGTGAGACGGTGTTTCAGGTGCAGCTCTACGACTCATCTTCGCAGAGAATGCAAAGCACAGCTGCAAAAGAGGCCAGTAAAAGGCAAGACTCCCACACGTAAAGATATGCAAAGCAAGGCTTTTGTAGCAAGCTCAGCAGCTGAACAAAAGGCTTGGCTGCTTGATAGTGGTGCAGGATGGCATCTTTCCAACAGAAAGGAAGAATTTGTTTCTTTTCACCCTGCAACTCAACAGTATATCAGTGTTGGGGTTTGTATATACCCAGGAATTTACAGATAGATAAATTATACTGGAGAGGCTTGATATCTAGGTGAGAGGGGAATTATTCTGCAAGTCACCCAATTAGCAGCCATTGTTGTAGGGATGATGTGGCAGTGATGACTCATACTACAGGTGCTGTGATTTAGTTGGGTGTGGCAGCTGATGAGAGTGACCTATAACGTGATAGGTCAGTATTTGTATAAAGGAAGAGAAGTTCTTGTGTTCTTTCTTCTCGCTGCTGTTAAACTTCTCATCGCTGTATTCCATCTCGTTGCTGTATCATTTGTTACTGCTGTTGGATGTATTTTGGACTACGTATGTATATAAAGTAAATAGGCTATTTTATCTAATCTCTGCTTGAGTGTCTATTTACTGCATAGAACGTGGATCACTGGTGTCTTGGAAAAAGGAGCAGGCCGCCCCACGGTGTGCACTCTGACAGGTTTCAGGCCCAGCAGTGGAACGTGTGCAGTTGGTATGCTGGCACGGCTGTGAGGACTTTGGAAGCCTATCCAGGAGTCCGTTTGGATATCTGGGGCAAGTTTGGAGCTTTTGCAGGTTCCGTGCCTGGCCGTGTATTTTTCCTAGGCCTGTTTGAAGCTGAAGGATGTTCTGATACAGTCTGTGCTATTTATTCATTGGTGTCTGCCCAGGAGGGGCTGAGGAGCGATGAGCACAGTGAAAATGCAGTCTACAGTTGGAGGTGGTTTTCCTATGGAACGGCTGAATGACACCAATTATCTGTTGTGGGCGTACAAGGTGGAAATGTTTCTTCGTCGTGAAGGTATTTGGAAAGTCGTCCATGAGCCACCGGATGAGTTGGACGCTGAAGAAGTTATTTTGCAGAACGAGAAAGCATTGGCAAGCATAATTTTATGTTTGGAGGACAGCCAGTTATGTTATGTTAGACAATTTCAGTTAGCCAGTGGGTGTTGGGAAGCTTTAAGAAATGTTTATCTTAGAAGCACACCGTTATGCAAAGTTATGTTGACAAGAAAGCTTTATCATGCTAAATTACATGACAGTGGGAGTATTCTTGAACATTTGCATTATATGACTGGTTTGTTCCTTGAATTAGCACAGAGAGGTATGCAGTTCTCAGAAGCGCATAAAGTTTATGTAATTCTCAGTTCTCTTAATGAAACATGGGATAATTTAGCTACCAGTTTTGGGTCCTTATCTGAGAGGGATTTGACCGTAAATTATCTGACTGGGAGACTTCTGGAGGAGGAACAAAGAAGGAAAGATTATAACATAATTAAGCCAAAGCAGAGCAGTATGTCTGTTGGGGAATGTTGTCCTTGTACTACTACTGAAAAAAATCTTATCTGTAAAGCGTGAATGTTTTCGCTGTGGTTCTGAACTGCATTTGCAAAAGAACTGTAATGTTGCACGGAAGGCAAAAGTCAAGCCGAGGATTGCCAAGCAACGAAGTACTGTCCAGCTGTTGGTGATTAATTCTACAGAAAGGAATTTAAAGGAGACGTGGCTCCTTGACAGCGGAGCAAGCGAAAATATTGCCAATAACAGGAAGATGTTTAAAAGGTTTATGCAGGCTGAACGGGACCATGTTAGCCTGGCAAATGGAAGTTTTGCATCTGTTACTGGCAGAGGGTTTGTGTATGTACCTAGTTTGAATATTGAATTATCTATGCTATGTGTACCAGACCTAGAGTACAATATCCTGAGTGTTTCTCAGTTAGATAAACAGGGATATGATGTAAGGTTTGGGAAGGGTGAATGCATTGTTATAAAGAATAATCATGTCTATGGTAAGGGTTTATTGCAGAACAGTCTGTATGAGATGAAACCCAAGACAGATGTAACCCATGATGTAGCAATGATCAACAAACCAAACCATGATTCATGTGAACATTTGTGGCATAGACGGTTGGGACATCCAAGTTTCAAAGTGGTTGAAAAGATGTCTGAAGCAAGTTCTGGAATGAAGTTGAAACCGTGCCAAGCTTATCTGGATTGCACGGCTTGTAAGGTTGCTAAGTCTAAGGTGTATCCTGTAAGCAAATTAAGTGATAGAAAGTCACATAAATGTTTTGAATTAGTTCACGCTGACCTAATTGGCCCATTACCAGCCACATTAGGTGGTGCTAAATATGTCTTAGTAATTGTTGACGATTTTACTAGATTCGGGTTCTGTTACCTATTGAAAGCTAAAAGCCAGACATTTGATAAGTTCAGGAATTGGGTGCAGTTTGTGGAATGGAGATATAGCACAAAGGTGTGTAGTTTACAGACTGACTGGGGAACTGAGTTTATGAGTGGCAGTTTTCAGCAATGGCTCAGTAGGAGGGGCATTGCGCACAGGAGAACCAATCCACAAAGTTCAGCTGAGAATGGCGTGGCAGAACGAAGAAATTCAGCATTACAGACAGTAAAAGATTCACTGTTAGCTGACTCAGGGTTATCTAGAGGATACTGGGGAGAAGCTATACTGACTGCTAATTATTTAATTAACAGGTTGTGGAGTGTGTCTGTAAATCAAACACCATATTATATTTTGTATGGCAAGAAGCCATCATTAGCTCATTTGAAGGTGTTTGGGTGCACAGCCTATGTTCACATGCATAAGGAAGTACGTAGGAAAGGGCAGGCTAAAGCACAGAAAATGATTTTTGTGGGGTATGAGCCAGGAACCAAAGGATATAGGTTTACTGATGGCAGAAGACTTGTTATTTCTAGATCAGCAAGTTTCAGTGAGCATAGCAATTGGCAGAAGTTACACGGAGGGAGTGAGGTTTTTCTTCCTAGTCAGGGACAGTTTGAGCTAACAGAGTGGCGAGAGTCCAGAGATGTGATTCAGGATGAAGAGGAATTAACTCCTAGTGTGCCAATAAAGCAGGATGTTACTGTATTGCGCAGATCTGAAAGAGTTAACAAGGGCATACCACCTCAGCATTACAAACCAGGTGATGTTAAAGTGTGTTTTGTTAATTATTAACCTCGTAGTTATAAAGAGGTAATGGAGTTGCCACCACAGAAGCAGAAAAAGTGGAAAGCTGCTATGGATGTGGAAATGAATGCCATTAATTCCCATAAGGTGTTTAAATCTACCAGGCTGCCTGAGGGGCATAGGGCAGTGGGTTGTAGGTGGGTTTATAAGAAGAAGACCTTAGTCAATGGTGATATTCAGTATAAAGCTAGGCTTGTAGCACAAGGGTTTTCCCAGATTAAGAATCAGATTTATGATGAGGTTTTTGCGCCAACGCTAAGAGGGGAGACATTCAGGTTTGCCTTAGCAATGGCAGCAGCTGAGAATTGTGTAGTGAACCAGTATGATATCACCACAGCTTATCTGCATGCTGATTTGAGGGAAGAAATTTATATGGCTGAAGCTCCAGGATATGAATCTAATGAGGCAGGTAGAGTGTACAAGTTGCAGAAAGCGTTGTATGGACTCAGGCAATCGGCATGTTGCTGGAATCTACGATTAGATGAGGCATTGCAAAGAATGGGGTTTAAGTGTAGCAAGGCTGACCCATGTCTGTATATAAAGCAATGTGATAATGATGAACAGGTGTTGCTTTTGATCTTTGTAGACGATTTGTGTTTTATAGCTTGTAATGGCAAACAAGGAACAAAAGTGATGAAGTTTGATATGCTTTTGTTTTGTAAAGTTTATAATTTAATGATGGCATTTGAATTCCTTGCCATCACAAAAGGGAATGGCGGGTTGTTGTCAAATGTGTGTGTTTTGTCCTTCTTTCCTTTCTTTTGAAGCCAGGGAAGGGGGGGACTGCAGCAAGCTGCAACTGCTCCACCAGCCAGCAAGATTCCAGGGACCCACAGCTTACACTGACAGCTTGGGTTTTGGTTCCCTGGAAATAGCAGAATCTCTGAAAATAATTAATTTTGTAGTCTGTTAGGCTTGGAGAGGGGGGAGAAGCTTGATTCCTACTCTGGTGTAGAAATGATTGTAATAAATCAGTGGGACATTAAGCCCCTTTAATATTATTGCTTATCTGTTACGCTGCCTTTGAGAGTGTTCGGCATTCCAGGGTTTTTACCAGCAATTTCACCCCCTTGTCTTGGACAGAGAGGAAAAAAGGAGGGGTGGTGAAACTTTATATGGATTATAAAGGAAAGTTAATTGAATTTCATTTGTCCCTCAACATGGCAAATGATGATGGAAAATATTAAATTAATTATGCTAAAGGTTTTTGTAGCTGAATTGTATAAAATTGCCTTTACCTAAACAGAAAGTGAATTTTGACCCTGAGTTTTTAAAATGAAAACAGGGAGGCTAAGACCCTAACAATTCCTGTTTCCGTCTCCTAGCGTCTGGTCAAATGGAGACAGGAGGAGGGGGGTGAAACAGCAGTTTGTCTTTTTTATTGACGGAGGTGAGAGAGGACTTTGGATTTCTCTTACAGATCTTTACTCTGCACTCAGTGAACAGACAAAGGGCAACTGGATGATGTTGGGTCGGCTTGCGTTTTAGAAAGCAGCAAAGTAGACTCTGTCATTCAGTGGGAATTTGTATTTTGCTAATATTGGAAACTAATCTTTTGTCTCCTGGAACTTCAGCCCAGAGAGTGGATCTAGTTCTCCAGTGGCTAATGATAAAACTGTTAATGTTTATGTCCCTTATAAGTATAATTTTAAATATGCCTTGTAAAAAAACGGGGAATGTTTTTACCCAAAGTTGTTTATATTTAGCCCTGCCCTGTCAGGGTATGGAGGCATGCAATGGAGGCATGCATTATTGTGATAATGTTAATCTTTGATGATTTATTTTTACTGTAGAAGTGTTCAACTGACTTGCAAATTTTTATGGTCAGAAAGGACACGGATTTTGCCTCACACCATGGGTGATAAGGTACAAAATTTTCCCTTCCCCAGACGGTGAAGGAGTTGCAGCAATTTTGAAGAGTGCTGGGATCCTCCTACACTTAGCACAAACACTTCGCTCCTTATACAAACTCATAAATAAAGGGGTGGATAGTGATTTCAAAAGAAGGAAAAGAAGTCGAGGTCAGCGCAAACCTCTACTTTGATAAAATGAAATTTTATTTATAGCAAAAAAGTATGCTAAATTTATCACCATTAAGCATTGAACAAATGATAATTTGGAGACCATCACATATTTGGAAAAGTTTGATAATGAGCACACTCTTCCAACAGCCCCTCTGGAAACTGTTAAATGGTTGGGGGAGGCAGTTGGTGGAGTAAGCAACTGCATTAGGGGATTTTTGCCCTCCCCTTTTGCAAATGATTTGAAAATCCTTGAAGCCTATTTTGGCTTTAATGTACTAATGCCTATTTGAGGCACTCAAAAAGCAATTGGGCTAGATCTCTATACTTCTGGATCTGTGTTCATAGCTGCACCAAAAACTTGATAGCCGGATTGCCCCCAGGTCTAGTTTGACTGTAAAGGGAATCCAGGTGTTAAGCAGAGTGTAATAGACCCAGATTACAGAGGCTGCCCTATGTAATGGAGGGACAGCTGTGTGCCTATTGAGAAAGAGAATTGAATTGCCCAGCTAATTCTGGAACAACTATGAAAATAGATAGATGCCAAAAGATAATACCTTAAAGGGTTATGGTGGAGTTACATCCACAAGAAAAAGTTTGGTACAGCAAGCTGGCAAAGGTGAAAGTGCTAGCTATAAATCTGTTATTGTTTCTAACTGTTTTCTATCTCCTAGATCAGGGGTCGGCAAACTTTTTTTGCCGGGAGCCATTTTGACATGCTCGTGCACATTTTGAAGTGCTCGAGAGCCAGGGGGCGGGGTTTGCGGGCGGGGGCCAATCGCGTGGAAGGGGGCGGGGTTTGCGGGCGGGAGCCAATCGCGTGGAAGGGGGCGGGGTTTGCGGGCGGGAGCCAATCGCGTGGAAGGGGGCGGGGTTTGCAGGCGGGGGCCAATCGCGCACACTTAGGGCCCGCCGCCACCATGCCCGCTGCAGTGCCCGCCGCCGCCATGCCCGCTGCCACGACTGCGCAGGCGGAGCTGCCTGCCTGGCACTCGGGCGCTCCGGCTGGGGTGCAGCGGGACGGGAGCATCGCCGGCGGCCCGCGAGGACCAGCCAGGGAAGGCGCGCGGGCGGAGCTCCCGTCCCGCTGCACCCCAGCCGGAGCGCCCAAGTGCCAGGCAGGCAGCTCCGCCCGCGTGCCTTCCCTGGCCGGTCCTCGCGGGCCGCCGGCGATGCTCCCGTCCCGCTGCACCCCAGCCGGAGCACCCGAGTGCCAGGCAGGCAGCTCCGCCCGCGCGCCTTCCCTGGCCGGTCAAGATCCCTTCCCCGCCCCCAGCAGAACCAAATATGTTAAAAAGTGGGTAGGTAAAGCACGCTCACGTAAACATCCTGGTTCCTTCATGATCAGTTGAGCAGCAGCCACGCAGCAGCAGCAAGCGGGCGTCTTCGACAAATTGCTCTGGAAGGGGGCGGGGGAGGTTTGGAAGAAGAAGGGAAGGAGAGGCTCGACTGCTCCAGTCGCTTCTCTTCCGGAGCCGCTCACGCCCCCAGTCCAGGCAAAGTAAAGCTGGTGGGGAATCCAGCGCAGGAGCGGGGTTTGCGGGCGGGAGCCAATTGCGCACACTTAGGGCTGTGGGGTGGAAATGTGCTGCTTTTGCACGGAGAAAAAGAGTAAGAGCAGCAACGAAGAGGTTAAGGCAGGGCTTTCCAAACTTTTGCCGTTGGCGACACACCAACGGCCAGCCCACAAAAACCTGGAAGCACCGGTGGCGGTGCTTCCAGGTTGTCGCTGCGGCGGCAACGGCTGCCCCTTCGAAAGGGCAGGCTCCGGGGACCCCGAAAATGCCCTCGGTTCCGGCAGGGAGGCAAAAATCGCGCGTGCAGGATGCCGGGCTTCCCGACGCACAGCTGATTGGCGCGGTGGGGGGGGGGACGGGGTGGAAATTCTCTGTGCTGATCAGCTGTGCGCCGGGAAGCCCGATTTTTGCCTCCCTGCTGGAACCGAGGGCATTTTCGGGGTCCCCGGAGCCTGCTCTTCCAAAGGGGCAGCGGCAGCAGCGGCGTCCTGGAAACCGGAAGCACTGATGGCCCACCACCGCCGCTGCCCCTTCGAAAGGGCAGACTCCGGGGACCCCGAAAATGCCCTCGGTTCCGGCAGGGAGGCAAAAATCGTGCGTGCAGGCTGCCGGGCTTCCTGACGCACAGCTGATTGGCGCGGAGAATTTCCACTCCGGGTGGCCTGGCAGCGCGCGCGCACGCGATTTTCACCTCCCTGCCAGAACCGAGGGCATTTTCATCAGCGCTTCCGGCTTGTCACGCGACACACTTGGGGGCCCCCGGCGACACAGTATTGTGTCGACACACAGTTTGGAAAGCCCTGGGTTAAGGCGATGGGCAAGTGCCCGTCGTCAAGATGGCTGCCGGAGACGGAGGCTTCCAAACTCTCGCGAGACTGTGTGAAGCCCGTCCCCGGAGGAAAAAGAGAGGCTGGGCCTAGGCGGTTGCCAGGGGTATGCCCACAGCCACGCACACCATGCCCGCTGCCGCGCCTGCCCCCGCCACACTCGCTGCCGCACCTGCCCCCGCCACGCCCGCCACGCCTGCCTGCGGAAGAGCCACACTCAAGGGGCCAAAGAGCCGCATTTGGCTCGCGAGCCGCCATTTCCGACCCTTGTCCTAGATGAGCATCTTTTTGAGCCTGCAGTGTGTCTTGGGGTAACAATGACATCTAGCATAAGAATAATTGTTGGATTTGTCCTGCTTTATTAATACATTGGCATGGTGGGTTTTTATTGCATATAGAGTTTTATTGGGCCATGATTATTATCAATTAGACCTTTTGAGGGAAAAAGTTAAAGGAAAAGTATGTTTCTTTATTTTAATTAACCAACAATAAGTTTTTATGATTGTATATAAGGATTTTAATGGCAGAAAGTATAGATGGAAAAAGCAGTGTTTTTGGAAACTGGGGTTATGAGTTACCTTTAATAACCTTTGTTAAAGTGAAACATGTTATGATTAAAGTATGTGAATTCTTAGATTTCATTTTAGAGTCCTTGGACACTACAGCTGATACCTACCAGCAGTAAATCGGGAACCTCGATGTGCTAACGGCTGCTGCTAAAAGAGGAACATGTGCCAAGCAGGAATGCTGTGTTCATCCTGCATCCACAGTTCAAGAAAGCAGAGCAATGCCATCGTATACCCAGAAGTTGCTGGAGGAGCTTAATAAAGTGTTTTCAGGGTAGAAGTGTGATGGAAAAGAGTTTTCATGTTTCTTTGTATAATCGTTGCATGTTCACTTTTATTGTGCATGTGTATAACACACATACATGCATAAAACACTAGCTAAAGCTGAAAGACTGTCATATAGAAATCCTGTTTATGCAAACACCACATTATTTAGTCCACCTAACCAACTCTGAGGGAAGCAGAAGGCAATATGGCTCATTATTTTTACTAGGGGTGGATTGTATACCTTGGACCAAGCTAGCGCCATATTTAACCATTGCATGGGCTTTTAGTATGCATATTTTTCTAGCAGCCATTTTTATCTTGCTAATATTGATGTGTAGTCTGTATATTAAAGTCAAGCGCTTATATGCAGATGTACAGATTATTACCTGGACACGTGGAACTTATAGAATGTAAAGGTGTGGAGAAGAAATTCAAATATGCCAAGGGGTGGAATGTAATGGCAACCTGCAAATGACCTTTGTATTTCGAGGAGTTAGGTGGCATGCTTTGATTTTCTTCCCCCACACCTAGGAGATTAGAGTTTATTTTGAGTTATACTGATGTTTAATTGGCTTGTTTTTGTTGCTGTTTGGCATGAGAGGGGGGAGAGAAGAAGCATATGCTTACTCCTCCAGCAGCCCCTCAGAACATATCTCTGTGGGAAGTGGGGGGAGAGAAAGTCCCCAGCTTGTTAGGTTCACTCCTCCAGCCACTCCTTTAGCGGCTTGGAATGGGGGGGATGATAAGAAATTGTTATGCTTAAGCACCGGCTTATCTGATGGGTTCCCATGTTATTGGAATGATGTCATGGTCAGGTGCCGGGACCACATGAAGAATCCCAGTCAAGGTCAGGCCATGCAGCTTCAGTGCCATGGAAACTTGGTCACGGGGTTTGGGAGCCAGGCTTTGACAAAAACCTTAGGATTGTCTTTGGAGTTTGGGAGTCCACACAGGCCTGAGTGCTGGGTGCTGTGAAAATTGCCACCATGGGGTATCTCCACTGTCCTTACTAGAGGGCTCCTGGCAGCCTATAGGAGATTAGGTATCACCTTGTTTGCTTGGTATGTATGTATTTCTGTATGCTATGCTATGCTTGTTATGCTTTGCAAACTGTGTTTAAACTATGTTTAACTTTGTTTGTCTATAATAAAGCTTTAAGTTTCTTTATCCACTGGTGTGCTATTATCTCTGGATCTAAAAGAACTAATTGCCCTAGCCCTTGATCAAAGAGGCATGGACTCTTGGCAATACATAGCTAAAGATCAATGGAGGGTAAATGAATTTACTGAACAACTCAAGCAACAATTTGATGTTAAAGATCTGGGAGAGATTAGAAATTACCTAGGTGTAGGTATTCAGAAGGTTGATGGGGGTTACGTTCTAGAGCAGCGGAAGAAAATTGAACAGCTGCTAAGAGACGACAATATGGAACATTGCAAGGAGGTTCCTACCCCGATGACAACTGATTTTGTTAAGACAGAGGCTGGAGACGATGACCAAACATCATGTAATCAAGAACACTATCAATCAATAATTGGAAGTTTATTGTATTTAGCACAATGGTCGCGTCCCAATATCGGGCATGCAGTAAATGTACTGAGTAGGTATGTTGTGCAACCTACCCAGAGGCATTGGAAAGGTATTAAAAATGTGTTTAGATATCTTAAAGGGAATATTAATAAATGTTTATTAATAAAACCTTGTAAACCATTGGAATTGAAATGCTATGTAGATAGTGATTGGGGTTATGATGTACATGATAGGAAATCAATGTCAGGATTGATAATTATGTTTGGTGACACCTTGGTGGGGTGGAGTTCCGTTGCCGTATCTACGGCAGAGGCAGAGTACGCTGCACTATCTGACCTATGTTCAGAGATCATACGGTATAGGCAATTGTTAAGAGATGTAAATGTAACAATTGAGGGACCTATATGGGTATATGAAGACAGTGAAGCATGTATAGAGATGGCAAAGAATGATAGGATCAGAGGGAGGAGCAAACATGTGGATATCAAATATCAAAATGTTAGGAATGCTATAAAAGAATCTCTGATTAATTTGCAATATTGTCCATCTGAGAGTAATGTAGCAGATGTGATGACAAAACCTCTTAAGTGTAGAGAGACATAGGATGTGTGTATCCAATATGTGTATGTCTTCTATTCTGTATAAATGAAATGTTATATCTATTGTAAGTTGGAGGGGTGTTGGGGTTTGTATATACACAGGAATTTACAGATAGATAAATTATACTGGAGAGGCTTGATATCTAGGTGAGAGGGGAATTATTCTGCAAGTCACCCAATTAGCAGCCATTGCTGTAGGGATGATGTGGCAGTGATGACTCATACTACAGGTGCTGTGATTTAGTTGGGTGTGGCAGATGATGAGAGTGACCTGTAATGTGATAGGTCAGTATTTGTATAAAGGAAGAGAAGTTCTTGTGTTCTTTCTTCTTGTTGCTGTTAAACTTCTCATCGCTGTATTCCATCTCATTGCTGTATCATTTGTTACTGCTGTTGGATGTATTTTGGACTACGTATGTATATAAAGTAAATAGGCTATTTTATCTAATCTCTGCTTGAGTGTCTATTTACTGCATAGAACGTGGATCACTGGTGTCTTGGAAAAAGAAGCAGGCCGCCCCACGGTGCGCACTCTGACAGTCAGCTTAGCAGATGGCAAGAAGGCACCTGTGTATGGACATGGTGAAGTATATGTATCATGTTTAAACAGGACTCTTGAGGATGCATTATATGTACCTGCATTAGAGTATAACTTGCTCAGTGTGTCATGTTTAACTCAGGATGGTTACTCAGTTTTGTTTAAAGGTACAGGGTGCACAGTTGAAATGAATGGTAAGGTATGTGCACCGTGTGTATTAAGGAATAAAATGTATGTGATGCTACCATATGCTGATAGCAGTACAAACAATGTTTAGTAATAAGCCAGCACATGATGAATGTATACATCTATTACATAGAAGACCGGGGCATGCTAGCTTTAGAGTCATTGCTAAAATGCCTGATGTTAGTGAAGGTTTAAAACTAAAGCAATGCAAAACATACTTGGATTGCAGTGTTTGCAAGATGGCTACATCTAAATGGTTCCCCATTCAAAAGCAAAGCACTAGAAGATCAACCAAATGTTTTGAGCTAGTACATGTGGATGTAATAGGGCCTCTCACACAAACCCTAGGAGGGGCTAGATATGTGTTAGTAATTGTTGATGATTACACATGATATTGGTATTGCTATTTACTCAAGGCAAAGAGTGAAACCTTTCAAACATTTAGGAAGTGGGTAGCCTATGTAGAAAGGAGGTTTGAGTGTAAGGTGAGGCAATTACAGTCAGATAGAGGTGGTGAGTTTAGTGCAGGTAATTTCCAAACATGGTTAAAGAGACAGGGAATTAGGCACAGAATGACTAACTTATATTTGCCACATGAGAATGGAATTGCTGAGAGACGCAATGGGGTGTTGCAAACCATGAAAGATGCCTTATTACAGGATTCTGGAATGTCCAAGCAGTTTTGGGGTGAGGCAATAATGACTGTCAACTACCTTGTAAATAAGATATGGAGCTCTGTAACCAATAATACTCCATATTACCTATTGTATGGCAAGAAACCAGGATTAACACATTTAATCCTTTTTGGCTGTGAAGCATGGGTTAATATCCCAAAGAAGGAAGGGACAGCCCAAAGCCATGAAACTACAATTCATTGGCTATCAGCCAGGGTCAAAGGCATATAGGTTTATAAGATCAGCTGAGTTTGCAGAGCAAGGGAATTGGCAGCATCTCCATGCCAATTCTGAAGTGTTTTTACCAACATCTACTGACACAGAGTTCAGAAGTAAAAGCAGAGGACTCTGTGAAAAGCCCAGAAACTACCAGCAGGGAAACTGATAGTGTATTCCCCAAGGTTGAGGCAGAGGAAGGGCAGATAACAGAGGAATTTACTCTGAGACGTTCAGAACGAACGACAAAGAATAAACCCCCATATCGATTCACTGTAGAGAATGTCAGGATTAATCTAGTCTATAATGAACCCCAGACATTTGATGATGTATTAAAATTGCATAGGGATGAAAAAGAAAAATGGTTTAAAGCCATGGATGAGGAAATGGCTGCTATGCAACAACATAAGGTATTCACTTCTACAGAATTACCTGATGGTCATAGGACTGTAGGTTGTAAGTGGGTCTATAAGAGAAAGACATTGGTGTCTGGAGAGTTAAAATACAAGGCACGGCTTGTAGCGCAGGGATTTACCCAACAAAGACCACAAGACTATGATGAAACGTATGCTCCAACAGTAAAAGCTGAAAGTGTATGAATTGCATTAAAAATAGTGATAAGAGGTTATGTTGTAAATCATTTTAATATAACCACTGCTTATTTAAATGTGGAGTTACAGGAGACCATTTATATGAAAGAGGCTTCTGGATATGAAAGTGCACCAGGAAGGGTATATAAGCTAAACAAGGCTATATGCGGGCTTAAACAGTCAGCACGTAATTGGAACATATGTTTGGATACTGTTTTTCAGGAAATAGGCTATCAAAGGAGCATAGCAGATCCGTGCGTGTATAACAACCAGATAGGACAAGAACAATTGATATTGTTAACGTTTGTAGATGATATCTGTTTAATAGCTCCATCCAGGAAGCGAGTACAGGAATTTGCAGCCACATTAGATAACAAATTCCAGTTAAAGAATTTAGGAGAGATAAGCAATTACTTAGGAGTGGAGATCAGTAGAACGAAGGATGGTGATTTTATACTGAGGCAAAAGAAGAAAATAACACAACTACTGGGGGAGTATAGCATGACAGACTGTAAACCTGTGCAGACTCCCATGATAGAAAAGTTTCAGACAAATGTAGGAGGGATGGAGTTTGACAGGTCAGATGTCTACTGATCTGCTGTAGGTAGTTTGTTATTTATTGCTTAGTGGACCAGGTCAGATATTGCAAATGCAGTAAGCATCCTAAGTAGGGCAGTTTCAAAACTCACACAAAATGACTGGCAAGCACTGAAATGAGTTTTCAGATATTTAAAAGGGTCCATAGAAGCAGGAGTTAGGTTAACTGCACAAGGGGCATGGGATAAGGTGGAATGTTATGTGGACAGTGATTGGGCTGGTGATGTCCATGATAGAAAGTCCACAACAGGAATAATAATGCTATATGCTGGATCAGTTGTACACTGGAGAGTAAGAAAACAACATGCAGTAGCAGTTTCCACAGCAGAAGCTGAGTATGCTGCATTATCCGAGGTATGCAACGATCTGATCTGGTATACACAGTTATTTAAAGACCTTGGGATAACCATTATTATGCCCATAACTGTATATGAGGACTCACAAACGTGTATAGCTATGGCAACAGTGGACAGGGTACATATGAGATGTAAGCATGTGGACATCAAGTATTGTAACATGTGACAAGCAATAAGAAAAGGTTTAATAACCCTAGTATATTGTATGTCTGAAGATAACATAGCGGACATCATGACCAAACCATTAGGAAAACAAAAACATAGGAACATGTTAAAACAAATTGGCATGATGGGAATATTCACACTGAAAGAATTGGAGGGGTGTCAGGGTTTTACCCTGAAGTAGAATTTTATCAGTATGAATATGTAGAGGACTGAGCACAGCTGAGCTGTATTTGTGATTAACTCAGCTTGCTCAGGACACACACCTGGAGGGTGTGGTTACATGACTCAGCACAACCAACTGGATATAAAGAAGTGCACCCTGGGTTGTGGGTGTGGTTTTGGTAGGAGTGTGGCTTGTAGTAGGAGTTTGGCTGGTGGTTGGAGTTGTAACTGATGATCAATGTCTTGTATTGTAAGTTTTGTAAATATTGTACAGTAAAAGGTCTGTGTACAGTTTTGACTATAACAGACTGTGCTGTCAATTACTTGCATACTCACGGAACGCCACAACGTGATATATGCGCAACCCTGACAAGGCCTAGGCCTTCGGTTCCTGCAAATATATCTGACATATGTGGACCATCAGGTATAACCTTCTCATATAGGTGGAAGGGTCAATGGGACAGAAGGAAATCAGAGCTAAACAGCTGTTGTATGAGCTCTTAGTACCTTGTGAAAAGCCTGAATGAGTAGGCAGTGCCTTGTGAAATAGCCCCTCTTCCTATTCAGACAGGGCTGTCACATTCTCAGCTTTGATTAAGATAAAGCGGCATTATCTGTACCATAAATCTTATATATTCATCCTTCATTCTGAGGAACAGTTCAGATTTTAATTCAAGGATTTTGATGGCATGAACATTAACGTGACAGTCTAAGTTTCATGGTAATCACTGAGATGCAGATGTTTGAATCTCAAAGGTTTCATTAGCACAACAAATGAAATAAAGTAACAACAAACGAAAGAAAACTTTCATACGGAGATAGAGATAGAGATGACAGATAGAGATAATAAAAGAAAATTTGCTAGGATGCTTTCATCAGTGTCTTCATTTTATTAACATTTCCATATTGCTCAAATCACATTGCAAAAAAATAATGCGGTCCGGGTGATAGAAACTAGTCTAAATAGTTCTCAAATGGATAAGAAGTATGTATAGCTATAACAAAAAACCAAAACAAACCAATGTGTATGAGAAGAGACTGCAGTTAGCACATCACCCTGATATGAGGTGATTGGAAGCAAAGATGATCAGACCCCACATCAGCATGTCCGCTTTATTATTTGCTCCTTGTTGTTTAGATTGGGTCTCAATAATATAATATAACATTTGGAGCCAAAGATGGAACCGAGTAAGCCAGCACTAGAGGCCAAGATGGAGAAGATCTCCACAGCCACTGTGTATTTGCCTTTTGTGCTTAAGTAGACTGGAACAAAGGATACCCAAACACTACAAAACGTTAACATGCTGAAGGTGATGAATTTCGCCTCATTAAAACTGTCAGGCAGTTTCCTGGCTAAAAAGGCTACAACAAAGCTGACTGTGGCTAGAAAGCCCATGTAACCCAAGACACAATAAAACATGGTGGCCGAGCCTTCATTACATTCAAGGACTATTTCTCCAAAACTGGAATGCATGTCCAGATTTGGGAAGGGTGGGGAAATGGCCAACCATAAAACACAAAGGCCTATTTGGAAAAGAGAACAACAAACCACAATGGAATTGGCCAGTCTCTTCCCCACCCATTTCCTCATTTTGGATCCTGGCTTGGTGGCCATGAAGGCAAGAACCACAGTAATGGTTTTGGCCAAGATGCACGAAACAGTTATGGTGAAAATAGAACCAAAAGCCACTTGTCGCAGGAGACAGGTCACTTTTCTGGGAGGGCTGAGGAAAAGGAAGGAGCAGAGAAAGCAGAGCAGGAGGCAGGAGAGGAGAGCGTAGGTCAGATCCCGGTTGTTGGCCCGGACGATTGGCGTGTCCTGATGCTTAATGAAGATGACCAGGACCAGGGCTGTGAGCAGAGAAAATACAAGAGCAAAAAAAGCTAAGCTTATCCCCAGAGGCTCTTCCAATGAGAGATAGTTGATTGTCTTTGGAATACAATGAGATTTATCCTTGTTTGGATGGTGATCTTCTGGACACATGACACACATATCCATGTCTAGAAAGGAGAGATGCAAAACCAAGGTGGACAACGCTGATTCACCAACATACTGCTAGCTTATAAACCTTGCTAGCTTGAAATAAATCACCAACCTCAGTGTGGCTGCACTGTAGTGCTGACTTCCACTCATTTAAAAAACCTGCAGAGAATCCAGCTCAATGGCAACTTCTGGGATCATATCCATAACCAGGTTGCTGCAGCAGAAATGGAGGCCACGGACTGTTTCTCAAGGGCAGGAAGGAAAAACATTGTCCTGCACCTACCTTCAGCCCATTGGGAAAGGACCCCCATCCCATCTTTTCCTGCTACATGTCCAAAGTAATGTCTTCTGGCAAAAGCAGGGCTGGGCTTTATTTCAAGGGAGGTTTGGTTTCAAACCGGCTGCTCTGTGCTATAACAGGAATACGCTTCCTCTCTAGTCACCGGTTGCAACGCTCCATGGCTATTTTGTCTTTGGCTGAAGGGCTGCCTCCTAATTTCTGAACTGGTGGACTTGTGGTGGGTTTTCATCATTTGTTTTTAATCCTACTGGTGAAGCAGTGAAGTGGTCAGCCTTTCAGCTGACCCCCCTTCTCCCTTGGCTTCTGTACCATTTAGTTCTCTACCTGTGGACTGTTTTAACCCCCAGCAATTAATTAGGAGTTAAGGCAGAAAAGGAGACCAAGGCCAAAACAAAGTGAGCTGAGCTGAGCTGCTGGATTAGTGAAAAGCTTCTATTTTTATGAAGGAAGAGTGAAAGGATGGACACTTTTTAACTAGATGAATGACAAAAAGGTGCATCCTTCTTTCCTCCCCATTCCACCAATGGATGCAGCAAATAAGAAAGTGTCAAGTGCAAGGGAGAATCAGTGTGTGACATATGGGTATTATACCTTTAACAAGAGTTGCTACTTAGCAGCTGCCTGTCAGACAGGTGCCCTTAGTAACTGTAAATTATTTGAGACTGAAAGTAACCTTTCCTGCAGGTATTCACTGTTGTTTTAGCAGTTGCTGGATCTGCTTGCTAGTCTTCCTATGAATAAAAGGACTTGTTTATCATCTGAGATGATCTGATGGTGGACACGGGATTCAAGTGAGCTATGGAAATAGTCTTGGGCCAGCAAATGTTACATAGTGGAGGATGGTTTATGCAAAGTGTTGAACCATGGAGAACACATGTCCTTGTGCATGGGAGTCACGCAGCTTAAGGATGCAGTGCAGAAAAACCCTCTTTGGTGTCTCTTACCATTGCATTGTGAAACTTTGCCTGGAGGGCATGGAGAACAATCATAGCAGCAGAATTTTGACCCTTCCTTCTTCGTTTTGCTGGAACCAGGAAGGCAATTTGGGTTACATACAGAAGCAGGTGGCACCTGTCCATTTGAAGAAAGACATGGACAGTTTAGCACGTAGGAAAAAGCAAGCTTCTACTATTGAAGAAGTTGGAAGAGTCTAACCCTCTTGAGGACGTTCTGAAAGGCTTTGATGACCTGGCTGTTCTCCAAGGGCTAGGGTATGTGTTGAGACCCTGTTGGTTGTTTCTTCATTGTATACCAGGTTTTGTGAACATCTGTGGTTCTTTCTTGCTTTCCTTTCTTACTTTTAATTTTAACCCACCCAGAGTCAGCTGCGGGCAAGCAGTCTCTATATTTCATAAACTAATTAACTAAAGAAATAAACTCATATTTTTCACAATGGGTTTTCATGGTTCTACTGTCCCCAATTTCAGGTTTTGCAAGCTGTCAAGTTCCTTAAACCGGGGGTCCCCAACCTGTGGGCCGTGGCCCACTAGTGGGCTGCGGCCTGTTAGGAAGTGGGCCACACAGCAGGAGGTGAGCGGTGGTGACAGGAACGAGCCTCTCCCTGCCGCCATGAGTCGGAGGAAGAGGTGCCGGTAACAGGAAGAAGCTGGGAAGGCGCAAAGACAGAGCCTGAGCTGGAGCAGCTGATTGGTGGGGACCCTGAAGGGGAAACACCTCCACCTATCAGTGGGCGACAAAGAATGGCAGAGAGGTGGGCCGAGGAGTGTGAGGTCCGATTGGCTCCCGCCTGCAAACCCCACCCCCGCCACACGATTGGCTCCCACCTGCAACACCACCACCTGGTCCGTGGAAAAATTGTCTTCCACGGAACCGGTCCCTGGTGCCAAAAAGGTTGGGGACCCCTGCCTTAGACAATCATCATCACTTCTGTGAAATTTGAAGACATTTATGGATAAATAGTTTCCTTTCAGGATCTAGATCAAAAGTTGAACATACAATTATTTAAAATGCATTTCCCTCAAAACTGTCATTTGTTTTTAAGTAGATTGACAATCAATTGTTTCAGATTATGATCTATAAGATGAGTATTAAAAGATGTTTGAGAAAAAGAGCTTTGGCTCACACATCGGCAAGCTGCCAATTATGCTTTTCCAAGGATAAAGTATTAGAAGAAGAGGAGGAAGGCAAGGTAGGTTCTTTCAGGTTCTCCAATGAAGGAGATGCTGCTAATTAAGGAAGCACAGAACCAGCATAGGACCAAGCAGGAGCAGAGGCCAAAGATATGGTGAACCCAGGCCGCCATGGAGGAGAGAAAGATTGGCTGAAGTCTGCAGCGGACTGAGGAGGATTCCCGGAGACCCAGTTGGGAGGAGAGGAACCAAAGCAGGGCTGGGGAAGGCAACCTTAGACTGAGGATCTTTGCAGTGCAGAACCAACATGGTTCAGGTGCTGTCAGGAGGGATTCACGGAGGTTGGATAGAGGAGAGAGAGTAAGCATCTTTTTTCTATTTTCCCTTTTGGGTAGAGCAAGGCTTCTCTTCTGTAAGCTAGTCGACAGGGGCTGGATAACTGCATACAGGACATTATTGTCGAGTTACACTTTTCCTTAGACATTCCCTTTTGCATTCGCGTATTTACCGCACCCTACACTTATTCTTTATTTTAATACTTTGGGTAGAGCAAGGTTTCTCTTCTGTAAAGCGTGGTGAACAAACCTTAAGGAACTAGTCGACAGGGGCTGGATAACTGCATACAGGACAGACTGTGGCTTGAATCATGTCAACTGGATTTCTATTTTCTTAGTGGAAACGTTTCACTCCTTATCCAAGGAGCTTCTTCAGCATACAGGACATTATTGTCGAGTTACACTTTTAATTACACACTTTGATTAATCTCTGAGACCCGGATCTAGTCCCTGCCCATCCTGTCTCCTACCTGGCGAAAGCTACGGTGCCACACCATTTTCTTCTCATCAATGGTAACTCCCTTGCCTGGAGAAGCCATCACATCAACTCTTCCAATCTTCACTCTCATGAAGGAATTATTTGGAAAAGTGACTAAGTTGGTGATATGAAATCCAGCGTTTAACTCTTTGTGCTTCCCCAAAAACACTGTTTCTCCGGCACTGTTGTTAAATGTGACCCACTGAAGAAAGGGATGCAGCTGCATTGAAAAAGACATAGAAACAAAGATATAATTTTGTTTCTTGAAGGCTCTTTTGATCTAATTAATGGATCATCAGCAACACCTGGCAGGTTTCCCCACCACCACCTATAGTCATTAACAGATGACAGCATGATCAGTACGACGACACCAGTAATACTTGTGAAGTCTGTGATATGGTGAGGGTCCAGGAAACTGCAAGCCAATCTGCTCGGTGGAAGGAAAAGGGCGCACATCACTCTCTGGAGATTTGCTTTGCAAGTAATGGTTCCCTCTCAGAAAAGGGCTCACCTGCCAAGCATGCAGATCCTGAAACCTCAGTTTCTCCATTCCCATCATTGCTCTGTGTTTGGACCTGGATTGGTACAAGGCATGTACAGCATGTGCCACAACATAGACTGCATTGTAGACACTGTAGCTGTGGCCAGTCATGCTCATTTCAAAGGCCATGGAAGGAAGGTCCTCCAGTTTTTCTTTTCCACTACATTTTTCACTGTTATCCTTCTCCATCTCTGAATCTGGAAACAAGCACCTGAATGTTTGTGTCCAGAAATACTCCAGAAAACTGTCTTCATGTGTTTCAAAAGGATCTTTCTGTTGGAGAAAGGATTTGAACCCTTGAACCTCACCTGAAGGAACTGTGAAACTTATGGAACCATGGAAAACATGAGTATCCTTCCTCATGTGATAGCTTGTTGATGCAAAATCCAGCTGAGAAGTCGTAATCCACACCTTGACCAAAAAGGCCTGAGTGATATTTTCCTGTTCACCTAATGCAATTAATGTTTGTAAAGTAAACATGGAGTATATTTCTCCATAGACAACAACAGCATTGGCTTTGCTTTTTATAATAACTTGATAGATGTCAATCCACTTGTCCTTCATGTTGATATAGTCTTCTAGATAAGTGGCTTTAGGAATTCTCTCTGAGAAAGCATAACAGATGCCTCTATGGGAAAGCTGAAGCTGGAGTTTCTGTAGAAATATCTCTCCGCTTTCATTATCCACAGCAAGAAGTCCAACCCATTTCCATCCAAAATGCAGAAGTAATTCAACAATGCCAGTGTGCTGGTGAGCTTCATTTGAGACCATTCGGTAGAAGAGAGTTGATTGAATTTGATCATCTGGAGCGAAGGAACCATAGCTGAGCTGAAAGAAAAGGAATAATTATTTCTGGCAAATGTGATAGATGAAATTGTATCTTAAGTTAACACACTATTTTATTAATGGAGAAATGATACCTAATGCAGAGATGAGCCAGAAATTTAATACTTCAGGACTGAATTGGTTAAAATCCACAAAGTTGCCATCCTTATCTAAAGATGAAGATAGAAAAATAGCCCTCTTACTGACTCTGAGAGAATAATCTTTGAAGAAAAGAAAAAAATTGAAAGAGCAGGGTCAAAAATGAATGGTGTTTCATTAACGCCCTCTAGAAAGCAAAGCCAAACGTTAAAATATTTATGAGATAAGGAGCTTGGGAAAAATATTGGTGATTAAAAAAGGGAAACTTAATGGAGGTAGACTGCTTTAAGATCTGGCTCTGGAAGGATTACAGAAGGTTCACTAAACTAATACACTGATGGCATTATACATCAAATTATTTAGCGAAAACTTTGAGGTATCCATCTAACCATTATTAGAAGGGATGTAGTAACACTGGCATATACTTCCATGTTTACTGAGATATTCCAAGAATCCAACCATTTTGGAAATTAATCTTTAGGGAGATAAACACTTTATCCTGTCAACCGCAGAATTATGTCTTTTCTCATTGTTGGATGGAGAAATGAAAACATGAAAAATAGACCTGATCAGATTTAAGCTGGTGGAAGGAAGAGTATCTCTTGTCCAGAAATGGAAGGAAATCAGCATTCCCACTTTATACCTTTGGTACTCCAAGTTATTAAAACTAATCCTAATGGGAAAACATGGAGATACAAAATTTAAAATGCAGGGCATTAGGTAGAACATCCCTTTGTTTCCAACTTGGTGGTGTTTTATTCAGATTGCGAAACATTCAGAACTACTTAAGAGATATTTGTCTTCAACAGTGTTATGGATTATGTGGGGCAGAGGTGAATGATAATTGGAAAGGACAGAATTTAAAGAGGGGAGTTGCAAAATAGCTGTGGATTGCCTATGGTATATTTTTATATACCTTTTCTGAGTTTATTTGAAGTTTTCAAGTATTTGTATTAATTACTGTTTAAATTTCAGGTTTGCTTTATAATAACAAAAAAATAAAAATTTTACTTACTAATTTAGCATTTTAGTAGCTTAATAAAGAAACTTGCCCAAGCAGTAGAAAGCTTCTCAATGGTTAATTATTGCATTATGATTATCTGAATCTGTGCTAATACCCTCAAAATCACAGTTCTCCAAGTCTACGCCCCAACGACCAATGCAACGGAGCTTGAAATAGAGGGTTTCTATGCCAGCATTGGAAATCTCTGAAGCAAGTTCCCAAAAAGACATCATGTACATACTGCATGATTTCAATGCAAACGTTGGCAGCCAAGCAGAAACAGGCAACACTGGCAACTTTGGACTTGGGTAGAGGAATGATGCAAGCAATTGTTTGATTCAATTTTGCCATCAAAATTGTTTTCGAATCATGAATACCTGGTTCCAACCGCACAAGCATCGCTTATACACTTTTTTTGTTGTTTATTCATTCAGTCGCTTCCGACTCTTCGTGACTTCATGGACCAGCCCATGCCAGAGCTTCCTGTCAGCTGTAGCCACCCCCAGCTCCCCCAAGGTTGAGTCCATCACCTCCAGAATATCATCCATCCATCTTGCCCTTGGTCGGCCCCTCTTCCTTTTGCCTCCCGCTTTCCCTAGCATCAGCATCTTCTCCAGGACATCCTGTCTTCTCATTATGTGGCCAAAGTACTTCAGTTCTGCCTTAATATCATTCTGTCAGGTGAGCAGTCTGGCTTTATTTCCTTGAGTATGGACTGGTTTGATCTTCTTGCAGTCCAAGGCACTCTCAGAATTTTCCTCCAACACTCATATAAATACCACACCAAATAAATTGCACTGCAATCAGATCAGTTATGTCCTATGCAGCCTCCGATGGTCCAGTTCAGTAATTGCTCTCAAGACATAACCAAGTGCCGATTGCGGTTTAGATCACGAATTGCTGGTGGAGTAAACTTACACAAGATCAAAAAGACAGCAATACCAAAGAAGTTTGACATCACCAAAATCCCTTCCATGTATGTAATAAAGGTGAAAAATAGGTTTGAACTGCTGGACACTGCTGAGAAGATGCTCGATGAACTGTGGCAAGAAATTCAATCAACCATCATTGAAACAGCAGTTGAACACATACCATACAAGAAGCCAGAGAAAAAGTGTGAGTGGCTCTCAGATGAAACCATCAGAATAGCCGGGTGAAGGAAAGCAGTCAAAGCAGCAGGCAAATGGGAAAAGGCAAGGAGATTGAATGCGGATTTCCAAAGGGCAGCAAAGAAAGACAACGACGTGTACTGGGACGAGCATTGCAAGCGGCTAGAAGAGGACTGCATGAAGAGCCACACCAGGAATGCATTTGCGCAAGTCAGAAGGATTCAAACACCATTTACTGCTCATAAAAGCATCATCAAATACAAGCAAGGGAAAGAACTGTCTGACCAAGAAGGTGTCAAGAACAGAAGGCGAGAATATATAGAAGAGCTGTATGCCAGCAACAAAGAGGCCCAGCCTTCTCAGGATGATGAGGAAAGGGTAGCAGAAATAGAACCAGCCATCCTTTAGGAAGAAGTCATGTGGGCAATGAGCCAACTGCAAAACTCAAGGCCCCAGGTGTTGATACCATTACTGCAGAATTGTTGAGCCTGTACCACCCACAACCATCACAGCCTTGGGCCAGAAAATTTGGGAAATGAACACCTGGCCCCAGGATTGGAAACAGTCAGTGTTCATTCCATTGCTAAAAAACGTTAACTCCAAGGATTGCTCCAATTACCACACAATTGCCCTCATCCCTCACGCTAGCAAGATTCTCCTTAAGATCATACAACAACATCTGGTACCGACCATTGAAAGGGAATTACCAGATGTTCAAGCTGGATTCAGAAGGGGTCGTGGCCCTCGTGATGATACTGCAAATCTATTCTGGATCATGGGAAAAATCTCAAGAACATCAAAATAACATCTTCATTTGCTTTATTGACTACAAGAAAGCCTTTGATTGTGTCAATCATGATAAGCTGTGGAGAGCCCTAGGACAAATAGCGGTGCCAACACATCTGGTCAAGTTGGTGCAGTCGCTGTACACAAATCAGGAGGCCACTGTGCGAACACCATACAGAGACACTGATTGGTTCAAGGTAGAGAAAGGAGTGCGGCAGGGTTGCATCCTTTCACCTTCCTTATTCAACCTGTATGCTGAAGTGATCATGAGGAAGCTGGAACTTGAAAAATCAAAAATTGGAATAAAGTTTGGAGGAAGGAACATCAACAATCTTCAATATGCTGATGACACAACTGTCCTCCCAGAAACTAAAGAAGGCCTGAAACATCTGATCAAAGGGATTAAAGAAGAAAGTGAGGAATTTGGCCTCTTCCTAAACATCAGAAAGACCAAGCTCATGACCACTGTGAGGAATGGAAATGTCAAAATAATAGTTGATGGTGAAGAGATCAACTGTGTGCAGAAATTCACTTTCCTAGGTTCGCTTATTGTTCAAAGCAGTGAATGCAGTCCAGAAATAAAGCATTGAATCGCAATGGGTCGCGCAGCGATGATGAGCATGATTCGAGTATGGAAAAGCAAGGACATCAGCCTGGCAACTAAAAGCAGATTAGTCCACACTGTCGTGTTCCCTGTAGCTACCAATGGTTGCAAAAGTTGGACCATGAAAAAGACAAGAGGAAAATCGACTTGTTCTAGCTGTGGTGTTGGAGAAGCCTCCTGTGCATTCTTTGGTCAGCAAAGGTGACAAGCAAGTACTGGAGCATATAAAACCAGACATATTGCTGGTGGGCAAAATCACAAATCTCCACCTTACTTATTTCGGCCACGTCATGCGATCAAACTCGCTGGAAAAGTCAGTTATGCTCAGAATGGTCAGTGGTGAAAGGAAGCAATGCCGTCAAAAAACACAGTGGATTGACACCATCAAAGCTGACACCACCCAGAGCATGAAACAACTAAAAGAAGCTGGAAATGTGATAGAGATGGTCCATAGAATCACCAAGAATCAGACACGATTGAATGGATAGCATCATCATTAATTACTGTTTAAATTTCAGGTTTGCTTTTTAATAAGAAAAAAATAAAAATTTAACTTACTATTTTAGCATTTTAGTAGCTTAGTACCTCAATATTTTAGTATCTATTTTAGTATCATACATACAGTATTTACCAGTCTAGCAGTTAAACAATTTAGCTATCAAGTATTTTAGACCTACTTTCTGCTGTAGTTTAGCATTTGCGTTTATATTACATTTTAGTTCAATATAATTGGGCGATCTGTTTAGATATTTTCCTGTTATGTTCTTATCAGCTCTTTCCCTTTTGATGAAACTGTGACTATTTAATAAAAAATGTGAAAAAAATCAAGAGCGATTTGTGTCTACATTAAGGATACTAATAGTCATGTTCATTGTACAAGGAGGCTTTCCCCACTTGCTAATATGATCCAGCAACAAACTATTTTTCCCTGTCTCACACCCCTGTGATGTCGCCTTCATTTGGTCCCCAGCCTATGAATGAGATATTGCAGAGGCAATAGAGGCAGGACAGAGATCAGAAATAAACACAGCAAATTTCATCTTGATATCATTTTCTGGCAACGGAAAGATGGATGGAGAACCTTGTCACTCAGCAATGGGTAAAGATCCACAATAATAATTAAAATCTGCCCAACAGACTATGACTGGGTTATTCATCTGATTGGCCTACAGAGGATGCGCATAGAATGGTTGCATTACATGATATTGGATGCTTGACATTTGCACCTAAAGATACTTTTTTTTTTTGCAGAAGCTGGGGCTGGACATAGCTTTTCAGTTTTTTCTAAGGTGACTTTGAGTGCAATGTGGTAGATCAGAAATGAAAGAGAAAGGAGTGAGGGAGTACCTTCCCCTGTACCTCTTGCCAAAATTTTACAAGTTCCTCTGATGGTACACAATTTTTGATTATAAAAAAAGGGAAAGATAAATGAGTTGTGAAGTCACCAAGTTAATCTCATACTTGGGGCATGTTGTAGATCATCAAGATTGACGACATGTGCAGGGATGTATCAAAATCTAGTCCTCCAACGACTGCCATTAGATTATGCTGCATGTTGCATCTGTAATTGGGTCTAAATCTATCCCGAATGGAGAGAAGGCCAAGAGTAGCCTGGTAGGTCATCCTTTCATTGAAGTAACTGTCATAGATTTGGAATCCCAAGCTGACATTCGGCAAAATCTTGGGGTTCCCATTGATCTCCTTGACAGCAAAGACCAAGGCCAGAATATGCTGATAGTTCTTTGGTACAACCCTGAAATGAGAATAGTGCATCCAAGTAGTTATCATTCCTTTATTTAAACTGGGGATAGTTGGAATTTTTTTTATAACCTGCAAGAAAATGTTTTATATTCACGGAACGAGATGGAGCTGTGCTTCCAGTTTACTGGGAGAAGGACACCTAGAGAATCTGAGGACACCTGAAATAATCTTCAAGGCAAGATCCTTATGCTGAGTAAAAAGTGAGTACAGGAAAAAGACCAATTCCTTAGGAAAGGAGAAACGCTGTGGTGTCTGGGGGGTGGGTGGGGGTTGTCCAAATCTGGAAGACGGCAGGCAAGGTGATCCAAGCACCTCCTTGTTTCTACAGGTGTTGATGGCATGCACAGGTACACAATGGACACGGATTGTGAGGCTGCGCCCGCCATTTTGCAGATTTTGACCCCCTTCCCCATGGATGCATCTAGAGAAATCTGAAAGTCAACCCCAAAGTCCCTTGTTAAATGTTTGGCTCAGGCACGTAAAAACATTGGGATTCTACTGACCCAAGCAACCCTTTCCTTTCTCTTCTAATGTCTTTCAATTTGCAATATTGAAGTGAATTTATATGCATGTGGTCAATTTATCATTGGACAATGTAAAAAACCTGCTAATATATTCTGGGAGGTAACACCCAAACTACAGGCAGTAATATATTTACTTATATAAGTACATAAATATAAGCAGTACTGTATATATCCCTTGAGAACTTGTACACATTCCTTGAGTAGTGAGCCCTGTTGCACTCTAAGTGATGTGCTCTAATGTTCTTATATGACCACAAGCAATTCAATACCCCCCATACAATTTTTATTTATTTCTATGCCCTCTTCCTCCCAAAGTACCCGAGAGCAGTAGAAATTAATGAAGAAAAAAACAACATACAAGGAATTAAATTAATAGATTGCCCAGCACACGGTGACTAATATGAAAGATTCTGAAGTAGCAATCAGCATAAAATTCTGGTAAACAAAACAGTAATTAACCACCATTCATCACAGGAGAGATGGGGGAAGTTACAAATATTTCAAATTCAATATACAGTATATCAATTTAACACACAAACACATACTGCAAAAATCTTAATGTCCTTGCTTTGCCAAATGTATTGATTGAATTTGCAAACTATTAATGTTTATACAACTATTTAATAAATTACAATTTCTAATTATTTTTAAATGATAGTATATAGAAGCGAAAGAAAATCCATGGGTTCCAAAGAATTTGATAAACATCCAAACTGGAATTGTTGCAGACCCACTTTTTCACCAAGATATGCCATTAATATGCATTCTCCTTTGACTTCAATAGTTGTTCACTATAACCAAAAAAGTTATTAATAAAAAGGGCTTTCAACTCAAGATATAAGGTCTGCAAACATTATTAATTCTTCCATCACAATGTTAAACCCTATAATAATTTAGAAAAAAAAACACCTGTGTGCAATTCCATATATTTATGTGGAGAGGGGAGATAACTTCTAAGAAAGAACCAGCTTTGAAATGTGATGTATAAACTGTTCCATCTGCATCTGGTTCCAAGGGGGTTCCTGGAAAACATGCCTGCATCTTAACAGCCTTGGCTACTTAAGGAATCAATCGCCAACCATAGTAGTTTACATAGTACTTATTCCCATTTCTCGTTCAGTTGGCAGTAAAGGACCTTCCTCCCAATCCAGAAGTAACTGGCATTGAAAACAATGAGACTTACATCAAAGTATACAGGGATGAGAATTAGCCCCTTATCACTGAGTAATTTAAAAAAAAATCTTACAGGAGATTAAGAATGTCAGAGACAGGTAGATGATCTTTGAAGGCATCATAATCAAGAGAAGAGAGAAGATGAGAGGTAAGCCCACCAATGATTAAGTCACCTGGCTGATCATACTGGTGAGGGATGTGGAGCAGCCCATTGATGCTGCAGAAATTCTCCTGTACTTGGTGCATCATCCGAGGCAGCACTAAGAACGACAGCACTATAAACCTTGCCATTCAGAAGACAAGTAATCTCCTACACAAGAGACATGGGCATGGGCCTACATCTAGCTGCCTCTTCGGATGGCACTTAATAGTAGTGGCGTACTAGTTGAATCCTGCGATCTGACTTACAACTGAAGAGAAGAGCTGGGATCAGCCTCAGTAGGGCTCTGCCACCTGTTCTGCTCTCTGTGTTGCTGGAAGCAACATGGAGGGTTAACAGTCAATGTTGGCCTCATTGAAAGATTACAGGGAAGATAATAATAGGGTTCTTTGACACCAGATGGCTTGGAAAAATGAGAAAATATGTTTACCACAATTTTCCTCAAGTGGGTTTCTTAGCTTTTTTAGAAAGCACAAAGAATAATGCACAATGAGAAAAACAAAAGCTTGGTGTTGGACTGAAACAGCAAGAAGTAGTAGGCCATCAGACAGCAACACGAGAAGTATCAGCCAAATGAAGTCCTTCCAGATATGTTAGGAATTCTGTCATTCCTTTCCAACAAAGATGGGGAGGATGCTGACCTGAAATGTCTGTCTTATTCCTTTTCTCCATCCAACCTCTCAGTTCATCGAGGCCACATCCACAGAGCTGCTTTCTTGTGCTCCCTTTTTCTGTTGAAACCCCCCTAAATCATCTCCCCTAAATCTTCCTACCCTCAGTGCACCCTTACTGTGTACCCAAAATGGGTCCATGCTCCATGGCTGTCAGTACAGCTTTCGTAGGCCACATTCAAAGGACCATGATCTATGGTTCCCTTGGCTGAAGTTCCAGCCCCACCCAACATCATCCACCATGTGAAAAGCTGCCTCCTCTAGTTGACAGGAAAGCTCTCTTTTCTTCCCCATCTGAGATAGACTGTGGGAAGAAAGTGACGGATGAGGAGTTTATTTACGGGAGAAGAGATGATACTGTACAGTCTAACATTAGAGATGTGGGAAGAGATATGTTCCAAAGATCATCTCTGCCTTTAGCTGGGAATTTACCCTTTCCATCTTCAATCTGTTCTTACCCCAGAGTACTATTAAAAATAGCTGTACTCTTCTTATTTCCTTGGTTTGCCAGTTCTGTGGGGTTGGACACCATCATGCTGTCTGACCAAATGAACTTTTTTAAAAAAAACGATATTTAATTTTGTTAATGATTCTAATTACAACAGTAGAAACTAATAGAAACTGAAAAAAAGAATAAAAAGAAAAAGTAGAAGGTGCAGAAAAAAAATAAGGAGGAAAAGTAGAAATAGAAATAGAAAAGAATAAAGAAAAAGAATATAGTAAAGAAAAAGAAAAGGAAGGAAGGAAGGAATATGAAGTTGGTTTATGTGATCAAGGTTAAAGTAGATTTCTTGTTATCTCTGGTAACCCTTAATGGAATTTTGCTTATAATTGAACTTTAAAAAAAGATCCTTGTGAATATGGGTTTAGGCAATTGGCCACTAGGTGGCAGCAAGGAATTAGAAGCAGCTTCTGGATATGGATGATTGGAAGGTAAGAGTTTGAGAATGGAGTTTTGTTGTAGGGATCATTGTCGGAGCGGTAAACTAGCCAAGGATATTAACTGAGGAGAGGAAGTGAAAAGCCAGGAGCCGTGGTTCCAGGCCCCCTCACAGCCAAACAAGCGTGGCAAAAAGGGTGCTGAGCCCAAGGACTGGGCAGAAGGGGGCCGGACCCACAGCAGCCCCAACCACTTCAGCTCCTCCTCCAATGACCTTGGAAAGTCCAGATGGAAAGTCTAGAGCTGGGATAAGGAGAAAACACCACTTTTGTGTAGAGGTTCTTTCACTTGTTCTTCTTCTGTTTCAAATTTCAATAAAAGTTTATGTATTTTAGCAATTACATGTTCATCATTTGTACACAATTCAAATTTCAAACTCAGTCTAACAATGTCCAAAATCATAAATTCTTTTTTCTACTTTAAATCTTTCTGATAATTGTAAATAAGAAAGCCACTGACAACTATATCCCTCTGCCCCCAGTTCTTCTCTTGATTTTGTTTTACATTCCCCTTCACAAAATTCTAGAATCTCACCGTAAGTTAGCCATTTGTGTTTGCCTCTTATTTCTCATCTATAAGATGCTTCTTGTGCTGAGAGCCACAAAGGTGTTTTCGGGCACAACCTGGGTTTGTATCTACTCCATATTCTCAAGATGGCACATCTAGCCACAGACGAGGATGGCATACTGAGCTCTCCACAATTCCCCCAATCCAGCTATTTTCTCTAATATAGCCAGTTCACCTAATGAAGTGTCTTATCAAATAGTAAAATAATTTAAGCAAGATGTTAAGGAAGGAGATTCTGTGCAAAAGAAAGGGGATCAAGGCTTATTTGGAAGACCCAAAGGAGGTTGAGGAGGTACCCCTTCCCAGCAATGAAGAAGAAGCAGTAAGGGAAGAAAGCACTGCCCACAGACACGGACTGACATCGGATATGGAGGTAATTGGACAAAATTGGTAAAACCACTTTTAAAAGAATTGAAGACAGAATGGGATAAATATGCTGTGGGAGTAACTTGGCAGGTACAGTATGTCTGAGCAAATGAATAAAAAATGTGATGATATGTCACAGCAAATAGCAGATATACTGTAGCTCAGATGGCCAGCAAAGCTTATGATATGGTTACAAACAATACTTTAGAGATAAGCAGGGCTCAAAAGAGTATTTCTGAAATACTAGAATAATAGATTGAGTTGGTAGATTTACAGGATTGTAGCAGGAGAAATAACTTAAGGATCAAAGGAGTGTCGGAGAAAACTGGAGCAACCAATCTGACTACTTATCTCATCTCTAAAATGAATGACCTGAGCTTTGGTTTGAACTTAACAGATAAAGATATTGAACATGCTCACCGGGTTTGCTCTCCTAGGAACACACAGAGACCCAGAGACATTTTGGTCAGGTTTGTAAATTCAAAGATAAAAGATAAAATTATAAGAAAATCACGTGAACTGGAGGAGATTAAATGGGATGGTGAGAGAATATTCCTCTTCCAAGATATCAACTGAGAGTAAATAAAAGGATTTTATATACAGTAGACCTCAGAAACAGAGAGGCTGGGGCATTGCCAAGTTGTTAATATACTATCGGCATAGTTAGTGCATACGATTCCATTTATATGGAAGACCCTTCTAAACAATGGGTTCAAATTGAAACTAGGTTCGAGCCAGATAAGTTTATAAATCAATGTTTTTTTCACCTGAAATATTTTTCAAGGAAAAAACAGATTGAAAATGTTTTTACTAAAACAATGCTTCAAATTTGGAAGAGTAAATACACAGTTTTGATAAAGGATACTTCCCTTTAACTACTCTAATAACATATATTGAGCAGGATAATTATTATGCTTTGGCTAAAATGAAATCTTTGACAGAATATAAACTTTATAAATCTCTTTGCGGCAATAGAAACATTAGAGCTTCAGCAACATGGCGCTACAGCAATTTCAAGAATTTGATACTTCCTTATTTAGAACAACGAAAAGGAACAATTTCAACTATTTATAGGTTGTTATTGCAATCAGAAATAGGATATCCACCATATAGTTTCAAGGAAGCTTGGGATACTGATCTTGGTAATCCCATAAAGGAGACAATTGTCAGAAGTTATGAAAACCGGGTGGATTCGCTTCAGCTTCAATGCAAGAACTGCAGTGGAAGATGATACACCGTTGGCACTTGACTCCTGTTAGATTGGCACATATATATCAAAATTATTCTTCCAAATGTTGGAGAGGGTGTGAAAAAAGGGACATTTTTTTCATTTGTGGTGGCCATGCAATAAAGTATTACCCTTTTGGCATAAAATCCTTGGGGAGGTAACTATTATCACTAATCAGAGAACTGAGTGCTCCCCAGAGCTAGGCTTGCTGCATTTATTTATAGGACCAAACCATAAGCTTAAAAATAAAGAACTTATTATTAATTTAATCATAGCCGCCAAAATAATAATTGTGCAACAGAGGAAAACTCTATACAACATAACAATTGAGTGGTGGATTAACAAGACCTCTTCAATTGCTACACTTGCTTTTTCAATTTTAGAAAAATCACGAAGTTAATTTAATGTGGCATCAGAGGCAGCAACCACAAGTATATCAAATTTGGATGGATTTTCTTGAAATCCGAATCATGTCCATTCTTGAAAATGATCCATGTCTTTCAGAAAAGTAGGTACACTCTCTTGAATTGCGATTTTTCTGTCTGCATATATCAACCAGGCCTAAATTGTCCATCAAATCAAAGAAAACTTTTGGCAATTTGCCTTGAGTGATTGTAATATTTTTCTCAGAAATTTTGTCCAGTTAAGGAGAGATCACTCCATTCCAATCCCCCATCAAACACCAATTTTCATAAGTAAAACCTATTAATTTTTCCATAAGTTGTTTGTAAGACAATACTTTGTCCACATTTGGGGCATAAATTCCCAGTATCAAAGTCTTAGTCCCATGCAAAGTAACTTCCACCCCAGCAAATCTACCCTGCTCATCAGTCAATACAGGTTCTGGTTTTAGTTGGGGGTTTATATACGAAACAAATCCATTTTTTTCTTTTTTTTTCTTTTGTTCTAGCTGCATGCTTCAGCAGACCAAGCTGTACAGGATAGGGTTTTTATGGGGAAAAGCTAACTGCTAGGAATGAAAAGAAGCAACCCAGTATACGCTCCCTTCTCAAGGGTGGTTCATACAAATGGCATTAGAACCTCTGACATCAGTTCAACCCTGAGTGAACCCCACCAGGATTCCATGGGAGGCTACCAGAGCTTATTGCACTGTAATTTGTGGAATCTGTGACATAATCCCTGTGAAAGACCCTGCTTTTCATTCCTGTGCACAAAGCAATGCACAGAACACTTTGTCCTTCTGTGTAAAGGCCTGTGGATCACTCAAAAATGATGCTCTTATCTGGATAGCACCACAGGGGACTTTGGATTTTCCCATAACTAGATCACTGCACTTGCACAGTGCCACAGCTGCAGAAACATGCACCACGTTTTACATAAGAATTGTCTGAGGAGCACCTGTTCAAAGTCTGTGGTACAGGCCAATGTCCTTGCTGAAGAAACTTTCAAGCCTGTGCAACAGGACAGTCCCCCCTCCCCCCCAAACACACACACACACATAACAAGAAAAGGGGGAGCTAACACATTCTGAAGAGTTTTATATCTGTTCAGTATGACACTGCTCTCAGGTGGTCTTCTTATCATATACTCAAATTCTCCACTGAGCCAGTTACAGTAAACTTGGTCAACAGTCAATGACTTTTCATCATACTCCCTCAATAATTGGTGAAGTCAGACCATATCCACTTTACTTGCTCTGCACTTGCTCTGATGTGCAGTGGAAGCCCTCTCTCCTCATCCCCACACATTCCTGGCAGACGAAAGGGGGATGTTTCTGATGGGCATCTCCATTCTTCTGGACTCCAAGACCAGACCTAGGCCTTCGCTTCCTGCAGATATATCTGACATATGTGGACCATCAGGTATGTCCTCCTCATATAGGTGGAAGGGTCAATGGGACAGAAGGAAATCAGAGCTAAACAGCTGTTGTATGAGCTCTTAGTACCTTGTGAAAAGCCTGAATGAGTAGGCAGTGCCTTGTGAAATAGCCCCTCTTCCTATTCAGACAGGGCTGTCACATTCTCAGCTTTGATTAAGATAAAGTGGCATTATCTGTACCATAAATCTTATATATTCATCCTTCACTCTGAGGAACAGTTCAAATTTTTATTCAAGGATTTTGATGGCATGAACATTAACGTGACAGTCTAAGTTTCATGGTAATCACTGAGATGCAGATGTTTGAATCTCAAAGGTTTCATTAGCACAACAAATGAAATAAAGTAACAACAAACGAAAGAAAACTTTCATACGGAGATAGAGATAGAGATGACAGATAGAGATAATAAAAGAAAATTTGCTAGGATGCTTTCATCAGTGTCTTCATTTTATTAACATTTCCATGTTGCTCAAATCACATTGCAAAAAAATAATGCGGTCCAGGTGATAGAAACTAGTCTAAATAGTTCTCAAATGGATAACAAGTATGTATAGCTATAACAAAAAACCAAAACAAACCAATGTGTATGAGAAGAGACTGCAGTTACCACATCACCCTGATATGAGGTGATTGGAAGCAAAGATGATCAGACCCCACATCAGCATGTCCGCTTTATTATTTGCTCCTTATTGTTTAGATTGGGTCTCAGTAATATAATATAACATTTGGAGCCAAAGATGGAACCGAGTAAGCCAGCACTAGAGGCCAAGATGGAGAAGATCTCCACAGCCACTGTGTATTTGCCTTTTGTGCTTAAGTAGACTGGAACAAAGGATACCCAAACACTACAAAACATTAACATGCTGAAGGTGATGAATTTCGCCTCATTAAAACTGTCAGGCAGTTTCCTGGCTAAAAAGGCTACAACAAAGCTGACTGTGGCTAGAAAGCCCATATAACCCAAGACACAATAAAACATGGTGGCCGATCCTTCATTACATTCAAGGACTATTTCTCCAAAACTGGAATGCATGTCCAGATTTGGGAAGGGTGGGGAAATGGCCAACCATAAAACACAAAGGCCTATTTGGAAAAGAGAACAACAAACCACAATGGAATTGGCCAGTCTCATCCCCACCCATTTCCTCATTCTGGATCCTGGTTTGGTGGCCATGAAGGCAAGAACCACAGTAATGGTTTTGGCCAAGATGCAAGAAACAGTTATGGTGAAAATAGAACCAAAAGCCACTTGTCGCAGGAGACAGGTCACTTTTCTGGGAGGGCTGAGGAAAAGGAAGGAGCAGAGAAAGCAGAGCAGGAGGGAGGAGAGGAGAGCGTAGGTGAGATCCCGGTTGTTTGCACGGACGATTGGCGTGTCCTGATGCTTAATGAAGATGACCAGGACCAGGGCTGTGAGCAGAGAAAATACAAGAGCAAAAAAAGCTAAGCTTATCCCCAGAGGCTCTTCCAATGAGAGATAGTTGATTGTCTTTGGAATACAATGAGATTTATCCTTGTTTGGATAGTGATCTTCTGGACACATGAGACATATATCCATATCTAGAAAGGAGAGATGCAAAGCCAAGGTGGACAAAGCAGATTCACCAACATACTGCTAGCTAGTGCTCAGTTTGAAAGAAGATAAATATAATCTATCAAATTATAATTAATCACCAACCACAGTGTGGGCACACCGTGGAGCTGACTTCTACCCATATTTTAAAAACGCATAGAATCCAGCTTAATGGCAACTTCTGGGATCATATCCATAACCCCCTCCCATCTTTTCCTGCTACATGTCAAAAGTAATGTCTCCTGGCAAAAGCGGGGCTGGGCTTTATTTCAAGGGAGGTTTGGTTTCAAACTGGCTACTCTGTGCTATAACAGGAATACGCTTCCTCTCTAGTCACTGGTTGCAATGCTCCATGGCTATTTTGTCTTTGGCTGAAGGGCTGCCTGCTAATGTCTGAACTGGTGGACTTGTGGTGGGTTTTCGTTTTCTGTTTTTAATCCTACTGGTGAAGCAGTGAAGTGGTCAGCCTTTCAGCTGACCCCCCTTCTCCCTTGGCTTCTGTACCATTTAGTTCTCTACCTGTGGACTGTTTGAATCCCCAGCAATTAATTAGGAGTTGAGGTAGAAAAGGAGACCAAGGCCAAAAGAAAGTGAGCTGAGCTGAGCTAAGCTGCTGGATTAGTGAAAAGCTTCTTTTTTATGAAGGAAGAGTGAAAGGATGGACATTTTTTAACTAGATGAATGACAGAAAGGTCCATCCTTCTTTCCTCCCCATTCCACCAATGGATGCAGCAAATAAGAAAGTGTCAAGTGCAAGCGAGAATCAGTGTGTGACATATGGGTTGTTGTTGTTGTTCAGTCGTTTAGTCGTGTCCGACTCTTCGTGACCTCATGGACCATAGCACGCCAGGCCTTCCTGTCTTCCACTGTCTCTCGGAGTTTACTCAAATTCATGTTCATTACATCGGTGATGCTATCTAACCATCTCATCCTCTGCCGTCCCCTTCTCCTTTTGCCTTCAGTCTTTCCCAGCATCAGGGTCTTTTCCAGTGAGTCCTCTCTTCGCATTAGGTGGCCAAAGTATTTGAGCTTCAGCTTATCATACCTTTAACAAGAGTTGCTAGTGAGATGCTGCCTGTCAGACAGGTGCCCTTAATAATCGTAAATTATTTTAGACTGAAAGTAACCTTTCCTGCAGGTATTCACTGTTGTTTTAGCAGTTGCTGGATCTGCTTACTAGTCTTTCTGTGAAGAGAAGGACTTGCTGATCATCTGAGATGATCTGATGGTGGACACGGGATTCAAGTGAGCTATGGAAATAGTCTTGGGTCGGCAAATGTTACATAGTGGTTGATGGTTTATGCAAAGTATCGAACCATGGAGACCTGATGTCCTTATGCATGGGAGTCAAGCAGCTTAAGGATGCAGTGCAGAAAAGCCCACTTTGGCGTCTCTTACCCTTCTGATGTGAAACTTTTCCTGGAGGACATGGAGAACAATCATAGCAGCAGAATTTTGCCCCTTCCTTCTTCGTTTTGCTGGAACCAGGAAGGCAATTTGGGTTGCATACAGAAACAGGTGGCACCTGTCCATTTGAAGAAAGACATGGACAGTTTAGCACGTAGGAAAAAAACAAGCTTCTACTATTGAAGAAGTGGGAAGAATCTAACCCTCTTGAGGACGTTCTGAAAGGCTTTGATGACCTGGCTGTTCTCCAAGGGCTAGGGTAAGTGTTGAGACCCTGTTGGTTGTTTCTTCATTATATACCAGTTTTTCTGAACATCTGTGGTTCTTTCTTGCTTTCCTTTCTTACTTTTAATTTTAACCCACCCAGAGTCAGCTGGGGACAAGCAGTCTCTACATTTCATAAAATAATTAACTAAATAAATAAACTCAGATTTCACACAATGGGTTTTCATGGTTCTACTGTCCCCAATTTCAGGTTTTGCAAGCTGTCAAGTTCCTTAGGCCAGGGGTCTCCAACCTGTTAGGAAGTGGGCCGCTCAGCAGGAGGTGAGCGGTGGTGCCAGGAATGAGCCTGTCCCTGCCGCCATGAGTTGGAGGAAGAGGTGCCAGTAGCAGGAAGAAGCTGGGTAGGTGCAAAGACAGAGCCTGAGCCGGAGCAGCTGATTGGTGGGGACCCTGAAGGGGAAACACCTCCACCTATCCATGGGCGACAAAGAAGGGTGGAGAGGCGGGCCGAGGAGCGCAAGGTCCGATTGGCCCACGCTCGAAAACCCTGCCCCCGTCTGTGTGATTAGCTCCCACCTTCAAACCCCACCCCCTGTCCACGCAATTGACTCCTGCCAGAAATTCCCGCCCTCTGGTCTGCGCAATTGGCTCCCACCTGCAAACCCCACCCCCTGTCCACGCAATTGGCTCCCGCCTGCAAACCCCGCACCTGACCATGCGATTGGATCCTGCCTGCAAACCCCACCCCCTGATCCGTGGAAAAATTGTCTTCCCCGGAACCGGTCCCTGATGCCAAAAAGGTTGGGGACCCCTGCCTTAGACTATCATCATCACTTCTGTGAAATTTGAAGCCATTTATGGATAAATAGTTTCTTTTCAGGATCTAGATCAAAAGTTGAACATACAATTACTTAAAATGCATTTCCCTCAAAACTGTCATTTGTTTTTAAGTAGATTGACAATCAATTGTTTCAGATTATGATCTATAAGATGAGTATTAAAAGATGTTTGAGAAAAAGAGCTTTGGCACACACATCGGCAAGCTGCCAATTATGCTTTTCCAAGGATAAAGTATTAGAAGAAGAGGAGGAAGGCAAGGTAGGTTCTTTCAGGTTCTCCAATGAAGGAGATGCTGCTAATGAAGGAAGCACAGAACCAGCATAGGACCGAGCAGGAGCAGAGGCCAAAGATATGGTGGACCCAGGCCGCCATGGAGGAGAGAAAGATTGGCTGAAGTCTGCAGCGGACTGAGGAGGATTCCCGGAGACCCAGTTGGGAGGAGAGGAACCAAAGCAGGGCTGGGGAAGGCAACCTTAGACTGAGGATCTTTGCAGTGCAGAACCAACATGGTTCAGGTGCTGCCGGAGAGATTCACGGAGGTTGGATAGAGGAGAGAGAGAGTAAGCATCTTTTTTCTATTTTCCCCTTTGGGTAGAGCAAGGCTTCTCTTCTGTAAGCTAGTCGACAGGGGCTGGATAACTGCATACAGGACATTATTGTCGAGTTACACTTTTCCTTAGACATTCCCTTTTGCATTCGCGTATTTATTTATTTATTTATTTATTTATTATTTATTTATTATTTCAATTTATTCCCCGCCCATCTCCCTTGCAAGGGACTCTGGGTGGGTTACAACAATTGAAAGTTTAAAAACTATGCAAAAATATCATCTAAAATACATACAATAATAAATTACATGAATCCAAGATGGATTGGGGACCGTAGTATCGATCGTATTACTACGGGGCCAGCCAACCCCAGGAGGCACTGCCGCCTCTGTCGTCCAGGCCCGGTGGCAGAGCCAGGTCTTGAGGGCCTTCCGGAAGGCCAGGAGTGAGGGGGCGAGTCTCACCTCCGGGGGCAAGATGTTCCATAAGGCGGGCGCTATCGCAGAGAAGGCACGTCTCCTGGACCCCGCTAGATGGAATTCTCTTGTTGAGGGGGTCCGAAGCATGCCCTCTCTGCATGTACGGGTGGGGCGGGCCGACGTTATCGGGACGAGACGGTCCCTCAGGTACCCTGGCCCTATGCCATATAGGGCTTTAAAGGTAATCACCAACACCTTGAATTGAACCCGGAAGCAAACTGGTAGCCAATGCAGCTCGCGTAGCAGAGGTGTTACATGTGCCAATCTCATGGCACCCATAACTGCTCGCGCCGCGGCATTCTGAACCAGCTGAAGCTTCCGGATACTCTTCAGGGGTAGCCCCATGTAGAGCGCATTACAGTAATCTATACGGGAGATGACAAGGGCGTGAGTGACTGTTTGGAGGGTTATTCGGAGGGTTATTCGGAGGTGTATTTACCACACCCTACACTTATTCTTTATTTTAATACTTTGGAAATAGTAATAAATGGCACTTTGATGAATCTCTCAGACTCGGATCTAGTCCCTGCCCATCCTGTCTCCTACCTGGCGAAAGCTGCGGTGCCACACCATTTTCTTCTCATCAATGGTAACTCCCTTGCCTGGAGAAGCTATCACATCAACTCTTCCAATCTTCACTCTCATGAAGGAATTATTTGGAAAAGTGACTAAGTTGGTGATATGAAATCCAGCGTTTAACTCTTTGTGCTTCCCCAAAAACACTGTTTCTCCGGCACTGTTGTTAAATGTGACCCACTGAAGAAAGGGATGCAGCTGCATTGAAAAAGACATAGAAACAAAGATATAATTTTGTTTCTTTTGATCTTATTCATGGATCATCTTTTTATATATATAGATTTTATTAAGGTTTTAAAATACATAGTTAAAAGTAAGAAACAGAAAAAGAAATAGAAATACAAAATAAAGAGAGAAAAAAAGAAAAAGTGTAGTAAAGTAAGAAAAAGGAAAAGATATGAAAAATAGGTAACTTCCAATCTATCTCTGGTCATATAATAAAATCTATCTTAAATGCTGGTTTTTAATACAATAGATAGAAATAATTCTTTGTCTAATATATTCTATTATATTTAATCTATTCTTCAAATCTCCATGTAAGCTTCGCCCCTCCTGCATTTCACAAATAACCATCAATAGTTTCTAGTCTTTAAGATATTGATAATTTGAATTTCTTTCAATAAACAAGTCAAATTATCATTTTCAATTTTAACATCCACTCCTGTACTATTGGTAAAGTCTGAGTTTTCCAGAGTTGTGCATTAAGAAATCTTGCTGTTGTTGTCATATATAGCATAATTCTAACAGAATATTTTTCTATTTGTAAATCCAATATTCCCAACAGGAATGTTCTGGTTTAAACAGGTTCTGTATTTGTAATATACTCTGCATCAACATATGTATTTAAGTCCAAAGTATCTTTGCAATTTTACGTGTCCACCACATATGATACTACAACCCTTCTTGTTTATTACATTTCCAACAGATGGTAGAAACAGTCCCATATTTTTCTTTTCCTTAGTATTCTTAGAGGAGTTTCTTTTAATACAATTGTTCTATTTCCTGCTATATTCAGTCCACTGTTATAGTATTTTTTCAAAGGTTGGTCCCTTATAACTTTTCTCACAGACTGTATCAATATATCTCTTGGCATTTTTTTTTCTCTAACATAGCGTAGGTTAACTCCAAAGATTTTATCTATTTCAAGGTCAAGATCTTGTTCTTTCATCTCTAATATCTTAACTAGAGCAGATACAATAGTTTCCCTTGTATTTTCATTTTCATCTTGTTCTGATTTCTCCCTCATTTCTGTTGGTGCAATTAAATCTATATATTGATTTCGATCAATATCTTTGATATCTACTTCTGACTTAATTTCAAACGTTTGTATTTTTCCTTGTGTATCCAAATTGTCAACAACTTCTTTCCAAATTTCCTTCCTAAACTCTTGCTTTAAATCCTGGGTCAATTCTTTTTTCATGTCTTCTAACTTTTTATCAACCTGTTGACCTAATGCAAATATTGCACCCAAAACTTTTAACATTTTCATTGTAGTGTCTTTTGATGGTTCTACAAAGGATTTCTTCTTTTTCTCTTTATTTTTCCGCCCTCTTGTGGCCAAAATAGAAATAATGTCACTTTTATAGGGATTTATAAGACGAGACTGACTTTCTGTTACCCCCCTCCTCCTTCCATCACAAAGGGAAGTGAGAAGAAGGTAAAAAGAAGAAGAAGAATCACCGGATGGTGGTAGTCATGGCAGCATATTTGTAATCCAATGGGAACATGAGTTTCTTAAAAAAAATCCAAGAGGCAGACAAAACACGATAAGGAAAAATAAACATCTCAGGCAATTCTCAAGCTATATTCAATGAAAACTCAGTTATAAAAAGCACACAAAAGAAACTAATTCAATAGTCCAATAAAAATTTATAAGTAGAATAAGAAACTTGTAATCCCAAATATATGGTAAACCAATTTACCATCGAAGAGTCTTTTTAATCACAATTCAAAAAAAGAAAAAAAAACATCCATAACACGGCAAAGTCCATATATTAATTTCCACCCATATAAACGTTTCCTTGGCAAAGAATAAAAATAAATCAACTCACCAACATCCATAAGCAATGTCCAGAGTTAGATCTTAGATATTAATAAGAAAATTATTTAAACAAAAGAAAAAACAAGAGAGGGGGAGAGGAAAAAAACCCCTCCCTCTCTCCTTCAGTGATCTAAGAAATTAGATTGGCTAGTGCTAATGTCTCTGATTTACTGCCCTCCGCAGAGCTTGAAAGTTTTCCAGTCGCTTTTCACTGCTACAACCTCTCTCCGAGGGAATATTTCAGTGGTCTCTTTCCTTATTCATGGATCATCAGCGAAACCTGGCAGGTTTCTCCACCACCACCCATAGGCATTAACAGATGACAACATGATCAGTGTGGCAACAACAGGAACAGTTGTGATATCTGTGATATGGTGAAGGACCAGGAAACTGCAAGCCAATCTGCTCGGTGGAAGGAAAAGGGCGCACATCACTCTCTGGAGATTTGCTTTGCAAGTAATGGTTCCCTCTCAGAAAAGGGCTCACCTGCCAAGCATGCAGATCCTGAAACCTCAGTTTCTCCATTCCCATCATTGCTCTGTGTTTGGACCTGGATTGGTACAAGGCATGTACAGCATGTGCCACAACATTGACAGCATTGTAGACACTGTAGCTGTGGCCAGTCATGCTCATTTCGAAGGCCAAGGAAGGAAGGTCCTCCAGTTTCTCTTGTCCACTACAGGTTTCACTGTTATGCTTCTCCCTCTTTGAATCTGGAAACAAGCACCTGAATGTTTGCGTCCAGATGTGCTCCAGAAAACTGTCTTCATGTGTTTCAAAAGGATCTCTCTGTTGGAGAAAGGATTTGAACCCTTGAACCTCACCTGAAGGAACTGTGAAACTTATGGAACCATGGAAAACATGAATATCCTCCCTCATCTGATAGGATGTTGATGCAAAATCCATCTGAGCAGTCATAATCCACACCTTGCCCATAGATGCATGAGTCACATTTTCCAGTTCACCTAATCCAATTAATGTTTGTAAAGAAAACATGGAGAATATTTCTCCATAGACAACAACAGCATTGGCTTTGCTTTTTATAATAACTCGATAGATGTGAATCCACTTGTCCTGCATATTGATATATTCCTCTATATAAGTGCCTTTAGGAATTCTCTCTGAGAAAGCATAGCAGATGCCTCTTTGGGAAAGCAGAAGCTGGAGTTTCTGCAGAAATATCTCTCCGCTTTCATTATCTACAGCAAGAAGTCCCACCCATATCCATCCAAAATGCAGAAGTAATTCAACAATGCCATTGTGCTGGTGAGCTTCATTTGAAACCATTCGGTAGAAGAGAGTTGTTTGAATTTGATTATCTGGAGCAAAAGAACCATAACTGAGCTGAAAGGCAAAGAATAATTTTCTATGGTGAATGTGACAGATGAAATAATATCTTTATTTAGCATACTGTTTTACTAATGGATAAATTATACCTAATACAGAGGATGTGCATAGAATGGTTGCAATACATGACATTGGATGTATAACATTTGTAAATAATGATACAATTTTTTTGCAGACGTTGGGAGCTAGACATAGCTTTTTAGTTTTTTCTACGTTGACTGAGTGAAATGTAGTAAATCAGAAATGAAAGAAAAAGGAGTAACTTTTCCTATAAGTGTTGCCAAAATGCAATTTTTGATTAAAAGGAAGGGAAAGATAAATGAGTTGTGAAGTCACCAAGCGAATCTCATACTTGGGGCATGTTGTAGATCATCAACATTGTTGACATGTGCAGGGATGTATCAAAATCTAGTCCTCCAATTACTGCCATTAGGTTTCTCCACTTGTTGCATCTGTAATTGGGTCTAAATCTATCCCGAATGGAGAGAAGGCCAAGAGTAGCCTGGTAGGTCATCCTTTCGTTGAAGTAACTGTCATAGATTTGGAATCCCAAGCTGACATTCGGCAAAATCTTGGGGTTCCCATTGATCTCCTTGACAGCAAAGACCAAGGCCAGAATATGCTGATAGTTCTTTGGTACAACCCTGAAATGAGAATAGTGCATCTGAGTCGTTATCATTCCTTGGTTTAAACTGGGGATATCTGACTCTATCACTATCACTTTCTGGAGTTTCACTTGTTCCCTGTCTTAAATATGTCCAGGGTTAGTTTTGCAAGAAGTTGGATATTTTTTTATAACCTGCATGAATATCTGTATCTGTTTCCAGGGATCAGATCAAAATGAAAAGTCAACCAACTTTTATTGCAAAATATCCTAACTGAAGAGATTTCAGGGCAGTTTCAAACAAACAAACAAACAAACAAACAAACAAACAAGCAATTGAAGACTTTGATGATGACTAAAACTCACTAAAGACAGAGACATCTATTTCTAGTACATCTGTTTTCTCTCCATTCAGTTACCATCTCAACATTTTATGTCCACGGAAAGCAATGCAGCTGTGTTTCCAGTTTACTGGGAGAAGGTGACTTAGAGAATCTGCTGACTCCTGAAATAAACTTCAAGACAAGATCCTTATGCTGAGTAAAAAGTGAGTACAGGAAAAAGACCAATTCCTTAGGAAAGGAGAAATGCAGTGGTGTCTGTCGGGTGGGTGGGAGTTTGTTCTTACATGTTCTGTTGTTACATGTTCGGCTCAGACATATAAAAAGATTAGGATCCTACTGCCCCAAGCAACCCTTTCTTTTCGCTTCCAATTTCTTTGTATTTGCAATACTGAAGGGAATTTATATGTATGTGGTGAATTTATTATTAGACAATGTAAACAATCCAGAATGCTTGCTAATATATTCTAGGAGGTAACACCCAAACTACAGGCAGTAATATATTTACTTCACAGTACTCCACAGTAATAAATAAATATAAGCAGTATATATTCCTTGAGAACTTGTACATGTTCATTTAGTAGTGAGCCCATTTGCACTCTAAGAAATGTGCTCTAATGTGGTTATATGATCACATGCAATAACCCCCCCCCCCAAATACAATTTTTAATTATTTTTATGGCCAATTCCTCCCAAAGTAGCATAGAGTAGTAGAAATTAATAAATAAAAACAATGTACAAGGAATTAAATTAATAGATTGCCCAGCACACGGTGACTAATATGAAAGATTCTGAAGTAGCAATCAGCATGAAATTCAAGTAAACAAAACAGTAATTAACCACCTTTTATCACAGGAGAGATGGCGGAAGTTACAACTATTGTAAATTGACTGTATAACTATTTAACACACCAACATATACCAAAAAAAATGTTTAATCGTGTCCTTGCTTTGCCTGATGTAAAAAATGTATTGATTGAATTTGCACACTATTAATGCTTATACAATTATTTAATAAAGTACAAATCTTAATTATTTTTAAATGATAGTATATAGAAGGGAAAGAAAATCCATGGGTTCCAAGGAATTTGATAAACATCCAAACTGGAATTGGTACAGACCCACGTTCTTCTATCAAGATATGCCGTTGATTTGCATTGTCCTTTGACTTCAATAGTTGCTAACTATAACAAGCAAATTATTAATAGTTATTAAGCCTTCCATTGCAACTTTAAGCCATTAAAAAATTATAAAAAACAAACCACCTATGTGCAATTCCATATGCTTATGTGGAGAGGGGAGATAACTTACAAGAAAAAAACAGATTTCAAATGTGATTTATAAACTAATCCATCTGCATCTGGTTCCAAGGGGGTTCCTGGAAAACCTGCCTGAATCCTAACAGCCTTGGCTACTTAAGGAATCAATGGCCAACCATTATAGTTTACATTGCAGTTATTGCCATTTCTCGTTCAGCTAGCAGTAAGTTTCCTAAAAGGATTTTCATGCTGATATAGAAGTAACTGGCATTGAAAACAATGAGGATTATATCACAGTGTACAGGAATGGGAATGAGTCCATTATCACTGATTATAAATCTTACAGGAGATTAAGAATTTGAGAGATGGGTAGATGATCTTTGAAGGCTTCATAATCAAGAGAAGAGAGAAGATGAGAAGTAAGCCCACCAATGATGAAGTCACCTGGCTGATCATACTGGTGAGGGATGTGGAGCAGCCCATTGATGCTGCAGAAATTCTCCTGTACTTGGTGCATCATCCGAGGCAGCACTAAGAACGACAGCACTATAAACCTTGCCATTCAGAAGACAAGTAATCTCCTACACAAGAGACATGGGCATGGGCCTACATCTAGCTGCCTCTTCGGATGGCACTTAATAGTAGTGGCGTACTAGTTGAATCCTGCGATCTGACTTACAACTGAAGAGAAGAGCTGGGATCAGCCTCAGTAGGGCTCTGCCACCTGTTCTGCTCTCTGTGTTGCTGGAAGCAACATGGAGGGTTAACAGTCAATGTTGGCCTCATTGAAAGATTACAGGGAAGATAATAATAGGGTTCTTTGATGGCAGATGGCTTGGAAAAATGAGAAAATATGTTTACCACATTTTTCCTCAAAAGGGTTTCTTAGCTTTTTTGAGAAAGTACAAAGGGTAATGCACAATGAGAAAAACAAAAGCTGGGTGTTGGACTGAAACAGCAAGACATAGTAGGCCATCAGACAACAGCACAAGAAGTATCAGCCAAATGAAGTCCTTCCATATATGTTAGACTGTAAATTCTGTCATTCCTTTCCAACAAAGATGGGGAGGATGCTGACTTAAAATGTCTGTCTTATTCCTTTTCTCCAGCCAACCTCTCAGTTCACCAAGGCCACATCCACAGAGCTGCTTTCTTGTGCTCCTTTCTTCTACACAAGTTTAGCTGCTCTGCTCCATTTCAGTAGTTCTAACAGACTGCTAAATGGGCTTCAACTATGTCCAAAATCATAAATTCTTTTGTCCACTTTAAATCTTTCTAATAGTTGTAAATAAGAAAACCACTGACAACTATATCCCTCTGCACCCAGTTCTTCTCCTTATTTTATTTTACATTCCCCTTGACAAAATTCTGGTATCTCCCCATAAGTTAGCCATTTGTGTTTGCCTATTATTTCTCAACTATAAAATGCTTCTTGTGCTGAGAGCCACAAAGGTGTCTTCGGGCACAACCTGGGTTTGTACCTATTCCAAATTTTCAATATGGCACGTCTAACAACAATTTTTTAAATCCACATTAAACTTGACTTTAACAAATATCCATGCCACCCAAATCTCAAGTCATGTCCTTCTAACTCCAAAAGCCTTCTATTTCTCAGCAGCACCTACTCTTTCATCCAAAATACACAGCAAGCTGCAAAATACAATTCCAAATAAGGTAAACCCAATCTTCCTCTTTCCTTTGCATCTTGTAACAACTTATATTTAACTCGTGGTTTTTTCCCCTGCCACACAAATTTAGATATATCCTTCTGCCACTGTTTCAATGGTGCAGCAGTTGTCAAAACAGGTATTCTTTAAAAAAAAAACTCATTCTTGGCAAGACATTCATTTTTATCACAGAAATTCTCCCCAGCAGTTGTAATTTCACCCATTTTAACATATCTTTTTAAACTTCATTCCATGTCTAAACATAGTTATTTTGAAATGACATACAATTCATATATGTCATCGTGATACCCAGGTATTTTGCCTTCTTCTCAATCTTGAAACCTGTTTTATTCATCAATTCTGTTTGGTCCCCCCTTTTCATATTTTTGTTAACATCTTCGTCTTGTGTTTATTAACCAAATTCTTTTAAATTGCCCATTAATATTTCAATTCCCTTTAAAGGATCTTCCAGAACAAATTCAAAGTCATCTGCAAAAGCCTTTAACTTATAAGTTGCTTTTTCAATCTCTATTCCCACAATCTCTCATCTTGTCTTATATCTCTATTCAGTATTTCAAGATCCAAAATAAACAAGAGAGGAGACAGTGGCCATCCCTGTCTTGATCCTTTTTGCATCTCACAGTGTTTGGTTAGATCTCCATTAAGAATTAATTGTTCTGTGTCCATATATCAACCAGCCCTAAAGTGTCCATTAAATCTAAGAAATTGATTGGCACTTTACCTTGTGTGATTTTAATAGTTTTCTCAGACATTCTGTCCAGTTGTGAGGAGATCACTCTATCCCAATCACCCATCAAACACCAATTTTTATAAGAGAAAACTATTAATCTCTCCACAACACGTTTATAAAACAATACTTTGTCCTGGTTTTAGTTGGGGATTTATATACAAAACAAATCCTTTTTTTTTCTTTTTTTTTCTTTTGTTCTAGCTGCATGCTTCAGCAGACCAAGCTGTACAGGATAGGCTTTTTATGGGGAAAAGCTAGCTGCTAGGAATGAAAAGAAGCAACCCAGTATATGCTCCCTTCTCAAGGGTGGTTCATACAAATGGCATTAGAACCTCTGACATCAATTCAACCCTGAGTGACCCCCACCAGGATTCCATGGGAGGCTACCAGAGCTTATTGCACTGTAATTTGTGGAATCTGTGACATAATCCCTGTGAAAGACCCTGCTTTGGGTACCTATGGCAAGCACAAAGCAAAACACAGAACACTTTGTCCTTCTGTGTAAAGGCCTGTGGATCACTCAAGAATGATGCTCTTCTGGGGGCGTTTCCAGTGAGGAAAATGGCGATAGGTTGAGTCCTAGCAGAGTTAAGAAGCTGTGACTTACAGCGCGGCATTTTGTGGCATCCTGGTGAAACAACGAAGGGTGAAAATTGACTTCTGGAAAAGAAAAGCTATCGAATTGCTACTGAGTCTTCTGGATGGCTGAGGAGAGAAGAAAGATCGTAGTTTTGGTTTCGCTTTTGAACGGAGCCGACAATCAGTTGGGAAGCGTGAGTTTCATGTTAGGGTTAGCTTAGCATAACCTACGCCATCTTGCTTTTGGAATTTGCTTGCTAAAGGGAACTAGGTTAGCAGGGACGCAGAGACCTTGCTACTGTCTCCAGGGATAAGTTCATTCAGATAACACTTAGCAAGGATTGTTTAACATACTAGGAGACAGAACGTCGGCTAGAAATGTAGATACGGAGCTTTGCCCGGTCACTGGGATAGAATTCATCCATGCTTCCTTACCAGCTTGTTACTCTATATAATCTCTATGCTTGTAATGTGTAGGTGTGGTTTTCTCACTGGACACTTGCTGTTACAGTGTCTAGAGGGAATCACCCAGCCTTTTGTCTTGGCCAAAATAAATGCTGTTTACTTTGAATCCAAGCCTCGGCTCAAGCTTCTATTTGGGAATCTGAAACTTGGGTGAGATCTGAGCCTTACATCTCGTGGCGCCTGAACAGGGACTGGAAGGCTTTGTTCCTTTGGGGTGGCCATCATTGGCCCCACGGGACTGGACCCCTTTGAGGTCCTGTGGCCTTCTATACGGCGGATGGAAGAAACCAGCGCGAGGAACCATCAACGTCAAGAGCGCTCCCGGTGATTTCCCGGTGACTTTGAGTGGACCTAGGCGTTGGCAGACTCTGATTCCAGCCGGACCTGAACGCCCTCCATAAGAGGCTTCGAGCACAGGGAATTGGGAAGCTTCAGAAAAAGGAAGGAACTGGTGAGTATAGTTTTCTTAGGAGGGGAGTGTTGCCTTGTGTGTGTGTGAATGAGACACAGAAATTTCCATTAGGGATTTGCTGTGAAGTGAGTGTTTTGAGACCGGAACTGCGTTTTCATCCCTCCGCGAGGAGATTGGCCAGTGAAGGTCGTGCGAAAAATTGATTGTGTGTTGGAATATTAGATATTCCCTTGAAGTTTAGTGGTTCTTGCAGAAGGGAGGGTAGTGAAAGAAATACTAACCCCGAGATCGAAGGAAAGACTCGAGAAATCCCTAAGAATCCACTGTAGGCAACAAAGAACAAAGGAAGAGAATTTGGCACCCTGTGACAGGAGGGTGATTGATCACACCCCGAGTCAAAAGACCCGAAAAAATCCTTAGGGGCCATGGGCAACAAATACAGTAAACCAAAAGGAAAAGTTGAAGAAAGTCAACCCAGCAGTTTGAAAGCTTAGCAAGTAGATAAATGGGTACCACCTTAAAGTGGGAGAATTTGCTGGCGTCCTGTCGGGAGCCGGTTCCACCGGAGGAAAAATCGGAGGAAGATTGAATGGACGGTGAGGACAGACCCGGAAGTGACATCAACAGGACGCCAGCAGCCGGCTCAAGGCATCCTGGAAATTGTAGTCCAGAGCCTTAGAAGAGCCGGTTCCCTTACCCCTCTCCTGGTGCACGGGTTAAATTACACTCTATAGTTGGTGACATTGTATAATGGTAAAAATGTATATGTATGTATGTATGTATGTATGTATGTATGTAAGCCGCCTAGAGTCCTCCATTAGGGAGGGGATAGGCGGGTTATAAATAGCACTATAAATAAAATAAAATAAAATAAAATAAAATAAAATAAAATAAAATAAAATAAAATAAAATAAAATAAAATAAAATAAAATAAAATAAAATAAAATAAAATAAAATAAAATAAAATAAAATAAAATAAATAAAATAAAATAAAATAATAAAGTAAAATAATAAAGTAAAATAAAACAAAACAAAATAAAACAAAATAATAAAATAAAATAAAATAAAATAATAAAATAAAATAAAATAATAAAATAAAATAAAAACCTTATTTGAAACCAAAGTTAGTATTTTCAGATGAACTGGGTAGATATTTAATGATTGAAATAGAAATACAGGGAATTAAAATGATTATAGTAGGGGTATATGCCCCAAATGAAGATAAAAATAACTTTTATATGAAATTATTAGATGAATTGTCAACCTATTCATATTCTAGTTCAGGGGTGGGGAAACTTTTTTCTCCCAAGGACCATTTGGATATTTATAACCAGGGACCGGGGGGTGGGGGGTGGGTTTTCTGGGATTCCTGCAGACCGGGGGCCGGAGTTTGTGGGCGGGAGCCAATCACAAGCACTGGGGGGCGGGGTTTGCAGGCGGGAGCCAATCACGTGGAAGAGGCAGGGTTTGTGGGTGGGAGACCCATGGGCCTTAGGCGGGAGCCCCGTGGGCCTTATATGGCCCACGGGCCTGACGTTGCCCACCCCTATTCTAGTTGGTGTTTGATGGGGGATTGGAATGGGGTCACTGCACCATTGGTAGATAGAAAATAAGAAAAACAAATTAAAATTAAACAAGGAAAATTACCAAGGTCATTTTTTGAATAAATGGAAAATTTGGTTCTTGTAGATTCTTGGAGGCATAAAAAATGGAATGACGAAGGATTATACATTTTACTCAGAAAGATATAAATCATCTTGAATGGGATTCTCTAGAATTGACATGATATTGGTCTCAACAGATTTGGCAAACAAAATTTCTAAAGTTGACATCTTACCAAAAACATTTTCAGATCATAACCCTGTCAATATAATAATAAAGAAAAGTTCAAGAAGTTTTAGATGGAGAATGAATGAAAATATTTTGAAAAAAGAAGTAGTAGAAGAATGTAAGAGGAGACTAAAATAATTTTTTGAGACCAATCTAGATAATGAAGTAGATATTAGAACTGTTTGGGACACTAGTAAGGCAGTAATGAGGGGCAATCTTATTTATTTCAATCGAAAGATAAAACAACAATACCAGCAAAAATTACAAATAATTATGAATCAGATTAAATTAAAGGAAAAAGAATTACAGAAAAAAACCTGCAGATAGTAATATAGTATTTCAAATAAAATTATTACAGCAACAAATTTCGATGTTAACAGTAAAAGAAATTGAAATGAAATTAAGATATGCAAAACAAAGATATTTTGAATTTCCCAATAAACTGGGTAGATGGTTAGCATATAAGGAAAAACAGAGAGAAAAATGATTATTAAAATTCAGGAAAATAATGTAGAATTAGTAGATAATAAAAAAATTAAAAAGCTTTCCACATTTTTTTTAAATTTATATGAAAAACAAGAGATTTCATTAGAAGAAATTGATGAATATCTGAGTAAACAAAACCTACCAAAATTGTCACAAACACAGCAATTATTAGTAAATAGCCCAATAACGACTCAGGAAATAATAGAAGTCATAAAGAAACTTAGAATAAGAAAAGCACCTGGACCGGATGGAATATCAGTAGGATATTATAAATATTTTATCGAACAGATTATTATCCCATTCAAAGACTTGTTGAATTTAATTATGATTGGATCAGAAATACCGGATACATGGAGAGAAGCAAACATTACCCTTATACCGAAAGAAGTACAAGATTCATCCTTGATTAAAAACTACAGACCAATATCACTATTAAATAATGATTATAAAATATTTACAGCAATACTAGCAGAAAGGTTGAAAGTAATCTTACAAGAAATTATAGATCAAGATCAAAGTGGTTTCCTACCTAAAAGACAATTGAAAGACAATGTAAGAACAGCAATAGATATCATAGAATGTGCTCAATACCATAACGAGTGCCAGATAGTCCTCATTTTTTTAGATGCGGAAAAAGCTTTTGACAATTTAAATTGGATTTTTATGTTTAAGGTTCTGGAAAAGATGGAATTTGGAGAAGCATTTGTAAAAGGGATTACATCAATCTATACAACTCAAAGAGCTAAAATTATAGTAAATGGGGAATTAACAGAAAACTGCAAAATAGAAAAAGAACAAGACAAGGATGCCCTTTATCACCTCTGTTATTTATTTTAGTTTTGGAAGTTTTGAATAGAGATATTAGAGCAGATAAGCAAATAGAAGGATTAAAAATTAAACAAGAGGTTTTCAAACTAAAGGCATTTGCAGATGATTTAGTCTTATTATTACAAAACCCTTTAGAAACAGTAGAATATTTAATGAAGAAAGTGAAAGAGTTTGGAATATTAGCAGGTTTTAAAGTAAATAAACAAAAAATGAAAATGCTAAGTAAAAACATGACACAAGAGGATCAAGAAATATTAATGAAAAAGACAGGTTTTAAGATTGAAAAAAAGATTAAATATTTAGGAATAATTATGTCAACTAAAATAGTGCTTTATTTCAAAATAATTATAGTAAAATTTGGAATGAGATTAAACAAGATATGATCAGATGGGGAAAAATTGCATTTATCTCTTTTAGGCAGGATATCTATAATTAAAATGAACGTTCTACCTAAGATGCTATTTTTATTTCAAACATTACCAATTTTAATAAATGAGACAATATTTAAACAATGGCAAAAAGATATATCAAAATTTATTTGGCAAGGGAAAAAAACAAGAATTAAGTTTAAATTACTACAAGATGCTAAAGAGAGAGGAGGGTTGGGGTTACCAGATTTAAAATTATATTTTGAGGCATGTTGCTTTATGTGGATGAGGGATTGGATAATGCTGGAAAATCAAAAACTTTTACAATTAGAAGGCCATGAACTGAGGTTCGGATGGCATGCGTATATATGGTACGAGAAAGTTAAAATAAATAAGGAATTTAAAAATCATATTATTAGAAGAGCCATATTAAGGGTGTGGGATAAATATAAAAGTAGACTAACACCAAATATACCAATGTGGATATCACCACAAGAAGCTTTCGCAAGGAAAGAAAGTTTAGGGGAAAAGACAAAATGGTTAAGATATAAAGATCTATTAAAATATGAAGAAGATAAATTTGTAGACAAGAGAAGAATTAGAAATGGAAGGTTACTTATGCTACTGGTTTACATATATGCAAATAAATGAGTGTTTTAAATTGGTTAAAAAGAATTATAAATTTATAAACGATACAACAGATTTTGAAAAGCAATTATGTATGAATAATGAACATATTACTACAATGGAATTTAGAGGATGAACAAGTTAAAGACTATATGATTAAGTGGGTAAGGAATTTCGGCTATAATATTATGTTAGAAAGCTGGGAAAAGATGTGGACAAGAGGATTAAAATTTACATTGTGTTATAATTTAAAAGATAATTTTTATAAAATGATGTACAGATGGTACTGTATCTAACACCAGATAAATTATCAAAAATGTATAAAAATTTACCAAATGTATGCTGGAAATATACACAAGAAGAAGGAACATTCTATCATATGTGGTGGACTTGTAAAAAAGCAAAGAAATTTTGGGAACAGATCCATATGATTATTCAAAAAATTCTTAAGGTTAATACAATAAAAAAAACCAGAATTGTTTTTGCTAAGGATAATGGAAGAAGATCTGGAGAAAAATATGGAAATTTAATATTATATATGATTACTGCAGCAAGAATTTTATACGCTCAATATTGGAAGAAAGAAAATATACCGACAACAGAGGAATGGGTGATTAAGCTACTAGATTTAGCACAAATGGCAAAATTAACAATTTTGATGAAAGATAAAAATATCTTGAGATTTAAAGAAATATGGCAACCACTTCTCGATTACCTGCTTATAACTGGAAAAAATGTAATTATGACTATGGGTTTTATATGTTAAAGAACTAGATAAATAGAAATAATGGTACTATAAGGGAAAATAGAGATAAGAGACTATTGAAAATAATAAGTATATCTATATTTTTGATAGTCAGAAACCACCTTTTAATACATTTTTTCTATTTTCTTTTGATATGTTTTGTACTTTTGTTATGTGTGGTTCATTTTAGGTTGGGTTCTTTTTTCTCTTTTTTCTTTTTTCTCTTTTTTTTCTTTTTCTTTTTCTTTTTTGTTTGTGTTTGTGTGTGGGTATATGTTATATGTTGTATTTAATGTACTTTGTATATTGATTGTATTATATTGTGTTGTACTATATTTTATTATATTCTGAAATAAATAAAAGCTTAAAAAAAAGAATGATGATCTTCTGGTGCTTCCAGTGGGGACCAATGGCAGCTTGAGCAGGAATTTCCACTGTCTGCAGACTGACCTGTCAGCGCGGAATTTTTTTGGGGGGGGGGGCTCAGGCAGGCTTCCTTAGAGCCCAGAAGTGATCTCCAGAGCAAGGAGAACCCCAGGAATCACCCTCATGTCCTCTGGACAGCTGATCGCAGCCAGAAGACCGCAAAACAGCATTTCACAATCGACTGGTGAGTGATCAGCTGGGAGGCGGGGCTGTCATCTTTTCCCAAGCTGCGCTGAAGCCAAAAATGGACTTTAAAGCTGCCTGCCCCATTTATATAACACTAAGGTTTTTTTGTTTAATTTTTACCAAAGAGAGACTTTTTACACCAAAGAAATGTGGGATCTCTTGGTGACATTCATTATTTCCGGGATTTATTAATTTGGTGATTTGGCTTTTTCATATATATAATTTATAACACTGAAATCTAAAGAACTTTGTCTTTTTAATGTTGCTCTTTTTAATAAAGTGAGTTTTAAGGAGTATAAAAGATTTTTCCTACTTTATTGTATCTGTGGATTGGAATTCTGACCTATTTGCTTTCACTTTCCGGTGGGAACGATCCTTGTTATGACTTTCTATCTTCCCGACTGGCTACTTTGAAGATAATGAGTTGAGGAAGTTTTTAATAACAGTCCTAGTGGACTTTACCTTCCTGAGGCACTAAAGGGAGCCATAATTTACTGTGGAAAGATTTGGAGGAAGTTAAAGTGGTTTTTAAAGATTTTTACCTTGAAGTCGCCCAAGTTCTAGATTGTCTCTCAGAACTTGTGGAGTCCAAATTGTGACAACAACTGAGGGAAGCTGACAATGTTGAAAATTATCCTAAGTACAAAGTGGCTTCCCCAAAGAAGAAGATGAGAATTGGTGGCTTGGACTCAAAAAGTAAGGGAAGAAAACTGAGTTCTGGAGCATTGAAGAAGATGACATTTTGGACCTAAAAAGAGGGATGGGAAAGGCTGTGATGCTGTCATACCTAGACCAAGAAAGAGAATCAGGCTTCAAAGGCTGGAAGGTTTTTGAAGAACATTTGGACTTTTCAAGGCAGGCTGTAAAATTTGAGATTGACAAGAAGAAAGCTCTGTGTACAATACTGAGATATGTAAATGCCTTGGTTTACTTTGAAGTGGGATAATTGTTTAAATGTGTTTATTAGTACAGTCTTTTAAGGTTTAGATAGATGCCCTTGCCATTTGGATAACACTTTTATTTTTGGTAAAAGGGTATTAATAAAGTTACTTTTCTAAATTATATAATAGTAATAAGATGTTGGAAGGTTATTTTCTCTTAGTTTAAATGCTTCGGTTTAAATATTTACTTGCTTAAATATGCTTATCGGGTGATTTTTTTTTAAGGGTTTAGAGGGATGTCTTTACTTTTTGAATAATATTTTATAAATAAATAAAAGTAATAAGATGTAGTTAGGTTATTTTTTGTTAGTTTAGCTGGCGTAAATTATAGTGAAGAAGGATAATGTTTTAAGTATATTACAGAGCTTTCCAAACTTTTCACGTTGGTGACACACTTTTTAGACATGTATCATTTCGCAACACACTCTTACAGCAGGGCACAAGGCAGGCACTGGGACCTGCATGGAATCCTGGCAGGGCTCGGAGGCGGCAGCAGCTGCGACACACCCAGACACTGCAGCGGACACACTAAGGTGTCCCGACACACAGTTTGGAAAGCTCTGGTATATTAGGTCAAAAATTATGTTCGAAGGGGTTTTTCATGTGTTTTAACTGGGAGGAAAAATTGTTTTAGAATGTTATATTGAAAATTGAAATGTTTTATAGAAATAATGTTTATTATAGTTAAAATTGATATTGATTTATGTATATATTTGCTGTAGAAAGTCAGACGTCACTCTGTAGTAGTCTTTTTTGTACTTTCACACCTTTTTTAGTTTTCTTCTTTTCCTTTGTAGCTTCTTTTGTTTCATTCTTTTTAGTTTAGTTTTTATCTATATGTTGAAAAAAATTAATAAAGATTTTTTTAAAAAAAAAACATAATGATGCTCTTCCGTGGATAGCACCACGGGGGACTTTGGATTTTCACATAACTAGATCACGGCATTTGCACAGTGCCATAGCTGCAGAAATATGGATGGTCCCCCCTCACACACACACACACACAAAAAGAGGGGGAGCTAGCAAATGCTGAAGAGTGTTCTGTCCCTTCAGTATGATGCTGCTCTCAGGTGATTCTCTTATCATATACCCAAATTCTCCACTGAGCCAGTTACAGTAAAAGTGGTCAACAATCAATGAGTTTTCATCTCGCTCCCTCAATAATTGTGAATTCAGACCATATCCACTTTACTTGCTCTGCACTTGCTCTGATGTGCAGTGGAAGCCCTCTATTCTCATCCCCACACATTCCTGGCTGAAGAAAGGGGGATGTTTCTGGTGGGCACCTCCATTCTCCTGGACTCCAAGACCAGGCCGAGGGCTTCGCTTCCGGCAATCTCCAGGAGACCCTGAGACTGGAAACCACCCTTGGCAGGGATTAGGATGCACTGAAGCACCACAGGAGAAATTAGAGCCCAAAAAAGCAGATCCCGAAAAATGGCCAGTCATAAGGAAAATAGAGTGGCCTCTACAGCAGCCCTACTGCAGCAGCACCTCTCAGCCTCCTAGCCAGATCAATTTTTTTCTCAAATTTTATTAAAGGATTTTGATGGCATGAACATTAACGTGACAGTCTTGGATTTATGGGATGAAGATGGTTGAATCTCAAATGTTTCATCAGCACAACAAAAGAAATGTAAACTAACAACAAAAAAATGAAAACTTCAGAGACAGAGACAGAGACAATAAAAGAAAATTTGCCAGGATGCTTCCATTAGTGTCTTCACTTTATTAACATCTCCATGATACTCAGATCACATTGCAAAAATATAATGCAGTACGGGAGATAGAACCTATTCTTAATAGTTCTCAAACGGATAACAAGTATGTATAGCTATAACAAAAAACCAAAACAGACAAATTTGTATGAGAGGAGTTACCATATCACCCTGATTGATTGGAAGCAAAGACGATCAGACCCCTCATCAGCATGTCCGCTTTATTATTTGCTCCTTGTTGTTTAGATTGGGTCTCAATAATATAATATAACATTTGGAGCCAAAGATGGAACCGAGTAAGCCAGCACTAGAGGCCAAGATGGAGAAGATCTCCACAGCCACTGTGTATTTGCCTTTTGTGCTTAAGTAGACTGGAACAAAGGATACCCAAACACTACAAAACATTAACATGCTGAAGGTGATGAATTTCGCCTCATTAAAACTGTCAGGCAGTTTCCTGGCTAAAAAGGCTACAACAAAGCTGACTGTGGCTAGAAAGCCCATATAACCCAAGACACAATAAAACATGGTGGCCGATCCTTCATTACATTCAAGGACTATTTCTCCAAAACTGGAATGCATGTCCAGATTTGGGAAGGGTGGGGAGATGGCCAACCATAAAGCACAAAGGCCTATTTGGAAAAGAGAACAACAAACCACAATGGAATTGGCCAGTCTCTTCCCCACCCATTTCCTCATTCTGGATCCTGGCTTGGTGGCCATGAAGGCAAGAACCACAGTAATGGTTTTGGCCAAGATGCAAGAAACAGTTATGGTGAAAATAGAACCAAAAGCCACTTGTCGCAGGAGACAGGTCACTTTTCTGGGAGGGCTGAGGAAAAGGAAGGAGCAGAGAAAGCAGAGCAGGAGGGAGGAGAGGAGAGCGTAGGTGAGATCCCGGTTGTTGGCACGGACGATTGGCGTGTCCTGATGCTTAATGAAGATGACCAGGACCAGGGCTGTGAGCAGAGAAAATACAAGAGCAAAAAAAGCTAAGCTTATCCCCAGAGGCTCTTCCAATGAGAGATAGTTGATTGTCTTTGGAATACAGTGTGATTTATCCTTGTTTGGATGGTGATCTTCTGGACACATGACACACATATCCATGTCTAGAAAGGAGAGATGCAAAGCCAAGGTGGAGAAAGCTGATTCACCAACATACTGCTAGCTTGTAATCCTTGCTAGCTTAAAATCAATCACCAATCTCAGTGTGGCTGCACTGTAGAGCTGACTTCCACTCATTTAAAAAACCTGCAGAGAATCCAGCTCAATGGCAACTTCTGGGATCATCTCCACAACCAGGTTGCTGCAGCAGAAATGGAGGCTACGGACTGTCTCTCAAGGGCAGGAAGGAAAAACATTGTCCTGCACCTACCTTCAGCCCATTGGGAAAGGACCCCCTCCCATCTTTTCCTGCTACATGTCAAAAGTAATTTCTTCTGGCAAAAGTGGGGCTGGGCTTTATTTCAAGGGAGGTTTGGTTTCAAACTGGCTACTCTGTGCTATAACAGGAATACGCTTCCTCTCTAGTCACTGGTTGCAACGCTCCATGGCTATTTTGTCTTTGGCTGAAGGGCTGCCTGCTAATTTCTGAACTGGTGGACTTGTGGTGGGTTTTCATGTTTTGTTTTTAATCCTACTGGTGAAGCAGTGAAGTGGTCAGCCTTTCAGCTGACCCCCCTTCTCCCTTGGTTTCTGTACCATTTAGTTGTCTACCTGTGGAATGTTTGAATCCCCAGCAATTAATTAGGAGTTAAGGCAGAAAAGGAGACCAAGGCCAAAAGAAAGTGAGCTGAGCAGCTGGATTAGTGAAAAGCTTCTATTTTTATGAAGGAAGAGTGAAAGGATGGACATTTTTTAACTAGATGAATGACAAAAAGGTGCATCCTTCTTTCCTCCCCATTCCACCAATGGATGCAACAAATAAGAAAGTGTGAACTGCAAGCGAGAATCAGTGTGTGACATATGGGTATTATACCTTTAACAAGAGTTGCTACTTAGCAGCTGCCTGTCAGACAGGTGCCCTTAGTAACTGTAAATTATTTGAGACTGAAAGTAACCTTTCCTGCAGGTATTCACTGTTGTTTTAGCAGTTGCTGGATCTGCTTGCTAGTCTTCCTATGAATAAAAGGACTTGTTTATCATCTGAGATGATCTGATGGTGGACACTGGATTCAAGTGAGCTATGGAAATATTCTTGGGCTGGCAAATGTTACATCAGTGCTTTCCGAACTGCCGCCGTTGGCAACACACCAACGGCGGCAGTGGCGGCGTCGCGGGGGTGCACGGCAGCAGTATGCAAGGAGGAGGCGGCAGTGGCCTCACTAAAATGTGGAACCGCTGATGGTGCACCGCTGCCACCGCTGCCATGCACACCGCCACCGCTGCATGCACCCTCAAGCTGCCGCTTCACGTCACACTAAACTGTGTGTTGCGACACACTAAATTGTAGCAACACAGTTTGGAAAGCTATGTGTTACATAGTGGAGGATGGTTTATGCAAAGTGTCCAACCATGGAGACCACATGTCCTTATGCATGGGAGTCAAGCAGCTTAAGGATGCAGTGCAGAAAAGCCCTCTGTGGTGTCTCTTACCCTTCTGGTGTGAAACTTTGCCTGGAGGACATGGAGAACAATCATAGCAGCAGAATTTTGCCCCTTCCTTCTTCTTTTTGCTGGAACCAGGAAGGCAATTTGGGTTACATACAGAAGCAGGTGGCACCTGTCCATTTGAAGAAAGACACGGACAGTTTAGCACGTAGGAAAAACCAAGCTTCTACTGTTGAGGAAGTTGGAAGAGTCTAACCCTCTTGAGGACGTTTTGAAAGGCTTTGATGACCTGGATGTTCTCCAAGGGCTAGGGTAAGTGTTGAGCCCCTGTTGGTTGTTTCTTCATCATATACCAGTTTTTCTGAACATCTGTGGTTCTTTATTGCTTTCTTACTTTTAATTTTAACCCACCCAGAGTCAGCTGGGGACAAGCAGTCTCTACATTTCATAAAATTAACTAAATAAATAAACTCAGATTTCACACCATTAGAACAAAACAGGGCTCAAAGAAGCCTGTCAGACTGGAACAAAAATTAACAGCTGAAGACTAGGTTACAAAATTGTGCATGAACCCCATCAGTTTCCACCATTGCTAGGCTACTTTGTGAAAAGATATTGAAGAAGCTGAATTGATCTTTCCAGCTACTCATCTCCCAAGATGGAAAACTACTGATTTTTCAATTCACTGATAGTAAGTACTGCATTATAAGATGGTTTTTCAGACCAAACCCTCCACAGCAAGATGCAAAGAAACGAATGAGAGAGTCTGTATGATAAGAATAAAAAGGTGTGTGAGAAAAAGGGCTTTGGATCAAACATCTGCAAGCTGGCATGTATGACATATTAGAAGAAGAGAACGAAGGCAAGGTAGGTTCTTTTTGTTCTTCAAAAATGTTAAACCTGGCAAAGAAACCTTAAGGAAGTAGTCGATGGGGGCTGGGTAACTGCATACAGGACATTATTGTCGAGTTACACTTTTCCTTACACATTCCCTTTTGCATTCACGTATTTACCGCACCCTACACTTATTCTTTATTTTAATACTTTGGAAATAGTAATAAATGGCACTTTGATGAATCTCTCAGACCCGGATCTAGTCCCTGCCCATCCTGTCTCCTACCTGGCGAAAGCTGCGGTGCCACACCATTTTCTTCTCATCAATGGTAACTCCCTTGCCTGGAGAAGCCATCACATCAACTCTTCCAATCTTCACTCTCATGAAGGAATTATTTGGAAAAGTGACTAAGTTGGTGATATGAAATCCAGCGTTTAACTCTTTGTGCTTCCCCAAAAACACTGTTTCTCCGGCACTGTTGTTAAATGTGACCCACTGAAGAAAGGGATGCAGCTGCATTGAAAAAGACATAGAAACAAAGATATAATTTTGTTTCTTGAAGGCTCTTTTGATCTAATTCATGGATCATCAGCAACACCTGGCAGGTTTCCCCACCACCACCTATAGTCATTAACAGATGACAGCATGATCAGTACGACGACACCAGTAATAGTTGTGAAGTCTGTGATATGGTGAGGGTCCAGGAAACTGCAAGCCAATCTGCTCGGTGGAAGGAAAAGGGCGCACATCACCCTCTGGAGCTTTGCTTTGCAAGTAGTGGTTCCCTCTCAGAAAAGGGCTCACCTGCCAAGCATGCAGATCCTGAAACCTCAGTTTCTCCCTTCCCATCATTGCTCTGTGTTTGGACCTGGATTGGTACAAGGCATGTAAAGCATGTGCCACAACATAGACAGCATTGTAGACACTGTAGCTGTGGCCAGTCATGCTCATTTCGAAGACCATGGAAGGAAGGTCCTCCAGTTTCTCTTGTCCACTACAGGCTTCACTGTTATCATTCTCCATCTCTGAATCTGGAAACAAGCACCTGAATGCTTGTGTCCAGAAATGCTCCAGAAAACTGTCTTCATGTGTTTCAAAAGGATCTCTCTGTTGGAGAAAGGATTTGAACCCTTGAACCTCACCTGAAGGAACTGTGAAACTTATGGAACCATGGAAAACATGAATATCCTCCCTTATTTCATAGTATGTTGATGCAAAATCCAGCTGAGCAGTCATAATCCACACCTTGCCCATTGATGCATGAGTCACATTTTCCAGTTCACCTAATCCAATTAATGTTTGTAAAGAAAACATGGAGAATATTTCTCCATAGACAACAACAGCATTGGCTTTGCTTTTTCTAATAACTTCATAGATGTCAATCCACTTCTCCTGCATGTTCATATATTCCTCTATATAAGTGCCTTTGGGAATTCTCTCTGAGAAAGCATAGCAGATGCCTCTTTGGGAAAGTAGTAGCTGGAGTTTCTGCAGAAATATCTCTCCACTTTCATTATCCACAGCAAGTAATCCCATCCATTTCCATCCAAAATACACAAGTAATTCAACAATGCCTGTGTGCTGGTGAGCTTCATTTGAAACCATTCTGTAGAAGAGTGTCGATTGAATTTGATCATCTGGAGCAAAGGAACCATAACTGAGCTGAAAGAAAAAGAATATTTTTTCTGGTGAATGTGATAGATGAAATAATATCTTTATTTAGCATTCTGTTTTACTAATGGAGAAATGATGCCTCATACAGAGATAAGCCAGAAATTTAATATTTCAGGTCTAAATTGGCTAAAATCCATGAAGTTGCCATCTTTTCCTAAAGATGAAGATATAAGAGGCTCTCTGGAAAGCAAAACCAAACTTGAAAACACTTATAAGAGAAGGAGCTTGGGCAAAATGTTGGTGATTAAAAAATGGAACCTTAATGGGGGTAGAAAGCTTCAAGATCTGGCTCTGGAAGGATGACAGAAAGTTCACTAAAACTAATACACTGATGGTATTATATGTCAAATTATTTAGCGAAAACATATCTAACCATTATTAGAAGGGATGTTGTAACACTGGGATATACTTTCATGTTTCCTCGGATAGTCCAAGAATCCAACCATTTTGGAAATCAGTCTTTAGGGAGATAAACACGTTATCCTCTCAACAGTACCTCAATATTTTACTATCCATATGTATTATCATACATATTTACCAATCTTACAGTTAAATAATTTAGCTATTTAATTTAATTAATTACTGTTTAAATTTCAGGTTTGCTTTTTAATAAGAAAAAAATAAAAATTTAACTTACTATTTTAGTAGCTTAGTACCTCAGTATTTTAGTATCATACATGCTGTAGTTTAGCATCTGGATTTATATTTATATTACATTTAAGTTCAATATAATTGGGTGATCTGTTTAGATATTTTCCTGTTATGTTCTTATCAGCTCTTTGCCTTTTGATCAAACTGTGTAGAATTTAATAAAAAATATTTTTAAAAAAATCAAGAGTGATTTGTGTCTACATTAAGGATACTAATAGTGAGGTTCATTCTACAAGGAGGCTTTCCCCACTTGCAAATATGATCCAGCAAGAACCTTTTTCTCTGCCCGACATCCCTCTGATGTCGCCTTCATTTGGTCCCCAGCCTGTGAATGAGATTGGCTGAAGTTCTCCTTTGGTGTGCCAGAATTAAAGGCCAGTTTTCCCCCTTGTTCTGACCTAATTGAGAAGAAGCACCAAGATGGATAGAAGCTGTTAAACTTTGTCCCCCTTTGCCATGAAAAGAAGTCAAGTGATCTCAGGGACTTGCAGAGGCAATAGAGGCAAGACATAGATCAGAAATGAGCACAGTAAATTTCATGTTGATATCGTTTTCTGGCAACTCAAGGATGGATGGAGAACCTTGTCACTCAGCAATGGGTAAAGATCCGCAATAATAATTAAAATCTGCCCAACAGACTATGACTGGGTTATTCATCTGATTGGCCTACAGAGGATGCGCATAGAATGGTTGCATTACATGATATTGGATGCTTGACATTTGTATCTAAAGATACATTTTTTGGATGAAGTTAGGGCTGGACATAGCTTTTCAGTTTTTTCAAAGTTGACTTCGAGTGCAATGTTGTAGATCAGAAATGAAAGAAAAAGGAATCAGTAACTTCTACTTTAACTGTTGCCAAAATTTTACAAGTTCCTCTGATGGTATGCAATTTTTGATTAAAAGAAAAGGAAAGATAAATGAGTTGTGAAGTCACCAAGTTAATCTCATACTTGGGGCATGTTGTAGATCATCAGGATTGATGACATGTGCAGGGATGTATCAAAATCTAGTCCTCCAATTACTGCCATGAGATTTTTCCGCATGTTGCATCTGTAATTGGGTCTAAATCTATCCCGAATGGAGAGAAGGCCAAGAGTAGCCTGGTAGGTCATCCTTTCGTTGAAGTAACTGTCATAGATTTGGAATCCCAAGCTGACATTCGGCAAAATCTTGGGGTTCCCATTGATCTCCTTGACAGCAAAGACCAAGGCCAGAATATGCTGATAGTTCTTTGGTACAACCCTGAAATGAGAATAGTGCATCTGAGTCGTTATCATTCCTTGGTTTAAACTGGGGATATCTGACTCTATCACTATCACTTTCTGGAGTTTTACATTTTCCCTGTCTTAAATATGTCCAGGGTTAGTTTTGCAAGAAGTTGATTTTTTAATAACCTCCATGAAAAACTGTATCTGTTCCAGGGATCTGATCAAAATGAAAAGTCAACCAACTTATATCGCAAAATATCCCAACTGAAGAGGTTTCAGGGCAGTATAAAATTAAAAAAGGAATAAAGGAATAAACAAGTGAAGACTTTGATGATAATTAAAACTCACTAAAGTCAGAGACTTGGGGGCGTGGTGGCTCAGCAGGTAAGACGCCAGGCTTGTCGATCGGAAGATCGCAAGTTCAGAGGTTCGAATCCCTAGCCCTGCGTGCGGAGTGAGCTCCCGCACTCACCCCAGCTCTTGCCAACCTAGCAATTCAAAAGCATGCAAATGCAAGTAGATGAATAGGTACCACTTCGGTGGGAAGGTAACAGCGTTCCGCGCGCATCATGCGGCCACATGACCGTGGAAGCGTCTTCGGACAACGCTGGCTCTTCGGCTAACAAACGGAGATGAGCAACGGCCCCTAGAGTCGGACACGACTGCACAAATGTGCGGAAGGAACCTTTACCTTTAAAGTCAGAGACAATAAAGCAGAGCTTTCCAAACTGTGTGTCGCGACACAAAAGTGTGTCGCCACACACAGCGTGGTGTGTCGCCACACCACCCGGAAGTGGCAGCGCATGTGTGCACAGCGGCGGCAGCAGCGCGGTATCAGTGTTTCCGCGTTTTAGCGGAGGCTGCCGCCGCCGTGCATGCGCACGCCACCGCACGCCCCCCCGCGCCGCCACCGTGCACGCGCCGCCACTGTGCACGCGCCCCCCCCGCGCCGCCGCCGCCGCTGGTGTGTTGCCAGCGGCGGCATTTTGGAAAGCCCTGCAATAAAGTATCCTAACAAAAGAAAAAGAATCCTCTGCCATTAAAAGCCAAACTGATGGTGCTGAAACCTAAAAAAGAAGTATGAAGACCATGAATGAACAAGACCATAAATATGCTTTCGAATGTTAGTCCTGACAGCAGAAAGGAGAAACGCTGTGGTGTCTAGGGGGTGGGTGGGGGTTGTCCAAACCTGGAAGACGGCAGGCAAGGTGATCCAAGCCCCTCGTTTCTACAGGTGTCGATGGCATGCACAGGTACACAATGGACACGGATTGTGAGGCTGCGCCTGCCATTTTGCAGATTTTGACCCACTCCCCCATGGATGCATCTGGACAAATGCGAAGGTCAACCCCAACGTCCCTTGTTACATGTTTGGCTCAGGCACGTAAAAACATTGGGATCCTACTGCCCCAAGCAACCCTTTCCTTTCTCTTCTAATGTCTTTCAATTTGCAATATTGAAGTGAATTTATATGCATGTGGTCAATTTATCATTGGACAATGTAAAAAACCTGCTAATATATTCTGGGAGGTAACACCCAAACTACAGGCAGTAAAATATTTACTTATATAAGTAAATAAATATAAGCAGTATATATCCCTTGACAACTTGTACACATTCCTTTAGTAGTGAGCCCTGTTGCACTTTAAGTGATGTGCTCTAATGTGCTTATATGATCACAAGCAATTCAATACCCCCCATACAATTTTTATTTATTTTTATGCCCACTTCCTCCCAAAGTACCCGAGAGCAGTAGAAATTAATAAATAAAAAAACAAAATAGAAAGTTTTAAATTAATAGATTGCCCAGCACACAGTGACTAATATGAAAGATTCTGAAGTAGCAATCAGCATAAAATTCTATTAATGAAAACAGTAATCTACCACTTTTCATCACAGGAGACATGGTAGAATAGTGTAAATTGAATGTATATCAATTTAACACACAAACACATTCTATAAAAGTATTAATAATGTCCTTCCTTAGCCTGATGTTTAAAATGTTTTGATTGAATTTGCAAACTACTGATGTTTATACAACTGGGGTTTTTTATCCGTTCAATCGTGTCCAATTCTGGGAGACTGCCAGGACAAGTTCTTCCAGTTTTCTTGGCAAGTTTTTCAGAAGTGGTTTGCCATTGCCTTCTTCCTAGGGCTGAGAGGCAGTGATTGGCCCAAAGTTACCCAACTGGCTTGTGCCTATGGCGGGACTAGAACTAACAGTCTCCCGGTTTCTAGCCTGGTGCCTTAACTACTACAGCAGACTTGCTCTCTATACAACTGTTTAATAAAGTACAAATTTTAATTATTTTTAAATGATAGTATATAGAAGGGGAAGAAAATCAATGGGTTTAAAGGAAGTTTTGACTTCAATAGTTGCTAATTATAAGCAAAAACATTATTAATAGTTATTATCCAAACACTATTAAACCTTCCATCACAATGTTAAGCCCTATAAAAAATAAATTAAAAAAAAACTCCTGTGTACAATTTCATGTTTTTGTGGAGAGGGGACATAACTTATAAGAACCAGCTTTCAAATGTGATTTATAAACTGTTCCATTTGCATCTGGTTCCAAAGGGGTTCCTGGAAAACTTGCCAGCATCCTAACAGCCTGGCTAATAAGGAATCAATGGCCAACCACTGTAGTTTACATAGTAGTTATTTCCATTTCTCGTTTAGTTGGCAGTAAAGGACCTTCATCCCAATCCAGTAAATTTCTTAAAAGTATTTTCACCCCAATCCAGAAGTAACTGGCACTGGAAACAATGAGACTTACATCAAAGTAAACAGGGATGGGAATTAGTCCCTTATCACTGAGTAATTTTTTTAAAAAAAATCTTACAGGAGATTAAGAATTTGAGAGATGGGTAGATGATCATTGAAGGCTTCATAATCAAGAGTAGATAGAAGATGAGAAGTAAGCCCACCAATCATTAAGTCACCTGGCTGATCATACTGGTGAGGGATGTGGAGCAGCCCATTGATGCTGCAGAAATTCTCCTGTACTTGGTGCATCATCCGAGGCAGCACTAAGAACGACAGCACTATAAACCTTGCCATTCAGAAAACAAGTAATCTCCTACACAAGAGACATGGGCATGGGCCTACGTCTAGCTGCCTCTTTGGATGGCACTTAATAGTAGTGGCGTACTAGTTGAATCCTGCGATCTGACTTACAACTGAAGAGAAGAGCTGGGATCAGCCTCAGTAGGGCTCTGCTACCTGTTCTGCTCTCTCTGTTGCTGGAAGCAACATGGAGGGTTAACAGTCAATGTTGGCCTCATTGAAAGATTACAGGGAAGATAATAATAGGGTTCTTTGATGGCAGATGGCTTGGAAAAATGAGAAAATATGTTTACAACATTTTTCCTCAAAAGGGTTCCTTAGCTTTTTTTTTGAGAAAGCACAAAGAATAATGCACAGTGAGAAAAACAAAAGCTTGGTGTTGGACTGAAACAGCAAGATGTAGTAGGCCATTGGAGAGCAACACAAGAAGTATCAGCCAAATGAAATCCTTCCAGATATGTTAGACTGTAAATTCTGTCATTCCTTTCCAACAAAGATGGGGAGGATGCTGACCTGAAATGTCTGTCTTATTCCTTTTCTCCACCGAACCTTTCAGTTCACCAAGGCCACATCCACAGACCTGCTTTCTTGTGCTCCCTTTTTCTGTTGAATACCCCCCCAAATAATCTTCCCTAAATCTTCCTACCCTCAGTGCACCCTTACTGTGTACCCAAAATGGGTACATGCTCCATGGCTGTCCGTACAGCTTTCATAGGCCACATTCAAAGGACCATTATCTTTGGTTCCCTTGGCTGAAGTTCCAGCCCCACCCAACATCATCCACCATGTGAAAAGCTGCCTCCTCTAATTGGCAGGCAATCTCTGTGGTTACTGCAATTTCTTTCTCTTTTCTTTCCCAACTGTGAGAGACTGTGGGAAAAAGTGGAGGATTAGTTTACTTTTTGTGAGAAGAGATGATACTGTACAGTCCAGACATTCTAGATGTGGGAAGAGAGATGTTCCAAAGAGCCTCTCCACCTTTACCTGTGAATTTACCCTTTCCATCTTCAATCTGTTCTTACCCCAGAGCACTATTAAAGATAGCTGAATGTTCTTATTTCCTTGGTTTGCCAGTTCCGTGGGGCTGGACACCATCATGCTGTCTGACCAACTGAACTTTTTTTAAAAAAAATTCAGTAGGAATTGTGGTAAAGATTATATTTACAACAGTAAAAACTAATAGAAAGTGAAGAAAAAGAAAAGAATAAAAATAAAAAATAGAAGGTGAAGAAAAGAAACAAAAAGGGGGAAATATTAGAAAGAGAAATAGAAAAGAAAGAAAAAATAAGAATATAGTAAAGAAATATATAAATAAGTGACTTCCAACCTTCATCACAAGTACAAACAATTTTAGCAACTTCTCCCCTTCTCTTAAAATACAACAAATAATCTCTTCTTCCCATATCCCATCTCTTATTTATAAACAAATCCATAAAGCCTCATCATTTCAGTCCTGATGTCCAGGGAAGAAATGGCGGACTGAAGACGAAAGACTGAAGACGGCTCCGCAAAAAGTGGAGCCAAAGACCCCAGCGGAATGAATATCTGGCAAGTAGACCGGCTCTTCAATAATTCCTCTCCAGACAAGGAGAGGACTTGAGATCACCCACAAGTGCTCCAGACAGCTGCTCTGCATGAGGAGACAGCAAGATAGCAGTTTCCGCTGGGTTTAAACCTCTGGGAGACGAGGGAATAACCATCCTGGTCAAACCGCAGTTGGTACCTTTGAAAGGACGCTAAGTTCGCATACTTCCTTTTCTAATTACTTTCGGAAATTGCTTGTTAATGGCTTTTTAGCTATTAGGAACCTTTGGATCGACAACCTTTACAGCACCAGGTGAGTTTCCTTCAATCCTTTTCAAAAGAAGTTGTAAATACAAGTTTAAGAACTTAAAAACAATTTTTTGGGAGAATAAACAGCAAAAGGGTGATTAAAACTTTGATTTTAGGAAGTTACAAATGGACTAAGGGTCCAGATAAATTTGAAATAAGATTTTGAAATTAATTATAAAGAATCCTTCCTTTTGGAAAATGCTTTTGTTTTGAATTTTTATTAAAAAAAATTGTAACACTTTAAAAATTCCACACCAGAGGGAACTAGAGTGAACTAAAGATTACAATTAAAGGAGAAGAACACTCAAACTCAACTTACAATTAGAGAATGAAGCAAAATATTTTAACATTGAAGATATTGAAAAAAAGAGCCAGTATGCTGTAGCGATTAAGGCTCAAGGCTAGAAACCAGGAGACTGAGAGTTCTAGTCCTGCCTTAGGCATGAAAGCCAGCTGGGTGACCTTGGGCCAGTCACTCTCTCTCAGCCCTACGAAGGAGCCAATGGGAAACCAGGAGACTGAGAGTTCTAGTCCCGCCTTAGGCATGAAAGCCGGCTGGGTGACCTTGGCCCAATCGCTGTCTCTCCGCCCTAGGAAGGAGCCAATGGCAAACCAGGAGACTGAGAGTTCTAGTCCTGCCTTAGGCATGAAAGCCAGCTGGGTGACCTTGGGCCAGTCACTCTCTCTCAGCTCAACTCACCTCACAGTTGTTGTTGTGGGGAAAATAGGACCATTGACAACTATATCCCTCTGCCACCAGTTCTTCTCTTGGTTTTATTTTACATTCCCCTTGACAAAATTCTAGTATCTCACCATGTTAGCCATTTGCGTTTCCCTATTATTTCTCATCTATGAAATGCATTTCTCAATGAAATTCTCTATATGGCATGTCTAACATAATGATTTTTAAAATCCACCTTAACCTTGACTTTATCGTACCACAAATATCCACGCCACCCAAATCTCAGGTCGTGTCCTTCTAACTCCAAAAGCCTTCTATTTCTCAGCAGCACCCACTCTTTCATCCAAACAAAACAGCAAGCTGCAAAATACAATTTCAAATCAGGTAAATCCAATCCTCCTCTCTCCTTTGCATCTTGTGACACCTTATGTTTAACTCGTGGTTTTCCCCCCTGCCACACAAATTTAGATACATCCTTCTGCCACTGTTTCTTTTTTTTTTAATTATGAATTTTATTAAGTTTAAAGAGAAAGATAAAAGTTACGAAAAAACAAAAAACTATAAAAAAGAGAAGAAAAACTAAAAAGGTGTGAAAACACAGAAGAAAAAAGAAGAAAAAAATCACATCATTTCTATAAATCATTTCCCTTTAGCACATTCTAAAAATCACTAAGTACAGTTACTCCCTCCCCTTATATTAAAATAAAGGGGAAAAATTCATATAAACCTCCTAAACAATTTCCCCCCAAAAAATAACACTTATTTAATTATTCCCTTCCTGCCACTATTCTATACATTTCTGTCAACTATAATAAAAGTCAAACTAAAAAGCACATAAATTGTCTGCCATTATACTAAATAATACAATAGTTTTAATAATCTTAACCTTAAAAAACCCAAAGATGAAAAGCAATTTGAAACAATGACCTTAAATCAAATTCTTAAAACCATCCAAATAAACATTTTTTTATACCCCCTTCTGCCACTGTTTCAATGGTGCATCAAAACAGGTATTGTCTGAAACAAAGACCTCATTCTAGGCAAGACATTCCTTTTTATCACAGAAATTCTCCCCAGCAATGACAGTTGTAGTTTCACCCATTTTAACATATAATTTAAACTTCATTCCATGTCTTAACATAGTTATTTTGAAATAACATACAGTTCATATTTGTCATAGTGATACCCAGGTATTTGATCTTCTTCTCAATCTTAAAACCCATTTTATTCATCAATTCTGTTTGGTCTCCCCTTTTCATTTTATTTATTTATTTGTTTAATTTATATGACCGCCCATCTCCCCTCATGGGGAACTCTGGGCGGTTCACAATAAATAAGTTAAAATAGAATCTAAAAATATATAAAAACCACAATAGTACAATACAATAAATAATTATAAAATCCAGATGGACGAAGGCATTCATTAAAAGAAGGACATTAAAATTAGGGGATTAGCCACCTAATTTTCATATTTTTGTTAACATCTTTATGTTGATTTATACTGGCTAATGGGGAGGAGGCGAAGAGTAAACAAACAGAGCAGATTTTCAAAGCTATAAATCAACACTTGCAGATAAAGCAGAGGTATATACATACGGTACAGCATTGCAGAAGTAAAAACAGCTTACAAGCAGAAAACCACAGATACATAGTTCACATGTTGCATCCAGACGTTAAGGAGCACAAACCTTGGCAATACCCTCAGCCAGGTATAGCTACACACTTCACAGTCCTCAGGAGCAGAACACATGATGATGGCTACTAGACGAGCAGATGTCAAGAGCAAAGAGAAACCATTTTACATGGTTAGATATATAGTTCATACCAACTTCTGATTGGTTGGAACTTAGGTGTGAAAAACACCAAGCACAAAGCATAGAACATTGCACATAATATAACCTGCCAAAGGGTGGCTGTGTTGCAACTAAGCAGGCATGTGTCACCCCCCTTTTCCCTCTGCTCTCACAGAGCAGGCTTCCCACCAGAAGTTTCAGGGCATAGACATAACAATACGCACGTGACACCTTCACTAGCCACCTGGCTTCATATCACTTACTGTATGAGAAAGCTTTGTTTTATGCAGAAAGCGATTTGCCATTTCCCATGAGAAATCTGACACTTTATCTTCTGTTTATTAATCTTGAAACCTGCTAATACACCAAATTCTTTTAATTTGCCCATTAATATTTCAATTCTCTTTAAGCGATCTTCCAGAATGAACTCAAAGTCATCTGCAAAAGCCCTTAACTTATAAGTTGCTTTTTCAATCTTTATTCCCACAATCTCTCATCTTGTCAATCAATCAATACTTTTATTACAGTCATAGACCAGTGCAATTAAAAGTACTCAAAAAGTGTCCAATAAAATTCTCAAGCATGATAAAAGAATACAATCCATGTCATATTTGTGGATTAGCAAGCTCACTATCAATTATATAAGATCAAGGAACAGCCTATGTTACAGTGTATTAATACTTCTTAAATTAACTTAAATTAAAACATCCTATAATTATTAATTATTAACTACTTAAATTACAACAAGTGATAATATCTAAGGTTTGAATGCATTAGATTATATAAAAATGTTTACGATTAGTTATCCACCAAGATTCGACAAATCTTTAAAGCTGCTGCACAGAATCTGGCTACCTGCACTGTGACTAAAGTCTCATCCTTAAGCAGAATCTGAAGATAATCGATGTCGGAGTGGCCAGGGAACTTAATAGTCATTGGGAAAATAAATTTTGTTTGAATGTCTCTATAAAATGAGCTTCGAAGGAGGACATGTTCAGTGGTTTCTACCTCTCCGGAATCAGAGGGAAAGAGCCTTTCAGCCAATGGTATCTTTTTATATTTGCCCTCCAGGACAGCTGAGGGGAGCGCATGGCATCGTGCAAGCGAAAAGGCTTTCCGATGATTCACTGCCTCTAGCTGGCTAAGATATCTGGCAGGGGTGACAGTATATCTAATAGAGTCAGGAGCCAAGAACGATGGAACTTTCTCTAAATCCACTTGCCTCTCCATGTCCTCTACCCTTTGTCTCAGGATTTGTTTTGCCTTGTCGTAGTCCATCTCAAGTATTACAGATGGAGAGAAGCCTAATTTTGCAAGATTGGACTCAATAGCCTTGCTCCATGAAGAGGAGAATTTATCTTGGAGGATTAATGGTGCAAGGCCTTGCGGAAAGACATCTTATCTTATACCTGTATCTCTATTCAGTATTTCAAGAACCAAAATAAACAAGAGAGGAGACAGTGGGCATCCCTGTCTTGTTCCTTTTTGTATCTCACAGGGTTTCATTAGATCTCCATTAGCAATTTTTTGTGCTTTCTCTCAAGTATAAATTGATCTTGCACATTTTATAAAGTTCTCTCCAAAATTCATATCTTCCAAACCTTGAACAAGAAATCCCAGTTCAAATTGTCAAAGAAGATCAATGCAACTTGTTTTTCATTATGTTGCTCCAAATATTCCAAAATGTCCAACACATTTCTAACATTGTCTTTTAACTGTCTTTTAGGCAAACAGAGGGGGAAAATGTGGAGGCAGTGACAGACTTTGTATTTCTAGGTGCAAAGATTACTGCAGAGGCTGACTGCAGCCAGGAAATCAGAAGATGTCTACTTCTTGGGAGGAGAGCAATGACAAATCTTGATAAAATAGTTAAGAGCACAGATATCACACTGACAACAAAGGTCTGCATAGTTAAAGCAGTGGTATTCCCCGTAGTAACCTATGGCTGCGAGAGCTGGAACATAAGAAAGGCTGAGTGAAGGAAGATAGATGCTTTTGAACTGTGGTGTTGAAGGAAAATTCTGAGTGCCTTGGACTGTAAGAAGATCAAACCAGTCCATACTTCGGGAAGCGAGTGAACGAATAAACAACAAATAGGTCCATTCATAATCTGTCTCTATACTGTGTAATCCTTGGTAAATTTCATTTCTTTAGATATTCATCTATTTTCTCTAGTGAGATGTCAATTCCTTTATATAAATTGGAATCGTCCATTAATACAGTATCTCCCTCTTGTAATTTCAATATCATTTTCTTTTCTTTTCTTTTCTTTTCGTAATTTATATACTAGGCACTTCCCTGGTTTATTTGCAAACTCAAAATATTTTTGCTTTACATAATTCATTTTTATTTCCATTTCACTTATTGTTAACATAGATAATTGTCATTGCAAAAGCTTAATTTGTTGAGAAATACTTATCTTCTCTTGGAACTGCTTTAATTCTGCTTTCTCTTGACTCCTCTTTTTAAGTTCACTATTACATTGTATAAAAAAACCTCTAATAAAAGCTTTATTTGCATCCCAAACCATTATTAAATCAGTGCCTTTACCCACATTATTATAAAGCCCTAAATGGCATGGGACCAGGTTACCTAAGGAACCGCCTCATCCCCAGAACGTCGACCCGCCCCACCCGATTATCCAGAGAGGGCTTGCTACGGATCCCGTCTATAAAAGAATTCCATCTGACGGGGTCCAGGAGGCGAGCCTTCTCGGCAGTGGCACCCGCCCTTTGGAACATTCTCCCCCTGGAGGTGAGGCAGGCCCCCACACTCCTGACCTTCCGAAGGCAATTGAAGACCTGGCTCTGCCACCTCGCCTGGGATGGGGGGGGGGGAAATAGCTCCTCTTGGAGGTGGCTGGCACCATAGAGTTCCTTAAACAATAACATAACCTCTTGGATTTTATATATTTATATATTTATATCTAATTAAATTGGAATAATGTATTGTATTTTATATGCTTTTAATTAATCAATTTTGTTGTAAACCGCCCAGTCCCCTTGTGGGGGGAGATGGGCGGTGATATAAATCAAACAATAAATAAATAAATAAATAAATAAATAATTTTCAAAAAATTCTTTTTATTTATTTTTACAGTCCTGCACTATTGCTACTTTCTGTAGCAACATTTCATTTTTTCTCCATCTAAAATAATTAGATTTCCTTTTATAAATCAAACTCACAGGATTATGATCCAAAAAAAGTGTTTGGCAATATCTCAACCTTAGAAACCTTAGTAGCCAAGTTCTTTGAAATCCAAATCATGTCTATTCTTGAAATCCATATTGTGTCTATTTTTGGAAAGGACCTATGTCTTTCAGAATAGTAGGTATACACTCTTGAATTGCCATTTTTCCATCTCCATATATCAACCAGCCCTAAACTGTCCATCAAATCAAAGAAATTGATTGGCACTTTACCTTGAGTGATTTTAATAGTTTTCTCAGATGTTCTGTCCAATTGTGGGGAGATCACTCCATCCCAATCCTCCATCAAACACCAATTTTTATAAGAGAAACCTATTAGTCTCTCCATAACACATTTATAAAACACTACTTTGTCCTCATTTGGGGCATAAATTCCCAGTATCAAAGTCTTTTTTGTTGTTGTTCAGTCGTTTAGTCATGTCCTGTCCTCCACTGTCTCCCGGAGTTTACTCCCATGCAAATTAACTTCCACCCCAACAAATCTACCCTGCTCATCAGTCAATACAAGTTCTGGTTTTAGTTGGGGATTTATATACAAAACAAATCCATTTTTTTCTTTTTTCTTTTGTTCTAGCTGCATGCTTCAGCAAGCCAAGCTGTACAGGACAGGGTTTTTATGGGGAAAAGCTAACTGCTAGGAATGAAAAGAAGCAACCCAGTATACGCTCCCTTCTCAAGGGTGGTTCATACAAATGGCATTAGAACCTCTGACATCAGTTCAACCCTGAGTGAACCCCGCCAGGATTCCATGGGAGGCTACCAGAGCTTATTGCACTGTAATTTGTGGAATCTGTGACATAATCCCTGTGAAAGACCCTGCTTTTCGTACCTGTGCACAAAGCAATGCAGAGAAGATTTTGTCCTTCTGTGTAAAGGCCTTTGGATCACTCAAGAATGATGCTCTTATCTGGATAGCACCACAGGGGACTTTGGATTTTCCCATAACAAGATCAATGCACTTGCACAGTGCCACAGCTGCAGAAACATGCACCACGTTTTACATAAGAATTGTCTGAGGAGCACGTGTTCAAAGTCTGTGGTACAGGCCAATGTCCTTGCTGAAGAAACTTTCAAACCTGTGCAACAGGACAGTCCCCCATCCCCCCCAAAAACACACACATACATAACAAGAAAAGGGGGAGCTAGCAAATGCTGAAGAGTTTTCTGTCCCTTCAGTATGATGCTGCTCTCAGGTGATTCTCTTATCATATACCCAAATTCTCCACTGAGCCAGTTACAGTAAAAGTGGTCAACAATCAATGAGTTTTCATCTCGCTCCCTCAATAATTGGTGAATTCAGACCATATCCACTTTACTTGCTCTGCACTTGCTCTGATGTGCAGTGGAAGCCCTCTCTCCTCACCCCCATATACTCCTGGCTGAAGAAAGGGGGATGTTTCTGATGGGCACCTCCATTCTCCTGGACTCCAAGACCAGGCCGAGGGCTTCGCTTCCGGCAATCTCCAGGAGACCCTGAGACTGGAAACCACCCTTGGCAGGGATTAGGATGCACTGAAGCACCACAGGAGAAATTAGAGCCCAAAAAAGCAGATCCCGAAAAATGGCCAGTCATAAGGAAAATAGAGTGGCCTCTACAGCAGCCCTACTGCAGCAGCACCTCTCAGCCTCCTAGCCAGATCAATTTTTTTCTCAAATTTTATTAAAGGATTTTGATGGCATGAACATTAACGTGACAGTCTTGGATTTATGGGATGAAGATGGTTGAATCTCAAATGTTTCATCAGCACAACAAAAGAAATGTAAACTAACAACAAAAAAATGAAAACTTCAGAGACAGAGACAGAGACAATAAAAGAAAATTTGCCAGGATGCTTCCATTAGTGTCTTCACTTTATTAACATCTCCGTGTTGCTCAAATCACATTGCAAAAAAATAATGCAGTACGGGAGATAGAAACTATTCTTAATAGTTCTCAAACGGATAACAAGTATGTATAGCTGTAACAAAAAACCAAAACAGACAAATTTGTATGAGAGGAGTTACCATATCACCCTGATTGATTGGAAGCAAAGGCGAACAGACCCCTCATCAGCATGTCCGCTTTATTATTTGCTCCTTATTGTTTAGATTGGGTCTCAATAATATAATATAACATTTGGAGCCAAAGATGGAACCGAGTAAGCCAGCACTAGAGGCCAAGATGGAGAAGATCTCCACAGCCACTGTGTATTTGCCTTTTGTGCTTAAGTAGACTGGAACAAAGGATACCCAAACACTACAAAACATTAACATGCTGAAGGTGATGAATTTCGCCTCATTAAAACTGTCAGGCAGTTTCCTGGCTAAAAAGGCTACAACAAAGCTGACTGTGGCTAGAAAGCCCATATAACCCAAGACACAATAAAACATGGTGGCCGATCCTTCATTACATTCAAGGACTATTTCTCCAAAACTGGAATGTATGTCCAGATTTGGGAAGGGTGGGGAGATGGCCAACCATAAAGCACAAAGGCCTACTTGGAAAAGAGAACAACAAACCACAATGGAATTGGCCAGTCTCTTCCCCACCCATTTCCTCATTCTGGATCCTGGTTTGGTGGCCATGAAGGCAAGAACCACAGTAATGGTTTTGGCCAAGATGCACGAAACAGTTATGGTGAAAATAGAACCAAAAGCCACTTGTCGCAGGAGACAGGTCACTTTTCTGGGAGGGCTGAGGAAAAGGAAGGAGCAGAGAAAGCAGAGCAGGAGGGAGGAGAGGAGAGCGTAGGTGAGATCCCGGTTGTTGGCACGGACGATTGGCGTGTCCTGATGCTTAATGAAGATGACCAGGACCAGGGCTGTGAGCAGAGAAAATACAAGAACAAAAAAAGCTAAGCTTATCCCCAGAGGCTCTTCCAATGAGAGATAGTTGACTGTCTTCGGAATACAGTGTGATTTATCCTTGTTTGGATGGTGATCTTCTGGACACATGAGACATATATCCATGTCTAGAAAGGAGAGATGCAAAGCCAAGGTGGACGAAGCTGATTCACCAACATACTGCTAGCTTGTAATCCTTGCTAGCTTAAAATAAATCACCAACCTCAGTGTGGCTGCACTGTAGAGCTGACTTCCACTCATTTAAAAAACCTGCAGATAATCCAGCTCAATGGCAACTTCTGGGATCATCTCCACAACCAGGTTGCTGCAGCAGAAATGGAGGCTACGGACTGTTTCTCAAGAGCAGGAAGGAAAAACATTGTCCTGCACCTACCTTCAGCCCATTGGGAAAAGACCCCCTCCCATCTTTTCCTGCTACATGTCAAAAGTAATGTCTTCTGGCAAAAGTGGGGCTGGGCTTTATTTCAAGGGAGGTTTGGTTTCAAACTGTGGGGTGTGGGGTGTTGCTGGCTTTTGGGGTTCCAGGCGCAGATTAATCCAAACAACGTGTTTTAAGGCTAACAATATCTTTATTGGTAGCATAAGGCAATAATGGATGTATAGTGCATTATTGCAAAAAGGAAAAAACAAAGCATACGCAGAGTTCCATCAGCAGATGTGAGGAAAGAAAAATCATGGTCTATGCAAAGACCAGGCGTAGTTACAGTTCAGAAACAAAGTACATGGCAACATGTAGATAGCAGTCAAACAGAAGCATAGAAAATGAGCGAGTGAGTGAGTACCCATAGTTCATAGCTGAATTATACACATGGTTCAGCATTCTGATTGGCTTATGTGGGCTAGGCCAGGGGTCGGCAAACTTTTTTTGCCGGGAGCCATTTTGACATGCTCGTGCACATTTTGAAGTGCTCGAGAGCCAGGGGGCGGGGTTTGCGGGCGGGGGCCAATCGCGTGGAAGTGGGCGGGGTTTGCGGGCGGGAGCCAATCGCGTGGAAGGGGGCGGGTTTTGCGGGCGGGAGCCAATCGCGTGGAAGGGGGCGGGTTTTGTGGGCGGGAGCCAATCGCATGGAAGGGGGCAGGGGGCTCACGGAGGGAGGGGGTGCAGCCAGCGGCTCCACGCAGCCAGCTGCTCCGCGAACCCGGCCCGGCCGCCCCACCGGGAGTGGCGGAGAAACAGCTCCCACCCTCCGCTCCCCAGAATATCGTGAGACAAAGGGAAACCTGCCCGGAGGGGTCATCACGAGCACAGGATCCGGCCCCAGCCCAGCCCGCAGCTTCGGCGCCCTCCCCTCGCCGCTTGCTCTCTCGCCTTTGCCTTCTTCCCCCCCCTAAAATGAATACAAGATGCCTTCCCCCCCCACAAGTGCCATTTGTTTTTTAAAATGATGGCAGCAACATGGATCAGGCCCACATGGAAGGCCGTTTGCAACCCAAAGGGGGGAAACACAGCCTCCCCCTCCCCGCAACCCCCGGAGCTGACTCTCACGCACACACATTGCCCCTGCAGCCGCTCCTGCGCCGCGTTTCAAAAAAAAAAAAAGCATTTTGGCTTTGATCAGGCCCACATGCAAGGCCGTTTGCAACCCAAAGGGGGGAAACACAGCCTCCCCCTCCCCGCAACCCCCGGAGCTGACTCTCACGCACACACGTTGCCCCTGCAGCCGCTCCTGCGCCGCGTTTCAAAAAAAAAAAAGCGTTTTGGCTTTGATCAGGCCCACATGCAAGGCCGTTTGCAACCCAAAGGGGGGAAACACAGCCTCCCCCTCCCCGCAACCCCCGGAGCTGACTCTCACGCACACACATTGCCCCTGCAGCCGCTCCTGCGCCGCCTCCGACCGCGCCGCGTCCTGGGCCAGCAGCGCCTCCCTGCCGCGCCGGGCCTCGCTCAGTGCGAGCCAGGGGGCGGGGTTTGCGGGCGGGGGCCAATCGCGTGGAAGGGGCGGGGGTGAGTTCAGCTGCAGAAGAGCCACACTCAAGGGGCCAAAGAGCCACATCTGGCTCGCGAGCCGCCATTTCCGACCCTTGGGCTAGGCCATTTTTCAGCTTAACAATGTAGTAACAGTTGTACTTACTATAAACTGCCATGAGATGGCAGTGTTGCGCATTGTCTCCCTTACAGGACACTGTTCCCATGAGAATAAGATATTTTGGACTGTTATCACTACATTGTTTTGACTAGCGAAATCACACCTGGTGTTTTTACTGGTAGAATGTTATGGGAAACTGCTTACAGCGAGTTGGAATGGAAAAATCCCAATTTACAGGCTAGAAATTCACAGTGAAGGAATTCGCTTGAATCCTACATAGAATAACTTTAACAGTCCTGCACCTACCTTCAGCCCATTGGGAAAGTACCCCCCCTCCCATCTTTTCCTGCTACATGTCAAAAGTAATGTCTTCTGGCAAAAGCGGGGCTGGGCTTTATTTCAAGGGAGGTTTGGTTTCAAACCGGCTACTCTGTGCTATAACAGGGATACGCTTCCTCTCTAGTCACTGGTTGCAATGCTCCATGGCTATTTTGTCTTTGGCTGAAGGGCTGCCTGCTAATTTCTGAACTGGTGGACTTGTGGTGGGTTTTCGTTTTCTGTTTTTAATCCTACTGGTGAAGCAGTGAAGTGGTGAGCCTTTCAGCTGACCCCCCTTCTCCCTTGGCTTCTATACCATTTAGTTGTCTACCTGTGGACTGTTTGAATCCCCAGCAATTAATTAGGAGTTAAGGCAGAAAAGGAGACCAAGGCCAAAAGAAAGTGAGCTGAGCTGAGCTGCTGCATTAGTGAAAAGCTTCTATTTTTATGAAGGCAGAGTGAAAGGATGGACAACATTTACATACCATTCATAAGAGACAATAGAAAAGCCAGAAGACCAGAACACCTCTGGGCCAGCAATCAACAACAAGATATGCAAAGATTAACAGCAAGATTAGCAGAAGAGGAGCAATCGAATATCACAATAGACCCTAATCAAGGAACTATTAACTCAGTCAATCAACCAAGCAGCAAACAACAGCCCAACCAAAGAACTACCAAGGAGAGAACAACACCCCCACCAACACAAGCAGGAGAAGCCATGGTATATAAACAGAGAGCAAGTCCCACTCCCTTTTCGCACTGAAGATGTTGCCTTGTCTGGCAATGAAGCGTCTGCAAGAAAACAACAAGGCCCAGAGAGCACCAAGGACTCCACAGTTCAACCCTGAGCTACAAATATTCTCTTCGTTTGTTCCTTTACTGTTGATGATTGATCCTAAAAGACAGAAGCTATCCACCACTTTGATATCTTCATTGCCAATTCTAAGGATTCTTGTTGTACCTGTTGTCATTAGTTTGGTCTTCTCTATACAGTATTTAATTTTAGTCCAATTTTTTCCCTTTGCTCCTTAACTTTTATTACTAGAGCTTGCAAATCCTTTGCATTTTCCACTATCAAAGCAGTGTCATCAGCATAGCACAGGTTATTGATGTTTCTTCCTCTTACTGTTATGATTAAGTCCCATTAATTTCAGTGGGATTTAGTCTGATTGCTACCTCTAAATTCTACAAACGATTTGTTAAAAAAGAGATTGCGAATTTACTTATTTGATTCATATTTCACCTTTCCTCCTTGTGTTAGTGTTACCCACACTACCCATCCGTTTAAAAAATTGAACCCGCCTTTGCACAGCTCGGCGGCTTTTAATTGGTCCTAGTTTGAGTGATAAAAGGTAGAGACTGGGACTCGCTCGCGGAAAGCAACAGATGAAGCGAGGATTGGCCAGAAAGGAGGCGGTTACTAAGGAGCCGGTACCTGTCTATAGAGCTATGAAGAATTGAGAGCAGCACTTCCTATACAAAAATGCATACCCATCACACTATTCTCTTCCGGGTAAGCAACAGAATGAAGACCACAGAAAAAAAGGAAGCTGTAGTAAACAGGAGAAAGCTTTTGCTACCTAAATATCCTTTTAAAAAAACCGCTGCTTTTTTCTGCCTTACGTTTTTTCTGCCTTACGTTTTACAGCTTCCTTATTATGTAGGAGAGATGAAGGCATTTATCTTCCGAATGGCTAAAGATCAGGGCTACTCCACCTGCGAATTGCAAAAAGCCGGACGACCATTGAACGGCAGCAAAGAGTTTTCGGCATCCATTGAAGGTCATCTAAGGGATTTCCCTTCTCTCTGCAGCCCAGATGGAGCAAACCTACGAAAGATCTTCCTGCGACATTCATGTACGGAAGAACCACTCAGCAACGGGAGCCTGGGGCGCTCTACACGTTTCTGTCTCTAGGCCGCGCTCGACCTCACTTCTCGCGAGAAGAGCCGCGAGTCTCCTTTCCGCTTCAGCTTCCAAGCCGCGCCGGCGGTGCCCCGAGCAATGGGAGTGGGGAGGTGAGGCGCCCCGAAAAAGCCACGGAGAAGGAGGGGTCGCCGCGGACCCTATCCGCAGCCGCTCCTGCGCGTGCTTCCCCGTCCCCGGCGCACGGTGGCGTGTCACTTCAGCCCTGTCGCGCCAGGTGCTCTTCTCCCCTCCAAGAGGGCTGCGGGAGGGAGGGAGAGAAAGGAGCGGGCTGCTGTAGCCATGCCCCTTCATGCTCCGTAGCCCCCCTCCCGCCCCGCTTTCCGACTGGGCTTGAGACGAAAGGAGGTCTCTGGGGTGCGCCCCGTCCGTCCTTCCTTTCTTCCTTCAGATCTGGGTAACATGGCTTTGGAGTCGAGCCCGACTGCTGGTGACGGCGTGGCACGTCCGTGCAGTTTTCTTGGCAGTGGTAGGGATGGGGGTGGCCACTGCTTTTCTCCGAGATGTCTTTGTCCCTCACATCCCCGGATTTCCTGATGGTCCTACATCCAAATACGAACCAGCCCCGATTCTGTTAAGCTTCCAAGGTCAGCTAGGTACAATTAGCATCTTTCCCAACCCATGTTCTCAATGCATAACGGCATAAAAATAAGGGGGGAAACTGTTCAAAGGGGGTCTCCACAACCCAAGGGCTCTTAAACATATTAGAGATCCAGCAGCTAGGTTGAGACGCTACACAAAGTGGTGTGCTTGCTTGTGAACCTGTTGTATGAACTTGTTCTTGTGGCTTGCAAGTTGTATTTTATGTTGTGACTTATTCTAGAAACAGTGGCTAATCAAAATAGAGCTTAATGAAATGCAAACCCAGCCTTGCAATTGCAGCTTCAATGTATCTGGCACCAGGCTGGGGAAGTAAAGTGTATGTCTGTGATGGTACTAAAAGTGGCAGGCAACAGAAGCATGAAGATCTCTAAGTAACCTTGAGGTATCTAGCCAACAGGACCGAGTTATAGTTAGCAAGGCCGTGCAGAAGGAGAACTCTTCCTCTCAAACGCCTCCTTAAATCTGAACTACATAAATGTGTATTTTTAAAAACTAAAGCTAATGCACATTATCATACCCAGGAATGATTTCCATACATTAATCTGGCATTGCATACAATGGAGTTGCCAAGCCCCAGAAAAAAATAGGAATTCTTCTCTTAATTTATTTTTATTGTAAATACCCCAAAATTTGTGGAATGTATCATGAGTCAAAATATTCAGCTTTCTCAGAGTCTTGGTTTCATAGATATTTTGAGAAGATAGGCTGTGGTTTCACTATCCTGACCAGCTCCTTATCTCAAAGTGATTAAAATTTAGCTCTAAACCATTCTGCAAAACTACGCATAGTCATGCTTTCAACAGTTGTTGGTACAGAATATTAGGACTTCTTTAGTGTAACATAGCCCAATTCTGGAGGCTTCTAGGCACCTGTCTTATCTCTTCTTCTTAAGAAGAAATGTATGACTTAATCCTCAGGATATTGGAAGTACATGTTTTGTTTTGTTTCTCTTGCAGATGCCCCGTCACTGCTCTGCTACTGGCTGTTGCACCCGTGATACACCTGAAACACGCAATCGAGGCATTTCTTTCCATCGGTGAGAAATTATTCCATTCCTTGCCCTCCCAGACTCCCATTCCCATATTGAGCGGAGGCTGGGTAGGATTAGTCTGCTATAATTGGAGCATCATATGATGATCATAAAATCAAGCTTTGTAGGATCAGTGTTTTTAAGGAACATAAGGTGTGCCCCCCTGGATCAGACCCCAGGCCCACTTTATCCAGCAGTCTGTTCTCACAGTGGCCCACGAAACTGCACAAGGAAGCCCATTAGTCTCCCAGTAGATGGCCTTCAGAGGCAGTCACACGGCCATCAAGGTTGGGAAGAAGAGATCTATAATATTGCATGTGGCCTCTGATCTCCAAAGAGTTAATCACTTAATTTCTGTTCTCACAGACTGCCAAAGGACAATCCCCGGCGAACCACATGGTTGGAGAATTGTCGGCGGAAAGACTTGAGTGGGCAGGGTCTCTGGGACCCTGCCTCCAAATACGTTTACTTTTGCTCCAAGCACTTTGAGAAGAATTGCTTTGAACTGGTGGGCACCAGGTAGGTTATTAAAATAGTTGAAAGGGCAGAATTAAAGTAGACAGTTTGCAACTGGACAGTAATGTACATCCTTCCTATGGAGAGGAATGTTCCTGCCAAGATTACCTGTTCCATCTGACTTTCATTTTTTAAAATACTATGAATATGGGAAACTACCCTGCTGCATCAGGCAAGGAACCAGCCATAAACCTCTTCAAAAAAATAAAAAGGGTGGATGGTGTAGCCCAGGGCTTTCTCTCAAAATGCTTCCCTGCTTTCCTGCCAAGAGAAAAGTCAAAGCTGGGAAGGAGAGGCAGTGGGTATTAGTCTCATCAGTTTTGTGACAGCCACTTTGTGAAAACAGCCACAACATAATATGAACATTCCAAATGTGTCCACAAACCCAAAAAAGGTTACCTACCCCTGAGATACATTTTTTAAGCTTTTTAGCTGAAAAGCTAAAAGTCTCATTCAAGTCGAGCTCAACCTCTGGCAACTTTTACAGGCATGTCCATGTAATTTTCTTGGCAGCAGTATGGAAGTGGTTTACAATTGCCCTTTCTAGGACATGTTTTGATTTCTCCATCTAACCTACAGTCCTGGTGTTCTCTCATAATCCCCCATCCCACTACTAGCCAGACCTGACCCTGCTTAGCTTCTAGGCCCAGAAAAGGTGAGCTGCATGTTTCTACTTGCTAAGACAGCAGAGAGAGGCTAGGAAGAGAAGTCAAAGTAACCTGTTGGCCTGGAAACCAGTTTGCTTTATTAAGGATAACCAGTTTTTAGTTTAAAATATTTTTCCAGGGGAGAAAAGGGTAGATTACCAATATGAGTTAAATTCTGAAAATTTAGAATGTGATGACTCCAACTGGAAATCAAGGGGATTTTTCTTTCCTACAGCAAGAGTGGTAGATACTTAGGGTGACCAGCTACAGACTCATGTATCACACTAAAACTGGACTCTTCTCTTGCCTGCCCCCCCCCCCCCGAACCTGGTAAATCCATTTGACAAAATAATAAGTGTGAGGGAAATCTTGAAAAGAACTTGGATAGTTGCACTAGATGGTATTGCCAAAACAGATCATAGGCTTAATTCGGTAGACATTATTTCAGAACAAGAGTTCTGTGTTATTGAATTGTTTCTAAGGGATAAGGCTAAATATATGCGGCCAAAATTAATTATTTTGTTCACTTAATCTGTACACAAAAAACTGGGCAAATAATACTCAAAATAGAATGTAACTGGCTAATATCCAAAGTCCTGTGGCTCTCAAAAGATCTGCATTCTTATCCAGTGATCCACAGTCCAGCTGCTGGGCTTTTTGCAGCCAGTAACAGCTTGCATGTATCTGGGTTGTTTCCTTTGTAGCGGTTATCATCGTCTCAAGGAAGGTGCTGTTCCTACGATATTTGAGCTTCATGCAAAGCCACGCCGGAAATCAAAGCTAAACAGTTCCAAACTTGCAAAACATCAACAGAAGTAGTGAGTCCTGCTCTCCTGACCTTATGTTCTCTGTATTCCTGTGCATATTTATTTGGAAGTATGTTACAGTACATTCAGTGACGCTTACTTCTTGATAAATAGTATAACATTAATAGCATAATCTATTCAGCCCTTAATGGATTGATATATTAGTAAGCTTAAGAGGAATTTTATGTGTTATAGAATGGAATTGTGGAATCTGAGATTGGGACCAAGGGAAAAGATACGGATTAAGCTAAGAATATTAAATGTGAAAAACATCAGTCCTTGAATATAATTTAGTGTCTTAATTGGATCGTTTGTTTCTTCTTTCTGTTTATATATCCCCATCTTTTTATATTCTTGCAACAGTATGTTACGAGAGTTACTTACTCAGGGCTGCCTGGAAACTTCCTTGTTTTCCCATGCCCAAGCCTCTCCCCATATTGGCTTCTTACAAACCGTAGGAAGGATATGTCCTATATGGGCTTCCAGCACCTGCAATCGTGTTTTTCCCTGCTGGTTCCTCTGTGTCACGGTTAAGTCAGCTGCCACTTCTCACCTGACCCGGATTCTGTCCTTTTTCACAGCTGTGGTCCCTGCCCCGCAGAGGAGACAACTCCATTGTGTATGGACATCTCCTGTTTCCCCGTGCAAGAGCTGCCAAGTCCTGGGGCTGCTCCCACTAGTGGTGAGCCTCGAAGCCAGCCCAACCTTCCAGGGTCAGAACCAGAGAGTTTGACCACTCTGTCAGACATATCCCTGGAACAGTCACCAGCTGCCACCGGCCAAGAAGAAGCCTCACCCTCTCCAGCTCTCCCAGAACCTGTGGGGGATCCATCTCAACCTGTTTCTCTCTCCCTCTACATGCTGCGGCTCCCACCCCCAGCTGGTGCCTATATCCAGAATGAGCACAGCTACCAGGTGGGTAGTGCCTTGCTCTGGAAGAGGCGGGCTGAGGCAGCGCTTGATGCTCTGGGGAAAGCGCAGCGGCAGCTGCAGGCCTGCCGGCGCCGTGAACAAAGACTCCGCCTGCGCATCTGCGAGTTGCAGCGTGAACGGCGGCCACACAACACTGATGCGCATCGACGGCTTAAGGAACACCTGCAGGTCTTTGAATTGCAGCTACTGAATGACATTGAATAACTTTTGAAAGGGCCCAAACTTACCTTGCTTTGTGTGGTGGTGTCGCAAACTTGGGCTGTCTATTTCCCATCTCCAAGCTATGTTGTATGAAAACTTGGGGCTCTACAAACTTGCAACCCGCTTGATGCAACCCTGTTTCCCCTTCACCATTCATGTTTATATCTGTAAATAAAGATTCTTTTGTATAAGTGGATGTTCCCAGCTCAGCTGAAAGATAACCTGGTTGCTTGAGGACAGATTCAGGAAAGGCTGTTATTTTGAGGACTTCATTCTGGTGCTGCCCTAGAGGGTCATAGTATTTCTTTAAAAAAGCTGCTTGACATCTTGACTTTAGGGCTTGTCATGGTTGCTGGGTAGAAGAAAAGCCTTCTTGATGCTTTTCTTTCAATTATTAAGCTGTACAATATGAAAATCTTGTATAGTACTATCTTGTCACAAAAGAACTTCTCCCCACCAAAAATCAACAAAATCAGTATACATGTAATATACAGTATGTGCATGCATCATACTTCCAGACAAATATGGTAATAATTTAAGTCTAAATTACATAAAGAGAAAACCTATCTCTTTATGCTAGGCCCCCTGAGGGATAGTTTTGTTCAAATCATTTAGCTGTTTTAGTATGTAATCTGCCAGGCCATAAATTTAGACATAGCGTGGAGCAAAGCTAATTGCTGGAGTTGAGTGAAGCCTAACCTAAATGTGAAATTTTAGGAGAATGCCTCAGTACTGAAACAATGAAGAGAAACTTTTGGTGCCCAAATTATGTAGACCCTGTACATTTTGAGTAAGAACTTTTCTAGATGTGCTCCTCCAAAATATCTTACAGGTAGTCCTTACTTAATGACCGTTCATTTAATGACGGTCCAAAGTTACGACAGCCTGGGAAAAGTCTGTACTCGCACTTATGACCATTGCAAACCATCGCGCCCCCCCCCACAGTCACATGATTGCAATTCAGGCACTTGGCATCCGGCTCGCATTTACAACCAGTTGCAGCATCCTGCGGTCACGTGATCGCAATTTGTGACCTTTTTTTGCCGGTTTCCAGCAAAAAAACGTCCATTGGGGAAGCTGGGTTCACTTAACAACCATGGTGATTTGCTTAACGACCTGTGATTCTCTCAACCGTGGTGATTTGCTTAACAACCATTGTAAAATTATTGTAAAATCAGGTCCGGTCACGTGGTGATCCACTTAAGGACCACACTGCTTAACAACCAATTTTCCGGTACCTGTTGTGGTCATTAAGTGAAGACTACTTGTATTCACCGGATGCTTTGGATTCTCATTCAGTTTTGTAACTGCACGTAAGAATCTCTTGCTGGATCAAGGGAATGATCTTCAACTCTAAGTAAAATCATTTCTTTTTTTTAATATAATTTTTATTAAGAATTTTGATTACAATAGTAATAAGTAAAATCATTTCCATGGCTTGTCTCAACATACTGGGATCAATCAAGGTTCTGCAGCCTCAAGAGAGCCACCAACATGCTGTCAAGCCTATAAGGAATGTCTCTGGATGTGGCCTCATCATCTTCTCCTTGAATGTTTAGCTTTTATTTTTAAAAAGCAACATCTAAGCCATTTTTCTTCTGAGGATAAGGGAAAGTGATCAAGAATTCTACTCAGTTGTGTGCTCAAAATATTCTGGCTGAAAAGCACATAGGCCAAGCTGTGGGGTCTTATAGTTTGTAGATTTTAATGTACTAATATTTAATATAATAAAATAAACTGAACGTAGTTGGAGTATCTGCATTTCAGCTGATATGCCCCAATTCTCTGTTTTTCTCAAAGCTTTGTTTTGCATAAAGGTCTTCAAGTGAGAGGTAGTGTGAGAGATTATTTCCAGTCAAGGGACCCCAAACAGGATTCTTGACATGATTCCCCCTCCCCCAATCTTGAAGCTACCTAATATTTTTAGACCTGCACGAAAAAAAACTTGTAGCCTTCCAGATCCTGAATTACTACCAATTATTGCAAATGACAAGGGATACTTGCAGTTTAACAATATGTAGAAAGCCATAAATTCCCATCTCTATTTTAAACTCTGCGCACATCACTACTATGGGAAGAGGAGATGCTATGCTTGGCAAACACCAGAATGTTTTTCTTCTAGCCAAACACCAAGCAGTGAAGCAAAGACAGGGTCTTATAATCCAGAAGTCAGTTAAGGTAGTAAAAGTTCTCTACATAAAAAGGTTCAAGAGAAGAGCAAAGCTAAGTACATACCAGGTCTTGGTCTAGGTCAACCTAGGTCAGTCCAACCTTTTGGCTTCCCTGGGCCACATTGAGTGAAGAGGAATGGTCTTGGGCGACACATAAAATATATAATATAGTTAATGCATATACAGTAAGTAGTAAAACGTAAAAAGAGGGCAACATAAAACTAGTGGGATATTTGACCTTGTTTTTGTGAAACTAATGCATCAATGTCTGGTTCGATGAAAGTGGTTGCAATTCTCAGTTCTCAAGGTGCTCGTCAGAAATTTTAATTCTAATTTTACTCTTCGTGTGCTTCATCCTTGAAAATAGTTGCTCACAAATATACGTGCTGCCAAAAAGCGATGTCATGAATAAGGTGTGATTGTGAAGCAAGGAATATTTTTCTCTGGGAAGATAGGTCTTATAAAAGTCCAGTAGAGAGACATGATCAAATTTTTCTTTGAGTTGGATGTCTGATTGCAACTCTATGCATTCCATTTGAAAATTTGGAGGTAACGTAGTTATATTGACACAAAATGGAGTCGAAAATATACCAAAATGTTGATGATTTTTCCGGAAATCTTGAAACCTGTTCTTAAATTCCTGTATCAAACCAAAAAGCAAGGCTGCATATTTCTCACTTTTCACAGGACTGTGTTTAGCCAACGTATTAAAATGTATATGGGGCCGCATTACTAGCTGTTCAGGGCCGCATGCGGCCCGTGGGCAGCGGGTTGGACACGCCTGGTCTAGGTGGTCAGTCCCAGGAAACAAGGCAATTGTTCCAGCAGTTGCTCACACAGGATAATGACATTGTTTCCAGCAGTGGGTCGTCTCTAAGGCCAGCTTTATATATGTGGCTTCATGTCTCTGCCCTAAGCAGCTAGACTGCACTAACTCAGTTCATATGGTAAGTCTGCTCAGGAGCTTGCTTGCTTGCTGGCTTGCTTGCTTGCTTGCTTGCTTGCTTCATCCATCCATCCATCCATCCATCCATCCATCCATCCAATAATTTTAAAAGAGTACAAAATGTAAGCAAAGTACCAAGGTACACAATAGCCACATCAAACTAAATCCATAACAATAAAAATTATAAAAACCAGAAAAAAAGAAAAAAATCTATACATACTATTTATATGGCAAGTCTGCTCAGGAGCTAAAATAGCTTCTGAGTACTGTAGGACATTATTCCCAAGAATCACAGGCATGGGATATAGCTGGGTAGTTATCTAGGAAGCATGATCTTTGTTTATAGCTGCACCAAACATGATGAAGTCCAGCATTGCTCTAGTGTCTGGTAAGCTAATACATTTGACCAAGTCTACATATGCCAGAATTGCATCCTGTATTTCTTTTACATGGTTTAGTTATTTGATTGATTGATTGATTGATTGATTTTCTATCCCGCCTTTATTATTTTTATAAATAACTCAAGGTGGCAGACATACAATACCTAATACTCCTTCCTCCTCCTATTTTCCCCACAACAACAATCCTGTGAGGTGAGTTGGGCTGAGAGTGACTGGCCCAAAGTCACCCAGCTGGCTTTCATGCCTAAGGCAAAACTAGAACTCTCAGTCTCCTGGTTTATATGTTGTCCCAATCATAAGATACTGGGTGGTTCACAAATCAAAACAGAAGAATTATAAAATAACCTACCTGGTAATAAAAAATATATAGCAATAATATGAAAGAATTGCTTACTTATTTCAGACAACAGGTCTATGATTTCCTTAAACCAAGATTAATATACAAAAAAAATCGAAATAGTAAGTCTCTACCTGTGTAAGATTGCCTAGATCTTTATGGAACAGGGGCAAAAGTACAGGTACAGGTAATTTTTTAACTGGTAGCAAGAATTGCGTGTTAAATGTCAACAAACATCAAGAAACAGTTAACTGGCAAAAGGTGACAAAGGGTAGGCAAAAACATGCAGAAACATGAACAGGCAAAATTTTACATTATCTATAGCAGGGCTTTCCAAAGTGCCAACGCTGGTGATACATGAGTGGCGGCGGCGGCGCGCGTGCGCACGGCGGCGGCACGGGGGGCGCATGTGCATGGCGGCGGCGCGGGGGGGGCGTGTTGACATTTAACAAACATCAAGCTATATTTTTGCTAGCTGAATTTAGTGGGGTGTGTGCACTTGCTCTGATCAGGATATAGGGATCGACTGGAAGTGTGCTGGGTTCAAACTAAACTGGAAATTACCCGTAGTAATTTTCCAACATGCATAACACACTTAAATGAGTTACTGGATTTTTGCATAATTCATTAAATGCAGAACTACCAAACGGGCACAGTTAACACAACGTGCGAAGACACAAACAAAATTAAGGTTGTGCAAGTGCAGCTGCTAGATATTTAATTGACCCATATGTGTTAGGGGGGCAGGTGACAAAACATGTCTCATGATGTCACAATGCAGATCCGGTGCATAACTTGGGGTTCCTCTTGGACTCACGACTCCTGCTCGAAGAGCAGGTGGCAGTCATGGCCAGGAGGGGGCACAACTGGCACACAACACGAAGTTGAGCAAAAGCCCTCCTGGCCTTGACTGCCACCTGCTCTTCGAGCAGGAGTCGTGAGCCCAAGAGGAATGCAGCCGCACGGACAATATTGGGTGTCTCAAGGAGGACGGACACACGTAACACCTTTGCTGCGCGAACTGCACTGGGTCCCAGTTTGCTTCCGGGTCCAATTCAAGGTGTTGTATATCACCTTTAAAGGCCTACATGGCATGGGACCAGGATACCCAAGGAACCATCTCATCCCCATTGCTTCATCCCGTCCCACCCGGGCATGCAGAGAGGGCATGCTACGGACCCCATCGGTTAAGGAGTTCCATCTAACGGGGTCTCGGAAGTGTGCTTTCTCTGCTGTTGCCCCTGCCCTTTGGAACATTCTTCCCCCAGAGATCAGACAGTCCCCCTCGCTCCTGGACTTCCGAAAAAAACTCAAAACCTGGCTTTGTCAGTATGCTTGGGGCGGGAAGGAGAGTGTATATACCTGGAGATGGCTAGCACCTTAGATTAGCCCTGGAGTGCCCTTTTTACGAACTTAAGAAGGTTCTGCTATTGGATTTTATTATATTCATTATATTTTAAACTGTTATTTACTGTGTATTTTAATCTATTTATAATTGTATGTTAATGATTTTAATTTTGTTGTAAACCGCCCAGAGTCCCCCTTGGGGGAGTTGGGCGGTGATAAATTTGATAGATAGATAGATAGATAGAGACAGACAAACAAACAAACAAACAAACAATGCAAATTATTGCCTGGGTCAGACATAGTGACCCAGGTGTGTAATGACTGAATTTGCATCATGACATCACTGCATAGGTGACTTCAATTTTCCAATAACCTGCCTAGCTGAGGATGCCCATGAACTGACTGGTTCCACGTGTCATGGGAACACTGCGAATACCTACGTCCAAACGAAAACTGCTTTTTAAAATGGCAGTTTCTTGAGAGCATAAGTCCTTCAAAGGGATTGCAAGGGGTGAGGAGAGGGGGGCGGGAGGAACATAGACATTTTTTTAAATGCCAGTATGATGAAAAAAATTGATAAGGGGAAAAAACCGACCACAAGAGGGTAGCAGAGCACAGGATATGGAAGCCTGGATTGAGCAACGCGGTGGAGGGGAGGCTGCATCTAGAACAAGACCAGGTCGTGTCAGCAAAGCAAGAGAACTCACTCACCCAAGGAACTACATTTCTGGAAATTTTAAAGGAGAAGCTTTTTTATATATATATTTGGTCTTTTTTTTTCTAACGCACCCCAGTACCTCAATGACATCTAGTACCAGTTTGGTGGCATTCTCGGGTAACTCGCTTAACTCGAAGCCAGCAGCAGCAGCTCCCCGACCTTGGCTGATGATGTCACAGGCGAGGATCGCTTTCCCAAGAAACTTGCAAGGTTGTATCGATGAAGTCGTGCTCGATTTAAAGATTTTTTTTATTTATTTATTTTACATTGGGAGTCGGGAACGCTGACTTCCAAGAGGTTTTCCGCAACCTTTCCATCGTCAGGACGTCCCCCCCCCCCATTGCTTTTCCTGTTCTTGGCAGTGCGCGGGGACCGCCCGTCCTCGGCCAAAGCCCTGCTTGAGAGTTGCGGAGAACAACCCCCCCCCCCGCGCCACCCCCGATTTGCTGGCAACCGACTTTCACTTTCCCTCTCCGCGTTGGGCAGCCTGAGGCGGCGGCGCTCGAGCCGCGAGTTCCTCCCCGAGTCCCCCTTCCTTTGCTCCGACGTCTCCAGGCCGGCGGCAGGCGGTGAGCGGGCGGGCGAGGGCCGAGAGAGCTGCATTCCTCTCCCTTCCGGGACCCGCACGGTTCCCCCGGCCCTCCCGGGACCTCGACTGCAGCCGCCGGTTTGGCAGGAGCGACGCTCTGCTGCCCAACCAGCAGGTCTTGGCTGGCGGAAAGCGCTGCCGCCTGGATCACGAGGGGCGGCGGCTGCCTGCCCTCCGCCTTTCATCCTGGGCAGAGAAGACGCGGCACGAAACGCACAGGCGGAGGGCGGGAAAAGGAAAAGGTAAAGGAGAGCCTCGGGCGCAGCAATTCAGGTTCCAGGGACACTGAGAAGGGTCCCGTCTCGGCCAGGGGTAAGCTAGAGTGCAGCAGGCCGGAAATGGGGGGGGGGACGGGACACGGCTGAAAGAAAGAAGCTGCAGCGTTGGCCGGCCAGCCTCCCTTTCTGCTTTTTCCTCTTTTTGCTGTTACCCGCAAGAGACAGATGAAGGTGGACAGAGTTGATGGAGCTGTTTTCTCAGGAAGCCTGATGACCCCCTTTTCCCCAGTACAGCTATGATGATAATGACTTCCTCCCTGTCTTCTGAATCTGAAAGATCTTCTGGTCTTCTCCCCAGCCAGACTGGATGTTTTCATTGGCTTAGTTCTCCTTTATGCTTCCTACAAGCTGGACCTCAGTAAAATGGTCCAAAGAGAAGTTAAGTTAATCTGTTTTGCATTCTAAAAAAACAGACCCCAAACATGGAAGGTTTGGCATCCTCTCACAGGAAAAGCAATTTTCTTATGGAGTTCAGACAAAAAGAAGTTGAAGCTCACGTTTCATCTTCACACCAGTCTTTTTCCTAGTAGTAACAGAAAGTTACTCCTCAGCTTAAAAGAGCTCTTAGATACTTATAAAATCAGTTATCATATCCTTCCACATCGAAATAAATTATGAAGGGGATATATTGAGAGGCACTTAGTTACAAAAGAGAAAATGGTCTTTATGGCTACGGGAGAAGAAGTTTCCTGCAGTTGCTTTTTTTCCGGTCAAAAGATGGTTTTCTTCTTGCCCACCTGTTCTTCCTGGGAAGCAATGCCTCCGTGACCCACTTCTGCCCTGGCTAAGGAGGGTGTCTTGTCTGTTTCTTCCTGCACCATCCAATGGAGCTGCATATTCTTTATCATTTAAAAATGACAGTCAGTTGTGGATTTCTTCACACTTGTTCAATTTTTAAAGATGCCAAAGCCATGTTTTCTTCTCTATAGGCCTACCTTAAACTTTGACCACACCAGCTTTTGTTCCTTTAATCTGATTTGTTCAGAGTCTTTCTACTGCAGCCTTTACTCTTTTTTTCCTTCAGATCCACCTGACGGCCACAATGTCCCACACTCCCCGCTGCAGGCTAGTTGACTATTTTGAAGAACTGAGTGAAGGCGAATTCAAGAAATTTAAGATGCACCTCGAGGACTACCCGCTGGAGAAGGGCTACAAGCCCATCCGTCGCTCCAGGACTGAGAAAGCTGCTTACGTTGAAATAGCCCGATACATGATTGAGGCGTATGAGGATGCCAAGGCACTGAAGATGACCGTCAGCATTTTGGACAGGATAAATAAGAAGGATCTGGCTGCAAGAATCCGAAAGGAGATGCCGGAATGTATGTAGAAAGAGCCCTGTTGTGCGCTGGTAACCCAGGAGTGATTCTTAAGCTTAATTCCGCTGTTGGCCTCTGTTCCTCTTTACACATTGGCTTTCTAATGACATTTCTCTCAAAATGGGTGATCTGTAGGCCTCCATTAATCTTTGCTATGGAGTCAGATTTGGTCCCTTACTCTAAAGCAGTGTTTCTCAACCTTGGCAACTTTAAGCCGTATGGACTTCAACTCCCAGAATGCTGGGGAATTCTGGGAGTTGAAGTCCATACGGCTTAAAGTTGCCAAGGTTGAGAAACACTGCTCTAAAGCCAACAGGCTCACTGGCTTTCTAATAACAGTCTCCTTTAGTGTCCTTACCCAGAGGATAGAAATGTATAGGAAGTAAGTATACAAATAGGGAGAAAGATGCAAAACTAGGACTCATCTTTTCTACATAGGAATAAAGGGGCCCCACATTTTCAGAGGACCCAGACTTCAGTGAAGACCTAGGGGGGGAAATTAGGAAAAATGAGAAATTGCAGAAATGCAAGATTGGGGAGAATGAGCACATTTGGAGAGAAATGCAAATAATTGAGGAAAAGCATTTTGGGGAAATAGTATTTTTCCTATTTTTTTCCATCCAAATTATCATGATTTTTTTTAAAAAAAAACTGGGTTTCACATCCCGATGGATTCAACACCTTCCTCATGCATTGGACATGTTTACAACTCTTCCCTCCCTGCTTAAAATGGGCTTTAGTGAACCACAGAAGCTGCCAAGTAGCGGCTTTCTTTGAAAAACTGCCAGGCTGGCGCCCCTTGCTGGCCCCTGCTTCCTATTTGGTGATGGAGGTTCTGCTAACTGTGTGGAAAACTCTGCTCAGCAATGCAGCCCAACTTGCTGTCCTTCAATTGTGTTGACTGGGGATGATGGGAATTGTAATCCAATACATCTGAAGGGCACCCAGTTTGGAAAAGCTGTTTTAACCCCATATTAGTTCTAGCTGGGAAAGAACCTGATTCTAATTGCATCAGTTTAATGTTGTGACTCCTGTGAAGGATACTTGTCTCATCCACATGATTGTGATAGAAGGAAAAAAGGGGACAGCCAATTGGCTCACTCATTCATTCATTTTGTTTGTTGGTTTTAATAAGAATTGACTTTTATTTCTAACAGATTTCCTTCAGTCTCCAGAATCAGACAATGAGACGTTTCCTGAATCTCAAAAGAAAGGTTAGTTGTCCAGAGATGCATTAAATGTTTTCCAAATACAAGACTTCAGTCAAGAAGAAAAAAGGCTGATCCAAATCTCCTACCAGATCTGTGGGTGACTTGCTGCAGAATCAAAATCCCAGGATATCAAAGTCCCAGTGATTCTGCAGATGCAAGAGGCTTTTTGTTCCAACTCTTTTTTAAATGAAGTGGCTGGGGAAAAAGGGGGACTGTGAAAACTGTCTGAAAGAGCTCCAAAGCTTTAGCAGTCTTTTAGCACATAGATTAGCCCTGATGCACCAGTGAGAGCCATAGCTCCCACAACGTACCTCTAAATGACTCCCCTAAATGCCAAATTAATTTTTTAAAAATCAAATAGGTGAAATCTTTCAAAATCCCCAAATATCACAACCAGCCAGTATTTCTGCATAACATTTCATGAGATCTCCAGGTGAGATTTCCAATATTTTTATCTTGCTTTAGTTAGGTGAATGCACCACCACACAAAATCATCCAATGGCAGCTCTTGCCTAAAAAGATTGCTGATCCATGATCGAAAATAATTGCTTTAAATATTTTTTTTTCATCTTGATAATGCTGTCACCTTCCTCCTTAAAAACCAGGAACCATTTTCTGTAATCCAATATTTTAGAAGGAATGCCCCAAACTTGCAGAATTATTTATAATTGAATCACACTTGACTCCTAGTGGCTGCATTTATGCAGTTTTCTTGGTAGCATTATGGAACGGGTCTACCATTGTCTTCTTCCAATCTAGACTACATCAGTGGCACTCCCAGTTGGCCCCCCATCCAAGTGGTAATAAAAATTGTACATTGCTTAGAGGTCATTAAACATTTCAACAACTCTCACAATGTTATTGTCAGGGTAATTGGCAGAGAAGCAACGCTGAAGGCTTTCACGGCCGGAGTTCAATGGCTGTTGTGGGTCTTCCAGGCTGTGTGGCCGTGTTCTGGAAGTTGTGGTTCCTAACGTTTCGCCAGCATCTGTGGCCAGCATCTTCAGAGGGCAGGAGCACAGATAGAAGATTTTGCTTCTATCTGTGCTCCTGCCCTCTGAAGATGCTGGCCACAGATGCTGGCGAAACGTTAGGAACCACAACTTCCAGAACACGGCCACACAGCCCGGAAGACCCACAACAGCCAAGCAACGCTGAGTCGGAGTTTCAACTCTAGTTCTTTATTGTTTCTACCATACACAGAATCTTGCCAGACTAAAGGTTCCTAAACTGAGCTAAGGGGGAAAATACCCTTGGGAATCTAGGGCGGTGTTGTCTAACTTTCTTCCTCACCCCCCCCCCCCCCACTCTGCAAGCTGTGAGAACGCTTATCTGCCTGGAATGCGCTCTCTACTCCCTCAGCTCCCAGCTCCATCACAGTTACATTTCTCTTTAACCTGAATTAACCCTCCCTTTCCACTAAACCTGTAAAGCATCAATGGAGTCACCATCACTTCAACCTTTTCTCTGTCTCTTTTTAGTGGAGGTGATGCTGGATCCCAAGACGGCTTACCCCACCCTTATCCTTTCAGAAGATCGGAAAAGTATATATATGGGCGAGCGAGCCCAGGACCTTCCTAACAATCCTGAACGCTTTAATTTTTTCCCTTGTGTTCTGGGAGCAGAAGGCATGGATTCTGGGACTTCAGAGTGGGTGGTTGAAGTGGGCAAGGCTAAAAATTGGGCCACTGGTGTTGTCCATGAGTCAGTAGAAAGAAAGGGATACTTAAATATGACAGCTACCACAGGGTTTTGGGTATTGCAGCTGATGGATGGAGAATACGAGGTTTCCACCACACCTAGGACCATTCTTCCACTGTGGAAGTCAGTACGACGGATCCTGGTCCGCCTAGAATTCAGTTTAGGCAATCTAGCCTTTTATGATGCGGACTCTAAGGAGATTATCTTTACATTCAACTATCCATTTTCTGAGAAAATGTTCCCATTCTTCCTGACTTGGGACAAAAAAAATCCCTTGAAAATCATTCCAAATGACTCCAGAGGTTAATTTGGGGAAGAACAAGGAGAAACAGTGTTGTGAAATGGCCCAACTTGAATCATTTTCTGCTCATACTTTGAAGTAATTGCCATTAGATTCAGTGAATCTTATTTCTGATTAAACACAATAGTGTTGTTAATTTCTGATTTCTGCTCCCTTTATTTTCTTCATGGGAACTTTTTTTAAGCCCTTGAGTGTATGTATGAAAAAAGCTTGAGAAATAAAGCTTGCAAAACATTTACCCATTATTCATAAAGATTCCAAACAGAATAATAATATGTTCATTGTGATTTTTAAAAAGGACTTTGAGAGTAAGGAATGGGGTCAAACAATCCTGGCCTGCAGACAAGATATGGGTCAACATTATGGGATGGAATAAAACTAGGGCTGCTGGGCTGTTCTGGTGGGTCTCCAAAAAAAAAATCCTTCAATGAAGAACCTCTCTTGAGAGGATGGACCCAAGTACACTAACTCTTAAAATGGGAAAAAAAGATTTGTGCATCTTCAAGTAATGTGTGTTAATATTATTTGTGACTGACCCATAGAATGCAGAGTTGGATTTCTGCACTCTGCTGAATGCAACAGCTGTACGTTTGACTCGAGGGGTATTTCTTACAATCTTTTGCAAGCAATTTTGAATTACACTACAGATGGTGTACTGTCAAAATGAAAAATAGGATTGTTTGCCAAATGGATTTCTAGCCAGGCATTTGTTCTTTCCCAAATGTCCTGTTATGCCCATAAAACCTTTCTGGAAAGGAACTTGCAACTTCAAAAGGATCTCATTCAAGCAGCTCATTCAATGCACTTGATCCATGAATGCTTCTTCTCCAAGCTAGCCCCTTGCTCTAGCTCAGTGGTTCTCAAGCATTTCGGTCTCAGGACCCCTTTACATTCTTAAAAATGCTGGGAAATACTCTATCAGGTAGTTTATGCATGTCAGACAGCTGGGGAGAGAAGGCATCTGATGAATAACTCCAAATGGGAGAGGACAGGTTGGTAAACAAAAGTAATGTTTTATTTAAAAGTCTACAAGCAATAATGTAAAGGTATGGAACCACATGCATAGCACCATTTCAGATGGGAGATGTGAAAAAAGCGAGGTGCGGATTTAGAAAAAAGCATAGGCTTCCATGAACATGCACCAAGCTTTTCAGAGCAAGAATGCATTCAAAGTGTGCAAAGTATCACCATTATTCTACGGGTCACTTTATTTCTTTCCTCGATTATGGGTGTTTTGTTGTTGTTTATTTGTTCAGTCGCTTCCGACTCTTTGTGACTTCATGGACCAGCCCACGCCAGAGCTTCCTGTCGGCCATCACCATCCCCAGCTCCCCCATGGTCAAGTCCGTCACCTCCAGAATATCATCATCCATCTTGCCCTTGGTCGCCCCCAGCATCAGCATCTTCTCCAGGGTATCCTGTCTTATTATGTGGCCAAAGTACTTCAGTTTTGACTTTAATATCATTCCCTCAAGTGAGCAGTCTGGCTTTATTTCCTGGAGTATATACTGGTTTGATGATCTTGCAGTCCAAGGCACTCTCAGAATTTTCCTCCAACACCACAGTTCAAAAGCATCTATCTTCCTTCACTCAGCCTTCCTTATGGTCCAGCTCTCGCAGCCATAGGTTACTACCGGGAATACCATTACTTTAACTATGCAGACCTTTGTTCAGCGTGATATCTCTGCTCTTAACTATTTTATCTAAATTTGTCCTTGCTCTCCTCCCAAGAAGTTCTGAATTCCTGGCTGCAGTCAGCGTCTGCAGTAATCTTTGCACCTAGAAATACAAAGTCTCTCACTGCCTCCACTTTTTCTCCATCTATTTGCCAGTTATCAATCAAGCTGGTTGCCATAATCTTGGTTTTTTTGAGGTTTAACTGCAACCCAGCTTTTGCACTTTCTTCTTTCACCTTAGTCATAAGGCTCCTCAGCTCCTCCTCGCTTTCAGCCATCAAAGTGGTATCATCTGCATCTGCATACAATAATCATGAGATTATTGTTTCTTCCAGTGATTTTAACTTCAGCCTTGGATTCATCAAGCCCAGCACGTCGCATGATGTGTTCTGCGTACAGGTTGAATAGGTAGGGTGAGAGTATACAACCCTGCCGTACTCCTTTCCCAATCTTAAACCAGTCTGTTTTTCCGTGGTCTGTTCTTACCGTTGCTACTTGGTCATTATACATATTCCTCAGGAGGCAGACAAGATGACTTGGTATCCCCATACCACCAAGAACTTGCCACAATTTGTTATGATCCACACAGTCAAAGGCTTTAGAATAGTCAATAAAACAGAAATAGATGTTTTTCTGAAACTCCCTGGCTTTCTCCATTATCCAGCGGATATTGGCAATTTGGTCTCTAGTTCCTCTGCCTTTTCTAAACCCAGCTTGTACATCTGGCAATTCTTGCTCCATGAATTGCTGGAGCCTACCATGCAGGATATTGAGCATTACCTTACTGGCATGTGCAATAAGTGCCACTGTTCGATAGTTTGAACATTCTTTAGTGTTTCCCTTTTTTGGTATGGGGATATAAGTTGATTTTTTCCAATCTGATGGCCATTCTTGTGTTTTCCAAATTTGCTGGCATATGGCATGCATCACCTTGACAGCATCATCTTGCAAGATTTTAAACAGTTTAGCTGGGATGCCGTTGTCTCCTGCTGCCTTGTTATTAGCAACGCTTCTTAAGGCCCATTCAACCTCACTCTTCAGGTTGTCTGGCTCTAACTCACTGACCACACCGTCAAAGCTATCCCTGATATTATTATCCTTCCTGTACAGAACTTCTGTATATTCTTGCCACCTTCTCTTGATCTCTTCTGCTTCTGTTAGGTCCTTGCCCTCTTTGTTTTGGATTATGGGTAGTACACACACAAAAAAATCAGTTTATATTTGGGGGAGGGGGGTTCTGAAAAGCTTGTTGGGAGAGGAAACACATGAGAACCCCAAATAGTTTATTTGTAAAGATTGCAGAGCCTGGTCAGTCACAAAAAGGACACATTAGCAACGCTCCCAGGGTGAAAGGCACCCTCCAACCGCCAAATGCAGGCTATGTCTACTTTACAGGAACAAAGAGACTCAAATTACAAACAGATTAATGGTTACAGGTTATGGGTCAAGCAACTCCATACTCGTACAGATGAACTCATGGCAAGATAAGCATGCCTATTAGAAAAACATGCTCTAAGCAATTTCTTATCTCTACTGTGCTATGTGCTAGGCTGTACCAAGTGCACAGACTTCTCTATTTTCCTACAAGTTTCAATGAAGTAAAAGGACAAAAAGTGTTTTTGAAGATGGAAATAACTTTTTAAAGTTCTAATGCCTTTGGCGGTGGTTTTTCGACATACACAGGCAGCGGTCTGACACATCCAAAGCACGGTAGTTTTATTTCTTATCTCTGCAGATCAACCTACTGGAGAGGCTGGTTCGGGGATGATGGGAAGTTTTCAACCCATCGGGAGTTGTGGGCACCAGCTCTGGGAAGCTTTTCCGCAGCCTTTCCATCGGCAGGACGTTTCTCCCCGATTGCTTTTCCTGTTCTTGGCAGTGCGCGGGGACCGCCCGTCCTCGGCCAAAGCCCTGCTTGAGAGTTCCGGAGAACAACCCCCCCCCCCCCGCGCCACCCCCGATTTGCTGGCAACCGACTTTCACTTTCCCTCTCCGCGTTGGGCAGCCTGAGGCGGCGGCGCTCGAGCCGCGAGTTCCTCCCCGAGTCCCCCTTCCTTTGCTCCGACGTCTCCAGGCCGGCGGCAGGCGGTGAGCGGGCGGGCGAGGGCCGAGAGAGCTGCATTCCTCTCCCTTCCGGGACCCGCACGGTTCCCCCGGCCCTCCCGGGACCTCGACTGCAGCCGCCGGTTTGGCAGGAGCGACGCTCTGCTGCCCAACCAGCACGTCTTGGCTGGCGGAAAGCGCTGCCGCCTGGATCACGAGGGGCGGCGGCTGCCTGCCCTCCGCCTTTCATCCTGGGCAGAGAAGACGCGGCACGAAACGCACAGGCGGAGGGCGGGAAAAGGAAAAGGTAAAGGAGAGCCTCGGGCGCAGCAATTCAGGTTCCAGGGACACTGAGAGGGGTCCCGTCTCGGCCAGGGGTAAGCTAGAGTGCAGCAGGCCGGAAATGGAGGGAGTGGGCGGGGGGACGGCTGAAAGAAAGAAGAAGCTTGGCTGGCCAGCCTCCCTTTCTGCTTTTTCCTCTTTTTGCTGTTACCCGCAAGAGACAGATGAAGGTGGACAGAGCTTGATGGAGCTGTTTTTTCAGGAAGCCTGATGACCCCCTTTTCCCCAGTACAGCTATGATGATAATGACTTCCTCCCTGTCTTCTGAATCTGAAAGATCTTCTGGTCTTCTCCCCAGCCAGACTGGATGTTTTCATTGGCTTAGTTCTCCTTTATGGTTCCTACAAGCTGGACCTCAGTAAAATGGTCCAAAGAGAAGTTAACTTAATCTGTTTTGCATTCTAAAAAAACAGACCCCAAACATGGAAGGTTTGGCATCCTCTCACAGGAAAAGCAATTTTCTTATGGAGTTCAGACAAAAAGAAGTTGAAGCTCACGTTTCATCTTCACACCAGTCTTTTTCCTAGTAGTAACAGAAAGTTACTCCTCAGCTTAAAAGAGCTCTTAGATACTTATAAAATCAGTTATCATATCCTTCCACATCGAAATAAATTATGAAGGGGATATATTGAGAGGCACTTAGTTACAAAAGAGAAAATGGTCTTTATGGCTACGGGAGAAGAAGTTTCCTGCAGTTGCTTTTTTTCCGGTCAAAAGATGGTTTTCTTCTTGCCCACCTGTTCTTCCTGGGAAGCAATGCCTCCGTGACCCACTTCTGCCCTGGCTAAGGAGGGTGTCTTGTCTGTTTCTTCCTGCACCATCCAATGGAGCTGCATATTCTTTATCATTTAAAAATGACAGTTGTGGATTTCTTCACACTTGTTCAATTTTTAAAGATGCCAAAGCCATGTTTTCTTCTCTATAGGCCTACCTTAAACTTTGACCACACCAGCTTTTGTTCCTTTAATCTGATTTGTTCAGAGTCTTTCTACTGCAGCCTTTACTCTTTTTTTCCTTCAGATCCACCTGACGGAGGGCCACAATGTCCCACACTCCCCGCTGCAGGCTAGTTGACTATTTTGAAGAACTGAGTGAAGGCGAATTCAAGAAATTTAAGATGCACCTCGAGGACTACCCGCTGGAGAAGGGCTACAAGCCCATCCGTCGCTCCAGGACTGAGAAAGCTGCTTATGTTGAAATAGCCCGATACATGATTGAGGCGTATGAGGATGCCAAGGCACTGAAGATGACCGTCAGCATTTTGGACAGGATAAATAAGAAGGATCTGGCTGCAAGAATCCGAAAGGAGATGCCGGAATGTATGTAGAAAGAGCCCTGTTGTGCGCTGGTAACCCAGGAGTGATTCTTAAGCTTAATTCCGCTGTTGGCCTCTGTTCCTCTTTACACATTGGCTTTCTAATGACATTTCTCTCAAAATCAGAGTGTGAGAATGGCCTTTACATGTTTTCAATTGGGGGTATAGAGCAAGCAAGTGTGTCAGTCAGCTGGAGGAAAAGGGAAAGAGATGTGAATGTAGTGAATGCAGTACAGGTTCTATGGTGAGATTCATCCTGTTCTCTGCAGCTCACATCCCACCTCTTGTTTTGGCTGATTCGCTATCCTAGCAAACCAGAAACACCAAGAAGGTGTTTTGTGATGCAATAGTTATCTCATTTGTTTTAGCTGAGACATCTACCTCCTCGGACAAATGAGAAATCCCTTTACATTTTTATTTTTGGATTTGGGATTTTGATGAAAAATCCTGATGGCCAAGTTGTCTCAGTGCATGATACTCAAGCCCTCCATGGACTATTCAAACATAGAAATTGTTTTAATGTCCGAAAGGCACACATTATTGTATAGAACAAACTGGACACACTAAAAAGAACCTTAACTGCTTTTACTTTTAATTCACTACATTATAATTCCTGCTGTCCCTTTGCTCACTGGAAACTGATGGTTAAAGAAGAGCTAGAATTGATCCTGCTTTCTCCAACAACCACTTCTTCCTTTTCTCAATTTTTCCATTCCTGATAAGGAGAAAAAGGTTAACTTGATTATTACTTTTCAGTGCTACAAACAGATTTTCAGAGGCACAGATTTGAAAAAAAGACCCAGGGAAAAAACGTGGGGGAGAGAAACTGAAAAAAAATCCTGTAGGAAAAAAATGGTGTACTGTAATGGTGAAACCCTGAACAACTTGGTGACTATAGGATGGTGGCTAAAGTGTTGCATTGGAATCCTGGCCAATCCATCCCTTCAGCCAGGGGCCTCAGTGGGTGGTCTTGAGCCAGTCACTCCTTGCTCAACATACTTCAGAGCAGGGCTTTCCAAAGTTTTCCCGCGGCGACACACCAACCGCCCTTGGTGTGTCGCCGCGGGAAAATCCGGAAGTTCCGCCGCCGCGGCAGCGCGCAAAAACCCGGAAGCGCTACTGCCGCTTTCGGTCTTTGCGCACCGCCGCGGCTGCAGCGCCTTCGGATTTTCATGTGTCGCCGCGGGAAAACCCGGTGCGGGCGGGGGCGTGCATGGCGGCAGCGGCGGCAGCCTCCGCTAAAACGTGGAAGCACCGATGGCGCGCCGGTGCCGCCGCCGTGCACGCCCCCGCTGCCACTTCCGGGTTGTGTGGCGACACAGCCGACTGTGTGTGGCGACACACTTTTGTGTCGCGACACACAGTTTGGAAAGCTCTGCTTCAGAGGGTGTTGTGAGGATAAAATGAGGAAGACTTCCCCATATATATTTCCTTGAGTTCCCAGAGAACAGGTGGGATATAAATACTGTATTATGTGGGGCTCCTATTTACACTTCTGCTCACAGATGGGGTGCTGATGGTGATACCATTGCTACTGAAAACAGCTGTTGAGGTTTAGGAGAGAACGGTGGTTGTCCATCCAGCCTGTTATCTTTCTTTGAGAAGACTGCTGGAGAGATGTCCTTTCCTGTTCACTACTCCCTATTGGAGCACCACAGTTGCAGGAGGTTCTGCTAACTTTTGGGGTAACTCCAGCCAACAATGCCACCCAATTTGCTGCCCTCCAGATGTGTTACCCAGAGGGATGGCAATTGAAATCTAGCACATTTTTAAAGATTTTTTAATCCGCCTTTATTATTTTTATAAATAACTCCAGATGGTGAACATACCTAATATTCCTTCCTCCTCCTATTTGGAGACATCTGGTTGGAAAAAGCTGTTCTACCCCATATTGCTTGTCACTAATTTTATCAGTTGGTGCTCATTGCATTAACTCAATGTTAATGCATGAAATTTTCTTGCCTATCATATGGTTGCAGAAGGAACAAGAGGAAACGAAGTAGCTTCACCTTTCATTTATTTTTAAAAACGAGAATGACCACTTATTTCTGACAGATTTCCTTCCAAAACCATCCACCATGACCAAGAAAGAAAGAAAAGAACGAGAAGAGAAGATACTGTCAAATCTATGTGACAAGTTTTCTGAGATCCCAAAGAAAGGTTAGTTGCTGGTGGATGAATTAATGTGTTCCCAAACAAAAGCCTTGGGGCTGCTGCAGCAGGAAGGGCAGAAGAAGATAGATCTGGATGCTTGTCCCAACCTCTGAGTTAAGGTGCTGCCCACCTATTCTTAGGGCATCCCAAACAATGCTGGCATTAAAATTGTTGTTAGCCTTTCCAGATAGGCCAGGTCAGGAAACAGACTCTACAAGAAATACTGGAACTCTTCTTTATTGAGTTGAAATTATCTGGAGTTTTATTCAATAAACTATATACTTACTACTTTATTGAGATAGGCTATAGTAACCGAACCTTGAAAGCTGACAGGGTTTTCTCTTTCCTCCCTCTTATACTGTAGAAAGTCAAGACAGGGTCACTTAAGTTTCTTTCTAGTATGTTCTTCCTTTCTAGGGTTTAATCCATGTTTTGCTAACTCCACATTCTTTCTCCAAGGTCATCTCTGTGATTCTCTAGAATTGTAAATGCTTATAGTACCCTTATTGCATCTTGTCTGTGGGCTTATAATCACATCCCCCTAACAATAGTACAAATATTCCAGTACTGTAACTGCCTGTCCTCACGGCATTGCCTTCATCTCAATACTACAGCTGCGGTAGTCTGACATTGCTTTTAGCAGCTCCAGTTTTCAAATAGTGATTTCCCTCTTCTCCCAAGACAGTTTTTGCCATGGCCTAGTATGGTTCATTATTGATATGGTTGATGACATGGTCAGGAACTGGGACCTGCCCAGGTCATTTTGGCCCGTTTTGGCTGCTGCAGGTAGACCTCCTCAGCTGCTGAGAACTGTCCTCCATGATCATTTTGGCTTTCATTATAATAAATTTTGGGGGATGTTTTACATTATCAAAGCATGCTACAGCAGGGACTATGCTATCAAGACAGGAGCACTATTGATCAGTTCTTAGCAGCTGTATTATATTCAGTGTACATACATCATCATACTTCATACTGTAATGACTACAGAACCCTATTTGCAACAAATGAGTCTCACAAGGTATTCTTGGAAAACTACTTTACTGCTAGGTTACTGTATACAGAGAAAGTTGCATCTGAAGAAAGCGAGGGCTTTCTCCCCTTGATAATATCCCCCACAGCCCCTCCCCCCTGTTCAGGCCACTTGAGATCTTGAGTGCTCTGCTCTTCTCACACCTCCTTGCGACCTTGACCTTGGCGAGGAATGCCGGTCCGGCCTCTTCCCCTTTAACTCCTTCAATGCATGATCCCTGTTGCAAAGGTCTGCCACTTTACAACAGGGATCACGACACATACATACTTACCTCATCTTGCCCGTTGGCCAAGAAGTAGGAGTAGCAGACAAAAGTAGGAGTGGACGATCTAAGAAAAGAGTTTGAATGGAATGGAAGTACAGTATATCTTAACTTCAGGGCACAGAGCATTCATCTTTTATTCCCATATTTCACCCACTCAGAGGAAACTCTGCCCAATCTGTATATCATCATCCAATCAAGGCGAAATCCATTGTCCAATTAATGTTCCATTTCTCATGTACATTACGATATTTTATTTATATGCAATTTATCTACCCCCTCCTAACCCTTACAGACCGTAGGCACTTACAGATATTAAAATAGCAATAGAAATAGACATATATGTTAAAACTTCAATAACAAAAACATACCAAATAATACAAGAAAAACACGCACGCATTTCCATGGCTATAGCACTGTTAGTTACATAACAGTAACGCAGCACCCTTTCTGTGGAACTGCCCTTTATCCATTGTGTGGGTGTGCATGCATGAGTCAGAATGTTTCTCCTTTCCCAGGATTTTCCTTTATCTCAGCTGCTCTTCAGCTTCTGTGTCTTCCTTCTGTGGTTCTGGTACCCCTGATCTTTTCTCCCAGCTTCCCTGCTTAATTTCTTCTGCCATTTGCAACCTTTTCCTGGGTAGTTGGCCTGCCTGAATTTCACCCTTTCCCCCACATTAGAGTCATCCATGGGATTGCAGATTTCCATCAAAATGAAGAAAGCAGGATTGCACTGTAACCTCCATCAAGTTCACACATGTCCATGATATTACAATGTGTACAAAAGAGGTTGTGAATTTCCACAGAACTATCCCCCTAATAAATATTCCCCATTCCTACTCCTTCTCTCTGCCTTCAACTGCTTTGCCAGTTTCCTTGTGTTTGTCAGTTCCAACAGCTCCCACATGCCATCAAGCAGGAGACCTGATTGCCCAGCATTTCAGGTAGCTTTCAGGTCTTCCAAGGGTGCACCCATCACCACTGTAATTCAGTCCACTTTGCTGTTGGTTGTCGTCTTCCTCTCTTTCCTTCTACCTTTCCTAGCATTCAAGCCTTCTCCAGAGAGCTAGGTCTTTGTATAATGTGTCCAAAGGAGGATACCTGATCATTTGTGCCTTGAGTGAGAAATCAGGTTGGATTTGTTCAACATGTCCTACTTTAAAACTGTAAGGACAACACTACTGAATGCTTTTTATTAAGGTGAAATAGAGCTGTCAGGGCAACAAATTTCATGCCATCATACTCTTCTGCTGGCTCAAGGACTGGTGGGTTTGACTTTAATGTGGTTGCGTTGCTGTGCCCTGAATTATTGCAAAAGGATGTTAACCTGATTTTGGAGGGTGCCATTTGTTATAGACAAGGTGATAGGCGCAGCAAAAAGAACTCGGGTGGGTCTGACCAAGCCTCCTGCCTAGCTTCTCCAGACCGGATTCACCTGTCCCACGTCCCTTTTAACTTCCAAGTTAAAATAATGTGCAATAAATACAACTTTGGGAAGATACCAGAATAGACAGCAAGAGGAGAAAAGGAGACATGCTTGTGCAAATAGTTAGGTCCTGTAGAGTAGGAGAATTGAAGTTGACAAACTGTTGCAGGGTTCTCTGCAGGATGTGGTCCAAAAAGGCAAGATGGTGGCCACAATGGTGTGATTGAAGCTTTGCCCATTTTTTACGTGGGTTTCATGCATGACACACATAAAAAACAAGCAGAACTTCAGTCACATTGTCATGGCCACCATCTTGACTTTTTTGACCACACCCTGTGGACGGCTCTGAAATGTTGGGCAACCAGGTCTCCTACTTGATGGCATGTGGGAGCTGTTGGAACTGACAAACACAAGGAAACTGGCAAAGCAGCAACAAAAGCCCAATCCAACATCCCTCATGATTTGTACCATCCTGCAGTGACGAAAAATGGGACTGCTGCATCTAAAGGGCAGAAATACATTTTAGAATACTGTTAAAGCAGATTAACGCAAACATCCCCCCCCCCAAAAAAAAACCCTTCAGATGAAATAGAAGAGGCCTGTTCTTTTTTCCTCTATTTTGTTGGAAGCCTCAGTAGAACTTGTCAGAAAAACAGAAAAGACAGGGGAGGTGAAAGTAACAAGGGAAAGGTAGGTAGGTAGGTAGGTAGGTAGGTAGGTAGGTAGGTAGGTAAGGAAGGAAGGAAGGAAGGAAGGAAGGAAGGAAGGAAGGAAGGAAGGAAGGAAGGAAGGAAGGCTAACTCTGGGAAAGAGAAATGGCTGAGGTGGAGGCTGGCTGGTGACCATAGGAGGGTGGCACACCTGGGCCTCCCAGTACTCACCTCTGATTGCACCAACTACTGACCACCTGTCTTTGCCTCCAAGATAATAATTGGAAATTGTAACAGATTTTACACACCTTGATGCTACTGGAATAAGAGGGAAAACGGTACTCGTTTACTGCTCTAGCTAATGATGATTTTAGGCTATCTCATGAGTTAGGGATGAAATAAAGAAACAATGTGGGGCAGAGGTGTCTATGGGGAGGGGCAAGGGGGCCAGATGATGAAAGCAGTGCCATGCTATTATGACACAAGCTCCACCCTCTTTTGTACACACATTGTAATGTCATGGACATGTGTGAACTTGATGGAAGTTACAGTGCAACCCTGCTTTCTTCATTTTGATGGAAATCTGCAATCCCATGGATGACTCTAATGTGGGGGCAAGGGTGAAAATCAGTTTTGCAAGGGCATGATTATAGTTAAGTTCAAGTAACAACAGTGCCTTAAAAAAATAAGCTTTCCTGGCTCATGTCAAGAACCAAGAGAACTGAGAGCTTACCAAGAATGTACATTCTATATTGCTCAGAGATTAGTACTTCCAGAAATATTCAGATTTCATTTGTCTTTAAATTGAGTTGACCCTGCTCTCGGTTTCTGGTTAATTATAGAGTGTTGTTTCCTCAGTGGGATTAATTTGGAAGATACCATGCTAACCTTTTCTTTATCTATAGCTTTCCTGGAAGTGATCTTGGATCCCAAGACGGCTTATCCCGCCCTCATCCTTTCAGAAGATCGGAAAATTGTACATATGGGTGAGCAAACCCAGGACCTTTCTGACAACCTGGAGCGCTTCCGTTTTTTACCAGGTGTCCTGGGAGCAGAAGGCATTGACTCTGGGACTTTAGAATGGGTGGTGGAAGTGGGCAAGGCCAAAGAATGGGCCATTGGGGTTGCCCGGGAATCAGTAGAAAGAAAATATCCAGAAGACATCACTGTTACTCAAGGGTTCTGGGTATTGCAGCTAACAGCAGGGGAATACAAGGTCTCTACAACCCCTCCCATCAAACCCACACTATGGAAATCACCACGACGTATCTTGATTATCCTGGAGCATGATTTTGAGACCCTCTCCTTTTACAATGCTGACTCAATGGATCATATCTTTACTTTTAATTATCAATTTTCTGAGAAAGTGTTCCCTTTTCTCCTAGTGAGGGACAAAGAGACTCCCTTGAAAATCTTTCCAAGAAATTCAACCTTAGAAGACATGGAGAGAACAAGGATAACAAGTTTTGAATAATTTGTTTATTTACTCTGGAACAGCTTCCTTTAGAATAAGTGGGTTTATTGTTTATTAATCTTTGATTCCTTTCTCCTTGCCTGAAATGCTTTTTGAACCTTCAAGTCTATGTCTTAATAAATAGGAAGGAGATGGAGATGGATGGATGGATGGATGGATGGATGGATGGATGGATGGATGGATGGATGGATAGAGTTTTTAATATAAATGCTGATATAATTTTTAATTTTCTATTGCTGTTTTCTCATTGTTATTTTATTCTGTATATTTTTATATAATGTTTTAATGTAAATTACTGTATTAATTGCTGATTTTGTTCTAAACCACTTTGAGATTTTAAAAAATGAAACAAAAGAATATATGCAGCTCAGGGTTGAATTTTTTTGGTGCTCTCTGAGCTTGGTTGTTTGCTTGGACATTTTGTTACCCAACTAGGTAGCATAATCAGTGTGAGTGAGCTTGGAGTTTGCTGCCTGTTTATGTGTAGCAGCTTGCCCTGCCAGTTCTGGTGGGGGTGTGGTTTCCTCCTTGGTGGTTCCCATCCACTCCCACCAAAACCGCCAGGGCAAGCTACTACATATAAACAGGCAGCAAACCCCACACAAACGTGCACTGATGTTATCTAGTTGAAACATCTGCAAGCAAATAACCAAACAAATTCAGAGAGCACCAAGAACTCTACTAATATGAAAGTGTACAATTTTCAAAATTAAATAACTAAATTAACAAGTTTAGTATTTATTTTATCATATTTCATGTTCTAAACATTTGAATTGCTTTGAGTTCTTAGCTGAGCAGAAAGACCGTGTGTGTATAGATTGATTAAATCATTTAATGATATTGATTGATGAATGAATGAATGAATGAATGAATGAATGAATGAATGAATGAATGATAACAACCCGGACAGTTGCTCCTAGAATATTGTTCTTCTAGTCCAGAGCTTTCCAAACTGTGTCGCGACACGTTAGTGTGTCGGCTGCAGTGTGTAGGTGTGTTGCGCGAACATAATGAGAAACCTCTGAGTTGGATGCTCAGAGCCTCAAGCACCTCGCTGCTGCTGCCTCCGAGCCCTGCCAGGAGGTCCTAGTGCCTGCCTTGTGCCTTGTTGCCTCCAAACCTGCTGTGATTCCGTGCAGGTCCTAGTGCCTGCCTTGTGCTCTGCTGTAAGAGGGGAGCTCTGTCCAAGCCTTGCCCTGCTGTAAAGGGGAACTCTGTTTTCATGAGATACAGTGGGGCAAAAAAGTATTTAGTCAGCCACCAATTGTGCAGGTTCTCCCAATTAAAAAGATGAGAGAGGCCTGTAATTGACATCATAGGTAGACCTCAACTATGAGAGACAAAATGAGAAAACAAATCCAGACAATCACATTGTCTGATTCGGAAAGAATTTATTTGCAAATTATGGTGGAAAATAAGTATTTGGTCACCTACAAACAAGCAAGATTTCTGGCTCTAACAGACCTGTAACTTCTTCTTTAAGAGGCTCCTCTGTCCTCCACTCATTACCTGTAGTAATAGCACCTGTTTGAACTTGTTATCAGTATAAAAGACACCTGTCCACAACCTCAAACAGTCACACTCCAAACTCCACTATGGTGAAGACCAAAGAGCTGTCGAAGGACACCAGAAACAAAATTGTAGACCTGCACCAGGCTGGGAAGACTGAATCTGCAATAGGCAAGCAGCTTGGTGTGAAGAAATCAACTGTGGGAGCAATAATTAGAAAATGGAAGACATACAAGACCACTGATAAATCTCCCTCGATCTGGGGCTCCACGCAAGATCTCACCCTGTGGGGTCAAAATGATCACAAGAATGGTGAGCAAAAATCCCAGAACCACACGGGGGGACCTAGTGAATGACCTGCAGAGAGCTGGGACCAACGTAACAAAGGCTACCATCAGTAACACACTACGTCGCCAGGGACTCAGATCCTGCAGTGCCAGACGTGTCCCCCTGCTTAAGCCAGTACATGTCCGGGCCCGTCTGAACTTTGCTAGAGAGCATTTGGATGATCCAGAAGAGGATTGGGAGAATGTCATATGGTCAGATGAAACCAAAGTAGAACTGTTTGGTAGAAACACAACTCGTGTTTGGAGGAGAGAGAATGCTGAGTTGCATCCAAAGAACACCATACCTACTGTGAAGCATGGGGGTGGAAACATCATGCTTTGGGGCTGTTTCTCTGCAAAGGGACCAGGACGACTGTTCCGTGTACAGGAAAGAATGAATGGGGCCATGTATCGTGAGATTTTGAGTGCAAACCTTCCATCAGCAAGGGCATTGAAGATGAAACGTGGCTGGGTCTTTCAGCATGACAATGATCCCAAACACACCGCCCGGGCAACGAAGGAGTGGCTTCGTAAGAAGCATTTCAAGGTCCTGGAGTGGCCTAGCCAGTCTCCAGATCTCAACCCCATAGAAAACCTTTGGAGGGAGTTGAAAGTCCGTGTTGCCCAGCGACAGCCCCAAAACATCACTGCTCTAGAGGAGATCTGCATGGAGGAATGGGCCAACATACCAGCAACAGTGTGTGCCAACCTTGTGAAGACTTACAGAAAACGTTTGACCTCTGTCATTGCCAACAAAGGATATATAACAAAGAATTGAGATGAACTTTTCATATTGACCAAATACTTATTAAACCCAAACTTTACCTTTGGCAAACCATGAACCTACCCAAGTTCAAGAAATTAATCCCTTTTTCCAACCTGCCTGTCTCTAAGTAATATAAAAGTTAATTCTGTTGGTGGGAACTCAAGAAATTTAATTTGTCTTGAGAACAAAAGATTTTGTTATGCAAATTTGTTCATAAAAATAATATTTCAGTCCCTCACTGCTTAGAGCCATAAGGGCTAAAGCAATATGTAAATCTTACAAATAAATAAATCTGCTTCTAGATGCAGAATGTTTTGCTTCTACATTCATGGAAGTTACTAGATCATCCTGTTTTCCATGCTGTTTTATGTTCTTTATTTTCCACATTTTTTAAAAAAGGTTCTTTTGAAATTAAGTCCCAATGCAGAAAGACATTAGGAATATTTGCAACATTGCTACTTAATTGGTGCATAATTATATAAGGGAAAAAGAATGAATGAATCAAAATTTTAGTGTAGTCACTGAGCAGCATAAAATAATGTAGAACCCAAATAAGTACCAGTAAGACTAAAATATATGTAGAAACTACAAAATAGTTATAAATCATATTGGTATTAAGACTTATGTAATATACTATAATATTGGTTATTATCTGATCAGATAATAAAATAATATCATTTTAATCATTTTAAGATAATAAAAGCAAATCAGCCATTTGCTATCGTGGCTAAAGTGCTGGGCTAGAAACCAGAACACTATGAGTTCTAGTCCTCCTTTAGCCATTTAAACTGGCTGGGTGACTGAGCCAATCACTTCGCCTCAACCTAACCCATCTCACAGGGTGGTTGTTGTGAAGAAAACAGGAGCTGGGAACATTAGATGTGGATGCTGCCTTAAGTTGACCAAAAATAAAGGAGTGATAAAAATGAAATAAATATGTTAAAATGTCCATCTCACTTTTTAATGATTTTTATTCTTATTAATACACTAAAATACCATAAAAATCAAAATATTTTTTTTAAAAAAAATTGCCACTGCCTGTCTCCCCCCAAAAGAGGGACTTTTTAGTATATTATGTAATATTATTAATATAATATAAATATATTAGTAGTACAGTATGGAAATTCAGAAACCACAAGGATTTTAAAGAGAGGAAATGAGATGGCTTCCCAGTTCTGAAGTGTGTATGAGTTGTATAGAAGCAGTAAAATATCATTTTCTGCTTCCATTGTCTACAGTGAGTTTAGTTGCACATCACATTCAGTTGGATCCATATTTAGTTTGTTTCCAAGTTGGGCCTTGGGCCATCATCATGCCTCATCCCAATGGTTTCTTGATGTGTCTCCTTTCAAGAAAAAGAAAAATCTGTAACAATAGTTAAGCTATCTGTAATAAAGGCTTTGGAATAACTACACCATGAGTTGTTTACCTAGAAGAAATTTAAATCAGAGATTCAGGTTGGTGGTGTGTTCAATTAATGGATGGGAGTGAAGAGACACCGGTTCAGATTTCAGTTCAATCATAGAGATCACTAGTTTACTTTGGCTTAGTCACGTAAGCAAACATCTCAATCTGCATTGCCTGGTTATCCCATTGCCAGAATAGGTCAACAGCCATGTTTTGAGGGTGGAAACAGACATCTGCTTTTACTGACCTGCCTTTTACTGCAAATTTGACTTCCCTGTGCGTTTTCCTGCTGCAGTCTGAAAGTAGGTTGCCTCAGATGCTCTTGTCTGTTTGGGCTGGAGCACTTTGCTTCCTTACAGGCTAGCTCTGCACTTTATTGGCCGCTTCACAGGGGAAGGAACACCCCTTCGACCAGGCCGGTACGTATTACTAGCCCTAATACCTTTTAGACATCCATGACTTTGAAATATAAAGCAATAATTATGATGAATGCACTTAGTCAAAGGTTGCTGGTTCAAAACCTGCCAGAAACATGTTTTAATTATTATTATTTCTAAATATTAAATTATTTTAAAAAATTCTTTCCAAGCTTCCTACTTCTTCCTGTGCTTGTTTGCTTGCTTTATTTATTTAGAGTACTGTAGTTCCACCATGTCACCTCAGAGAAAAAATACCTCCCTTTTTTTTTCAAAAGAACAATTCCAGTAGGTCAAGAGAATGCCAGTATGATTAATGAGCTGATTCAAGGCTTCTATAATAAGCAAAAGGCTCTATTCAGAACTGGAAGGCTTATCTAAAAGTAAAAATGTTGTGTACAATTCAAATAAAGATTACTCACAGAAAGAAAGAGCAAGGGCCATACAGAAAAGTGGAAATTGTTCAAGTTTCTATATGTCAAATATTTTCTTTTTTTAATTAAACACATGGCTTGGTGAGGTCATCAACACTATAGAACTCATATTCACATGTCTTTGGATTTACCACAGCTGTGCATCCAGGAATAGCATACACACCACCATACCTTAAAAAAAAAACCTGTCATAATACAAATTGACATTTCTTTTAAACTTGGAAAATTAAGCTAGCCAAAACTTTAGCAACATTTGTCTTATAAAGTAGCTACAGGTGTACCCATCATAATTTTAGCCAGTCTTATATTAACTTGCAAAACTAACAGCTGTTCCTGAATGTCGAAATCCCTTCAGGCAGAAGTAAGGCTGGCCCTCGCTTTGCTTTGCTTTTGACAGTCATTAAAAACTGATTTTATTCAGACTTTTCATACGGTATGATTATTTAACATACCTGCAGGGTGCAATTTATACATTTAATAAATGCATATTGATAAAGATTGTAAGAGAAATTCAGGTTTTGACAAGGAATATCAACATATTTGGGTTTTCACAAGGATTATTTCCATAAGGTTAGCCATATTTGTTGTGGCAGACAGCGGAGTCTCAAATTCAGATTTCTGGCAAATATAATATTCTTGATGGGAATGTCTCGCAGTGAATGGCACAGGCAATGATAAAAAGTTAGGGAAAAAAAGTAAAAGCCAAATAGAAGTATAATTTTTTTAAAAAGTCAACCATTACGCTGTTGGAAACGTGTATGATCAATCCCAATATACTGTATATACTTGCATATAAACCCATCTGTGGATAAGATGAGCGTCAAATTTTTAACCAAACTACCATGAAAAATGTGCCTCCCGCAGATAAGCTGACCTGCATTTTTCATGGTATTTTGGTTAAAAATTTGAGGGTCTGCTTATCCACAGATGGGCTTATCTGCGAGTATTTACGGGAAATATGGGTACTTTAAAAAAGTATTATTGTATATACTCACAGATAAGCCCACCCATGGATAAGCTGAACCCAAGAAAATTCTGATTTAAACTCTTGGTAGACTAAAATAGTGTCCTGCTAACATGAGTGATATAATCAGTTTTTACTGATCCAAAGATTCCCAACTATAGCTTACGTTAAAGAAAAAAATTCACAGTCTATCATCCGATCCATGCCAACTTTGCCATCTTAATGGAACATTAAAATACCCAAAAGAGAAATTTATCAATTGCCTCTAGAGCAGAGCTTTCCAAACTGTGTGTCGCGACACAAACGTGTGTCGCCACACACAGCGTGGTGTGTCGCCACACCACCCGGAAGCGGCGCGCGCGTGCACGGCAGCCGCCATGCACGCGCGCGCCGCTGTGCGCGCGCGCCGCCACACGCCCCCCCCGCGCCATCGCCGTGCGCGCGCGTGTCGCCGCCGCCGCCACCGGGTGTGTCGCCCGCAGGGGCACTTTGGAAAGCCCTGCTCTAGAGGCTACTTGTTTTCAATTCAAGTACCTTGTCTTTCATATAGGAGGATGTGTGATACTTGGTCTTACTACAATATTTTAAAAGAATTTATAAAACATGCCATTTTCAACATTGTTACTACCTGGTGTAGCAGTGCATTCCATCCAATTCACAGGAACATTGATAGCAATCAGCTGTATCCCACTGAGTTCCTGATGAATGCTTTGTTTTATCAAAATAATCAATGCATGGATCTGGAGTTCTGCTCTCTAGGGGAGAAAATTCCAATCAGTCTTATTTGACCATGAGATCTATCATGAACCTAAATGAAGTTATACCTTAGAGAATGTTTCATGAGAAATTGTTGGACATGCAGTTCAGAAGTTGGAACTTCAAATCATTAGGTTTGGGTTCGTCCTACTATTAACCCTATTTTGGACTGAAAATTCATTGGGTTGTCAACATGGCTTTAGATCAGCTGATATATTTTCAAACTGGAGATGCTGACAACTGAATCCAGAAACCTGCAAACTGTGTACAGTATAGCTCTTCTATTAAGAACTTCTGGGCTTCTTTTTATCATTGCTATTTGTCCATTCTAAATTTAACAGTTATAAGGTGGTTTCTGAAAATAAGAATAAAGTTATTAATTATTACTACCATGGGATTAAAGACTCAGTGAAGCTATATTGATTATGGTGATGTGCAAGGCACACAATTCAAAGAAATAGAGAAGGGCACCATAGGCATAATATTACCATTTATAATCTCTGCTTCATACTTGAAAGCAGGTTCCATGGCACAAATTAAGGGTGACGCATAAGACAAGTAGGTTGAGAAGGAGATTCTGGAAAAGATCAAATTTTATTTTTAACCTTATTTACAGCAATATTATATCACCTATTTAACATACAGAAAATTATGATTTAATAAAATAAAACATGCAAGCAAAATAATATAATAAACCTTATCAAATACAATATCAATACAAACCAGGAGGGAGAATAATTGGTGCCAAAGATTTGAAAGGGCACTTAAACTACAGCTGACCATAGCTTTGAAATTCACCAAAATTTTAAGGCAAAGAAAGTGGTAGACAATTAACTCTGGAAGTGGTGGACAGAGACATTCTCAAACAACTTTTCAAGGGCAGCCAGAAGGAAATTTAAGAGACATAATTGTTTATGTGGATGATGATGGGCTATTCTGATAAAGGAAACACCACTTGCCCAATTTAATTATTTGGATGGAAATATTAGTGAATAAAATATATAAATATATACATGTAAAAAATAAAAATATAAAAACATATAAAATAAATATAAAATAAATCACCCAAGAAAAAGCATTTGGTCACAACTCAAAGAAACTGAAGGATCTGGAGAAAAAGCTTGCAGCAAGCATGATAGAAAGCACTTTATATTTCTTATCCTCACTCTGATTCTGGTAATCTAGTGACATCATTTCAGTGGACCTGAGAGCCAGCAAAAAGAATAAAATGAGAGATGTTGAACCTATGTTCCTTTTTGGGTTCTTAGTGTATTTTTTCTTATGTTTAATGTTTTTATTTGTGAACTGCCCAGAGTCAGGCAGCACACACATTTAAATATGACAGGAAAATTGGTAAAGAAGACACTGCCCAGATTCTCCAGATACTGGGGGTAAATCCACCTCAGGAATACATACACTGATAAAGTTGTTTGATACAAGTGTTAGTCTACTCAATTACTTCATTTATTAGATTTATATCCCACTTTTCATTCAGAAGTTCAAGGCAGCTCCCTTCTCCCAATTTTCCCACAACAACCCTGTGAGGTAGGGCAGGCTGAGAGAGAGTGACTAGTCCAGTCACCCAATGAGCTTCCGTGGCTGAGGGAGGACTTGAACCCAGGTCCCCCATCTCCCAGTGCAACACGTAACCCAACCCCACACTGGCTGCTGATTATATGAATGCCATCTTTGTCTATTTTAACCTATATTTTGGTTTAGCAAAAAGAAAGACACAGTGGTTTGTTTGTTTTTCCCCAGAGCCGTGTTTCTTAAACTTTTTTCTTCCAGGACCTCCTCTTACTTTTAAAAATTATGGAGGACCCCAAAAGAGCTTTTGTTTTATGAGTTATATTTATCAATATTTACCGTATTAAAAATTAAATTGACGCATTCACTGCCATTTCTCACAATTGTTTGATGGGATTTTAATATTGTCCTGTTTTTCAATATAGGCTGGCAAATAATTTTGATTTTGTGGACCCCTGAGAGGGTCTTGGGACACCCCCAGTGGTCCTAGGACCACACTTTAAGAAACACTGTTCCAGAGAATGATTCAAGAGAAATACCAGAGAGACGTGTGTCTGTAGAGAAGTTTGATGGTATATTTTTTAAAAAGAGCAAAGTGTGTCCATAACGGTTAAGCTAGTGGCTTAAGGAAAACAGAGGCGTGGCTGGCCTTTCTCTAAATACAGAGCAACCCATCGCTCACCCTCATCACCGAATATTCAACAGATCAGCGCAGGGGAGTCTCAGGCCAACCTGAGGGGGGTGGGGGTGGGAAAAGCCACTTCAGCTCACAATCACACGTGAATTGGCAGCCCCCATTGACAAGAGGGGCGTGGTGGCTCAGCGGGTAAGACGCCAGGCTTGTTGATCGGAAGATTGCAAGTTCGGAGGTTCGAATCCCTAGCCCTGCGTGCAGAGTGAGCTCCTGCACTAGCTCCAGCTCTTGCCAACCTAGCAATTCGAAAGCATGCAAATGCAAGTAGATTAATAGGTACCACTTCGGTGGGTAGGTAACAGCGTTCCGCGCGTGTCATGCGGCCACATGACCGTGGAAGCGTCTTCGGACAACGCTGGGTCTTTGGCTAACAAACGGAGATGAGCACCGGCCCCTAGAGTCGGACACGACTGCACAAATGTGCGGGGGGTACCTTTACCTTTACTTATTGACAAGCCAGAAAAGTTTGTTCTACCATCTGGACGGATCCTAGCTCCTCAAGCCAGAAAATGGCTTTCTTGTCCGTTGCTGAGGCTTCCTTCTGGACTGCTGGGATACAGGCCAGATTCCCCCACCCCCCCAGCACAAGTCTTGCTCAAGCCAAGCCGATACATCCTTGCAGAGGATCTGCAAGCCACAACCCACAAGAATGGTAGAGATAACAGCTTTTCTGCTTCCCAGCAAAGGGGATCCCACTTTAAACTGCAGTTGAGATTGATAGGAGCTGGTTGCATTAAGGTACATATTCAGATGCTATGAGAATACAGGTGACCCTCGTTTAGCGACTGCCTCATTTAGCAACCATTCGCAGTTATGGACTTCCTGGGGAGGTACGGCAAAGACCAGTTCCTTGGAACCTCTCCAGATAAGAAGAGGATGGGAAATCACCCACATGTGCTCCGGACGACTGGTCCTCAGGAGGAGACTGCAGGACAGCAGTTTTCCACAGGTTTGAGCACCAGGATCAGCCATCTTGCTCACAACCACAACACAGCCTTTTAAAGAACACTAAGTTCATCAACTTAGAAAGGAGCTAAGTCCCAAACAGCAATTTTATTTAGTATGTGTCACTCCTTCTCTTCCTTTCTTTATATAAGCAACAAATTCCAACTTCCAGATTCTATTTGGGAGGAGGGAGATAGTAGTTTGGCCACACCATTCTACTATTCTACTATTTCAGCTTTCTACTCAGCTGGCAAGGCCCATAAAATTGTGATCTGAGCAGTCTGCTGCTATTGTACAATTTGGTGCAAAATGGCATAAATCACTGCTCAGATAAACTATTCAAAAGATTGATGTTACCTGACAATTCATTAAACTCATCAGCATATTTGCTATAATTTGTAAACTGAGCTTGGCTGACTCTGAAGTCTTCAGAGTCCAATCAAGAGATATCATTACCTGGGAGAAAAATAGTAAAACTGGATTGGGAATTGTCTAAGATCAACACATTCCTCTGAGTGAAACAATCCCAAAGGCACTGGAATAACTTTACATTCTATCTCTCAAATTTTAAAATACTTTGTGGCTGTTTGGATATACTGTATAAGGACCGAAATATGCATGGATTTATTTGAAAAGATCCAGAAGGGAGTTCACTACTACAAAAGTGACTGGTAAATATATTTTCATACTCTAGCCTGTTAGAGATATCGGGTTTCAACCAAGCACGTCTCACACAAGCTTGAAGGAGGGGCAGTCCTGCTACAACCTAATCTTACCTGCTTTGTGTGGGAGGGGCTTGAAAATCCGATTTCCTGTTACTCTACTTCCTTTCTTTATTTTTTCCTGCTTGAATTGCCACCAGGGAGGATGGTCATCAATGGCTGTCCACGTTGCTCATACTTGCATTCAGCAAGGCCACATTAAGAAGACTGTGGGTTTGGTCAGAACCTATCGCTCGCACGCATGAACCATCCTCTGCTACCATGAAACTGATCTACAATAAAACTGTAAGCTATTTTTCTGTAACTTTACATTAACGTGTGAAGTGTGTTTATTTTACTCTGAACTTAATTGAGCCTTATGTGCAAGATTATTACAGGACGCTTTTTACTCTGCTAAACTAGATAAACGCTGCGTGGGTTTTTTCTGTTACTAGCATTCCAGAATCCCCAACATAACCTGCCTGCCTGCCTTCTGCTAGTCTAAGTACCTCTTTCTCTTTTCCCCCTTCATGCATGCACTTTCTTTGTCGTGTGCTTTGTTCATATTTCATTTTGTTGTTTATGCTTAGGGTGTAGGATCATTATTCATGTTATTACAAAGCAAAATTCGACACCAGACTAACACCAGTTCTGTTGATTCCCAGAACTGCCAGTCAGTCCAGCCACCGAAGGTTGCATTCCCAATAGATCAGGATGGAAAGTTAGTCTATATCACATTGCCAATACATGTGGAAGCAGAGATGTTTGAAGGTAATAGTGTGTTTGATATAGAATTGCAAAGCTGATGAGGGTCCTTGGAAGTAATCCAGTTTAGTATCCTGTTCAGTATAGCAGGGATCTCCAAACTCTTCAGATCATCGACCCCTTCATGAGGTTTCAGATTGTTCATTGACCCCCAAACATTCATTATATGAAAATAATTTAATAAATACTACTTTAACTAATAGTACTACAAATACTAATACTGATACTCGACCCAGATAGTCCCATCCACCCTTGGAGGTTGATATTGACCACTCTGGGAAACCCTGCAGTATAGGATCTGAAACTCTGGCATCCCTCTGACCTTCCAAATTTCCTGAAAAGCAGAACCCACAAAAACTAAGGCTGCCCATTCTACATTCAAGAAGTTTTTCCAATTATGTAGTTGAAATCTCTTCTCCACCCATTTCCACCCATTGGTTCTAAATGGGTCCTATAGAAGAATGGAGAATAGGTCTGCTCCATCTTCCACATGATGTCCCTTCAAATATCTGAAGACTTTTACCTTTTAATAATCTTATCTCCAAGGAGATTTCATGTGGGAACATAAAAATCATGTACGATATGGCTATTTCATGAATTGTGTGTGTGTGTGTGCATGTGTGTATGATTTAATAGATTCTTCTATATTAATATATGATGCCTGAGCACCATCTAGTGGCATGGCAGGGAACATATCACCCATGGGTACTATGTAGCCAGCCCTTTGTACTATGATCATTGTCATTAGGCTGCACATGTTGAGAAGACTTTGATGCCTTCCATGTGGGAAGGGTCTCAGAAGAACAGAGGGTGCCTTTGGACATCTGTGGAGGAAGAAGGAGCTGCAATAGCACCTCAGAGGAACCAACTGCTTATTCCAAGATAAAGTTTAAAGTTCAAAGTGGAACTTGATAGACTTAATCTCTCAATTTAAAACAGCAGTTCCAGTCTCACACACAGATTAGCAGAGGGAGATGTATTTCCATAAAGTTCCTAACTAAGTACTATGAAATCTCTGCTCAGTGTTTAATTAATGTCATGAAATTGAGTAGCTGGGTTCACAAAACATGCTAAACTAAAATGAGGTCCTGGTTCAGTATTTTGTGAAATTCTTCTAGCAGATTGTATGAACATCACATCACATCAAACCATGATATGGTTTACTGGGAATAGCATGTTATGAGAATATAGCAATTATGTTTATTAATCTGGTTTTAGGGTTCAGTGCAGTGTTTCTTAAACTTCTCCAGATCATAGCACACCAGCAATACATTCCTTTTATCTGCAATATCTATAAATATTTCTTTAAAAAAAAGGGGGGGAGATAAAAGGAATATTGACATAAAACGCGCTTTAATTTATTTATTTATTTATTTATTATTTGGATTTATCCCCACCCATCTCTGCCATGGTAGACTCTAATTAGATTCTAGACTTTAATTAGATTCTTTCCCCCTTATATTAAATGCATTGATTATACTGTAAATATTAACAGGATAAATGAGTTTACTTTTGATGGCCAATTACATCAATATCTGGATTGAGGTTTTTTTTTTTAAAAAAAAAGAACGTCTTAGAATCAGCATAACATTCATCCTATTTCAATTGCTGGTCTTGGTTGTAAAGAAACAAAAAAAACCATATTTCCACTTAAAAGTTCATGTTCCCTATGAATGTTCATCCAAACGTTTTCCAGTGATGATCTTTTTCTGCAATTGTTTCAATGTAACATTTGAGTAGGAAAGATCCTTTTTATTATGGTAAGATATTTGCTTGGCTGGTGAAACTGAATGGCCCCATGCCCCTGTCAGGTTTCTCGTATGAGATTAGCAAATTGGTTTCTATACAAAGCATGATGACGTGATGCCAGGTGGCCAGATAACAAAAAGCCTTCCCATAACGTTGAATGGCTTTGCTTACATCTTCATTAGATATGAAGCTAGAAGGTACCATGTGATGTATTGTTATGGCTAGTGCCTACACAAGCAATGGGACCTTCCCATGGGAACAAGTCCTCCTGATTCCCTCTGTGGGAAGCCTTGCTCTGTGTAGAGCAAGGGAGGGAAGGGGGAAATCACATGCTTGCTTAGATGCAGCACTGCTATGGCCTATGCTTTAGGCCTAGTGTGTGTCACACCTCAACTTCCAGCCAATCAGAAAGCTGGAAGAACTGAATATCTAACCATGCAAAATGGTGTTCTATGCTTCTTGACTTCTGTCTGGTCTTTTTAGCCATGTTCGTGTGTGTGTTCTACTTCTGAGGACTGGGCAGTGCGTAGCTATGCCTGGCTGTGTGTATAGGCCATGGCATGAGCTCTGGCCCTGGAAACAATACACGAATCTCTGCTTATAGGTTTGTTTTTCGTTTTTTGCAATAATGTAACTATATATGCATTTATTGCCTTATGCTACAAGTAAACACTTTTAGCCCTAAACGCTGCACTCCTGTCTGTTTATTCTCAAGCCTTGATTTTTCCCTTTAAACCAGCGTACATCCTATCAGCCCCACACCTTTGGAAAACAGCGATGTTCCACAAATACAGTTTATGGAATATTGAGTTAGTGTGTTTTATGAAATGAGCCAGCTGGTATTAGCATTAGCAGGTGTCCCATGTACAGCTTTCTCAGGAGTCCGTACCACAATTATCACTATAGGTTTGGACAGGGAGATATCAGAGATCCAATCTAGGCAACGACTAAGGGTGAAGACAGACACAAAGTAAAATATATGGTGTCCTTTCTCCATTTTAACCTTGCAACAGTTCTGCAAGATAAGTTAGGCTACAAAAGAGTGACTATCCAAGGTCACCCCTGCTTAGGCTGACCATGCGTCCCGTTTTGAACGGGACAGTCCCGTTTTTTTAGCATTTTTCAACCGTCCTGTCGTTTTGATAAAAATCTCAATTTTGTCCCGTTTTTTAAACCCAGCAGGAATAGCGTGGAAGGAGGATCTGAGCCGGAGCTGCCGATTGGAGGCAGCCCGGAAGAGAAAGCTCTCCTGCCTATCAGCATGCGGCAAAGGAGGGCGGGGTTTGCAGGCGGGAGCCAATCACATGGAGCGGGGGTGGGGTTTGCAGGCGGGAGCCAATTGCGTGGACCGGGGACGGGGTTTGCAGGCAGGAGCCAATTGCACGGACTGGGGGGCGGGGACCCCTGTCTTTTTCATGAATACGGAATATTACATAAGACCCCGTCCCATTTTGCCATCCCAATGTCCCGTTTTTGTCTCAAGGAAATGTGGTCAGCCTACCCCTGCTAAATAGGGGCATGGTGGTTCAGTGGGTAAGATGCCAGGCTTGTCGATCGGAAGATCGCATGTTCGGAGGTTCGAATCCCTAGTCCCATGTGACGGAGTGAGTTCCCGCACTCGCCCCAGCTCTTGCCAACCTAGCAATTCGAAAGCATGCAAATGCAAGTAGATTAATAGGCACCACTTCGGTGGGTAGGTAACAGCGTTCCGCATGCGTCATGCCAGCCACATGACCGTGGAAGCATCTTCGGACAACGCTGGCTCTTCGGCTAACGAACGGAGATGGGCACCGGCCCCTAGAGTCGGACACGACTGCACAACTGTGTGGGGGGAACCTTTACCTTTACCTTACCCCTGCTAAACATCATAGCTGAGTAGATTTGATCCTAGGCCTCCATGCTCCAAGTCCATCTTGCTAATCATTATACCACATTGGCTCTCAAGGATTAGTTTGCAATGTCAAGCCAAGATATGAGAACAAATTTTTCAATGCTTCACACTCATTCAGTCATAAATCCTGGGGAAGAAGGAATTGGACACATTTTCTTCATTTTGCAGGAGAGTAGATAAATAGCCAAATGGTTACACATGGTCTTTGGCAAGTTGCCTCTCGGTTAATATTTATCTGTTACCAAACCTTAGCTAAGACAATCAGTAAAAGTACAGAGTTCAGATCTGCTCAGAAGTTGTTCTTTGGCCTATATTTCTCTGCATTTGGAGAGGTATTTGTAGTTACTTTGAGATAAACGTTTTAAGAAAAATGTGCATACTCAGAAACACCACTATCATTTCATAGATTCCAGAACTGAGTTTTGGCATTGAACATAGGATCTATGCACAGTTAGAATCCTGAAAGGGAATGAGGATTAAGTTGCAGGAATGATTTTGAATGGGAAAATGTGCTATATGGGTTGAATTAGGTAAAAGTAAAGGTAAAGGTTCCCCCCGCACATTTGTGCAGTCGTGTCTGACTCTAGGGGCCGGTGCTCATCTCCGTTTGTTAGCCGAAGAGCCAGCGTTGTCCGAAGACGCTTCCATGGTCATGTGGCCGCATGACGCGCATGGAACGTTGTTACCTACCCACCGAAGTGGTACCTATTCATCTACTTGCATTTGCATGCTTTCGAATTGCTAGGTTGGCAAGAGCTGGGGCAAGTGTGGGAGCTCACTCCATCACGCGGGGCTAGGGATTCGAACCTCCGAACTTGCGATCTTCCGATCGACAAGCCTGGCGTCTTACCCGCTGAGCCACCACGCCCCTTCTAGGGGTTGAATTAGACGTCTCCTCTAATTGAGACCTTCAATTATAAGTGGGTCTTCCCAAAGTTGCCTCTTTAGAAGAAAAAAAAACATGGCTTTCTTAACACACCTTTATAAATAATACATAGTTTGCCTTTCTATGATTTTGTAAGCCACAAGATAGCTAGCTCATTTAGCACGAAAAATGAAAAGTGTACGTAGATACCTACAAGCTAAGAAAATTGACTCCTGTGCAGATGGATCATGTTTGCTCTTGCCAATATAAGCTTTCTGCTAATTAAATCCATTCTTCTTTGTAGGGTATTTTCTCAGTAAAAAATTCTTAGTAGCCAAATAACTGCCCATTTGTTTTTTAATCTTCTCTTCCAATGCCCCAGTTGTTATAGATGTTGTTAGCTCTAGATCTGAGTGCAAAAATCTGGATTAACACTAGATGGAAGAAAATGTTTTCTGTGTCTCTTCTCTGCTGTCTAGTGGCCATCCAGATTTTTTGGAGTTCAGATCTGGTAGCCATTTTATTTCCCTCTTGCCCATTAAAACAGAGGAGATGGATGACCCTAATTTGACCATAGTGACTGATTCTGAATTAGTTGGCTTCCTTGATCAACAGGATGTTCACATACTGTTCTTTGCACTGTGATACTTGTTTATTTTTTTTAACCTCCCTGACACCATCCTGAACTTTTCAATGATTCAAAGTAGTCTCTCTTTCTATATCCACATTTAATTTTTTTACTGCTTCGGGGCCCGTCTACAGATACCCTACAGTTAATCAAACTCACTAAGATACTGGCAGAACAACTGCAAAGAAGTAACTACATCTACTGTAGGTCAGTTGATGCCTTTTGTAGATTGATTTATTTCGTACCTTAGGACCCTCAGACATTTTCTTGTTCATGGTAGTGGTTTATAGCAATATTTAGCCATCTGGGCTCCATTAAACTATATACTGTAACCACCATGAGAATCAGTTTCTGCATCCAGCCAATGGTGGGATCCTGTGCTTGTGGGTCTACACAGCCCTCATCAAAAATCATTCTGAGATTCATATTACCATTTTAGGGCACCGCTCTTACTGAGCATATATTCTGTAAATTCCTTTCATTATCTTTATACCACATTGGCTCTCAAGGATTAGTTTGCAATGTCAAGCCAAGATATGAGAACAAATTTTTCTTTGTAATCCTTTCTTTTGATGTCCCCAACCTCACCTCCCTCTTCTATAAAGATACTGATGATAGGACTACAGGTTTGCAAATTCAACAGTGGGATTCATTAGGAAGGCTTTGAAATATTCACACTATATGATAATTATTTTTAGCATTTGTACAGACTAAATGCTAGGCATTAACAAGATTTACACGTTTCTTGTAATCAGCATAACCTAGGCTGGTTGGATGGTTGGTTTTAAAAAAGGTTTCAGCCTGCCCTTTCTCTAAGTTGTTCAGAGTGGCATACATGGTTCTTTCCCTTTAATCTTTATAAAACTCTCGAAATAGATCAGCTGGGAAAGAGCATGATCCAAGGCCATGGGCAAAGAACACTATATTTCTCTTTGTGTATTGTAAAGGTCATTCTAAAAATGACCTCTAAGTGAGATTATAATGTAATTAAATAGGCTAAAAACCTAGGTTTGCAACTATGTATTGAGACTAATACAGTTGTATTTGAATTAGCTATGGTTGTCAGGGAAGAGAGGGTTCAAGCTGACACTTGGATTGACAAAGGGTTAACAGATTTGACTGGCAGACTGGAGGATCCTAGTATACATCAATGATCAGAATGTTACACTTGACAGCTGACAATTTACAGAGGCATGTTGTTGGCTTAAAAAAACAGAGGCCTTTCAATTTCATAACCCAGGTTGAGAAAGATCTGAAGACCATAACTAGTAGCAGAGCTGACCAGGAAGCTAATGTAATGAGCTATACATCATTGTTTTACAAGGAATTGTAGAAATTCATTGTTTATATAAGAGATAAGCATCCTGGAACCATCTAGTATCAAATGTTACAGGCATGTTAAAATGTATGAGCACTATGTAATTTTTAAAAAATCTAATACAAATTAATTTTTAAAAAGGTCAAATTTAGAAATCCTGCTTAGACACCCCAGAGGATGAGGCAGCCATCTCATCACAGAAGCCATTCCTGGAAACAGGCTGAGTCTTCAAGAACATATTTTTGGGGTTTTCTGTCCAATTGGATTGTTTAGGTTTAAGATCGTAAATGACTCATTCAGCTTGCTTTCTTCTAGTGTGAGGTCAGGGGGACAGCTAACAAACTAATAGGCAACCACACCTAATACCAATAGCTTTTTGTGGGGACACTGAAGTTAATTGCAGCTCTGAGATCGTTACTGTATTGCCTCCAGCAATTGTACAACAGAACCTCCCAGGATAGTAAAAAGTAAAGGTAAAGGTTCCCCCCGCACATTTGTGCAGTCGTGTCTGACTCTAGGGGCCGGTGTTCATCTCTGTTTGTTAGCCGAAGAGCCAGCGTTGTCCGAAGATGCTTCCACGGTCATGTGGCCGCATGACGCACGCGGAACGCTGTTACCTTCCCACCAAAGTGGTACCTATTAATCTACTTGCATTTGCATGCTTTCGAATTGCTAGGTTGGCAAGAGCTGGGGCGAGTGCTGGAGCTCACTCCATCACGAGGGGCTAGGGATTCGAACCTCTGAACTTGCAATCTTCCGATCGACAAGCTTGGTGCCTTACCCGCTGAGCCACCACGCCCCTTCCTAGGATAGTAGACACAGGAAATCAGCCTTCCTCCTACTTGTGTTGCAGATGTGCTGGACTACCACTCCTAAAATTCCCAACCAACCTGACCGAAGGACGCTCAGCCATAAAGTTTATTGGGTAACCTTGTCATTGGCGATCACTCGTAGCCGAGTAAGATTGTCTTCCAAAGGTAAAATTTTAACAGTGGATCCGTAAGTGGCTATAAAGGCCAATTCTGGATCCGCACAACCTCCCACAATGAGGGCATAGGTTTCCGGGTGGGAGACGGTCATGATGAGGGTTTGCCTGACGTGCCTTCCTTTTAGCTCTTTTCTCCCTTTCGCCCTGTACTCGTGCTTCTTCAAAGTCCATAGCGCCATTAATAAAGGCTGACCTCCAATTGAAACGCTCATGAGTTAGGGCTTCCCAGTTCTCAATGCTGATATTACATTTTTTTAAATTAGCTTTGAGAGTATCTTTGAATCTCTTTTGCTGTCCACCAATATTCCGTTTTCCATTCTTAAGTTGGGAGTAAAGTAGCTGCTTTGGAAGACGATGGTCAGGCATTCGAACAACATGACCGGTCCAGCGAAGTTGATGTTGGATGATCATTGTTTCAATGCTGGTGGTTTTCGCTTCTTCTAATACACTAACATTAGTCCGCCTATCTTCCCAAGTAATTTGCAGAATTTTTCGGAGGCAGCGTTGATGGAATCTTTCAAGAAGTTGGAGGTGGCGTTTGTAGAGGGTCCATGTTTCACAGGCGTACAGAAGGGTTGGTAGTACAATGGCTTTGTAAACAAGCATTTTGGTCTCCCTGCGAATGTCCCGATCCTCAAACACTCTACACTTCATTCGGGAGAAAGCTACACTCGCAGAGCTCAGGCGATGCTGAATTTCAGCGTCGATGTTGGCTTCTGTAGATAGATGGCTGCTGAGATAAGAAAAGTGGTCGACATTTTCTAGTGACACACCTTTAAGCTGGATTGATGGCGCTGCGGATAGATTGGTTCGAACTTGCTGGTAAAGCACTTTGGTTTTTTTAATGTTAATCGAGAGGCCGAGCTTTTCATATGCTTCTGCAAAGATGTTTAGGATAGTTTGAAGATCTTCCTCGGAGTGTGCACAGACTACGTTATCATCAGCATATTGAAGTTCTATAACAGAAGTTGTAATTACCTTATTTTTTGCTTTCAGCCTACTAAGATTAAAAAGCTTTCCATCTGTTCGATATATAATTTCTACACCAGTAGAAAGTTTCTCTTCAACAAGGTGTATAATCATAGCAATGAAGATAGCGAATAAGGTTGGAGCAATAACACATCCCTGTTTAACGCCGGATTCCACTTTAAATGGATCGCTTTGAGAGCCATTGTTATCCAGGATTGTTGCCATCATGTCGTCATGGAGTAACCGCAAGATGTTCACAAATTTATCAGGGCATCCGATTTTCAGAAGGATGGTCCAGAGAGCAGTACGATTTACAGTATCAAAAGCTTTAGTCAGATCAATAAACGCCATGTACAGAGGGCGGTTTTGCTCCTTGCATTTTTCTTGAAGCTGTCGTGCAGTGAAGATCATATCCACTGTTCCCCTGGAAGGGCGGAAGCCATTTTGCGTTTCAGGGAGGATGTCTTCTGATACAGATAGGAGACGGTTTGCGATGATCTTTGCCAGGATTTTGCCTGCTGTGGCTAGAAGGGAGATGCCTCGATAGTTTCCACAGTCTGTTCTATCACCCTTTTTAAAGAGAGTGATAACTATGGCATCCCTAAAGTCTGCTGGAATCTCCTCCCTCATCCAGATTTTTTCGATGAGCTTATGAAGTTGTTGTGTAAGTTCAGGCCCGCCTTCTTTAAAGACTTCAGCAGGAATCCCATCAGGTCCACTAGCTTTGTTATTTTTCATTTGTTTAGTGGCTTTACTGACTTCCTCCAAACTAGGGGGTACTGCAAGCTCATCTCTTATTTGTTTTTGCGGGATTTGCAAGAAGACTTCAGCGGCCACGGTAGAGTGACGATTAAGGAGATTGTAGTAATGCTCTTTCCAGCGCAGTGCAATAGACTCTTTGTCCTTTAGAAGTTTAGCACCATCTACTGAGCGTAAGGGATTTGTACCATGGTTTGTTGGTCCATAGATGGCCTTTACGGCATTAAAAAAGCCCCGTGCATCATGAGCATCTGCAAAATGTTGGGTTTCTTGGGCTTTTTTTATCCACCATATGTTCTTAAGTTCTCTAGTTCTTTGGACTTCTCCCTTTGCACTGGCGTAGATTTTTTTCTTAACGGCACAGTTAATCTCTTTTTGCCATATCTGGAAGGCTTTCCTTTTCTTGTCAATAATATGTTCAATCTCACTATCGTTCTCATCAAACCAGTCCTGATGTCTCTTAGTCTGGTATCCGATAGTTTGTTCACAGGCTGAAATAATAGAAGTCTTCAATTTAATCCAGTGTTCCTCAACATTTTCAGGAAGTTCCATAGGCAAATGTTACTTGAGAGTTGATTGAAAGCAAGCTCGTTTAATAGAATCTTGAAGGGCCAGTGTATTCATTTTACGCCTTGGTTTTCTTCCTTGGAGCCTACGATGAGGGACAATCTTTATGGCCATCGTGGATCGAATTAATCGATGGTCTGTCCAGCAGTCATCGGCGCTCGTCATGGCTCTGGTGAGAAGTACATCACGGCGATCTCTAGCACGGACAATTACATAATCTAAAAGATGCCAGTGCTTCGACCGTGGGTGCTTCCATTATGTTTTAAATTTATTTTTCTGGCGAAAGAGTGTGTTAGTAATGACAAGGTTATGCTCTGCACATTTAGTCAGAAGTAAGATTCCATTCGTGTTGCTGTTGTCAACTCCTTCTTTCCCAATGATCCCTGGCCACAAATCAAAGTCACGCCCAACTCTTGCATTGAAATCGCCCAGGAGGATAATTTTATCCTCCTTTGGTATCTCTGATAAGATGGTGTCCAGCTGGGTATAAAAATTTTCCTTGATATCCTCATCTGCATCTAGTGTTGGTGTGTAAGCACTTAGGATAGTTGCCTGTTGGTTTTTGGCGAGTTTTATTTGGAGAGTTGAGAGTCGTTCGTTAATCCCAGTGGGAACTTCTGACAAGAGCTTCACAAGGTCGTTTTTGATAGCAAAGCCTACCCCATGTATTCGTCGTTCTTGTTCAGGCAGTCCTTTCCAAAAGAAGGTATAACCTTTTTCTTCCTTCAACTGTCCTTCTCCTGCTCTTCGAGTTTCTTGGAGTGCTGCTATATCAATATTAAAACGTCTCAGCTCCCTTGCAATAATGGCAGTTCTACGTTCAGGTCGTTCACTATCCATATTGTCTTGCAGTGTCCGTATATTCCATGTTCCAAAATTCATGTGTTTTTTACGACCGCTAGATGGTGACCCCACTGGTCGCGGTAATCCAGTCAGGGAGAAAATGAGGCAGACTATGTTTAGGGCACCTTTTCTAGCCCCCTCCCCATATGGGGTGAGCAGAGTGGATCGTAAATAGGGCTGCTCAGTCGTGGATACAGCTGCCGAACTACTCAACTGCCTCGATCCTTGAGTCAGGGGGACTGAATCCGTATCCACCGCCCATGTGCTGGTTCATGACTAGGAGCTTCCGGATTTCACAGTCCTGCCCCCGTTGCCATTCATCAATCGCCATGGGACTTTTGGTTGTTTTGGGTTTGGTGTGGTTGGAAGACGCCTGTGCGTGAATTTGTTTTATGTGTGGAGATATGTGCACAACGATCAGCACACAACCTTCACAGAAAAAGGCTCTAATCCAATGGCATGGATACCATGACAATTGGTGACCTCTTGTCTGCTGCAGCCTTCATCCGCCTTAGCAGCTGTTGTAACAATGCACCTTGTTATCTTCTGCCTGTTCTGCCGTTGAGGACTTTCTTGGATCGTTCTTTGTCTGGTTCCTCCCCCTGGACCTTACCGCCATGGGTGACCCTACCAGGAGTACATGACTCCCGACGGCTTCGCTCACAGGGTTCATTGGGAACACACAAGCCCACTCACCACAACAAGGTGACGATCCAGCGAGTGAGTGGATAACCTTGATTTAGACATTAACTACATTTATTGATGACTGGAAACCTCTTATGGACTTTTTGCATAACAATGAAAAAAATTATTTATGGCTTTGAAGATTAGATAGGATAGATTATAGAAAGAAGAGTAATATGATGTAACTTTAGAGAGAGAGGTTAAAATATATTTGTACTTATAACTGCTGTAAAGAATATTGGAAGCCACTTCTTTATATCTTTTTTCTTTCTTTTCTATTTTTCTTCAACTTTTTTTCTTTTCTTGCACTTTTTGCTTTTTCTTTGATTTCTTTCTTTTTCTTTCTTTTTCCTACTATATATTAGTTTGTGTAGTTTTTATCTTCTTGTTTAAAAGTTTCAATAAAATTATATATATATAAAAAGGGAAGAAGAGATTTTTTGTTAAAATATAGATGTTGTTATTTCTGGTATGTGTTAAACTTGAGAAGGAGTTTCTGAGATGAGAAAAAGAAAATGGTAAGAAATTAACTTGTGGAATACTATTTGAAGGGATTAAAGGTTACGATTTTTAATAAGTTGCTGTTTTTGTAGCTCAATGGATTTTTTTTATGAAGTTTGAATGATGAGACTAAAGATTTGTTTATAGATAAGAGATAAGATATGGGAAGAGGAATTTTGTTGCATTTTTAGGGAAAATGATATTACTGTGTTAAAAGTAAGGGAAAGGAATATGAAACTGATTTATTTGACTAATGACTGCAGCCATGAAATTAAAAGACGCTTGCTCCTTGGGATGAAAGCTATGGTAAACCTAGACAGCATATTAAAAAGCAGAGACATCACCTTGCCGACAAAGGTCCGTATAATTAAAGCTATGGTTTTCCCAGTAGTAATGTATGGCTGTGAGAGTTGGACCATAAGGAAGGCTGAGTGCCGAAGAATTGATGCTTTCGAACTGTGATGCTGGAGAAAAGAGTCCCTTGGACTGCAAGGAGGTCAAATCAGTCAATCCTAAAGGAAATCAACCCTGACTGCTCATTAGAAGGACAGATACTAAAGATGAAGCTCAAATACTTTGGCCACCTAATGCGAAGAGATGACTCACTGGAAAAGACCCTGATGCTGGGAAAGACTGAAGGCAAAAGGAGAAGGGGACGGCGGAGGATGAGATGGTTAGATAGCATCACCGATGTAACAAACATGAATTTGAGTAAACTCCAGGAGACAGTGGAGGACAGGAAGGCCTGGCGTGCTATGGTCCATGAGGTCACGAAGAGTCGGACACGACTAAACGACTGAACAACAACAACAACAACAACAACAACAACAACAAAATATGTATGTTGTTATTTCTGGTAACTCTTAATGGACTTTTGTTGATTAACATTGAATAATGATGGTTTTTAATTTGTTTATAGATATGATATGAGATATGGGAAGAAGAGACTTTGGTTGAAATGTTAGAGAAGGTGATAAGTTACTGAAATTGTTTGTACTTGTCTTGATGAATGGGGAAGTCATTTCTTTATATATCTTTTTTCTCTTTTTTCTTTTTTTTTTTCTTTCCTTTCCCCCCTTTTTTTCTCTGCACTTTTCAATTTTTTTTTACTTTTTATATTTTTCTTTGTTTGTATGTTATTTTTACCTTAGTATTTTTAAACTTTAATAAAAATTATTATATGAAAAAAAAAGAAAGGTTGTTGACTGCAAGAGTTCAACTCAGTGTGACCAGTAATGAAAGTCAGAGCTTCTTGGAGTGGCACAATTCAGGCATACATGATTATTTTATGAGAGCAATGTTGTCAACAGTCTGTTTGGATTGCAGAGTAATTCCACAGTTCAGCACTATTGGCAAGAAAGGAGTTTAAACAAGGTAAGGTACATCATATAAATGTTAAAAATCTGCACTAGAGTTCAAATCCCTGGTTATCCCTGAAGCTTATTGCATAACTTCGGGTAAATTACTTTTAGCGCGAATAATTGCCTCATAACATGACCTAGAGGCTGGCAAAGTATTATTATGGTTGAATTCTATGGAGGTTCAGAGGAGACAAATGTTCCTTTGCCCTTACATTTCCACTTTGACATCCCAACTCTCCCCATGAAAACTGGTGTGACCCTGAACCCATATCATTCTGACATGCAACTGAGCTGGTAGAAGGAGATGCCCATTCCTGCCCACCCCAAAACTCCTCTAGGCTACATAGAGAGCTGGGCATCTGCTGGGGGACTTTGGCTGGGGCATTTTGGAGGAGCCCAGGAGAAAATATTCTTCAAACTGAGTAGAGAATGTAGCTCAGCTCAATTTTCAGGGAACTCTCCTCGCATAAAAGCCTCTTTGATTCAAGTGAGCTACAAAAGCTGAACTGGGGAGTAGCAAGGGCAGGAGGAGAACAGATTGTTTCTGTCCATCTCACTGCACAGAACAAACTCTGGACCTAACTCAGAGTTCCTACGTAAGTCAAATATAATTTTGATATTGTTCATTGTTCGTTTGATGTAGATTATGTGTCATCAGGTTGATGTTGACTCTTTAACTTATGACTAGGGTTCTGTGCTCACCTCTAGAATTCTGAATAGACAGAATACGCTTGCACTGCTAACATCTTGGAAAAATTGACTTAAATGCCTGACAGTCCACAAACCAGAATTAAATCTACATCTCATTAGTCTATAGCACCAATCTCCAACATGATACCTCCTATACTGGGAGGTCTGGGAGAATTTCTCCCATCACTTCTGGAAAACATCAGAGTGGGATAGACTGGCTTAAGCTACCTACATCATGAGGTGTATCTATCTATCTATCTATCTATCTATCTATCTATCTATCTATCTATCTATCTATCTATTTTTATCCCACCTTTATTATTTTTATAAATAACTCAAGGCAGTGAACACACCTAATACTCCTTCCTCCTCCTATTTTCCCCACAACAACAACCCTGTGAGGTGAGTTGGGCTGAGAGAAACTGACTGGCCCAAGGTCACCCAGCCGGCTTTCATGCCTAAGGCGGGACTAGAACTCACAGTCTCCTGGTTTCTAGCCCGTTGCCTTCACCACTAGACTGAACTTCAGAGTGATTTGTTATACTTTTCAGATGAATGAGCAGATCAGACTACAGTTATCCTGTATCATGTTTCTCTGATTGTTGCAATATAGTTCTTAAAAAAACAAGCCAGCATATTTGTGGCGGTGGGTGTTATGATGATGGTGGTGATGGTGATGATGATAATATCCCATTTTTTCCTGATCAGTGTAGGATACAGAGAGCTGGATGGAGGTCCTCCCATAATTTTATTCAGGCCTGTGAGGTAGGTTAGATTAAGAAAAAATAGCCCAAATAATCCAGTGAGCACCAGGATCAAATGGTAATTTGAACCTAGGTCTCTCTTGTCCAAGATTGGTTAATGCATTACACTGGTATTAAAAAACATTTTAAAATAATATACAAAGGTGTATTTTGTAAGGATCTGAGTTTAGAAATGAGTGCTTTGTAAGAAAATTATGTTAAAGACATGTGCGTGAACATGTATTGATATGCGCTTTTAACTATGTATTAATGCTTTGGGCCTCCCTTGATACAGGTACTCCCACATCGGACACAAGGCAGGATATGGAACAGTACTGGAGTAGAAATTGGTTAATTGTCCCCCACCTTTCCAGATACTGACTTGAGGATAAGCTTCACACCAAAACAAGTGTTTCATGTAGCAAGAGAAAGTGGCAACAACATTTTATTATTTTCAAAAAAAATTCCCCAAACTAATGTGTTGAACAGACTTCTCAAGAACACACAAATACATGATTCAAGTGGATAGAGACGAAATAATGTTCTGGTCATAACTCCCTCCTTCTTGAGCAGAATCAAAACATGGCTGCTCCAGGGATCCTTCAGCTTCTAAAGCTGTTCAGGAAAGACTGTTATGCTTCTCTTTGAACCTTCTTTCAGAGTTTCCTTTCCTTCTCTACAATGGAGTGGTAGATCTCCTCAGTCATGGGCACGTAGTTCTTTTCTGAGTCATCCAGGAAGAAGAGGGGCTCATTGATGGTGGCAGGGTTGAATCCATCCCTCACCAGCTGAACTTTGCACTGCTTGAAAGTTCCTGTGATCTCCAGAGCTGCCTGAAGAATGTAGAATACAGCAGTGAGGACAGAATCAGGAATTAGTCCTTCATTGTTGCTCTGCCTCAATAACGAGGCCAGTGAGTGGTGCTTCCCTTACTGTTTTAATGTGAGACAAGTTAAGGAAGGTGATGGATGGATTCCCATCAAGTGTTATCTGCCCACCGCCAATCACTTTCTTCATGTGTAGTGAGGCAGGAATGGGCAAGTGTTGGGGGTCCTTAGAACAGCTGGTTTAACCACCTGTCAGGTTGCCCAACTAACAGGTCACAGGTATAGAGATGGTCCTGCCTGTAAGTCAGGTTATCTCTGAACATTACCTAGTACACTAAACCCACATCTCAGAACAGCCTGGCTGATAGGACATAGGCACAGAGGAAAGATGTGGGAAGAAGCAGGAGGGAACAATCACTAAAGAGCAAGTACCCTCCATGACTAGTGCTGCAGGATAATGGCAATATTAGCAGGGAGTGCCTTTGACCAGCAACATCTGGAAGTAGCCCCTGAGATAGGCAAAATGGCTTAGGAGTAGGCAAATGGTGCTGCCCCCACAACTAGAAAAACAGTAGAGCAATGTTCCTCAACCTCAGCAGCTTTAAGATGTGTGGACTTCAACTCCCAGAATTCCCCCACCCAGCTGGCTGGGGAAATTCTGGGAGTTGAAGTCCACACATCTTAAAGCTGCTGAGGTTGAGGAACACTGCAGTAGAGAACGCAGCCACACAAAGCCCTTGTCAGCAGGAGCAGTGCAAAACCTCTAATGTACTGGTTAGTGGCAGATTGAGCAATGCAGTTGGCTCTCTTCCCTGTTTAAATGGAGTTTATGTGCAGCACAGAAATAGGGGCCTCTCAAGAGAGCACTAGACCTGTTCCCAAACGTGGGTTTAGTGATCTTTTGAAAAAACACCACAGTCTCTGTACATTCCTGCAGCCCAAGCCAGCATGGCCATGGATGGTAATGCTCAGAAGGGGAGGAGCCACACCCACAACAACCTAAGGTGGCCCATAGGAGCTGGCAGATCTCAGCCTCTGTCTGTGTCATCAACCACTTTGTCAGTAAAGTGTTATATAGCAGGGTTCCTCAACCTCGGCCATTTTAAGATGTGTGGACTTCAACTCCCAGAATACTCCAGCCAGCATTGCTGGCTGGAGTATTCTGGGAGTTGAAGTCCACACATCTTAAAATGGCTGAGGTTGAGGAACCCTGTTATATAGGATATGCCATACACTAAAGAGTAACTGGGGCATGTTCACACTGGGATTAGAGGGACATGAGGGTGAAATCCATGTCTTCTTGTCACATTCAAGCTAGAGCAGGCCAAGGCAGATACCCTGAGCACAACAGAAATTCCAACTGCTTATCTTTGACTATATCAAGAGTGCAAAATATGCACCACTATTTCCTCCAATCTTCCCACTCTTCATCCAGTTGATATTTTTTCTGCCTGCTGTTTGCCACTACTGTGTTTCCCCTGGCCTCCCCCTGCCTTCCTCCGTCCTCTTTATGGGCTACTGCCTTCCTTAACCGTCTCTATCCCCTCCCGGTCTTGTTTTCCCCAGCATCCCTTTGTGCTGTCCTCAATGCTCCCCAACATCTCCCTCCCCCAACCACCGTCACCTTGCCTTTTTAACCCTTGCCCAAGCCTTTCCACATTTTCAGCATTGCCTTGTACAACCAACTCTGCCTAATGCTTCTCTCCAGCTTTCCCATTCTGCTTTCTCCAACCCGTCTAATTCACCACAGCCACCCCAGTTCCTCTTGCAGAAATACTGAACTTGGATATATAAAACTTTGTTCCTCTTCTTAAGATTTCAGATAAATTGATATATACTCTTTCTTTCTATTATTCCCATTTTTTGTTCCTAATTATGTTCTTTTTAAAAAATATTCAATGTACTTCTACTCTAATAAGATGAAAGTATTTTTAAAGCAAAGAAACTCCATGCAAGTACAGACTCAGCTGAAAGCTTTCTTTACTAGCAATCCTTAGTAGAATTCATTCCAGTTATTCTATTGATGAAATCAAGCCTACAGTTACTTCTCTTCCTCTTGTAGCTCTGATTGGCATCAGCACTTCCATTTCTACTACACTTTAAGAGGTCTGTGGTTTTGAGTCATTTGTCCTAATGGTTTCTTAGCTTGCTGAGGCAAGAGCAGACTAGCCTAAAGCAACCGTTTCTCACCTGGATACGAATGAAGCGAGGTATGGCATAGCTTGGTAGATAATCCTTGGTATGTACAAACAGCTTCTTTCCATCAAAGGAAAGCCCATCCTTCAGCCGTATGGCTGCCATCCCAACCTTTCCTTCATGCCCTGGAACAAACCAGAATGAGATAATTAACAGTAGAGCTACATATTTTATGCAAAAAAAAGAGTAAAACTGTTGGTTGCTGCTTCTAGGCAAAGCAGCTTTCATTCATTATTTACAACATCACCAAAATGGCATGGTGACCCTCACTCTATCTTCTGTCCCCATGACCATATCTCCTGAGTGGATATCTCATCCTCAAATCATGATTTATGCATCCTTATCCTGCTACTTCCCATAACACAAAATATCCATTTCTGTTGTGTAACTGAAGAGTAGTTGCACATAAGGAAAAATGTCACAATCCTATTGAAGTGCAAGATAAAAACATTCCCAGGTCCCCATGCCCATTGGCAAAACCATGTTTTCAGGGTTATTCAAAAAGCCAGCAGGGTTGGGGCCAATCTAATCTCAAGGGGATGATGTTTCACAGGGCAGGTGCCATGGCAGAAAAGGCTCTCTTCCTTGGCCCCACCAGATGACACTCCTTGGCTGACAGGACCTGGAGCATGCCCCTCTGCCAGATCTGATGGGATGAGTAGATATAGTTAGGGAGAGGTAGTCCCTCAAATAACCTGGTCCCATGCCATGTAGAGCTTTATAAGTTAATACCAGCATCTTGAATTGAACCCGGAAGCAAACTGGCAACCAATGCAACTTGCAGAGCAGAGGTGTAACATGCGCTGATCATGGAGCGCACATAACTGCCCATGCAGCCACATTTTGGACCAGCTGAAGCTTCCGGATACTCTTCAAGGGCAGCCCCATGTAGAGCACGTTACAGTAATCCATATGAGAAGTGATTAAGGCATGAGTGACCATGAGCAACTGGCACACAACACGAAGTTGTGCAAAGGACCTCCTGGCCACAGCTGCCACCTGTTCTTTGAACAGGAGCCATGAGTCCAGAAGGACCCCCAAATTGCACACAGGTGCTGTTTGGAGTTGTGCAACTCCATCCAGAACAAGAGATGGAAAGTCCCCAGAACCAGAGGACCACAACACCCTAAGCCAGTCTTTCTTGGGTTGAATTGAAGCCTATAGTTTCCCATCCAAGCCCCCACAGCCTCCAAACATCGATATAGGACCTCCACGGCATCACTTAATTGGCCTGGGGTGAAGATGTAAAGCTGGGTTTCATTAGCATACTGATGATACCTCAACCCATGCTGTCAGTTCACCTCACCCCGTGGCTTCATGCAATTGTTAAATGGTAGGGGAGAAAGTACCAAACCATGCGGCACCCCACAAAGCAGTGGCCAAGGGTGGGCCCACTGTCCCCCAATCAACATTGACTGGAACCAGCCCCGCAGGAAGGATGCAAACCAGCACAATACAATGCTGCCCACACCCAACCCCCTGAGCTGATCCAGAAGGATACTATGGTCAATGGTACGGAAAGCTGCCAAGAGGTCAAATCAAATCAAATATCTTTATTACGGTCTTTGACCAGCCTTTTATAGTAGGAAAAGAGAAATAGTTTGGTACAGCAATTCATTATCAGGGAAAAAATAGAGAACAATAGGACAATAAAACAGCATATCTAATTAAAAGATTTGCGCAATTTTATGACTTAATGAATGGCTCTGTCCAAAATGATTTCCTTGGACAATATACTTTTTGGTCATCTTACAAGTTATCCACCATAGATTATTTAATAATTCCTAGAGACCTGGCCGCTTGCCTTATGTACTTTGGCATAGTCCCTAGGTCTGAAAGCGACCACCTTCCCTAACTTTCACTTACAAATTTAGGCAAGGTCCAATTAGGAACCAAATTAAAGCCCATTTAAAATGCCTGATGGGAGGCAGCTCTTGCGGGGTCAGATGGAATAGCTCCCTTGAAGGTAGGATAGCCCAATGGTTTCACTCAGAGGAAGGAAATGCACACTTTTCAACCATCTGTAACCTTGGGGCACTCAGACCCAACTGTCCCCCAAGATAACAGAATATTTTATGTACATCACGATCTCATAGCTAAGCTCCAACCTTTTGTAACCAAGACAAATACCAACCCAATCAGGAGGGGATGCCAGTTGATTTGACAAATCTTGCATTGCTGCCAAAGCAGCATTCTTGGAATCCTATGCTACCTCACTGAAGGCCAATTCACCAGATTCAACCCAAATTGCAAAGGAGCAGAAAAGGCAATATCAGAAATAAAAAAACCCAAGATCAGAAGAAAAAATGGTCGCAGCTAATCAAAGCGACAAAGTCCAAAAATCCTTCCCTATTCTGGCATACTATAACAAATCGTTCCCATAACGGCACTACAGTACACAATTGTGTTGTAGCATCCCCTCAAGTACCTGAGTACATTACTTCCAAGTTCTTTATTGTGATCCACACACCAACACTTATGTGATGGATGTACCTTTATCCTCAGTACTGCAGTGACCCCCAGTCATATGCAAGGAAGTTAAAAATCTCATTAACCAGCTTAAGTGTGGTAAAGCTCCTGGGAGTGACTGTGTCCCCCCTGAGCTAATTAAATCCAATTCAAATTGGTGGACCCCTGTATTGGCCTCTCTCTTTTCATACATTAACCACGCAGGGGCTGTATAATATATAAAATTGTTCCCTTATATAAAAAGGGAGATAGGAATGATCTGGCTAATTATAGGCCAATGAGTTTATTAGCAAACTATGTGCCAAGTACCTATTCACCAAAGTCCAAAGCTGGATAATAGGCAGGGAATAATCCACCCTGAGCAAGCAGGATTTCAACCAGGGTGATCCACTATAGACTATTGCCTAGTGATTCAACATCTGGCAGACAAATATACAAACCACTCTGATTTGAACCTATGTGCAGCCTTCATTGATTTCAAGGCAGCATTTGATAATATCTCAAAGGTTAGACTCTGGAACATTCTGAGCAGATGTTCTATAGACAAAAGACTCTTGCTCCTAATTCACAAGTTATATGACAAAACCAACCTTAGAGTGATCAGGGAGGGGACCTTTCTGACTTTATACAGACTGCCAAGCGGGTGAAACAAGGTTGTATTTTAGCACCATTGCTCTTTAACATTTTTGCCCCCCTCCCAGGGTCTGGTGATATGCCATCTTTAACTTTGGATGGGGTGGCAATTTGGGGGTCCTCCTGGACTTGCAACCACTGCTCAAGGAGCAGGTGACAGCCGTGGCTAGGGGGACTTTGACAGATTTGTCTTGTGTGCCAATTGCACCCTCTCCTGGACCAGGAGGTCTTGCTCACTGTCACTCATGCCTTGGCCACTTCCCGTTTGGATTACTGCAATGTGTTCTACATGGGGCTACCCTTGAAGACCATTCAGAAGTTACAACTGGTCCAGAATGCAGCAGCGTGTGCAGTGTTGGGCACTCCAAGGTTTGCCCGTGTTACACTCCTGCTGCATGAGCTGCACTGGCTCCCAGTTTCCTTCCGGGTGCAATTAAAAGTGCTAAAGCCATACATGGCACGGGACCAGGTTATCTGAAGACTCCCTCTCCCTGAGGGTATCTGCCCATCCCACCAGGGCAGATAGGGTAGGCATACTCCGGGTCCCTTCCCTTCAACATTGTCATTGTGTGGGCCCTTGGAAGTGTGCCTTTTCCGTTGCAGCCCTTGCCCTATGGAACACCCTCCCCCTGGAGGTCCGACAGGCACCCACCCTGTGGTTGAGGTAACATACAAGTTGACAAATAAATAAATAGGTTAATTTATGATTCAGTATATTGCACAAGCCCCCCAAATGGGTAAATCCAGTAACCAAAAAATGCCCCTTGTGCAAACAAGGTCTCTAAATGTGCATTGAAGAGGGTGTGTGTAAGTGTATATAGGCGTTTCAGACTCACCTGGCACTGGTACTCCATATACATTGACTTCCTCAATGAAGTCCAAAACTGTCAATGTCATCTCAACCTCGGTAGTGGCCACGTTCTCCCCTTTCCAGCTGCAAAAACAGGAGGGCTTTATTTCTTACAGGGTTTGCTAGAATTTATTAATAATATATTTAGCATTTAAATACCACTGAGGATTGCTTCACTCGCAAGAGCCCCTTCTGGCCTTATAATCAGTTGGAAAATATTACTTAACTCATTTGTAAATTCAATGGGGATGAGCCTGCTAGCAAACATGCAGAGAATTCCTAACCGTAGGGGAAGTTATTTATTATGGTCGCTCAGCCATGAAGGATGATGCAGATGTTGGTGCGAATAAACGCACATGGCTGACAGAAGGTCAAAAGAAAATGTCAGTGATAATTACTTTGTTAGCCATACTCACAGAACAAACCAGTGATTGGTGACAATATAAGCATGGATTAGGTCACCATCACGTACAATCTAATGATATATGTTATTCCAATAGAAGAGAATATATGCAGCTCAGGGTTGAACCGTTGGATTTTTGATGCTCTCTGAGCTTGGTTGTTTCCTTGTAGACAATCATTACCCAGCTAGGTAACATCATCAGTGCCCTGTATTGGGTTGGTACTGTATATAGCGGGTTGTAGGTTTATTTGCCCTTCAGTTGTTCTTTGGCTTTCAGTATGTATTATAGGATAGTGATAGTTTGGTCGTTCTTCAGAGTTTTTAGGGCTGCTTTTGTTTCTGCTTTGAGATGGTTCTGTTTCTGTACCCTTTTGGTCTGCGGTGTAACTGTCTGTCTTATGTTTCCTTGGGTCTCACTGGCCAGTCCTGTTGTTCTGAATGCTGCAAAAAAATTCTAATCCATGTTTCTTTGAAACATCCTTGCTTTTGTCCAAGCTGCAGGAAAACTAGGAACCTCTTTATGAATTATGTAATTCAATGGTTTCATGCTGTAATCTGTTTCCAAGATGTTGGGGTTTTTTTAATCAGATAACTTGCTTACCAATGCAAGGGCATCTATACCATCATCCAGCAACTGTTTTGTGAATGAGCACTATTACTGAAGTTATTAGTTCCATACTTATTTCAGTTTCCACTGACTATATAAGTATATATGTGCCTGATGACTATGCCAAAACAAACTATTTAGGCCTTACAGTATCAGAAGATTCTACATTGCTTTTTGCTGTGATTCCATAAATACACCTGGAGTCAAGACTGACTTGAAGGCATACACAGAGAGGAAAAAAAAAAAGAACATCTGGGGATGGCAGAGGTGAGATTCAGATTGGATATTTCATGAGTCAGGTTCTCTGAGTCAAAATCTGAGATTAGTTCTCTAGGGATTAGCCAGCATCTTTGAACATTACTGTACTCAGTCAAATGAAATTCAAATTCTTGACTGCAATAGAAAGTCATAGAGAAACAGTGAACACAGATGTATCATGCCCCACCCAGCATCTCACTTCAGATAGGCAAAACTGCAGATCCAATCTACCCATTGAATGAGTAGTGGGACTCACCGGAAAGTATCTCCCACCCGATCCTGGAAATAGAGAAAACCTTCATGGTCTTCCATCAAGAGATCACCGGTGTTGAAGTAACTGTCTCCTTTCTTCAGGACATCCCGGAGAATTTTCCTCTCTGTGTTCTGGTGATCTCCGGCATAGCCTTCAAATGGGACTATATCCTTTATCTTGATCACCATTAAACCTGTCTGTCCTAGAACATGAAAAGGGAATTAAGTGGAAACAACAAATGATTATCCTGCAACAAAGAACCATTGGCAATGTTACTGGTGTGATATGTGTTACATCAGCTGCTGTAAGCATTAATAACTTCCCAGAATACAAAAGAAGAGATCATCCCTGGATGACTCTAAAGACTCAGAGACTTTTCTCACTCGCACTTTCCTCCCTGTGGCATAAGTATGTGCTAGCAATCTGTTTGCACTGTGTCCTCATGACATTACCATCACCTGTCCTGAATCTATACCAGAGACAGCCTTACATCATTCTTGTTTAAGTTTCATAGTATTGTTTTTCCTTGCCATTGATACAATCTGGCACTCTTTACCATTTTGTTGCTGAGACAGTCAGGTGACTCTTTAGGCTGGTCTAGACATGTCTTTCCTCTCCACCCCTTGAGCATTTTCCTGTGAGGACATTCTGGTTTGGGAAACTGTACAGTCTACTTCTTTCAAATCAGCTCTTCCTCCAAATAAACCAGAACAGCAGTGACCAATAGTGGTTGTAGTAGATGGCTGTACAGTGAAGTGGGAGAGAAAAAAACAGCTCTCTGTTGGTTTTTGGCACTGTCCTCCCCATATCTGCCAGCTGTTGTTTGGGTTGCTTTTGAACACAGGTTTAGTGCTTTTCTGGAAAAAATGCTCAGTTCATGCCCAAGAGGAGTCTGACTATCAGCGGATATGATTGGATTGAGTTTTCAAATATAGTACGCCTAGATAGGCTATCTTCTCCTCAGCCTATCCATATCATATTAAGGAGAGCAATTGGTGGATGTGTACATGCTGGCTGGTGATGTTTGGTGGGAGGGAAGGAAACCAAACTAGGAGAATGCGCCGCTTCCTGTCTTTAACATGCCTCTACAGCACAAGTAAAGATGGCAACATTTGCTGGCATCACATCTGTAGCACAATAGAGGCAGCAATTTTTATGCCAGAATAGCTTCCTGTGGGCTTAAAACTGCTGGATAGCACTTTAACTTGACCATGAGAAATAGCCCTCAGTCATGATTTTTCAGGACATCCATCCCTCAACCAGAGGAAGTAAGAGTGTTGCAGCATGCACAGATGTGATTGGACTCTTGCATTGGTTATATCAACTAATTAAATGAATTGACATTTGTTTTAGGAAAGGTAAAAGAGACTATGTATACATGCGGTGCAAAACTTTTATTTATTTATTTATTTGTTTGTTTGTTTGTTTGTTTATTTATTTATTTATTTTCTATCCTGCCTTTATTATTTTTATAAAGAACTCAAGGCGGCAAACTTACCTAATACTCCTTCCTCCTCCTATTTTCCCCACAACAACAACCCTGTGAGGTGAGTTGGGCTGAGAGACAGGGACTGGCCCAAGGTCACCCAGCCGGCTTTCATGCCTAAGGTGGGACTAGGACTCTCAGTCTCCTGGTTTCTAGCCCGTTGCCTTAACCACTAGACCAAACTTTTATATAATACCTGTCTCCTATTGGCTTAGATTACTTTAAACCTAAGGTCTTAGACTTATTAGACCCAAGGATAGCATCTATCCATGGCCATTAGTCAGGATGCGGCTTGTAACAAAATACTGAAATGCAAGCTTATCTTGGCTCAAATTGCCTACTACACCCTTTCCAGGAAATTCTATTACACTGAATTTCTTCCTCAGTTTTGCAATCCCCTCTTAGATTGCTAAGAAAAGAAAATGTGGCAGTTTTGCTTTTGCTTTTGCTCTAATGGCTTTTTCCAATGGCATATTGCTCATTTGAAATAATTTATAATATGCATTTATGACAAAGATCAATTCAAAACTTGCACTGGAATTCATCACGGACACAGTCTAATGCAGCCTTCCAAACATGGTATCAACCAAGCATGTTGCACTCCAAGTCCCATAATCCCCACTAGCATAACCACAAGGGACTGAAGTCTGACATACAGTATCTAGAGGGCTTCTGGTTGAAAAAAAGATTGATCCAATAGATGCTCATATTGCTAAATGTATTCATTTTATGCCTGTTTTTCTTTTGGAAGTTAGTTAAGGTATTTGTCAGCTTGCTGTGGATTCCCCTAAAGACTCCTGAAGTTGGTAGAGTGATAAAAATTTCTTTCACGTCCCTTCCCTTCCTGCTGCCAGGTTTTGCCAAATAGAGGTAGGGTATGAATAGTTCCCTTGGGAAGAGGAATGAATATTAACAAGAAAAAAACCTCACAACTAGTTGTGTTATGTCTCTGCATTTATTCTCCTACGCATTTCAGATACTCCCTTTATCAAAGAGAACAATAAACAAGCATAAGTTACAAAGTCCCAAATATTAAATACACTTAGAATCTTAGTAGTTTTTTACAAGGACAAACATATGCACCACATTATTAACATTATGCTGATGTAGTCAGTGCAGTTTAAAAAAACTTTATTATTAAAATATGAGTTAATGCTAACCCATGGTCTTGTTTTCTTGAACAAAGCTGTCTTGGGTTCATTTTCTCACTAACATCAAAAGTTCTCTCCTATTCCCAGATGTTATTATTTCATCTAATTATTTGGATCTTTTTATTTAGAGTATAAGAATATTGCAGATATCATTCAGTTCATTAAAAAAAAAAAAAAAAGCAGACAGCCCTCAACCCCCACCTTCAAATGTCCTTTAATTAATGAGAGGTTTTGTAGTCTACATGCCTTTCCCCACTGTTGACTTGAAATGATATTCACCCCTCGAAGTCCGCTGAAAAATATACTGGCATGAAATTTGCTTGTCCTGGTACCATTCCTTATTCTGCACTACTGTATTAGCCTTTGTTCCTGAAACAAAGCATTCAACTGATTTCGCTCCAAGACAATGGGTGATGGAACCTAACACAGGGGTGGGGAAACTTTTTTATGCCAGGGGCCATTTTGACATTTATAACATCACTCGAGGGCCAGGGGGCGGGGTTTGAGGGTGGGAGCCAATTGCGCGGAAGTGGGTGGGGTTTGCAGGCGGGAGCCAATCGCGTGGAAGGGGATGGGGTTTGCGGGCGGGAGCCAATCACGTGGAAGGGGGCGGGGTTTGCGGGCAGGAGCCAATTGCGTGGAAGGGAGTGGGTCTGCCACTTAGGGTCTGCTGCCGCCATGCCCGCCACGCCCACTGCAGTGCCCGCCGCCGCCATGCCCGTCGCCACGCACACCATGCCCACTGCCGCGCCTGCCCCCGCCACGGCCACCACTGCACCTGCCGCTGCCACGGCCGCCATGCCCGCCTCCGCACCTGCCTCCGCCATGCCCACCATGCCTGCCGCCACACCGGCTGCCATGCCCAGCATGCTCGCCGCCACGCCCAGCATGCCTGCCATTGCGCCTGCAATGTGGAAGAGCCACACTCAAGGGGGCAAAGAGCCGCATGTGGCTCACAAGCCGTGGTTTGCCGACCACTGACCTAACAGATAAAGACTGTCTCTGAATAAGAGGGAAAATACAACATGAACATCAGTATAGCTAAGATGACTCAAGCTTGTCTCACTCATGGGCCTGGGATGAAGGGAAAGCAATGTCATGCAGACATGCCTCCCCCCCCACCGCTCCCCCACCAACAGTAGTAACCACAGTATATTGGTGCCATAGGTGCAAATGGGAAAAGCTTCATGTTGTCATTAAGACCTGAAGGGATTTTTGTACCCTAATGTTTACCTACAAAGTTATCTTCTATATACCATAGTCCAGAACTTCTGCCTTGTGTCCATTCTATATGGAATGTTTCTTTACCTCCGTTTATCTTTCTGTAGCAATGCCCATATATGTTCTTAAGACAAGTACAATATGTGCTACAGTTATGAAAATAGTAATAGGTACTGATTTGACATGAAGTCTGACTCAACGTTGAAGAAGAAGCAAGAGAATCTCATATGTCCATTTCTACTAGGCTTTGTGGAAAGGATTTATTTTTATTTCACAGGTGGTGCACTAGCACTACGATATATAAGAAAACTGCCACAGATCTTCTACAGAGAAAAATGGTAGGAACCACCAATAAAGTGCCATTGCAACACAGTAATGCTTGGAATCTGCAAGCAGCTCTCATTCTTGAATCAAAATCCTTGCATGAAGCAATGCAAAGAGGCAAGCCAAGCATAATATCTATGGAAAGGCAATGTGTACTATAGATAGTTGGTATAAAAAGAGTGCAGGAGTCTCCACAGGGAGAGTGGTTGTCAAAAAGGTCAAGATGGTGAGTGCAATCTCATGATCAAAACCCCACCCTTTTTGTCCATGACTCGATGCACATTAAAAGGGGCAAGGGTTTGATTGCACAGTCACAGGTGCCATATTGATATTTTTTTACCCCCCTGAAACAGTTAAGGTTAAAGAAAGTTTTTAAAAAGATGTATTTATTTTAATCCTCCAGATTGTGAAAGCCACCACATGTCATTTAGATCCATGTCCCTCCTGGTTAGTAAAATCAGCCTGGAAGATGACTTGTGGTTGGGTCCAGGCGATGATTAATACATCTCTTGGGGAGGGAGTGTTCCCGGCGGCCTTTAAGGAGGCACTGGTGCACCCCCTCCTCAAGAAATCATCCCTGGACCCTACTATTTTGGACAACTTTTGTCCAGTCTCCCACCTCCCCTTTCTGGGTAAGGTGGTTGAGAAGATGGTGGCGTCACAACTCCAGAGGATTCTGGAGGAAACGGATCATCTAGACCCCTTTCAGTCGGGTTTCGGGCCAGGATATGGGACGGAGACTGCATTGGTCGCACTTATGGATGATCTCTGGCGAGGGCGGGATGGAGGAAGTGCATCCATCCTTGCTCTATCAGATCTCTCAGCGACTTTTGATACCATTGACCATGGTATCTTTCTGGGGCAGCTCAGGGAGTTGGGGGTGGGCAGTGTAGTTCTACACTGGTTCACCTCCTTCCTCCGAGGCCGTTCCCAATCAGTGATGATAGGGGAGGAGAGATCTGATCCATGGCCCCTCTTGTGTGGGGTGCCACAGGGTTCAGTGCTCTCCCCTCTCCTGTTTAACATTTATATGAAGTCACTGGGCGAGATCATCCGTCACCACAGGATGAAGTACCATCTATATGCTGATGATACTCAGCTGTATATTTCCATTCCGGGTGAAGTAAGTGATGCAGTTGCTGCCCTATCTCAGTGCCTGGAGGCTGTGGGGGCCTGGATGGGGAACAACAGGCTTCGGCTGAACCCTAGTAAGATGGAGTGGCTGTGGAATGATGGCCGCTCAGGATCTAGGAAGTTGTCATCATTGGTTCTGGATGGGGTGGCACTGCTCCATTCAGAGCCAGTGCGGAATTTGGGGGTTCTCCTGGACTCACGACTCCTGCTTGAAGAGCAGGTGGCAGCCATGGCCAGGAGGGCCTTTGCGCAACTTCAGATTGTGCACCAGTTACTCCCATTCCTGGACCGAGATGCCCTCCGAACAGTCACTCATGCCCTTGTCATCTCCCATATAGACTATTGTAACATGCTCTACATGGATGCTCCTTGAGGAGCATCCGGAAGCTTCAACTGGTCCAGAATGCAGCCGCGCAGACAGTTATTGGGGCCAGAAGATTGGCACATGTGACACCTCTGCTGCACGAGCTGCATTGGGTACTGGTTTGCTTCTGGGTGCAATTCAAGGTGTTGGTTATCACCTTTAAATCCCTACATGGCATAGGGCCAGGTTACCTGAGGGACCGTCTCATCCCCAGAACATCGACCCGTCCCACCCGATCAGTCAGAGAGGGCTTGCTGCGGACTCCATCGACTAAAGAGTTCCATCTAGCGGGATCCAGGAGGCAGGCCTTCTCTGCAGTTGCGCCCGCCCTTTGGAATATCTTACCCCCAGAGCTGAGGCGGGTTTCCTCACTCCCAACCTTTCGGAAAGACTTAAAGACCTGGTTCTGCCGCCTTGCCTGGGAGGGAAATGCTAACAGTTCCTCTTGGGGATGGCTGGTCCCATGAAGCCTCCCAGTATTACCATTTTTAACATCTTTTAACTTGGATTTTATATTATTTATTATACTGTAATTTTATATTTATGTGTTAACTATATTTTATTGTGAACTGCCCAGGGTCCCCGATGGGGGAGATGGGCGGTAAAATAAATTTAATAAATAATAATAATAATAATAATAATAATAATAATAATAATTTTTTTAAAGAAAGGTGCACATGAGAATTTTCTTTTAGTAACATACCATATTACTAAATGCCATAGACCTGATGTTGCCTGGGGATTATGGCAGTTGAAGCCCAATACATTAACTGATTTGGAGGGCATCAGGTTTGGAAAGATTGCACTGAAGGCAGTATATCTTACTATGGGGTGAAACCTTGACAATGCAAAGTCTGGTCTGTCTTAAGTGTGTCTGTCTTTCTGTTTGTCCGGTCTGTCTTAGACAGCTTACCTGTAGTCTCTGGGATACAGAGCCCCTTCTCATCTCTCACAGGCTGATTTGCATCCACATCGTACTGCACAAGTTTATAGTTAAATAGTTTCTGAAATTGAACAGGCAAGAAGTAGAAATATGAGCCCAGAAACAGACATTGAAGACAGGTATAATATATGGGTTTAATAATAACAACAACAAATGGCTGTTGTGGGTCTTCCGGGCTGTGTGGCCGTGTTCTGGAAGTTGTGGTTCCTAACGTTTCGCCAGCATCTGTGGCCAGCATCTTCAGAGGGCAGGAGCACAGATAGAAGCAAAATCTCTGTGCCCAGGTAGAGTGGCAATGTTCTATTATAAATATATGTATATATAAATAAATATAAATATATTTATATAAATTTACATAAATTTATATAAATTTATATAAATATAAATATATAAATATAATATAAATATATTATAAATAAATTGGGGCGTGGTGGCTCAGCGGGTAAGACGCCAGGCTTGTCGATCGGAAGATTGCAAGTTCGGAGGTTCGAATCCCTTACCCTGCGTGCGGAGTGAGCTCCCGCACTAGCTCCAGCTCTTGCCAACCTAGCAATTCGAAAGCATGCAAATGCAAGTAGATGAATAGGTACCACTTCGGTGGGAAGGTAACAGCGTTCCGCGCGCGTCATGCCGGCCACATGACCGTGGAAGTGTCTTCGGACAACGCTGGCTCTTCGGCTAACAAACGGAGATGAGCACCGGCCCCTAGAGTCGGACACGACTGCACAAATGTGCGGGGGGTACCTTTACCTTTACCTATGCACTACCAAAGCAATAACCCAACTTCCCACAAGAGGAGCTGTGTAAGAACACTATTCAGACGAGCCAAAACGCACTGCAGCAACCCAGAACACCAGAAAAAGGAAACAGACCACTTATATAGCATCTTCCAGCAAAATGGATACCCACGCAACATTATCAAAAAGTGCCTGACCACTCAACCCACCACAGCGAAACCAACAGAAGCTATGAAAAGGATTACACTGCCATACATAAGAAACATCTCAGAAACTGCTAATAGACTGTTACAACCACACAGCATCACCGTAGCACACAAACCAACCAAAACCCTTCAGAACATCGTAAGTAACCCAAAAGACCCAGTAGCCCAAGAAAAAAAAACAGTTATCTACAACATACAGTGTAAGGACTGTAATAGCCACTATGTAGGACAGACTGGCAGAAGACTAGCAGAACGCATCCACGAACACCAACTAGCAGTCAGAAGACATGATGAAAACTCCTTAACCTCACAACACATGGACAGACTTAACCATACTTTCAACTGGGAAACTGTGAGCATCTTAAACCAGGCCAAGTCCAAAAACGCTAGAGAATTCCTGGAAGCTTGGCACTCAGACAAAGCAGCCATCAACAGACACATAGAGGTAAACAACATTTACATACCATTCATAAGAGACAATAGAAAAGCCAGAAGACCAGAAGCCTCTTTGCCAGTAATCAACAACAAGATATGCAAAGATTAACACCAAGATTAGCACCAGAGGAACAATCAAACAGCACAATATACCCTAATCAAGGAACTATTAATATGCCGGTAATTTTCCATGAATAGATCAGCTGACCATTTATTTGTTTTGGCTAGAACGGCCCTTGTTGAAGCCTGAAAACAAGAGGGGGTGGAGAAGAATGGGTTTCTCAACAGTAACCGCAGCAATAACTCAAGCAATTCAAGAATTTAAGGTGGAGATTTGTGAAGCCCTCTCGGAAATTAAAAAATCACTGGAAATTTTAATTTTATTTTCGCAAGATCAGGAACAAAAAGAACAAAAAATAGAAATGGAAGTAGAAGAAAAAAACTTTGAGATAGAAGAAGGGCAAGAAGGGGGAATTTCAAACACATTGATTCAAAAAATCATTCTTATACCCGATATGAGACAGACAACAAAACAATATAACTTTGGTACAAATATATTGGGACAGTTGTGGTTAGGACAAAGGCTGAATATGCAATTTGATATATATTGTGAAACATGGGTTCTGACACACTATAAGAGATACAGAACAAAAAAGGTTACACATTATGACTTTGGTATAACTTGAATAAGAGATTTAACATTAGGTGGGATAATAAAGGTATTGAAACCATGGATTTTAACTGGATATTGAGTTTGTAAAAGTATTAATTATTAGTAATATAACTGTTGGGAATATTAAATGTTAAAAATTAATATGTGAAACTGTATGGATGTATAAAATATGATATTTTAATCATAGATAAAAGGTTATAAAATTAGTGATACAAATATAAATTGTTGTTATAGAGTATGTCGATGAAGGTTCTCAGTCATCCAGGTGGAACAGTCTGTGGCTTGAATCATGTCTGAAATCCAGTTGACATGATTCAAGCCACAGATTGTTATAGAGTACTTGGAAAATAGAAAAAAAATTAGGGAGATATATGAAGGATAGGATGTTAAGTTTGAATTAGAATTAATATTATTATAGGATGACTTATTTTTATAATTACTAGTATGAATACTATTGAGAATTGTTGTTAGGTTATGTATTAGGGGAATAAATAGATATAAAAATTTGTTAAATAGGTAAATATGTAGGAGGATGTAGATTATGGTATAATTATAATCTAAATATAGATTAAGTTTAAATTAAGGTTGTTTTTATGTACAGATGGACTAATGGAGAATTGATAGAAAGATGAAATCTACATGAAGATTAGAAGATTGGACTATATAAATTGAAATGTATATGACAAAGAAAAGTTCCTGTGTATTGTATGAAAGACCAACATTTAAAGCAAATATTGTACTTAAAGACCAAAGACAGATTGGAGGCCATCTTTTTTCTATACTTCTTTTGTATATTATTTTTCTTAACTTCACTTTTCTTTTACTTTTTTCTTACTTTGTATTTCTCTCTTTATTTCTTGTTTTACATTTTAATATGTATTTTAAAATTTAATAAAAATTTATTAAAAAAAAAGGAACTATTAATTCAGTCAATCAACCAAGTAGCAAACAACAGCCCAGTCAAGGAACTACCAAGGAGAGAACAACACCCCCACCAACACAAGCAGGACAAGCCCTGTGTCAGGGAGATACAGGACTGTGGTGGAGGGAGCTCCCCCCACTGCAGTCCTGTATCTCCCTGACACCCTGGTATATAAACAGTGAGCAAGTCCCACTCCCTTTTCGCACTGAAGATGTTGCCTAGCCTGGCAATGAAACATCTGCAAGAAAACAACAAGGCTCAGAGAGCACCAAGGACTCCACAGCTATACTTCTTTTGGCCTTTGGAGAATAACAACAGCAACAGTTCAGGGCAGAAGGGGTATCTGGCCTCAGACTGTTCCTTAGACTCAGAGGGAAGCTTGAAGGTGCTGTGTTTGGGGGCTGTATGCCTTTTTCTTAAAATATTCCAATTATGTATCATATAGTTCTATATACAGTATAGTTCTATGTCTCTATAGTTCTACATATATTCTGGCTAGAGGCCTAAGTAGCTAGAAGTGGCCCAGATGTTTTTTCAGTCCCAGAGAGAATTTGGCTTTAACCATTTATGGACATCCTAAGACCTTCTCATTACCCTGATGAAGAAATTGGTCCTTCCAACAGCTCCAACTTTTCCTATGTAATTAATGAATCCAGCAATTCCTTCGGTAGCTCCATACATTTCGTAGATTTGGATGGGTCCAAATCGGTTCAGGAACTCCTTCCAAATCTCAATTCGCATCCCATTGCCAATGGCTACTCGCACCCTGTGGTCACGGTCACTGTCTTTCTGCAAAGTGAGATATCAAGGAGATTAGTGCTGTCCAAAATAAATGTTAGCAGTTGCCATGCCAACTGATCAGGCAGGGAAAACTTTAAGAAATTGTTTGGAGAACATCCTACAAGATGGCGGGAAGGAGTGGCAGTCCATAAAGATTGTTTACAATTAGCCTATAAAGTCTATGAGGAGACTTTAGCTGGTTTAACTGGAAGTGGCCAGTTTCAAATCAAACTTGTCATAAAAAATAATGCTAAGCAACCTTAAGCCTGTTGGCTTCATATGGCCACTTTTAAACTCCTGGGCACCCTTCTCAGAATGCCCTTCTTCGTTTTCCCCTCCACATTCCTGTCTTTCAATCAGTTCCTGTCAGGGGAAGCAGAGAGGAGGGCGGAGCACTGGATAAGAAGCGAGCACGCAGCTCAGAGAGCCTAGCCTATTTCCCCAAACGTCAGAAGAAAGCTCCACCCTAGGTTGAGCTGATATACTTGGGAATCTTCAGGCACTGTTAGTTTAGCAGGATTTCTGCTTGTAGGTATGCAATAAACACTAGAGACTAGATTCCTGGCCTCGGCGTGTTATTTCTGCATCTACACACGACAGTTCCCAAAGATCTTTTTCAGTGTTTTGCAGCTTGCCAAGACACTGATTGCTATGAGGAATACACAAAGGAGTAGTACCATTGCACAATAGAATCAGTCTACCTATACTACAAATATATATTTCCCTGTAAAGATACAGCACTATTCTTCTATAAGAGATTAGCAATAATACCATTATTATTTCCTTTTTTTCCTTTATAGCTATATAAATATATAGATTTATATATAAATATAAATATATAGATTTATATATAAATATAAATATATAGATTTATATATAAATATAAATATAGATTTATAAACGAATAATATATATATATATATTTATAAATTATATATATACATACATACATACATACAGATTTGTATGTGTGTTCTATGACCTTCTACCTGGCAACTACAATTATCAATGTTTCATGAAATAGGAAATGAGGGAGGGAATTGGGTTACATGAAGGGAGAAGAAATGGATATAGGAGAAAGGAATATAAAAATGGGCCATGTATACATGAACAACAGGGTCTAGGTCTCTACGATATGGTATAGGCACAGTTATATTCTAGATTCCTATCTGTATTGCCTGGACTCTGCTGTATGCAATTTGACAGGAAATCCCTTATCATTCTTTGTAATATTGTTTTCTGAAGTATTAGTCCATCTTATCAATTACCTTTGGTGCATTACACAAGTAGCGCATCATTTCTCCTACGTACTGGATCACAGTGACATGGTAACGTCTGCAGTCATCCCAGTAATGAGAAACAGAGAACTTAGACTTCAGAGCACACGTCGCCCCTTACATAAACAGAGAGAGAAAGTTCAGGAAGTTGGTGTGATTCCCTGGTTAGAACCCTGAGCCAGAATGCTTCACACTGCAACTTTTCAGTGGCAGTTTCCACCAGGTTAGCTAAAAAGTCCTAAAGTGGTTTGAACCCAGGACATTTGAAGAGGACAAAGGCAGGGTATAAATCAAATAAATACGTAAATAAAAGCTCTTCTCCCATGCAAGTTCCCTGCTTCCTGTGACTGTCATTCTTCTGCAATCGGGCATCCAAAGAAGTTGGGACATTGGCAAGAGATAGGCCATTTAGGTTTATTTCCTTATACAATTTATATGGTTGTGATCAGAAAACATTTGATGCCACACATCTTTGGTCCACCCACCTATCCACCCACCACTCGGTGATTTACTAGTTGTTTTCTGCTTTTTAGCTTAGTTGGTTAGCCTTTATTGCTTTAAGCGTTCCATAAAATTGACACTATGAGCTGCCCTAGAATGACCTACAAGGAACAATTGGCAAGATAGAAACACTTCAATAAATAAATTGGCAAATAAAAAGGGGTATAATTCTCATGTCCTTCCATTATGAATTAAACTCATCTTTGCTGCTTAAATGACAACACTGTATGAATGAATACTGCTAAAGCATCTGTCAATCCCCTGAAATGCATACAGGTAGCCCTCGCTTAACAACCACAATTGGGACTGTAATTTCGGTTACTAAGCAAAGTGGTCATTAAGCGAATCCAACCTGATTTTACGAACATTTTTGTGGCAGTCATTAAGCGAATCACCACGGGCGTTAAGTAAACCATGTGGTCATTAAGCGAATCACACAGTTCCCCATTGATTTTGCTTGCCAGAAGCCAGCCGGGAAGGTTTAAAATGGTGATTGCGTGACCACAGGACGCTGCGACAGTCATAAATGTGAACCAGTTGCCATGATCACGTGACTGCAGGGATGTGGTGATGGTCGTAAGTATAAGGACTGGTCGTAAGTTGGTTTTTTCAGCACCATCGTAAGTCTGAACCATTACTAAACGAATGGTCATTAAGCGAGGATTACCTGTATATACTTACTTTTCTTGTGGCCTATGGTTAAAACAAGAAAAATTACCCTTCCTCCTCCTCCTCCTCGACACTCCCAGCACAAACATTCATATATTGGCGTGTCCATTTGCTGCCTTATAAATACATTTTAGTTGCATTGCAAAACTGCTTCAGGGGAGGCAGGTTTCCCTCTGAATCTGCCAGAAAGCCAGTTAAAGTATTCTTGGCATAGCTAATTTTTACTGTGGGATTATACAATTTTATGTTATTTTTTGCCAGAAATCAATTCTGGAGATGTATATCATTACTGTATCGAGGTTGGTAAATAATTGGCACCACGGTATAAGCCTTCATGTCTTCCTGCTTGCCTCCTCCCATTCTTCTGAACTCCTTCATGCAGTTATTAATAGCTTGTTGGGAAAGTATCTGGGGCAGGCTATGATGCCCTCCAACCTGTATGATGTCCTGATGTCCTATCTGGGGCAGGCTGTGGTGTCCTCTGTAGATGCTGCATTAATATAAGAGCTCTGTGTCTCTTGATTACACTCTGACAGTGAATGTCTCTTTATGTGTGTTCTTGACTCCCTGCCATTTTGTGCCTACCAATGTCTATGCACCCCATAAGCCCAAAGAGTCCAGCTGAGTGGTAGAGTGGGAGTGGAATGTAAACAACGTCCTTGGAATGGATTCTGCACAGGCGTAACAGGTGGGACCCCATTAAGGCTTTCTTCTGGGAAACGATAGCAGCTTTGGGGAGTCCTGGAGGAAAGTAAAAAAAGAAAAGAAGGGGGGGGGAGAAAGGCTGCAATGAATTTAGAGAAACAGCAAGAAATGATGACTTAGAATCAGTTTCACAGCCATGCTTGACCCCATGGCAGACATAGTGATCATAACATGACCTCAACATTTCAAAAGCACCCACTGGCCAAAAGGTCACAGATCAGTGAGCTAAAGGCTGGTGCTCTGCTTTGCAGCATGCCACTTTCCATTCAGCATCAGCATCAGCATCAGCATCAACAACAACAATGATTTATTTATTTATATTTCAAATTTCGTCACCGCCCATCTCACATGAAGTGATGATGATCAGGGAGCCTTGGAGACACCAAGGAAGAAGTCTGGTTACCTAACCCTGATCTAGCTAGCCTCTAGGCTATGCATGCCATGAAAATCATGCAGGGATACAGGCAGAACACAGTAGAGAGAGTTTTCCAGGCAACAGCATATTTTATTCTTCCAGACCTCTCAGCTACCACTCTAAGTTTCCTGCTCCTCACCTGTGGTCCCAGAGGTGAAAATATACAGGCACGTAGATGTAGGTGTTACATTGGCTCTGAAGGAAAAAGGCACTGATTCAGTTGAGCTTAATTTGATCCGTTCGAGCAGCGCCTCTACACCTTCAGTAGGGGAATCATCGCTCAGATAAAAAACACGTATCCCTTCATTATTTAAAGTAGGCAGGACATCTTCAATGGCATCTTTTAAATCTTAAAAAGGGGAAGAAAAAAGATTTGATTGAACCTTACCACCTTAGTTTTGGAAACCCTTTGAACACTGGCATAGAGCAGAAACATGGCAGAGTTACTGTAAAGACAATGGAAAGAAGAGAACCTATGCCTGCCTTCTTAGAAACACCAATCACTCCCATGCAAATATGAATAACATGGTCCATTTTTTCCTGATTATTTTATTATATGAAACTAACAGGGAGAAAAATGTATACATAAATCTGTGCTAGCAAAATATGAAATGAATGAATGAATGAATGAATGAATGAATGAATGAATGAGAAAGAGAGAGAGAGAGAGAGAGGGAGAGAGAGAAGGGGGGAGGAGAAAGACAACCAGTCTGGAATATTATGTCATTTAAAAAAAAACTTCACACAATTTGATTGAATTGTTTTCATGTCTTTTGCTTGTCTCCTTGTTGAAAAAGAATTAATTCAAATGCTGACAAATAATACGTATCAACATTCCATTGCTGCAAGTCATGAATAAATGTATATTTCTAATGTTGTGTAGTAATTCTTTGGCCAGCTTTCATGGTTAAACTCAAAATACAATATAACCATCTGTGATGTACAACAATCAATCAATTTTTTAATTTCAGTTTAAAATTTGACAATAATAGGACAATAGTATGGTTATCTTAAAATACTTATAATATACAACTGATTCCTTTAAATTAAACAAGAAAAATGTATCAGAGAAGCTTTTGGAGCTATTTTTCACTAAGAACAGTGTATTTCCATATGTTATGGGTATGTAGAAATATCAATTTTGGAAGGAGTGTAAAACTTGCTATACAATTTTAACACCACTGAGATCATGTTGAAGATATAATACAAAGAAAGAGGCAAGAATTGGTATAAACATGTATTAATCCAGCTAGCACAAAAATGGCCCTAATACACTGAGAAAAAAACCACCACCAACAACAATGGGTTTGAATAGATTTTGGAAAATATTGGGCTGGTCCAAATAGCAATGGGATTGTCCATGATAAAACAGAATCCATATACTTTATGATTAGAGCAAAGTGCCGAGGAACAGAACCTTCTAATGACACCTTCTAAAAATGGCCTGCAAAATTCTGCTGTAAAACATCACCACCAACTCCCACCCCAGGTGGTTGTTCAGAAAAATGGTACTGAATGTTACTAAGAAGTCCAAGAGGATCACTAGAATTATACTTTGTCTCAAATAATAAAAGAGAATTGAGAACAAAGACAGGGTGATACCACTGTGGGAATGGCACCATTTCATGCAGAAATGTCTCAAGTCATGCTCAATGTGAGCATCTCCAAGTATCTTGCAAAATTATCACAGTAAGCTGTTCAGGCGATGACCAGTTCTCTTCCAAGGCCAGAATGTGATAAATCTTTCATTTCTCAACCCAGCTGTACTGGAAGACATTGTGGAAATGCCATGGAGGTAGAAATTGACTCCTTTGCTGAATAGAGTTGAGCTGCTAATGAACTTTCACTTTATATAATCTGAATACAGTGGTGTAGTTAGGTAACTGGATTATGTAGATTAATCACCTGGGCCCGGGGCTAGGGTACTCTTTAGAGAGCAATGCAAATTGCTTCCCTTACTTCAAAGTGTGGTAAAGCAGCTTTGCTGCATTTGAGGCAACCCCTGATCATTCTATAGCGTGAGGCCCTGGACTTCTGCCTCAAAGTACTGTCCTCATGGCACTTCTGTCTGAATACTAGTGCCCAAAAGAACACTAGAATGGACTGATCTACTCACTGCTTGCTTGCTTGCTTGCTTGCTTGCTTATTTATTTATTTAAATTTATAGAGCTGCCCATCTCATTTACATGACTTACAAGTTAAAACAGCAGAGACAAACTTACAGAAAATGATTAAAACAATTAACCAGAAACATAAAAGTGCGGGAAAGTGCCAGCTTACAGCTCACAGACAACACCGCCATCTTGCAGGCTCCACACATCCACAGGATCCCCAGGCCTGATGGCACAGATGTGTCTTCAGGGACTTCCTAAAGACCAACAAGGTTGGGGCCAATCTAACCTCAGGAGGGATAATGTTCCAGAGGTCGGGTGCCACAGCAAAAAAAGGCTCTCCTGGGTCCTATCAGATGGAACTCCTTTGTAGATTTATTATTATTTATTTTATTTATTATTTGGATTTATCCCCGCCCATCTCTACCATGGTAGACTCTGGGCGGTTAGATGGTTACCTGCAACATGCCCCTTCTGCCAGATCTGATGGGATGGGTAGATTTAACCGCCCAGGGTCCCTCCTTGTGGGGGAGATGGGCGGGATATAAATGTAATAAATAAATAAATAAAATAAATAGATGTTCTTAGCTTCCAGAAAACACCTAATTTATACTATGGAAGCAAAAGGCTATACTATATGGCCTTTGCAGTTCTTATGCTCTTACCTTCTAGATCCCAGAAGACAACTGATTTAATAATGCTGGCCAAGAGAAAAAGGATAAAGGAGGTTCATTCTAGCAAACTTCCAGTTAGTTGAATTATTGACAGAGTTTTAATAGACAGACGTATATGTGGACTTTTAATAAACAGAGAGATGTACACTAGGAGAATGCTTCCACACCATCTAAGTCCACAACATCAGCCTGTCCAATGCTGATAGAACACTGATATAAAAGAAAGCACTTTGCATATGTCCAAGCTTATTTTACAAATACAGAATCAGAAATTGTGATGAAACTTTGCCCATCCCCCTGGGATAGAAAAAATATCTTTGGGTGTAATTCAGAAAGAAGAGAGGGGACAAGTAGGAATGATGTATTACTATTTCCTCATGGAATTATTTCCTATGTGGTTCTCTCACCTGGAGTTGTTAGAAGAACTTTGGCTTCGCAAGTTTTCAGCACGTGCATCAGAGACCTGAGACGTATGTTATAGTTGATACATGCCATGGTGCAGCCAATCTTTGCCAAGCCCACCCAAAGTGAGAGATAGGCAGGGATGTTCTTTAAGAAAACAGCCATGGTATCCCCTTCTTTCAGCCCCACATAGCCCTTCAGCACTCTGGCTATCTGGTTGCTGCGTCTATCAATGTCCCGGTAGGAATAAACCTCATCTTCAAAGAGAATCAAGGGTTTCTCTGAATACTTCTGGACTCTGGCCAAAAATACATCTAGGATAGTGAAAGGGGGAGTGCGCTGCAGGTAACTGTAGCATCTGTATCCCACCTGTATGCAGCTGAAGAGGGCTCTCAGATCCAACCAAAAATAGGGGAAGAAAAATTTGCCCAGCAGGGGCAGAAGAATCAAAAGTCCAAATGCAGCTGTGTATAGATCCAGCATGGTAGGAATTTAGCCTTGGTGCCTTGGAAGAAGTAGGTAGGGATCCAATTCGTTGCAGGCTCTATCCAAACCCTGTTTTGTGGAAGGCAAAGAGCAAAGAAATAATGAATCATCAAAAGATGTGCAGTAATTCTCACAATCCCCTATGTCCCTCCAGGCTTAAATGAAGAAACCTTTGTCTCCCAGCCAATAAAATGTGAGTGACATAATATAGCTCTGAAATCCTAGCATGCTCTTTGCTCCTGACCTTCCTCATCTGTAGCGCAGGCGTTTGGCTTTCAGCAGGAGGCTGTTCACATACACAGTACAGCCTACTTTTGTCCTCACCCACAATTTACATCTCAAAGTCCTGGGGGGAAAAAGTTGTCGGCACAGTTGATACTGAATGAAAATTAACAATCTGGAAGGTCACTGGCCTTTGCAGAACAGAAGTTTGTGACACAATTTAATCAAGAAAGGGAAGAAATGTTGGTTCAGTTGGAACACAAATGAAGCAAAGGCACATGCATGAATGAGGCGTACTGTACTACTTGGGCAAAGGATCATCATCAGTTCCATCCTGCTATCTAGAATGGGTCACTTTATTGTACGGCAAGTCCTCTGCAATCTGGTGGCCACTAGATATTTGGGCTTCAGCTCCCAGAATTCCCAGCATCATTGACAGGGATTCTGAGAGCTGATCCAACACATTTGGAGGCTACAACATTGTGGAAGACTGTTGAACGATACAGCAGGACCCCTGAAGGATAGAAGTGGAGAACCTGTAGTTTTCTAAATGTTGTTGGATTCTACCACCTATTAGTCCCTGCCAGCATGCCCAGTGGTTAGGAATGATTTCAGTCCTATATTATATAGGACTAAAATATTTATGTATATTAAACATAAAGCCATAGGTTTCCCATTCCTACCTACACATTTGGATTTTAAGAGATACCTTAAGTTGTTTCATTGGGAAGATCAACAGTCTTTAAAAATAACAAATCAATTGATGTCTGCAGGATCCTTAGAAATGAATATTTTCTTGACAAAGACATTGATTTGATATTATTTCTGGAAACACCCAGCTATAGGCTGATAACTGAGTACAAAGGCTGTTTTTTTAATAGAGACAGTGAGATCAATATGCAAAGATTGGTCCTGGAGAACTCTTGACAAAAGGTGGAGTTGGCCCTATAACCTAGATGGAGGTGGGAAACCAACTGTCTTCCAGAAGTTTTCAGGTGCCAATTTGCATATGTTCCAGCCAATGCTAAGGAAGAATGATGGAAATTGTGGCTCAGTAACATCTGAAACACCTGTAACAACTACTCAATTGTAACGGCCTCTGTAAAGCATGAATTAGCTGGCTGAGATCTCAGAGGAAACTAACAATGTTAACAATCTCCATTTAAAATATTTTAATATTTGGTTGTTGTGGGTTTTCCGGGCTGTGTGGCCGTGTTCTGGCAGGTTTTGTTCCTAACGTTTCGCCAGTAGCTGTGGCTGGCATCTTCAGAGGACAGGAGCACAGCTAGAAGATTCTCTCTGTGCCCAAGAGATCTTGGGCACAATCTTGGGCACAGAGAGAATCTTCTAGCTGTGCTCCTGTCCTCTGAAGATGCCAGCCACAGCTACTGGCAAAACGTTAGGAACAAAAACTGCCAGAACATGGCCACACAGCCCGGAAAACCCACAACAACCATCGGATTCCGGCCGTGAAAGCCTTCGACTGTACATTATTTTAATATTTGTTTATTTCTTGCTTGCTTAGTTTTCCCAGGTCTATTTGGAGATGTCAGGGAATGAACATTGCATCTTTTACATGCAAAGGAAGAAATATCAATTCCTCAATTTTGATAAATATGCTGCTTTTTGTTAATTAAAAGGGCCTGGTTATTTGAGGGACTTCTATATCTCCCATAGTGTCTGCCTATCTGATATGAGCTGACAGAGTAGGCACGCTTCGGATACCTTCAATTAAACAGTGTCTCTTTCAAGGCCCAGAGAGCACAACTTCTTTGCTGTAGCACCTACCCTCTGGAATGAACTTCCCCCTGAGATCCAGGTGGCTCCCACCCTGACAGTGTGGGAATGTGTCCATGCCAGAAGCTGTGTGTACAGAATTGCTGGTGTTCTAGCCCAACACAAATCATGAGGCTTTCAGAATAGCTCATCAGCAGAAACTATTGGAAATGCTGTGGCCTGCAAGCAAAACACTGGGAATCAACACAAACTCCTTGATGATTTAGTCTGAAATATATAGCTTTCTCAAGCTAGTATTGGCCAAATAGCGGGAGTCTGTCTTGCTAGATGCCTAATCAGGAGGAACTGTGGAGGCAATCACAGGTCATAAGGAGGGGCAGACTCCACTGCTAGGCCACAATTGCTAATAAGTAGTGGGGAAGGAGGATAAACTGAGTTCTGCAGGTTTAAACCATCAGCAAAACCAGTGCCATTATAAGATCATAAAGATGTATGAATATCACGGGCATCACCAGGTTAATTCCATCTGTGCCGTCATTAGTAATAACACACTTCATCACTTCCATATCATTTCACAATAAATCTAAATAGGTTTTTTTCCTTTTTTGTCCTGTCAATTTTTGGCAACTTATTGTTTTATTCTTCCATGGCTTGAACATAATTGTGCTGCACTACACAAAGTGGTGGGAGATCATCCAAGTTGCTCTTTACAAACAAAAACTGATACAGCCCATTATAGACAGCCAGTTTGGTCTAGTGCAGAGCTTTCCAAACTGCATGTCGGGACACGTTAGTGCAGAGCTTTCCAAACTATGTGTCAGGACACGTTAGTGTGTCAGCTGCAGTGTCTGGGTGTGTCGTGGCTGCTGCTGCCTCCAAGCCCTGCCAGGATTCCACGCAGGTCCTAGTGCCTGCCTTGCTGCCTCCAAACCTGCCCTGCCAGGATTCCATGCAGGTCCTAGTGCCTGCCTTGTGCCTTGCTGCCTCCAAACCTGCTGTGATTCTGCGCAGGTCCTAGTGCCTGCCTTGTGCCTTGCTGCCTCCAGACCTGCTGTGATTCTGCGCATGTCCTAGTGCCTGCCTTGTGCCCTGCTGTAAAAGTGTGTTGCAAGATGATGACCTGCTGTAAGAGTGTGTCGTGAAATGATGCATGTCTAAAAACTGTGTCACCAACATGAAAAGTTTGGAAAGCTCTGCGTTAGTGTGTCGGCTGCAGTGTCTGGGTGTGTCGCAGCTGCTGCTGCCTCCGAGCCCTGCCAGGACTCCGCGCAGGTCCTAGTGCCTGCCTTGTGCCTTGCTGCCTCCAAACTTGCTGTGATTCCACGCAGGTCCTAGTGCCTGCCTTGTGCCCTGCTGTAAGAGTGTGTCGCGAAATGATGCATGTCTAAAAAGTGTGTCACCAACATGAAAAGTTTGGAAAGCTCTGGTCTAGTGGTTAAGGTGCTGGGCTAGAAACTAGGAGGCTGCGAGTTCTAGTCCCACCTTAGGCATGAAAGCCAGGTGGGTGACCTTGGGCCAGCCACTCTCTCGCAGCCCAACTCACCTCACAGGGTTGTTGTTGTGGGGAAAATAGGAGGAAGAAGGAGTATTAGGTATGTTCGCCGCCTTGAGTTATTTATAAAAATAATAAAGGTGGGATAAAAATTAATTCAATAAATAAAAAGCTCCTGTTATATGTTGCACACTGGTCCTAATGGTCTTTCTTTATCCTCTCAAATATATTGTGATGCACATCCATCCATCCTAATTTATCCAGCCTTCTGCCCTGCTTTACATTTCTAAATCCATACACCAGATCTTCTTCCATGTCATCAAGTCTTGCAACCACCCTTGGTGATATCTAACCACCTGCTAAAAATTCTTCTTGCTAAGCCCTTCCTCTTATATCCCTCTACAGCCCATTAACATAGGCTTCTGCTATTCAGTTTCATGGGGTACAACACACAATGGCTTTCACCAGTTTGGAATCAGCTCTGGATCACATGATGTCAGACAGTTTTGACAGCTGAGTCTTGCCATCCCCTGCTCTGATGTGGTTTAGTTAAAACCAGAGCAGGACTGGGGTTTTCTCTGCAGGGCAGCAGCTTTGTGGAGCTTGTGTGCAGTCTGCTTTCCCAATAGTGGGAACTTGTGATGCAGCCTACTACCCAGTCTTCCCACTTCTGCTGATATATTGTCATCCTATCATTTTGCTCTCAGACACATTTAAATGCAGCAAAGGAATGGTGGTAAAATGGCTTGGATGTTTACAAATTACCTTTCCTGTCATAGCTTCACATCATAGCAATATGGAAGGACAAGGATGCAAGCAACATACTTAATTTCCCTTTTGTGCTGAGTGGGGATGAGAAGATTCTTATTACTCTGGTGCTTACACTAGTTCAGGGGCAGGTGACTGATTGAACTAATATTCTTTGCACTCTCAATGTTTTTGCAGAAATTGAGACTATCACACCACAACTTTGAACTGTTTTCTAGAGACTGGAAAGTAGAAACAATCAGAATGTAAAATTGCTGATGGAGTTTACAACTAGTTTTTTAGGTCAATGTTTCCAAATCTTGGCAACTTTCGGATGTGTGGACTTCAAGTCCCAGAATTCTCAACAATGGCCATGGCTGGCTGGGGAATTCTGGAAGCTGAGGTCCACACATCAGGAGGCTACAGGGTTGGGAAGCATTTCTTTAAATGGTAATATTTTCCCCCAATGGACTGACTGGCCATAGCTACTATGGTGAAACTAAGTGTGCGTTCCAGTGCCATCTCTTCTTGTCCTCTGTCTGGCCACACTGGACCTGCACTTTTGAATCAGATTCTGAGACTGAACTCACAGGCCTTACTAAATGCAGGGGTTCTAGTCTTTCTATCGTCCTAGTTATGGCATTCTCTGGTCATAGGTAAGCTAAAAGAATATACTATATTTCCTCCACATACTGTACAATGAACTAGAGATTCAAGAGATAATAATCAAAGCATGTTTTCTGAGGCTGGAAGCTGTTTATCTGAATTTAAATGATAACACACACACACACACACACACATATACATACATATATACATACACACTGTATATAGGTTCGTAACTAACATGAGATGATTCCTTGTAATAAATTTTTTAAAATTGACCATGAGAAACAACCACATCAATTCTGGTGTCTAAAAATAGATTCCAGGCTCACCACCTGGCCTTTGGCTCCATTAGACTTTCAACACCTGTATAGGTACTAATAACTGCATGCATGTGTGTTACAAGAAGCAAGTGGAGCAGGAGATCTGTGTTATCCTTTCGTGTTGAAGGTGCATGAAGCTTCCTTTAAGGTGAAACCAGCAGTTCCAGCTACCCTTCCCAGGCAGAGCGCGTGGCCTTTGCTGTGCAAAGTGAAGCATTTAAGTGGAACTCATTGTCTGCCACACCGTTGAGGAAGAGGATGCCTGTTTCACACACCCTACAATGCATATACACATTCCTTGCATAGTAATCCATCTACTGCAGAGCAAGCAGCTCACGTGGGCACAGAAGGGCTTTTTATAAGGGAAAGCAAACAAAGTAAAATGAAATTAACTTTTCTAAAGGTCCCGAAACTTGCTATGCAAGATACATATCCCAGGCTGGCAAATTAAAAAAAATAATAATCTGAGGTGATTGTTCCATTCTTAGGAAAAGTCGAGAAGCACCAAGCTGTAATGTTCCCGGGTTGCTATGCCACCAATTGATGATGGCATGATATCTCTTGAAGTCCTTTTCAGAACTTCCACTTCTTCTCTGTGATGGAACGGTAGATCTCTGGAGTCAGTGGCACGTAGCTCTTTTCTGAGTTGTCCAGGAAAAAGAGGGGTTCTCTGATGGTGATAGGGTCAAATTCTTCCCTCACCAGCTGACTTTTGCACTGCTTGAAAGTCCCTGTGATCTCTAGGGCCTCCTGTGATGAAGAACAGCAAATCAGCCCATCATTCCACTGCACTGCTAGAGCACACCAAACATGGCACGATTGCAAGCATTGGGAGAAGAAACTATCACTCTCAAATACATGTTGCAGTTTCTCCAGAGTGCACAGCAGTGAGATGGGGGGTGGGGGACGGAATGGATGAGGTGGCAATTTTCATTTGCACCAGACTGGTAAATAGCACATCATATACAGTATATTGTATGAGATAGAATGAGTTCGTTTCACTAGAGCGCAGGCTGCAAGCATATAATCATCATCATCATCATAAAAGAAACCCCATAAGTAGAACACAAGCACTGGTAATATGTCGATGAAGGTTCTCAGTCATCCAGGTGGAACAGTCTGTAGCTTGAATCATGTCAACTGGATTTCTATTTTCTCAGTGGAAACGTTTCGCTCCTTATCCAAGAAGCTTCTTCAGTCTGAGCAAAGTTAGTAAGGGAATCCTTAAATATGTTTCTAGGGTGGTTGTGTGACCTTGCACCTGGGGCTAGGTCATGGTTATTTGAGATGTTTATTTCTAAGTCCCTTTATCATCCAATGGAGGATCGTTAAGATTACCATGCTGCTGTTGAGCTTGTGAAATGGTCTTAATCTTCCTAGGCACAGAAGACAAAGCAGGAAGGAAAATAGGGGAAAGATTCCTGCTTTGTCTTCTGTGCCTAGGAAGATTAAGACCATTTCACAAGCTCAACAGCAGCATGGTAATCTTAACGATCCTCCTTTGGATGATAAAGGGACTTAGAAATAAACATCTCAAATAACCATGACCTAGCCCCAGGTGCAAGGTCACACAGCCACCCTAGAAACATATTTAAGGATTCCCTTACTAACTTTGCTCAGACTGAAGAAGCTTCTTGGATAAGGAGCGAAATGTTTCCACTGAGAAAATAGAAATCCAGTTGACATGATTCAAGCTACAGACAAGCACTGGTATTATTCTCCAATTGGGGTCCAACAGTGGCTTGGAAAGGTGATTTAGAATAGAAAATGATAGAAGAATTAAATGCTCCTTCCTACAAAACTGCTGTTTTGATTATAGGTCTACCACATTATACATAGTTTGCCTCACTCAGTGTTAGGCAATTTTTGCTTCAATGGTGGGATAGGTTCTTGAGTTTCATCACCCACCTTGATGAAGAATTGGAAGGAACAGCTTTACAACGAGGCAGAGCAAGGGGTTGTCTTAGGTGGCAGAAGCTGAGAAGTGGCAAAAAGTTGCTGGAGGAAACAGTAAGGTGCCACATGGCCTGATCCAAAGCCCCTAAATTAGCCTGCTATCATCAGGTTTTGTAGAGGGTGTTGTCTGTTGCTAAGGAAAAAAAATAAACTTCTGTCTCTTGGAATGGGAATCTTGTTCTTTCGAATGGGAATGGGAATCTTGTTCTTTGCCTCAAGCAAGAAGGTATTAGGCCAGAGTTTCTCAAACTTGGCAAGTTTAAGATGCTGGCCGGGGAATTCTGGGAGTTGAAGTCCACACATCTTAAACTTGCCAAGTTTGAGAAACACAATATTAGGACAACCCAGAAGGTTGATCCAATCAAGGCCATAGCAGGATCAAAAGTTCCTTTCCCTCATGACTTCTATCTACCCAGGCAGGGTGTGCTATTTATAATTCTTAACAATCCCACCAAAGCTTATTCACATTATATCAGCTTGTCTTGCATAGCCCTTATTTAGGCAAGAGCACAGTAAAACAACAAGGAAACAGAAAGGAGACTCACCCGGATGCGGACAAAGTGGGGTATGGCATAGTTTGGCAGGTTATTCTTGGTGTGTGCATACAATTGCTTTCCATCAAAGGACTCCCCCTCCTTTAGTCGTATTGCTGCCATCCCAATCTTTCCTTCATGCCCTGGAAAATATCAGAAAGCCCAAATGCCTTTTCAGGATAGAAAGATGCATCATAACGTTGCTTTGGGATGAAAAGTTTTGTACTGGAGAGGAACAGCAAGAGAAAACAGGTTGGCTTAACCTTTCACTTTCCAATTATTTTTCTCCTGTGAACTCTTTGGGGAGTCAATGGGAGCCCATTCATTGTAAAATGAACAAATAAATACTTACACAAACTCTTTACCCCTGTGTGATGTAAAGTAGTGCAAATTGCAAAGGAAGCATCTGAAACTCCATGGATAGAATGGATAGCTATGAAGGTGGGGTGATATTTTCTCTTACTGTACTAAGAAGTTTTGGCCTCCTCTAAGCCAGAGTGAGCAACTTCCCCTGCATCAGGGCCACCACTGATTCCTCAGATGAGCTGGAGGGCCACCAAAGACCTTCCAGGGTTGTGTTGATGTCACCAGAAAGGGCAGGGCTCATTTTTTTCTTGTTTTTTTTCAGGCTCTTTAGAGGGTTTTTGTTTTGTTTTTAAGAGTGAATGGAGGCAAAAAAACTTTGGGAAGCATGCCCACCCTTAAAAAATCCAAACCTCAGGAAGCAACCAGAAATCTCACTGCAAAAATCACTGCCTGAATAGCTTATTCTGGCAGTGTAATTTTGGGCCAGAAGGCCTCCCTTTCCATGCTCAGCCATTTTGGGGGGTTGGGAATCTGGAAAATCTCACTGCCAGAAATTGTAATTATGTAATGTTGGCACCTACATTCTCAGTGTTCTAAGAGGTTGCCGCTCAGGTGCTAAAACCGAAATATGGCCCATGGACGGTGAATTTCATACACCTGTGCTGGATTACAACTCCTATCATCCAGTTACTATGGCCCATTTGATTAGGAAAGGTGCCGTACACAGTTCAAGGTGGTATAAATGTTTCAATAACCAGGAACCCAAAGTTAATATTTAACTGATTTGGCCATGTAAAAGCTGATTCAAATATTTCCTTTATTAACCTTGACACAGTTGGAAACAACCTCTTCTGTGGTTAAGACAAAATGTGGTCTTAAACAAAACAGATCGAAAAGAACACACACACCCATCTTACATGTTCTCTAAAATCTGGCTACCAAAGACAACCCTGCAATTTTTATTTTCCTGCAACTACTAATGGATCATAGTGAAATGTAACAATGCTTAAATTGACCACCTCTATTTCTGTCCCCCTTTGAAAATAAAAACAGGAACCAAAACATGGAACTTTGAGCAAATGCTACTTAATCTTATAAGGTGTTTGTATATCTAAATACACACAGAGAGAGACATATATGTTCAATATTCATGTAACCATCCATAATTACTCTGCCAAAACTTAAAATCCATACTGTCACCTTTCTGAATAATTTTGTCTTTATACCTGTCTCCTCCATGCCTAGGAAACCTATTCTGCAGCCATCCTACCACCACCCTCCTCCCAAAATCTGCTGTGTCCAGATGGTTAAAAAAATAGTTTGCCTAAATATTATGTTTTGCTTGTATGTTTAATGTTATTAAAACATGCTGTAATTCTTATCTTCAATTTTTAAGTAGCCAGCCCCACCCCCATACATCAGATTAAAATGGCATTTCACAATAAACCACACTTTTTACTAGCATGTATTGTAAACCCTTTCAGAAATACTCATGTTGACTATTACGGTTCAAAAAAATTAAATCTTATCTTTATATCTGCAATGTGAGCAATGACCCTAAGGATTGTGACTGATAGGTCATGCAGTGCCTGGTAAGGTACTGGATGTCATTCTTTTACAGCCGGTAAAGATAGGTTTCTTAAAGAATACATTTTGATCTACCTGGCACAGGTACTCCATATACATTCACTTCTTGAATAAATTCCAGCATGGCAAGGGCTGTCTCAACTTCTGTAGTAGCCACATTCTCCCCTTTCCATCTACAGTACAGTGAAAAAGAAGTTATTACCACCATTTGTTCACTTTTATTACTGGATTTGCCAAAAATGACTTCATTTGTTATACTATTATGTAGTTGTAAACCTCAGCTGAGGCCCCTCAGTTTATAGCAGATTCAGACTGGAGACTTCCAGGTTCACAAGTCATCTCCTTATCAACTCTCCCAGTAGCTCTTTGAAATGCTCAACCTGCTACATCTGTCTGTCTAAGCCCAGAGACTACGTAGAACTGAGGTTTGGATTTCGGAAGCTTCTTTTTCATTTGTCACTAAAATTATGCACTGGTTTAACACACACACCGGCACACAGAAAAGAAAAGAAAAGAAAAGAAAAGAAAAGAAAAGAAAAGAAAAGAAAAGAAAAGAAAAGAAAAGAAAAGAAAAGAAAAGAAAAGAAAAGAAAAGAAAAGAAAAGAAAAGAAAAGCCAATCCCGCCTCCCGCCAAAATCAAAGAAAGAAAAAAGTCCATTGTTCATAATCTGTAGCTTGAATCATGTCAACTGGATTTCTATTTTCTTAATGGAAACGTTTCGCTCCTTATCCAAGGGGCTTCTTCAGTCTGAGCAAAGTTGGTAAGGGAATCCTAAATATGTTCCTAGGTAGCTGTGTGACCTTACACCTGGGGCTAGGTCATGGTTATATTGAGATGTAATTTTTAAGTCCTTTTATCATCTAATGGAGGGTCGTTAAAAACACCATGCTGCTGTTGAGCTTCTGAAATGGTCTTAATCTTCCTAGGCACAGAAGACAACACGGGGAGGAAGATGGGGGAGAGTTTGTGCCTGAGGCCCCCACCTCTATTCAAGGAAGGATTTTCCAAGTTGGCATAAATGGATTCCTTGACCCCTCTCTCAAACCACCTATCTTCTCTGTCTAAAATGTGAACATTAATGTCCTCAAATGAGTGTCCTTTTTCTTTTAGATGAAGATAAACTGCTGACTCTGGTCCTGTGGTGTTATTTCTCCTGTGTTGTGCCATCCTCCTGTACATAGGTTGTTTGGTTTCTCCAATGTAGAGTTCAGAGCACTCCTCACTGCACTGGATTGCATAAACTACATTGCTTTTCTTATGTTTTGGAGTTTGATCTTTGGGGTGTACAAGCCTCTGTCTCAGTGTGTTGGTGGGTTTGAAATATACAGGTATGTGGTGTTTGCCAAATATCCGTTTTATCTTTTCAGACACGCCAGCCATGTAGGGAATGACCAGGTTCTTTCGTTTACTCTGAGTCTCAGCCCTATCTGTCGCTGTTTTAGGTCTGGTAGATTTAGATTTGGTGAAGGCCCAATTTGGATATCCACAGGCCTTCAGGGCTGTTCTCAGGTGCTGATTTTCATTCTTTTTGGAATCCATGGAGGTGGGGATGGTTTCTGCTCTGTGTGACAATGTCCTGATGACTCCTAGTTTGTGCTGCAGTGGATGGTGGGAGTCAAACATCAGATATTGATCTGTGTGTGTGGGTTTCCTGTAGATCCCTATTTCTAGCTTGCCACCGGTCCCAATGAGGACTTCACAGTCTAGGAATGCCAGTCTGTTGTCCTTGGTGTCTTCTCTGGTGAAGCTAATGTTGGCATCTATAGTGTTTATATGATCCGTGAAGGCCTGTACTTCACGGATCATATAAACACTATAGATGCCAACATTAGCTTCACCAGAGAAGACACCAAGGACAACAGACTGGCATTCCTAGACTGTGAAGTCCTCATTGGGACCGGTGGCAAGCTAGAAATAGGGATCTACAGGAAACCCACACACACAGATCAATATCTGATGTTTGACTCCCACCATCCACTGCAGCACAAACTAGGAGTCATCAGGACATTGTCACACAGAGCAGAAACCATCCCCACCTCCATGGATTCCAAAAAGAATGAAAATCAGCACCTGAGAACAGCCCTGAAGGCCTGTGGATATCCAAATTGGGCCTTCACCAAATCTAAATCTACCAGACCTAAAACAGCGACAGATAGGGCTGAGACTCAGAGTAAACGAAAGAACCTGGTCATTCCCTACATGGCTGGCGTGTCTGAAAAGATAAAACGGATATTTGGCAAACACCACATACCTGTATATTTCAAACCCACCAACACACTGAGACAGAGGCTTGTACACCCCAAAGATCAAACTCCAAAACATAAGAAAAGCAATGTAGTTTATGCAATCCAGTGCAGTGAGGAGTGCTCTGAACTCTACATTGGAGAAACCAAACAACCTATGTACAGGAGGATGGCACAACACAGGAGAAATAACACCACAGGACCAGAGTCAGCAGTTTATCTTCATCTAAAAGAAAAAGGACACTCATTTGAGGACATTAATGTTCACATTTTAGACAGAGAAGATAGGTGGTTTGAGAGAGGGGTCAAGGAATCCATTTATGCCAACTTGGAAAATCCTTCCTTGAATAGAGGTGGGGGCCTCAGGCACAAACTCTCCCCCATCTTCCTCCCCGTGTTGTCTTCTGTGCCTAGGAAGATTAAGACCATTTCAGAAGCTCAACAGCAGCATGGTGTTTTTAACGACCCTCCATTAGATGATAAAAGGACTTAAAAATTACATCTCAATATAACCATGACCTAGCCCCAGGTGTAAGGTCACACAGCTACCTAGGAACATATTTAGGATTCCCTTACCAACTTTGCTCAGACTGAAGAAGCCCCTTGGATAAGGAGCGAAACGTTTCCATTAAGAAAATAGAAATCCAGTTGACATGATTCAAGCTACAGACAATTCCACCTGGATGACTGAGAACCTTCATAGACACATTGTTCATAATGTGACTCTGTCCAATTAGCATTATCATGTCATCCCCAGATATATTGAATGCAGATGCTGCAATCAAAAGGTTGCCCATCGCTGTCTTTAGATGCTTGTCTCCTGGGCATGAACTGGTTGGAAATGAAGCTGGCTTAAGAAATCCTTTCCTGTCTTTCAACCGCTTCTGCCACTGTGCCCACAGTAATGGCCAGGAATGCTGCCTGGGTGGTAGTTAACACAGCCCTCAATTGGTGGACTCCCACCCTTCTTTTCCCGTTCCACCCATGTCAGGAAAAGAGGCCGCCCAGCAGCCCAGTATAAAATGGCTGCCAAAGGCAAAGCACACACCGGCCAATTGGAATGGAGGCATTTAGGTAGGACTGAGTGAAGAGCAGCAGGCAGACAGGACTGTCCTGTTTGCACCAAAAGAGGGGGGAAATACTACTACAGCTAGAGAACTCAGACGGAGGTCTTCCCATCAGCCTAGGGGTGGGCTCAGGATGTCATCTGTTCCTGACCTCCCAAAATGGTAGATAGCCTGTACAGTATTTTTCCGAGAGTAAGCAGGGAGTGCAGATCAGCCCCTAGTGTCTGTGGGACTCACCGGAAAGTATCTCCCACTCGGTCCTGGAAATATATAAAGCCATCATGGTCTTGCATCAAGAGGTCACCGCTGTTGAAGTAGCGATCTCCTTTCTCTAGGACATCCTGGAGAATCTTCTTCTTTGTTTTCTGAGGGTCTCCCGCATAGCCATAGAAGGGAGTCTTCTCAGTGATCTTGACCACTAGTAAACCTGTTTCACCTGCAATTTGGAATCAATTAATATTCATCCTCTAGCATTATTTCCACTTCAGGTTATTTGCGTTTTCCAGAAAATTCTAGAAAATTTCCAGCAATAATTAAAATTTTATTTTCTTATTTAATTTTTGTAAGCTAATCAAACAAATTATGTCATATTAATTCTGTGTACAATATAAGTAGGTGAAAAATGTTTCGAATTCTCCGAAGTAATAAATTACATTCCAACAGTTGCTCTTATTTAGAGGAAAGCACAGATTTAGAAAACTGAACTTAACAGAGCCTTCTTAGTGGTAGCCCAAAAGTTATGAAGCTTTCTTCTAACTGAACAATGCAGCCCTTTCGATTGAAAGTGTACCAACCCTTACATGTTTCCCTTCCTTAAGCTCATGAACAGGTGTCCTATAAATCTGTACGATCTTGTGCATCACTAAATGTGGATTTGACTCTTAAAAGTGGTTTCTAAATGCTTTAATAGAATTATTAAAATAAATCAGCGTAATAATTAACAAAATCAACAGTTTACTAAAAATCGTATTATCAGAGGCAGGCAAGTCCATCCTTGACTTCAGCTTGAGAGAAAAATTAGACTAGCTGTTCTATAAATTGCCCAACATGAGTCACACCTCTCGAGAAAAAGAACCAACAACTGTGATAAAAGAAGGAATATTGCTGGATTTCTCCGTTTGAGGTTGGAGATCCAGTCTAGACTTGCTGTCTGTCCCAAGTACTATAGGATGGTGCTTTAAGTCAGGAAAGCCAGATGCAAAAGTGGGCAACGTTCTTGCACCTTTAAGAGTTGCACAACAGGAAATTTTGATTAGTACAACTTGTTCTGCTTTTGCATCTCTTACTAGTAGACTATGAAGATGTAACCACCTTCCAGAAAGAATCAACAGAAAAACATTATTATTGTTAAATCATTGTTTATGATGAAGTATAATTTAATTTTATATTTAACAAATGGAACGTGCAACAACATGGTGCCAATTGGAAGATTTGGCAGGGTTCCAGCTATCAGCCCCACTAGATAGACCAGACCAGGAAATCAACTCCACCAGAAAGCTAAAACTACTTGGATTGAGATTGGCTATAATGACAGAATCTTGCAAGTCTGATTGTGCTTTACCTCCTCCCCCTTCTTATACTCCATTGGATTTGGGAAGTGTCTGCCTCAGCTGCTTCTGAATGTTATCTCTTCTTTCTGGACTTAAAAAATGGTTCAGCCCCTTTTTCCTATATAATGGTTCCTGCATTATTTCCATCAAGGAAATCTTCCTTACTCTCTACACTAGTCAACCTGCCATGCTTCTTCTCAGAATACTCTCACCCCTCAACCCACTGTGATTTTTTGTTTCCCCTTGGCATCACTCAGTAATATAAGGCTAATATCTGTGCCCCATCTTTTAGGGAAGGGGGCAATGGAAACATGGGAAGAAATATCATAACTACTAGCATTCTCCCTGGTACTGAGATAGAATGGAAGTTGTGGGGTGGCACTACTTCGGTCTGCTACAAAAACAGGTAGGATGCCAGTATTGACACTGGCTGCCTATGAGCTCACTCTGTCTCTTTGGTTTTACCCATCAGGGTTTTCCGGGGGTATCTTCTTCCTTGGATGGTTCTATAGGAACAGCACTTGCTGAATGAATCTGCTATACGTAGTGGGGACAATATCATAAAAACGTAAGAATAGCCTGATAGAGCAGGCCAAGGCCCATCTTAGTCCAGCATTTTGTTTTCCTAAAAGACCAACCACATGCTTCTGGGGTGTTCACAAGCAAGAGTTGGAGAGATACCACTTTCTTGCTGTTGATCCCCTGCAGCTGGTATTCAGAGACATGCTGCCTCCAACATGGAGGTAGCATCGAATCTCAAGATGAATAGCTGTTGACAGATCTGTCCTTCATAAATTTATTCAATCATTTTTAAACCCATCCAGCCATCACCATGTCTCATGTTAATGAATGAATGAATGGTGTGCAATTGGGGCGGGGGGGGGGGTGAGCTTCACTTGACCTTTGAGTGGCTGAGACCAGGATGAAAAAAAAATTGACTTAATTTAATTTACATTTGATTAACACCTTTATTACCCATACATTTAATAATTCTATATTTGTCATACTGAAAGGCCTGAGGCTGCAAGTCTGTCCTCCAGATATATGGCCATAAGTGAACTAGAGTGCTATATAGTAGACAGGAGGCTGGGGAAAAAATTAGAATAAACTCTAATGTGCATAAATGGCCTGGGAGCTTTGTATTGAAAAACCCAGGCTCAAGTTTAATGCTAGTTCCAAACACATCTCTAAAAAGAGGCCAAGGCGTTGCTGGATGACCAGCCCTTTCTGTCACTCAAGTCATCCAGTCTGGTAGCACCTTTTCCAACAAGTTTTATTAAAAAGGCATAAGCTTTTGTGAGTTTAGCTCACTTCATCAAATACACAGAGCATCCTGGGAAGTTAAAATGCTCTGATATTACTTTGTCCTTGGTTGGAGTCCTGATATCAGACTTCTGTCCATTAATTACTTTGCACAATGCTTGTCCTGTTTGTCCTACGTAGAATCCACAGGGTTATTGCTAGCAGATGATAGCATGTATCACATCAGAGGAAGCGCGTGGGAAGGCAGCTTTAATCTTGTGTGTGTATTTGTTGGAGTCTGTGATGGTCCTGTTGGTGTAGATGTAAATGTGGGGGCAAAGTAAAACCAGACTCTGCAATAAACTCAGATATCAGTTTCCTTCTGTTTTTTTGCCACTATAGACTAACACACACTTCTCCTACAATACAAGACATCTACTTCACATGGGAAAAAGAGATATGGTACTGATCTGGGCTGTTTTGTTTGCTGTAGCCATTGGAAAATGACTGGATGTGCACAGACTTGTTTATATAGTTGCAATGCTTGCAGGGAACTTATGGCCAATCAGCACACACACCCCTCTAAGCCAATAGCTGAGCACTGATGGGTATCAATCATTTCCTGGCTAGCAGCAAGGGTCTCTCCCCACCGCTCAGGTTCATACCCAACACATAAACACCTTTCTTCCTCCATAAAGCAGGAAAAGACTAAACTGCTGACTTTTGTGGACTTGTCATCTGTTATCTCCAGAGTACCGTATTTTAATCCCTTTACCCAGGCATGAAGTGCAGCCCTCGTGTTGGGATCCCAAGAGCTGGGAGGTGGGGTGAATCAGACTTTTCCAGGTGTCTCATATAATCACCCCCATGCAGCTGAACTCGCAACCCATTCACTGCTGTGACCAAGTTTTCCCTGTTCAGTGCCCTGTTCCCTGGCACTGAGACAACCCAGGACTTAACCTCTAAGGTCAGTACTTTCCAAACTGTGTGTCGGGACACGTTAGTGTGTTGGCTGCAGTGTCTGGGTGTGTCACGGCTTCTGCCTGCCTCCGAGCCCTGCCAGGATTCCACGCAGGTCCTAGTGCCTGCCTTGTGCCTTGCTGCCTCCAAACCTGCTGTGATTCCGTGCAGGTCCTAGTGCCTGCCTTGTGCCCTGCTGCCTCCAAACCTGCCCTGCCAGGATTCCGCGCAGGTCCTAGTGCCTGCCTTGTGCCTTGCTGCCTCCAAACCTGCCCTGCCAGGATTCCACGCAGGTCCTAGTGCCTGCCTGGTGCCTTGCGCCTTGCTGCCTCCAAACCTGCCCTGCCAGGATTCCGCGCAGGTCCTAGTGCCTGCCTTGTGCCTTGGTGCCTCCAAACCTGCTGTGATTCCGCACAGGTCCTAGTGCCTGCCTTGTGCCTTGCTGCCTCCAAACCTGCTGTGATTCCGCACAGGTCCTAGTGCCTGCCTTGTGCCTTGCTGCCTCCAAACCTGCTGTGATTCCGTGCAGGTCCTAATGCCTGCCTTGTGCCTTGCTGCCTCCAAAACTGCCCTGCCAGGATTCTGCACAGGTCCTAGTGCCTGCCTTGTGCCTGGCTGCCTCCAAACCTGCTGTGATTCCGTGCAGGTCCTAATGCCTGCCTTGTGCCTTGCTGTAAGAGTGTGTCGCGTAATGATGCATGTCTAAAAAGTGTGTCACCAACATGAAAAGTTTGGAAAGCTCTGCTCTAAGGTCAGTGTCTGACCACAGCAACATCTGACCACTGGCAGTGAGGGGAGAACCTGTTTCATCACTGGAAGCAGCCCATAACTCTGCTTTTGCAAAGCCCAATCCATGTCCAAATGGAAATTTTATTAACGTACCTGGGGCCACCGGGAGGCAGTATCCTTTTTCATTCCTCACCACCTCATCCTGGTCAATATCGTATTGAATTAATTCAAACTTTGCCAGTTTCTGAAGTAGAACAGACAGAAATTGGAAAGAGCCACAAGGCAGAAATTCTAAGCAACTCCAGCAGCTTGTAGGTCACAAAGAATCCCACAACAACTTTTTGTGTGCCCCTTGAGCGAATGCCCCCAATTTGGTGACTAACTGCTAAATCACAGAATAATGACATTCTGTACTTTTATTCAAAAATTAAAATTATAGAGATGGGCTGTTATTCTTGGGCGTTTTTATTTTATTTTTAAAAATAGAAATCCCAGAAGGAGAGAAAACACAGGGGATTCTCAATCTACTGGGTGATGTAAATTGCATCCCTGCCATTCCCCCTTCAGAGTACTGATTCAGCATCTCCGAATGTACAGTTTATAACCATAAACCTGCCCTCCCTCCAATGGCATCAAGGCAGCATATATAGCCCCTTCCCCTCCTTATCTGAATGGCTCTTGGGGGCAGGTTGGGCTGGATGAATGGCCTGAGCATACCCAATACGTTTTGTAACTGATCAGAGATCTAAATCAAGGTTTCCACTTTTAAGACAGAGCTCTGCTTCCAGGACTAGCAACCTGGTGCTCCTCAGGTGTTTTGAACAACTCCTATCCACCCTTGCCATCACCCATGCTGACTGGCACTGAAATCTCAGAAATCTGGAAGGCAGCAGCTTGCCTGCCCCTGCTCTCACTGCTAGGTCTTAGTTTCTAATACAATTGAACGTGTAGTGCCTGTATCCAGTCTGAAAGCACAATAACAAATAAATTCAGGGGTCCAATGAAGGATGTGGGAGGGGCTGCAATGGCTCCTTGATCCCTATGGCATTTTACAGGAGCATGAAGAGGCCTGAAATAGAGTGCCTATCACATCATCACTCCTGACAGTTCAGACTGATTGGACCTTCAGACACTCTTTCCAAAGCTTTGGAGAGAGAGAGCACCTGGAGCTATAGTTGGCCTGAAGCATTGTGTAACTACATTTGAACTCAATAAAAAGGTGGCCTGGAATGAGAGCTGATTTGCCCACTGACAATTTTTTGCAATTTTGCAGTGGTGAAAAATCATTGTTTGGTTTTCTGTTGTGCAAGGATCAAAGATCAAGACAGAGTTATACTCCCTGCTCCTGATCAATAAATTCAAAGCCTTTTTTACACATATCATTATGGATGACAGCAGACTCTCAAGGACCTTCGAGAGAACCATTTTACCACACCAGCAGAATACTTCATTTGCACCCCATTTACTGGTTGCCCAGATGATGCCACTACCATCCAGTATACTCTTCCACCATATCTTTCCCTGCTGCAGAATAATGCATTTTTTCCTCAGAAACTTGCCCAGTCCTCTGATTACTTGAACATCCAAATATTCCTCATCTCTTCTTCAGTTCTTTAGTGATAGTCTTTTATGATATTTTTTCTAGAGGCCTATTTCCTTTCTCCCCTCTAAGTTTTTGCATGATACTGCAAGTTCCCATATCATGTCCACCCTTCAGAAACATGTTAGCCTCAATTGCTTATTCAGTTGATTCCTCTTTCCCTCATGCCAGATTAAAAAAAAAATAAAACCCTTGCCAAAATTCTAAAAAACTTCTCCTTAGAATTAATGAGCTCTGATATTCTTTCAGCCATATGGCTTATATGTGTTTATAGTAGGTGTGCCAAGCCTAGTATGGCACAACAGTGCCCCCTAGAGCATCCAATACATGATTAACCTCTTGCTGAGATGCCTAAACAGAATTCAGTGTTTGCTTCCCCCAAAAGCAACTCCTATATAAACTTTTTAGACAAAGCCATAATTGACAAAAATCAGACTGCTTTTATCATTCTCACAGCAGATCTTTAAGGAAGGTGGGTTCAGAGAATAGGCAATTTTTGATATGTTAGCTAAACCTAGGACATCAGATATGTCTATGAAGGTTCTCAGTCATCCAGGTGGAATTGTCTGTAGCTTGAATCATGTCAACTGGATTTCTATTTTCTCAGTGGAAACGTTTCGCTCCTTATCCAAGGAGCTTCTTCAGTCTGAGCAAAGTTAGCTAAACTTTGTTTTAATCCTAAAACTTTAGGATTCCCTTACTAACTTTGCTCAGACTGAAGAAGCTCCTTGGATAAGGAGCGAAACGTTTCCACTGAGAAAATAGAAATCCAGTTGACATGATTCAAGCTACAGACTAGGACATCAGAGATAGAATATTTCCCTTGACTTTGCAAAGCAAGAGTTTTCCCCAAAAAGCCGGGTTTACATTATCTCCTACATTCTGTGAAACTAGGATACTACTCAAGAAAACAGAAAAAGAGGAGAGCCTGCCTAATAACATTCATACAGAAGATTCAAATAATTTATCTCTTCTACTGTTCCCTCTACAATGAACCCTAAAATACATTGAAACCCAATAACGTATTTAAAGATGTAATAAGTAACAAAGTTTAGCTAGGCTTAGTATGCTGACTGGAGACCAGAGTATCATGCTTACCCCTAATTCATTCAAGATGAAGATTTATTCACTAATAGTGTGGATGCCATTACTCATCATTACTCATCCACATGGGCATCACAAGCAGGAGAGCGGTGTGAAGCTTCCAATTTCATGAAAGGGTGAGAATGAAGGCAGATTGCAACATATCAACATCAGAAGTGAAACAACTATAAAGCAGACCATTTTTCTAGACTTGGGCAGTCATTTCCAACCTCTAGCCTCCAAGGAAGCTTCTACAAACATGAATGAGCTAAAAAAAAAACTCTTACAGTTGATTGAAGTGGAAGTAATCCATCACCAATCACCAAGAAGAAGAGAAGGATTGTAAGAAACTTTCCCTTGAGAGGCACAAGAGAGTGAAGTTTCCATTTCTCATACAGATCTTTCATATTGACATGCATATTGTCCCTGAGGTGCCTGAATACATGATGCAATGGAAAGACTGACAAACTTCAGCAAGTCTAATGAGCCTTGTCAGACCTTTCTTATTCATGTGGGCACAATGTAAGCAAGGCATGACCTCCAGTGTATCACAAGTGACTTCATGGCTTTGGAGAAGAGGGTGAAGGACCTTGGGGTACAAGTGGGCTTCTCATTAGTACTTCCCATTTAAAGCAAAGTCAGCAAAATGAAAAGAAGTTTTTCTAATGAACTTCTGCTGGCAAAGTTGGTCCACATATGGTATTTCAACAGTGGTGCAAACTTTTAGAAAGAAGGATGGCTTTTCAGACATAGAATTCATCTCACCCAGGTGGGAAACTACATCTCTGGAAAAGAACTGACTAACCTGATCAGGAGGGTTTAAAACTAAAATACAAGGGGAAAGGAGTTGTAAGGTCATAGATGAGTAACAAATTGACAAGTAATAGACTGAATACATTAGGGAAGCAAAATGTTTGGGAAGTTTCTAGTTTAAGTTTAATAATGAAAAAAAAGGAAATACAGACATAAAGGAAAAAGGAGATTGAACATAGGGAGTCTATCCCATTATCTGAAATGTCTCTCACTAAAGAACAAAGTATAGGTAACAGGCAATATGAGCCAAATGTCATGAGGCACAAAATCAAGTATGATATAATAGGGATCACAGAAACATGGTGGGATGAATCCCACTGGTAGACCATTGGGTTTGATGGGTACACTTCCAGATGGTAACATTTAAGTTAAGATAAAAGGGCAAGCTAACAGAAGGGGTATCTTGCTAGGAGTCTGCTATAGGCAACCAAACCAATCGCAAGAGGTAGATGAAGATTTGTTAAAGCAGAAAACTGAAGCCTCAAAAAAAAATGGTTATGATAGAAACTTTCAACTCCTCGGACATCTGTTGGAAGATTAATTCTGCCAAATACAAGGTGTCAGGTAAATTCTTGACATTTTTTTCTTTCAAAAGGTTTAGGTGGGCCTCAGGAAATCTACTACTTTAAATATGGTCCTTACTAACGGGAAGGAGATGGCTGATAATATTAAAGTGCTGGGAACTTTGAGTGCAAGTGACCCATTGTTAGAGTTCTTGATTTTAATAATAATATTTTTAAGAAAACTGGTTAAAAACCAGTCAAACACATGCCATGGATTTTAGAAAGGCCAATTTTAATAATTGGCCGGGGGGGGGGGTCTTTAATAACTGACCTACTGGTTCAGGTGCTAGACTAGGAACAAGGAAACCTGAGTTCTAGTCCTGCCTTAGGCATGGAAATCAACTGGATAACTTTGGACCAGTCACTCTCTCTCAGGTCTAGGAAAATGGCAATGACAAACCACTTCCAAAAAATTGGAACTGCAAAGGTGCCAGAGGACTGTAGTCACACTCTTAAGGGGAAAAAAGGATTCCAGTAATTATCAACTAGTAAACCTAACTTCAATATCTGGAAAGTTGTTAGAGTAGATGATAAAACAGGTCATTTGGAAGCATCTTGAAAACAGTGTCATGATTGCTAAGAGTCAGCATAGCATTGTCCAGAATAGGTCTTGTTTCCTTCTTTGACAAAGCAATTACTTTAGCAGATAAGGGGAATGTTGAGTATATATCTACCTTAATTTCAGCAAAGTTCTTGACAAGTTTGTTACATGACATTCTCACTGACAAGCTGTTAAAGTGTGGTTATGGTTTAAATGGCACTCCAGTAAGGTAGATCCATAATTGGCTAACTTTAGAGAGTCGGCATTAATGGTTCTACATCAAGTTGGAGAGCAGAGAGCAGCGGGGTCCTGCAGGGTTCTGTCTTGGGGCCAGTATTAGTCAATCTTTTTATTAATGACCTGAATAACAGAATTGATGAGCTGCTTATCAGATTTGCAGATGACACAAAACTGGAAGGTGTGACCAACACCGAGAGTGATAGAATGAGACTGCAGTCTAATCTGGACAGGTTGAAAGGCTGAAGTGAGAGGAACAAGATGTCCTTCAACAGAGAAACATTACATTTAAACAGCAAGATGGGAAATTCATAACTTGGAAGCACTACACCAGAAAAGGGCTTGGTTGTGATCATTAACTGTACAACACCCAGCAATGTAAGGTAGCTGCTATAATAGTTAATGCTTTTGGGAGGGTTGTACTAGAAGAAGCAATGTATCAAAGATGTGTGAAGTCTCACCTTGCCTCATTGGAAGGGTGGGCTTTATTACATATTAGAACAACAACATTTGTTCGGATCATGGGTTTAAATAAATAATCCCATCCTCAGGCAAAACAGATTTAAAAAGGGGTTCATCCCATAAATCATTATGACTTGTGAAACGTTATAATAGGACGGCTAAAAAGACTAAGAGCTCTTCCAAACTGGGATGTAGTTCCATTAATGGAACAAGATGCTTCCTCTGCATCTTCATAGTCCTATCATTGGTGTAATTGTGCTAGGTCCCAGCTCTCTGGTCACATTTCCCAAAATCACTTAACTAAAGCAAGAGAAAGCAAAGATCTTGGAAGGAGGGAATGCAGGAGGGGGATCATCATTGATGGATCTATAATATTATCTGAAAGAGCTCAAGCTACTAATCACAAGGTGTTTGATTCAAATCTCATCTTCCTTTCTCATGTTCTGTATCTATCCATCTGAAATAATAATATTGCTTCCTTTACAGGATTGTTTTAGTGGTTACAGAGAGCTAATGTAAAACATTTCAGTGTAAATAAATGTTAAATATTATTATGGGGTGTATTAATAATATGTTATTCCAGTGATTAGTTGTGCTCCAAATGTGCTTGAAATACTGCTGCGTAAACAAAAGGATAGTTAGGAATCTGATCTATTACAAAATCACTATAATTTACAGAGATTAAACTAACATATTCCTGCCAAAAATCTGAGGTAAGAGAACTGGAAAAGGAGAGTTGTTTAAACAGAAGGTACTCATATTCGTTTTAGTTATATTTAGTTTATATAAAGGTGACAGCCTCTAGATTCTGATATTGCTCAACAGTGCTCTTTTGTCATCTAGTAAGATGGCCCCATAGTGGGAAGCCTAAAGATGCCAAGACTGATATGCTTTCCCAACACTTATGCCAAGTTTATGGTGTTTCACACAATACTTTGTCCAATTAAAACTTAGTAGTTCTTTTATCATTCAAGTATATAGATATTGAGAAGGTAGGTTCAGGTGCTAAATAATTTTCTAATTTGAGGTTAGACCTCTAACATCAGAGAATTAACATATTACTTCTCTGGGCAAAACAATTCCTATAATCATCAAGCAGACTGGGAATTATAGGAATTGAAGTTCAAGCAATAGTACTAAATTGAAGGTGCTGTATGGTAACTGAGATTATGTTTTCATCAATCAGCTTGCTAGATCTTCTTGATCAACATGTCTGGAACCTTCCAGTTTAACATATTACCTTATGGAGGAAGTTAGTCCTTCCTACAGCTCCAACTTTCCCAGTGTAGTTAATGAAGCCAACATTCCCTTCGGTAGCTCCACAGAACTCATAGATCTTAAGGCATCCAAATCGGCACAGAAATTCTTTCCAGACCTCTCTTCGCATGCCATTTCCTAGGGCCAGTCTCACACTATGATCACGGTCATTGTCCTTCTGCAAAGTAACTTAGCAAGAGAATCTTTACAATATTCAATAACATTTATTAATATATACTTTCTGGTCATCTATGCTGAATAAGAGTCAATTCCAATCAGATTCAGATCCCTTACCAAAAGTTATTCATTTTATTCTGAAAACATCTTGGCTAGATTACTACATTACAGTAGGCAAGGTTGCTTAGGAAAAACATACACAATACTCAGTGACTTTGATGGCTGTAATTTTTGCATATGCAGATTGCACACCTTAATTCTAAATAGGCTGGAATGGTCGCAGTGATCTATGATGGACATAAATCGAGACTGGAAAATCTCTAGCCTGCTATCTGAATACAGCCTATGAGAAATTCCATGCTTTCTACCAGGTTCCTGCCAATCTCTAACCATCTCTTTAGACCTTGCCCTTCTCCCTGGCCCCTATTTTTTGTCTGAGCCAAAAGAGCTCTTCTTTCTGATCAGCAGATGACTGGAAAGAAGAAGTTTTCTTAGGCAAGGGCGCAAAATATACTCCATTAACCGCATAGCCGCATAGGTTCCTCTCCCCTCCTCGGTGCTAACCCCCCCTAAAAATGCAGCTGTAAAGTGCAAAGTGCAATGATATTTTAAAACAGACTCCACTGATATCAGAGGAGATATTTTAAAGCCTCAAGATAGCTGGAGGGGCATTTTTGAACAAAGGTGGTATTGGAAGTTGAAAAGCTCTCTCAAAAAAGCCACAGAGACAATGGGGCTTCAAAATAATCTCTACTGAGGTCACTGGAGGTGGTTTAAAGCCTAATTTCCAAGTGTGTGAGTGGAAAGGACAGGGTTTTCAGGAACTTATGAATGCAGAAGTTAATGTGTGAATGGAGTAGTTATCATTATCATTGGCGATCACTCGTAGCGGAGTAAGATTGTCTTCCAAGGGTAAAATTTTAACAGTGGTTCCGTAAGTGGCTGTAAAGGTCAATTCTGGATCCGCACAACCTCCCACAATGAGGGCATAGGTTTCCGGGTGGGAGACGGTCATGATGAGAGTTTGCTTGACGTGCCTTCCTTTTAGCTCTTTTCTCCCTTTCGCCCTGTACTCGTGCTTCTTCAAAGTCCATAGTGCCTTTAATAAAGGCTGACTTCCAATTGAAACGCTCATGAGTTAGGGCTTCCCAGTTCTCAATGCTGATATTACATTTTTTTTAAATTAGCTTTGAGAGTGTCTTTGAATCTCTTTTGCTGTCCACCAATATTCCGTTTTCCATTCTTAAGTTGGGAGTAAAGTAGCTGCTTTGGAAGATGATGGTCAGGCATTCGAACAACATGGCCGGTCCAGCGAAGTTGATGTTGGATGATCATTGTTTCAATGCTGGTGGTTTTCGCTTCTTCTAATACGCTAACATTAGTCCGCCTATCTTCCAAAGTAAGTGACATACCCAAGGTACAAGGGAAACAGCAGAATAATTCATTTTCATTCTTTGCAACATGCATCTCCCCCCTGCCCACCAAATATAAATATAAATATAAATATAAATATAAATATAAATATAAATATAAATATAAATATAAATATAAATATAAATATAAATATAAATATAAATATAAATATAAATATAAATAATATAAATATAAATATAAATATAAATATAAATATAAATATAAATATAAATATAAATATAAATATAAATATAAATATAAGAGACTCTTCTGATTACCTTTGGTGCATTACATAGATAGCGCATCGTTTCTCCAACATATTGGATCACAGAAACACGATATCGCCTGCAGTTGTTCCAGAAACCGGAAACAGAGAACTTTGGCCCTAAGACACATGTAGCTCCTTGTGAAAAACAGATAAAGAACATGGCTTAAGGACAGGTGTTATTGTTCAGCGAAGCAGCAGAAAAATGTGTTCGAATCAACCAGTGACACAGGTGGAACTATAGACTTGAATACCATCACACGAAACTTAGGCTCAATTATGAGACTGGGAGTTCTTCCTATAGTTCAGGCATGCTGAAAACCAGCACCTCCTTGATTGATCGCTGCAACCAGTATCTTGGAGAAAGAATTCCTGGTGGAAGGTTGCTTTCAGCAGAAAACAGTATGGGGTCATGGGGTCATAAGCAAGTTGCAGATCTGACAGCTACTTTTTCTTCCAATAAAATGTGGCCACTAAAGAACAGTTTTGAAAAACCAAAACCATTTAGTTTAGTCTTTTGATTGCTTTGAACAAAAAATTCATTATGTTTTCTTGAAGGCACATTTTTGCCATATTTAAATTATCTTCCTCTCTTTCCTCAAAATGCTGGGATTGGACATTCTGTTTGCAAATTCTGAGAATTTGTAGTCCCCATACATCTGGAAGGAACCATACTGGAGAGGACTGGATTGTGAGTGGCACCCTTCCTATTTGGTGCTGCTTTTGACCATTTCTTCCTATTTGGAGTATATTTGTTTGTTAACTCCCTATTTAGGTATAGTACGCAAAATGATATACACTAAAAAATTTGCATTGGGACCTAAATTTTGGAATACAGTATATGTATACCATATTTCTTTCTTTTCCATTATCCATGTTTAGACAGCCCAGTAACTAGGGATCTCTGAGACGTAAATTAGAAGCAAAACATAAATTGAAAGAATGTTTTTAAAAATGTAGCTCTGTTGAAATAAATGAGGTTTACATCATATCTAGAGCAGGCCCATTAATTTCATTTAGTTGACTCCAAGTATGGATCAAGAAAGGAAAGAAGAAAAAAACGCATGTAATGGCTGAGGGTTATGAAATGCTCACTGTGTAATCTGACCTTTTCGTTTTTTGGCTATTCTTCAATGGTTGGGGGTGTGGGGTGGGAGAGGGAATAATTCCTCCTATCCAGAATCTGTGACATCTCATCCCTTTCTACCTCTATGTATTGGCTATGTACTATGGGAAGGATTTCTTTACAATGTCTCTCTGGGGGGTTCCACTATAAAACAGCTTACAAATCATTTTTAAAAAAAATAAATTAAACAAGCTATTCATATATTCTAACTCTCTCTTCCCTTCTCTCCCACTACCCCCATCTCATTGCAGAACTTGATTAAATATTTCTAGGACTTAAAGTGATTCCAAAGCTAAGATTAAAAGAGTCAGATACCTAAAGTTTTTGTTAAAAACAAAGAGAAAATAACAAGAATTGTAGAAGAATTCAGGGCTTTCGATCAGTCACTTTATATGGCACGCCAAATAAATAAGTAAGTTGTAGGCTCAGTCAAAGAGAGCCATTTTGGTGTAGTGGTTAAGGCATGAGGCTAGAAACTGGGAGACTGTGAGTTCTAGTCGCGCCTTAGGTACAAAGCCAGCTGGGTGACCTTGGGCCAGTCACTTTCTCTCAGCCCTAGAAAGCTGGCAATGGAAAACCACTTCTGAAAAACCTTGCCAAGAAAACCGCAGGGACTTGTCCAGGCAGTCACCAGGAGTCAATGCTGAAGGCATATACTGTATGTATGTATGTATGTATGTATGTATGTGTATATATACTGTATACACACACACACACACACATATATATATATACACATACATACACATACATACACACACACACACACACAGACACACACAACCAAAATCTAATATGTACATACATTCCACTTCAGAATGAACATCTTTCACACTGCATTTATCTGTTTCTTCGCCAATGCACCATTACTGTATTTAAATCTCACAGCTCTCATATATCTGTTGATGTGATAAGTGGTACATACCAACCTCCATGCATCCTCCAATTCCAATAAGAAGTGCAGCTGAATGATACAGTGGGAGCGGAGTGTAAATGATGTCCTTGGCATTGATTTCACACAAGGAGAATATGGTGGACACCATGAGCAGCCTCTTTTGGTTGATGACAGCAGCTTTTGGTAGTCCTTGAGTCAAAGGGAAGGGAGCATAATGAACACCCTAGCTATGGAGCAGCACCTAGCCAACCTTGGCTTCTCTCAAAAACGCAAAGAAGCGTCAGTCCTAGTTACTAATTGGATGGGAGACCACCAGGGCTGTAAGCTAATCTTGGAATGTGAGAAAAAGATCCTAGAAGAAGGCATTGGCAAACTACTTCTGTACGTTGCTAAGAAAACAACAGGGATGTGTCCATTCAGTCACCAGGAGTCAAGCTTAACCCAAAGGAGACTCTATAAAGCATACACTTTAATTAACTTCCTGAAATATAGTCATTTGAAAGGTATCAACGTTGTGCAGCAGCAGGGATTAGCAACTAAGGTCCACATTTAATATTTTATGGGTAACTGAAGGCCACAGTGTATTGATGAGGATAATGCAAAGTAGACTTTGTGATTTTCTATTTTTTCCCCCTTGTTTTGAGGGGAGGGACTGGTTTTTGCATAGAATTTTCTGAGTTTTTTTCAGGTGGATTTTTTAAAAAAAAGATACATTACATTAAGCCGTGCACTATATTTTTGTTAGGAAGGAGCAATGGCAAACCACTTCTGAAAAACCTTGCCAAGGAAACTGCAGTGACTTGTCCAGGCAGTCTCCAAGAATCAGACATGATTGAACAGAATCTATCCATCATCTATCTATCTATCTATCTATCTATCTATCTATCTATCTATCTATCTATCTATCTCAAAATGGTAGAAAACAAGTAGGTAGAGATTGTTTCAGAGGTTGCAAGAAAGAGTTCCAGATATGGCCCTGGGCTGCAGGTTGCCATGCCCTACATCAGGGGAAGGCCATGTTTAGCTTGACATAATACACATCTAGTTTTTCTTCAATATACATCTGTCACTCTTCAAACATAGATGTTCAGAGATTCCCAGACTTCCTCTTTACCCCTTCAGACATACGCCCCAAAATTGTTCCTCCTCACCTGTGGTCCCAGAGGTAAAAATATACAGGGATGTAGAATTAGCTGTTATGTTGGCTCTGTAGGAAGCAGGCACAGGTTCAGCTGAGCTCAATTTAATCTGTCCAAGCAGCGCCTCCACACTGTCTGATGGAGAATCATCACTCAGATAGAAAACCCGTAACCCTTCATCCTTTAAAGTAGGCAGAACATCTTCAATGGCATGTTTTAAATCTGAAAAGAAGAATGAATATAGAGAGCTTTGACTGGATCTCATTTCCTACCCTTATTTTGCTGATTGCGTTATTCTGCACATAGGCAAGCAATAGTAAATTAAAATTCCCCTTGAGTTGAGCTTGATTGCTGTTTACTTCATGGCCCATGAATGAATCATGGGCAGATTCATCTTGTTTTCTTGGTTACAGGTAAGTCAATTCAGATTTTTCTGAATTGCTTTTCTAGATATGAAGTACATAACATCAGTTATTAAAATGCCTAGTTGCTTCTTGACAGGATCACTCTTCCAGTTTTATGAGTTAAGAGATTCAAGCCTGTTTTTCATATAAGTTTCCTGTAGTCTTTCACTGAATTAGAATCAAGATTAAAAACTTTCTAAGGACATTATCAAATCTATTGATTTATTTAATTCTATTCCATGCAGACTAGCTTAACTCTTCGCTCCCTTTCTCCCTCTCCTAGTCATACACACAATAATAAATGTCTTCATACTGGTTGTGTTAATTCCTATACCGATCTCAACATAACACAATTTCTGTGTTCACATAACATACTATGCTCAACAAACAAAATTCACATTATGGTTCAGAAAACATTTTAAGACTCAACAACATATGGAACAACAAACCACTGTACTGAACTCCATTTTCTCTGTCTAGCATGTTGTCTGAACCCAGCCATTCACTCTCCGATACACTCCCTGGTTACCCTCCCATTCCACCAGAATGAATTATAGTAAACCTTCTCAACTGCAGCAGGAGTGATTATGCCATACTTTCCATTCTACGTTCACAGAAGTGCATTACATTTTTTTTTACAATGTTAGGATTATATTGCAATATTCTAGAAATATAATTCCGCCATTTCAGTGAACCCACAGTCTCTGGTCAGTCTAGTTGTGCAGAGGTTCCCAGTACCTGAGATTCAGGGATATCTCTAAGAGGTAGCAAAGTATAGAGGATGTTCCTCCAAAGCATTTTCTGCTCCTCTAACTACCAGATGAATTTTACATGTTAAACAGTTCAGTTTTTACTTTATGTTGCTACATTTTGAATTAATTATTTTAAAAGTCCTCCAAAAT